>CM077524.1:21818437-22539993 GCA_039654895.1 Mongoloraphidia duomilia | reverse complement strand
GCGGATGCTGCGATTTCTCGCGGTTTATTTCGCGGATGCTGCGGACATCTTGCGGTTAGGTTAGCAGTCACGATCGACTGCTAGCAAAATTTTCGCGGTTTTTCACTAAGGAATCGCGATTTCTCGCGGATGCTGCGATTTCTCGCGATTTTTTCGCGGAGGCTGCGCGCATCTTGACGTAAGGTAAGGGTGTCCCAGGACCGGCGCTTTCCATTACTCATGTGTACACTTTCACCGGTAGGGGGAGCGACAACAATCTTTCAAAAATGTAAAAAAAAACAGTTACATGGAAATACTCGAGCGCGTCAGATATTGATAGTGTATATGCCCCACGTGTCTCTGATGACGGAGGTATATTAATCTGCCGGTTTGGATGGTGGGGGCGGCCGTACGGAAGGGTTAAAAATGGGGGGGGGGAATTTACTCGAGCGCGTCAGACATTCAGAGGGGATGTTAAGTGATCTCGAACGAAGCTCCCATTCAAAAGACTGACGATTCGGATGTGACGCAAGCTCGTGGCGTCTTTTCGAAAATGCAAAAAAAAACGCTATTTTGAAATACTCGAGCGCGTCAGATTTTCATACAGACGGTTCAGCTTGATGTCCTGGTCGTACTGATCCATAATCTGACGATTATTTGGAGGGATTTTCTTAATCTGACCGTTTGAAAAAAAAATTTTTTCATGATTTTTTTTTTTTAAATCATTCAATGTAACAAATAAAATATTTTTTTCTGTTCATTGTTTTATAATTTCGAGGCATTTAAATCAAACTAAATATGTTGCTAAACAACTGACTTTTTGTGAGTGGGGAATACATGCTTCACTGCAGCTGCACGCGCTAAACTTTATTGATGGTTTTTGTTACTTCGGCTTGTGGAAATCGGCAGATTATATTTTTCCCGTTATCCTTGAATTATTTCCTTCAAAATAAAAAAAAAATCGACCGCGCTCGAGAATGTCGATGCGACGTTTTTTTTTTGCAAGTTTGTGACCCTCCCACTCCTTACGTCACGCTCAAATTGTCAGATTATTGAAATGCACACTTTTCAGCATGTAATTTAACCCACCATACCTTAATCCGACGCGCTCGAGTATTTCCAGCTACCGATTTTTTTTTACTATTCTGATCGGCTGCCCTACACGCGCGGCTCTATATAGAGGGCTTAGATATGGTAGAGGTACTCAACATGATGCAAGGTATCCCCCCATATGTTAATCTGCCGCGCTTGAGTAAATCCCAAAATCCCCTCTTGGGCTCCCCTACTATTAACTGATCCATTCCATGTATACATACACGCATGTGAAGTAGCTATTTTATAATGGGTATGGCAAAAAAACTATTTATGAACTACACAACGCATTTGGTTGGCACCATAGACATAGAACCACTACGTCTATGGTTGGTACTGCCATTCATCGTTGGGTAGGCAAAGTAATCAACAAGTTTCACTTCTACCACGTGATATTTAAACTTACATATTCTTTTAAAACGTGAATGCTAACAGTTTCGTCAGTGAGCTTTAATATTATTGGCCACATGAAAGCACCCTTTTCAGCAAAATTGACTTGAATCACTAGCTGAACATTTTGTTTGGCCTCAATGGTCCGTGGGAACACATGGTTGGTTTTCATTTCGATTTGCTTCAGTGGATAGAGAAAGAAAATGTTGTGTATGATGCATGAACGATCCGAATTATTAACAATGTCGATGACATACTGAAATGGTTCCGATGGTCGTAGAATAAGTTCTTCGGCGTTTTGTTCTGGATCGCCTATTGTAATGAATTTCTCAGCATTCTGCGTGAACGTTTTCCTGAAAAAGAAATGCTCCTTGTTTTAACTAGCATTTATTTTACAGAACAGAAAATTAATGAGTTCAACAAGGAAGACATAAAATGAGTAAGGTAGCTTGACAAAGATAGAATGTAATCATGGATATCTAAATTAAATTTTCATTATTTTTATAATATGAAAAGAGGGTAAAGTAATCACTGATCCAGATTTTCACAAATGTTTTCCCTATGCTCTCAATCCTGTGATATACTCCCTGTATAAAAAGTCTATTTTTAAAATATCGAACTGATAAAATTTTTACGTCAACTACTAAGTACAGGCAACCTCCATATACACGATTCATCTATACACGGTTTCGCTGTAACACGCATTGTCGTTGTTTATATGGCGTTTATTGGCTCCTCTATTACAAGTCCCCAGTTTCTAGACTTTAATCCAAAAACTAGTAAAATTATTAAGTACTAGCAGCCCCGTCCGGCTTCGCCCGGGTGCTAAGAAAGCCCGGATGCAATACACTACTCACTCGCTTCGCTCGTTCGCTTGAATATTATAATTACATTACTCACTCGTTTCGCTCGTTCGCTTGAATATTATAATTACGAACAAATTTGATTACCAAAAAAAAAAAGTTATAGTGAGTGAACCTTAAAAGATAGACTTTTTTTAGAACTTTTAAAAGGGAACAATTCCGTCATACATGATTTTTGCGTAACTTTAACCGTTTACGCAGCGGAAGTTCTCAAAAGGAATAATTTTTCCCGTTTTTGCAACATTTTTCATTGATGCTTCGCTCCTATTGGTCGTACCGTGATATTATATAGCCTATAGCCTTCCTCAATAAATGGGCTATCTAACAAATAAAAATTTTTTTCAAATCGGACTGGTAGTTCCTGAGATTAGCGCGTTCAACCAAACAAACAAACTCTTCAGCTTTATAATATTAGTATAGATTTTAGCTTAACTCGGATCGCAGTGCAAAATCCTGTTGACAAAATAAATAAATTGTGGTATTTAAATTTGTTTTTGGACAAAATAATATATATTTCATCTCAACATTTTGTCAATCCAACGTGCCCAATTATACAAACCCTTCAAAAAGAAATTCACTATCAGCCAAGTAGTGTTTTTATAAATGTAAGTTGAGCCCCTTGTCTGTTCGATTTTGATAAAATTTTAGGGTCATATTTTATTCTTTACTAAAAGGTTATTTTTCGATTTTGGCGCAATTTCGCTCATTTTTTCGGTGTTTTTTGACACAACATTTTTTTCAACCCCTAAATACAACCATTATAATGGTCCGAAGGCACCCATTTTAAATAGGCTTCGTGCGGTGATGGATTCCAATATCCATACCAAATTTTGTTTAAATCAATTAAGTTTTTCAAGAGCTGTCGAGCGAACATATAATATGTAGAGTAGTATTGTTTAGAGAAGACACCAACGTCATACATGCGCACAAACGAGTTTAGTGCCAAGTTCATATTCTGTTTAAAGGGACCACGCATGACATACATTAGACTTAACACGCGTATTTTTTGCCACGTTTGCTACCACTGATAGCTCTCCCCTCTCCTCTCGTGCTAGTGTCTTCTCTAAACCATACTACTGTAACACTTTGTGTTATTATAGACATTTCTGTAATTGTTTAGAATGATGTGAAACGTTGAGATTTTATGATCCGACCACTAGGTCTCGCCATCCGACCAACACCAAGAGTGTATGTGCTATATACTATGCAAATACACCAACTGACAATAGGGTCGTCCCGCATAGCAAAATTTGATAATTTGGAATACGTCCACGCATAGATAAAGAGAGGTATGTCTATAGAAAGAGAGCAATACATCCTCGCCAGTCGTAACTCGTGAAGAACCTAACCTAAGTTCTAACTGCCAACCTGGCAACTGTACTCTCTTTATCTATGGATCAGTGGGCGTGATTCAACTACAGCAGCCAATCAAAGAATGCTGGTTGTGAATGACATATTCCGTGACGGTATAATTCGATGTTTAAAATTACATTTTGGAATTTTTTTCTTGTAGCAAAAGCTTCCGAAAAATTCTCCAAAAAAGTGTTTTACTATCTATTTGTTACGTAGATTCTAACCCTAAAAAAATGTGGGACGGCCCTATTACTGTATACTGTTAATTTTATTTTTTCAAAAAAATAAAATGTAAACCATTTAATATAGAACATTTTTTTTTCAAAACAATTTATGAAAAATATATTGGATGTGAGTCCAGGGCCGGCGCGAGCCTATTTGGCGCCCTGGGCAAACAATTTCTTTGCGCCCCCCCCCCCATATTTTCATTTCAATAAAACGTGTAACTACACAATTTCCTATCATTAATATTAAAAAAATTTCCACAAGGTTTTACGTAAATTGTTTTTTATTCATCTTTTTCAGTTCTTATAACATTCGAAGCCTTATTCCAAGTATTGCACCGATGTTTTAGAAAAAAATGTCCATTTAATTGCTTCAGAAATGAATTCTGCGAGATTTTTTCTCCAAAACTTCTTATCACTTTTTCGTAATCTAATTTTTTTGCCAATTTTTTTCGTGGCATCAGTGCCGCTCCTATTTCGATGGCGCCCTGGCCAGCTGCCCAGTTTTCCCGCCCCAAAAACCGGCCCTGTGTGAGTCATATATTGACACATTCCAAATTATGGTAATATATAAAATGTTAATATACATCGAGAAAAATAAAGTCAACTGCATTATTACATATTTTTTTATTCAATGTAAATATTAAATAGAATCAACAAAGAAAAATAATTTTAAAATGGTACCGTAAAACGGGATTACATTGAACATGTTATTTCTATTTTCATTTCATTAACATCCAAATTTTTGATAAAACTAAAACAAAAATCTAGCCATTGGGTGAGGGGACTATTCTAACTCCATACTGATATTTCACATAATAATATAATTCGTAGGTATCTGTAATATTGAAAAGTGAATTTTGACCTAAATTAGTACAATTCCCTACTTGTAACAATTACCTCAAATAGTTGATTATTCGTAACAGAAGTTATAAGTAAAAAAAAATAAAGGTATCAAATGGTAAAATTGTTCAAAGTTAGTGTACCTACTGTGTAACCCCGTTTTAAACGGTATCTTTTTATTTTTATTTTTCAACAATAGCGACAAACTGAGTTTGTTTATTTCAATTAATTAACGATACAAAATTATTAATGTTGAATGAAGCTGATATTCTAAAATATTTGCTGCTAGAGCTACCACAATTTTGACCAGTTATAGAAATTAGCAATTTTAAAGAAAACTTTGCCATTTGCGAAAACAGTAACAAAATGCATGTTGAAAAAATGTCTCAAACTAACGAAAAACTGTCTGATGTTAATTAATAACATTGAATAGTTTTTAAGTCTATACTTCTTAAAAAAAAGTGCAGTCATCTTATATTGCTCGTCGAATTGAAAGAGGTCGGAAAGCCTGCGTCCAAGCATACAAGCTAAAATGAATTCGTAAAAAGACAAAAGAATAAAAGGGCTCTAAAAGCAAATATTTGAAAAAAGCAACCAAACTCAGGCCATTAAAAATTTTTGATACAGGTACTTTTGACTTCATTTTGAGCTAGAACAGATGTTTCATGAGTTCATCAAATCGCGCCATCGCCTGGAACATAATGTAATTTTTATATCTCTTCTTGAATACTAGAATTACTGTTTTCAATTAGTGGACGCTAATGACCTTAGTTGTCGGGCGTCTATAATCCATAATCTCAATCAGTGGTCGCGCTAACCATAGAAAGGACTACTGAACAGCGTTACTGGTAAACAGCAATCAGTCGCACCCTTGTAAATATGCTTCCCGTCAAGGACGCTATTACTAGGTGGCTGTGGAGGACGTAGTCGTTGGCCATGTGTGGAAAATATGCAGGTTGAGGTGGGAATCCGTAGAAATCCAGTTAAATCCGCTGGAATCTATTGGATTTCTAGCGGAATCCATGCAGATCTACAGGAATTGATGCAAATCCGCATAAGAATCCATGTAGTTCCCACCTATGAAAATTGACCTCATAAGCAATTGGTAATTCACAGAAATTTACCCATGAATAATTCGTATTTTTACTTGTGAATCTATCCAGAAATGCATGGAAATCTAGCCAAAAACGACATTACAATCCCTGTTTTCTAGATGGAATCCCAACTAGATTTTTAAGCCTACATCCTGATTCAAAAATAAAATCCAACGTGCATTGCATATTCATTCGAAATAAGTTACACAACTGTTGGATAGTAGTACTACGTTTGTCTTGTGAGCTGTCGAGCATCTATAATATCTAATCTAGTCTATGTCAGGTAGAGATGATGGATCGTAGTGAGCTGGAATGGAGATTTATGAGTCGGAATAAAGTTTAGGATGGGATGCGTTGATTTAATGGAAGTAAACTGTAGGTAATGAATCTATCTCTCATAATAAGAGCGAGAGATCGTTATTGCTTGTTCTACGAGAAAGAGAGAAAAAATACGGTTGCGCACGCATACCGTGTCCTGTCACCTAGCCAGAAGCAGTCAGTGAATCTGTTTCTGGAGAAACTCAGTTATGTCTAATGATGTGTTTATCGTTCAAAAACGTATTTTTCATGCAATTAGTTGGTATCTCCACAACAATTTCATGTAGACAGTCATTTATTAATTACCTATCACTCTCATAAAACATGACATAGGCATGAACTAAGTTTTCCCTTTAACAGATTGGATCTGAGCAAAAATTCTCCCCACAACATGGGTTAGCAGGAAATATTAAAGATAGCAACACTGTTCAAATTTTTAGCCGACGCTTAAAGCATTATATTTTATCTAATTTATAATTTAAAAAAAAATTTTAAGACCGACTATTGCCTAGTTACCGGGTTACCTAACACGCAGGGCCGGATTAACCATTAGGCAGAGTAGGCAACTGCCTAGGGGCCCCGCATCGGCTAGGGGCCCCGCGCGCGCACAAAAGAAATTGAAAATATTTCATAGAGTGAAAATTTAATTGGAAAATTGACAATAGCTATTATTGCTTTTTTTCGACGCATGCTGTCAGTTGATGAAATACTTCATAATATTTACAGAACAGAACCATCTAGTATCGAGTAGTAGAACTAATAATATGGAAGCGTTACGTAGTGTATTGTATGAATCATATACAATACGCTACGTGACGCATCCATATTATTAGTTCTACTACTCGATATTAGATGGTTCTGTTCTGTAAATATTATGAAGTATTTCATCAACTGACAGCATGCGTCGAAATACAGTATGATAAACAAAAGTTTTGAAATGCTTGACCTGTAATTACAATTTGTGAGTTTTGCGACCGTGAATGAATTTAATTTAAAAAGTTTTACTTTGCTCTGTATTTCAAAACTTATGAATTTGGATATATTAGAGTGCTAGATATTTTTATAAAGTATAATTTGGTATCCTGTCCTGTTCTGTTACTAACAGAACAGGACACCAAATTTAGAGTCGATCAGACCTCTGGAAGTTACTCACATCCCTTCATTGACTTGAAAAGAGCTGATCATCTACAAACGGCTGAAAAGGGGCCCCGAGAATTGCATTGCCTAGGGGCCCCGATATGGTTAATCCGGCCCTGCTAACACGGTATGCGCGCGAAATCCAGGTAAATAAAAAAGACACGTGAATTACAAAAATCATAATGGAAATTGAAACTAAAAATAATCAACTTACTTTTCATATCTGTACTTCATTCGAACAATATGATCTTCTGTCGATAAATGATTCATTCCGGCAGTATCACTGCTGTAGATAACGCCGCATACTTCACAGCCAGTTTCATGACCACGGGCTTCAGGAAGATCTGAGTCGGTATTTTTTAAATGAAAGGCAACTTTCTGGTTTATGATTCTTAATTTTCTGTTAGTTTTGCTTTCTTCTAATTCTAAAGGATCGAATTCTAAAAAATATAAATTATTATTAGTTATTGTATTAATGCACTAATAAGTACACTGTTCCAAGGTGTAGCCGGAGGGGTTGTGCCAAGGGTGCATTTGCACTCTTTAGGAATGTATGAATAGGTTTCCAATCTATTGTTTTATGATGAAATAAAAAAAACCTTACTGTGTAAAAATCGAACTTAAAAGATGGAAACAAGATCAAATGATAACATGCAGTCGGAGGCATCAGATATTTCTGTTCAATTTGTTACTATACTATGCCTCCGACTGCATGTTATCATTTGATCTTGTTTCCATCTTTTAAGTTCGATTTTTACGCAGTCGGGTTTTTTCTTTAAATATTTTTTTTATTGACGACTTTTTAGTTTTTGAAAGACCTATTCAGTGATATGCCACTCAATATGGTACGCAATTTTTTTTCTAGCGCCATTTTGTATTTTACGGTCGTCATTTTGGTTTATAAATGATTGATTTTGAAAGACCTATTCAGTGATATGCCATTCAATATGGTAGGTACGCAATTTTTTTCTACCGCCATTTTGTATTTAAGGCTGCCATTTTGGTTTACAAATGATTAATTTTGAAAGACCTATTCAGTGATATGCCACTCAATATGGTACGCAATTTTTTTTTCGTCTCTACCGCCATTTTGGTTTTATACAAACAAAACCTAGTCTATAACCATCGCACGGTTTAGACGAATCGATAGACACCTCATTTATTAAAATCCATCCAGCCGTTGGGATGGTACGAGGGTAGTAAAAATACCACATAGATTTCAGGGAAATGGTTGGCAAGGCAAAACATTATATGATGAAGACATTGACGGGGATGAGAAACGAAAAAAAAGGCGTGATTGGTTGCCCGAAAACCCCACCCTCAATCGGTTCTTCGTTAGGACTTTGGTGGGGTTTTCTCATATTAGCATTGACTTTTGAATGAGAGTACAAAAATTTAAAATTTCCGACAATGTCTAGTGTGTAGACTAGACATTAGACAATTGTCGAAGATTTTAAATGTTTGCCATAGTCAGCCATATTGGTATGGCAATTGGCAACTGCCCGTGCTTGCCATACCCGAATCTCGCCACTGCCTTCATGATTTAAGGTTAAGGAAAGCTTTTTGAATCGGAAAGTGTTTACATCAACAGGACCGGTGAGGTGGTGGGAGAAAGGGACTTAAGCGGCTAGGCCCCAGGCGCCGGCTCTGGGCGGACACCAGAAGCTAATCAAAATTTTGTTTGATTACTGATTTAAACCAAATTTGTAACATTTTATTTGTGTTATTGTTTTAATGGGAAATTCTTTGGAACACACATAATATAGTAATAACTGGTAATAACAAAAAAAAAAAACTTTAAAAATAAAACACAAAACCTGGCTATAGCTGTCCAACTTTATTTTTAAATACTACGTTTTGGTCTGTTATAAGAGGACCCTTTTCAATCAAACTTATAACTAGTTTGGACAGCTATAGCCAGTTTTTGTGTGTTTTATTTATTAAAGTAATCTTTTTCCCTATCGGTAGAAGCTAATAAGTGAAAAAAAAATACCTTCAGCTATTCTAGGAACTAAAACTTCACATTTTTCATTGTTGAATCTTATGAAATAATCTGGAAGATCAAAGTATTTGTCTTTTTCCACATATTTATTTTTTTTCAGCGACACAAGCATCTTTTCAAAAGGAGTGTTTGTTCTGTATTTAGCATTGTATTCAAGTATATACACCCTTTTCAGTTTATCCAGTAAGAGGATACCCTCGTCCAAATAATGCATCTTTAGTAGATACATAACAAAATGCTCGATTTCCTCTGAAACAAAAGAAAAGAAGTTGTGAATACTCTCATAGTGTGTGTAAACATCTGTTGTATTTGTGTGCGCACTGGTTTTGCTGCGCATGACGTTAGACGTATATCCGTTCGGTTTTTTCAATTTTCTGAAATTACATTTGATTTTTTTT
The DNA here is from genome assembly GCA_039654895.1 of Mongoloraphidia duomilia. Taxonomy (NCBI): domain Eukaryota; kingdom Metazoa; phylum Arthropoda; class Insecta; order Raphidioptera; family Raphidiidae; genus Mongoloraphidia; species Mongoloraphidia duomilia. The sequence continues at coordinate 22,530,300 of CM077524.1, read as the reverse complement.
ATCATGACAAAAAATTTTTCACTCAAAAGTAATAATGGCAAGATTGGGGCGATATAGGCGCGGACTGGCCAGGGGCGCTGGATGCTGGAGCATCCCGGACCTCCGGATTTGCAGATGGCCTGGGCCCTCCCATTTCTCAATCCCAATAAATAAAAAATTACTCAAGTCTCTCCGTCGGGCCCCTACAAATGTTAGCGTCCCTAAAAAAATATAGCCAGTCCGCCCCTGCGGCAATATGGGCAAGCCTTCAGCTCCAGGACATAAATACTAATACTAATAAATATAAAATAAATACTAATAGGTAGGTACCGACTTCAAAGTTTCTGCATATTTTCAAAATAAATTTTAAAATGTCTTGGCACAATAAAAGCTTGTTAAAACGGATTTGAAATATTTTTTAGCATAAGTACATTTATCAGAATACCTACGTATACTATCTATTTTATTTAAAAAAACGTGCCGCTACTGAATTGTAGGTATGCATCGATTAGTTTTCATTTTTAGTAAACAATATTATGTATGGACATTGAATAGCACAACAATCTGTGACATTGATGTGATATTATGATATTATCACTGAACTCCACGAGTTCAGTGGATATTATCTCAGCATAGAAGCTGTGTTTAAGTAGCTACTAATTCTATTAGTAAAAACATTTTTTTACATGCTTAATTGATGTTAAAAACTCTTTGACCTTGTGACCGCGTGTAGGTATATCTATCAATTGTTTTAAATGTTGTTTACAAACAATTCATAGGCGTCCACGGATTTTAATTTTTTAAAAGGGTATTGTAGCTGATCTTAACAATATTAACGAATTATTCTGTAGTATAAAATTGAACTGCAGTTTTTATGAATTAAATGTTTACTCGTTTTGTAAAAGTAAAGTTCTATTGTATTGATTTTATTTCAAATCAAAATAGTATTTATTTACACGCGTTTCCATTTGAATATTTACAAAAAAAGGTACTTACCTATTTTTACTCCCATTTTGAACACTAACTGATGATTTTAATTGAACAGAAAAATTACTGTGAACGATACAAATTATGTGTTTGGCGAAACAAAAAGGAATGGACTCAGGACTACAGAGTGAAACACTGAACTGTGAAAATGATGTACTAGCCTGTAACTTGTGAGTTATCTCTACCCCTACGCCATTCCATAGCCATTCAGTGAAAAGTACAGCTGGCTCCAAAAATAGTGATTGTTAGGGGAGCGGCGGGTATTACCGTACAAAGTCTTCTATACCGTACATGACATTTTTATAAGAAAGAAAGTCACCTATTATATTATATTAATACGTGAAGATCGAAAATTGTGGTACCTTTATTTACTATTTATTATGAAAGGATTGGAATGAAACTTATATCATTCGAAAGGTACTGTGCCATAGATGTGCACACAAACAAATCATGTGTGTATATGTGTCCGTTAAGGCAGATAAAATAAAGTTTCCCTGCACGGAAGAATCTTAGGTACATGGAAACAAAATACATAGCGTTGTTTCTCTCGCTGTTTGGTGTAATTTGAGACCTCTGGTGACGCACCACGGAGATTCTATAAATTATTATTAATATGTAGAGGGTATCGTTTTGTCGGATTTCTTCGTTGTCGGTGCAGTTATGTTGAGGTTATAAATTCCAGTTAGAATTTCGTTACTTTACAGACACAAGTGGTCGAATTTCGACCACAGGCGATACTAGTTATTATTATTGTCGTGCTCTAACGCATGCGTACATTCATCCCCGTATATTGCAATCGCCAATCATCTACGCGCATTGGAGGTGAGAGCACGTGACTTATTTTTTCGCTGGCCGTTATAAAAATAATCGATTGCAAAATAAGGCGTAATTATAATACCCAACCATAAGATGCCAGTTCCAACCAAACGTGTTGTGTAGTTCATAAATAGTGCGTCAGTTGCTTGATTCCGCTATATCTATTTCTTTCTCAATCTCATTTGTCGCTTTTTCGTTTCATCGACTCACGAACTTGGAAGTTTCACTTCAATCATATTTGTTATTGATACTTTTGAGCCTTGTCTAATTCGAGTTCTGTAGACAGTTGACTTTTGATTTTAATAGGTTTGATTGACCCAAAACGCATATTTTATTTTTTCAGACGTTTTTTTATAGTCTCGATTAAGTAGGTACCGTACCTACATTATTTTTGCACAAATGAAAAAATGATAATTGGTGTACGCGTTGTTAGCGCATCACGCAAAAACCACTGGACAGATTTTAATGAAACTTTGCAGATCTATTAATCTTATAGGCTGGGTCTTTATTTCCAATTAGAATTGTCACGATATTCCACATGGGGGATTATCAGTGAGCGAAAATAGTGAATTGGGTAGTACTAGCTACATCAGACTGCATTTTCAGACTGTCGTGGGTTCGAATCCCACTTCCTCTCATAGATGTTTTGTGATGTCATTTAGTTTTAAGTTTATATGTTATTTGATTGTATTAAGACGCTAATGACCTAAGTTGTCGACGCGTCTATAATCTACATTAAATAAAAATAAATCAGACTAGATTTGATATTACTATAAAGTATCATTGGAAGTTAGTTTGGTGACATTGTTTCTTCAAGAAAACAAGTGATCTGTATGCGAACTGGGAAAATTATTGTACAATGTGCATAATTATTTTACTAATAATTTGCATAAAATACGTTAATGGGTATTGAATTATTAGATAAATGTAATTTGTACTTCAAATGTGTATCCAATTCTACACTTTTATTTCGCCTGTACGGCAATACCCGCTTCTCCCCTATAGTCGTATGCTTGTACATAGGATATAGGCATATACACTATTGGTGTGGCTACCTACCTGCTAGGTTTATGTACTTTTCGAAATTTGAGAATTACCTTAGATCAGCAGTTTCTAATTTAGGTACTGTAGAGTTAGAATTTTGTGAACTTATTTTTTTCTCATTTGTGATATGTCGTTTTTTTCCATTGTCAAATCTTTGTTCAAGTTTTTTTATTATTATAAACAAATTAAAAATGAAAATGTATTTATCTTGAAATAATTGTTCTAAACTAATAAGGTAGAACGGAGGTGCAACAGGTTAAAAACCACTGATTGAAGTAAAACGCGCCCTTTGTAGGGATGTGAAAAAATAATCGATTATGGAAATAATCGATTAAAATCGATTTTTTTTTAAGTAAAAGTCGATTTTTATACGCGATTTTAATATTACAGATAATCGATTAATAATCGATTTTTTTATAATCAAAAATCAATCATAGTCGATTTTTCATCTGCCACCCCCCGACATTAAGTCTGGTTTTTTATAACCCGGAGCGCGCCATCTGTATGACGTATGTATGTATTATGTAAAATAGTTTCATATCGATATCCTTCCAATTGTTTTCATTCATTAAAGAGTAAAAATAATTAGTTTTACTATTATAAAAGTATGCAATTTTTCGAATTATAGAAAAAATCGATTTTTCCACAAAAATCGATTATTTCTTCAAAAATCGATTTTTTACAAATCGATTTATATTGAAAAGAGAAAAATCGATTATTAAATAATCGATTTTTTTTACTCAATGTCACATCCCTAGCCCTTTGTCAGCCTTTTATCTACATTATTTCCTAATGTATATGTCTCTGTTTTTCCACGCCCTCCAGAAGGCCCCCCGTTGATCTAGTAAGCTGAAACTTTGCAAATTGCAGTGTATAGGTACTGTATAGGACACGGGACAGAACATTATGGAGCCGGATTTTCGATCTTCTCTCCGGGGGGGGGGGGGTGTCCGAAAAAACATGCTAACGTCCATATTGGGTAAGTTCGGTTTTGAGCTCAGATCGATCTAAGTGCTCCAATGCGTTCGAATTTAACATTTATATGCTCTGAAAGATCTCTATCCTGCGTTCGGATTTAAAATCTGGAGGAGATCGAGCACGCTCTATGAGCTCCGAGGAAAGCGAGCGAGCAAGCAGATTCAACCATCTTCAGAGCATTCATTTTAAAAATGAGCGGAAACACTTGTTGTGAGAATGGATAAATTTCGAAGTTTATTTATATGAGGTAATTTTTCAATAGGTAAAAATACACGAATAATATTTATTCAAAGAATAGTAATAACCAATAAATCTCCATCGCACAGAATGATTAAATAAAATATTTATTATATCTATGGGTCGAAAAAATTAACAACCGGTAGTACTATTAATTTTAAAAATAAAAAAATATAACGAAAAAAATTGTGAATCATGATTTATTATTATAACAATGTTGAATTAAATCAAAATGAGGAGCAATAAAGAATATATTTCGGCTTTAGTAATAAGAATTTAACTTGCTGGGGCCATTTTATTACGACGTTTGGAAAAATCTGCTAGATTACGTTCGGAATTCTTTAGATGGCTCGATTTGCTCGCTTGTCACGTGACCAAAAATCTGTTCGCTGGGCTCGATCAATCGAGCGTGAAACCGAACTTACCCAATGGGTAAGATCGGTACATAGTTTGTTTATACTTTACTAGCCGCCACCCGTGGCTTCGTCCACTTATATATTTCGATTTATGTTTTATTACCCCCCCTGCGAGAAATTCTCCTCCTGCGCAGCGAAGTCGGGTTGGTGGTGTTTATAATATTAGTAGGATTCCACCTACACGCTAAAATGCAAAAGAATTTCAGAGTTACGTTTTGTTAGTATCCCACAGGAATTATCCCCTCCCCAGAGAAATTTATCAAAATAAATTATTGCCTGTATCACTCAGGGAGTGTAGCTTTCTATTACCGGTCAAGTGCGAGTCAGACTCGCACATCAAGGGTTCCGTACAATAATAAAATAAGGAGTTAGGTGGGGGTAAAAAATTAACAGCTTTGTCTTTAAAAAGTTTTTTTACTTATATTTTATTTTATTCGTTTTAGTGTTTCAACTTTTTTCCGTATCAAATTTTAAAGTCAAAAAATATATTATCAGAATATTTGATGAATAAAAAAAATATTGTAATCCGAAACCCAGAAGCGAACCAAGGACCTTTCAAACTTCAGTTTTACGCCATTACCACTAAGCTAGCCGGACGATCTTATGTCACGCGCTTAATGCAAGTGTGCAGTACAGCCACAGTAGGGAGTTACTAATAATTTTCTCTATAACTCTGAATGTACTGTGAACGTGTAACAACATTAATTTATTAAAATTAATTAATTATTTAATGATAGTATTATTATTTGCCAGGATTCATGCCATAACAATACACAATGTGTGAAAATTTCAACTACCTACCTTTTACCATTTGTGAGATAGAGCCCTGTCGCACACAGACGTACGGACAGACATCGTAGGCAGAGTAATAGGGTTTTCCATATGGAGGTACGGACCTGGTTCGCTCGGATAGATTTTGGCTCAACAATGAAATATTCAAGAGCAACAATTTCTCATATATCATATATATCATATATCATAGACGCTCATATTACTGTACCTATCTCAAATTTAGCCAGGCATCAATTCATCTTAGAAATCACGTGCGGGATCCCCGACTTGCTTTACATTTTCGCTCACTGATCATCCCACTTTTGCTTGATATAATATATTTTTTTTATTTTTAATCATTAAAACATAAAAAGCCACACTGCCATATAATGTATAATAATAATATATAGCCTGTTATTCGGGAAGAAATGAAACGAATTTTGACGTGAAAACGTCTATACGTTCGGTTTTTCAAATCGGTTCAGTAGTTCTTGAGATTGCCCGCGCCATACATACATACAAGCTTTTTCTCTTTAAAATATTAGTATCGATGATTGACAATGGAAATATTGAAAAATTTAAAATGTAGATTATAGACGTTCGTTAGCTGAGGAATGGCTGAGGTCATTAGCTTTGAAAATTTTATATTTATGAAGAGAAAGATAGAGTAATCAATTATAGATGGCCTCATACCTTTAAATTTTCGTCACGGTAACCCTTCGATTGTTAACTTCCCATTGGAAGTTATTGTAATGGGTCCGAAAATCGAAATCAAAATGTATAACAAATTTTCATGTTTCAAGGTCACTACACTATTTTTAGAAAGATGTCTTTGTGTGTGTGTGTACGTATGTACGTACGTACGTATGTGTCCATTTCTTTCTAAGACGAAATCTCGAGAATGAAAAATGATATCGACTACGTTAGGGTGCCAATCGGCGCGTATTAACGTAAATATGATCTGAAAGAAATTTTTTCAAAATCGGTTCAGCCGTTCTTTTTTCATAACCAAATAGACTCCAAAAAAGCAGATTTTACACAATATCTCGCGAATAAAAAATTATATCGACTTCGTAAGGGTGTCAATCGAGGCGTGTTAACGTCATTTTAATCCGACATAAATTTTATAAAAATCGGTTCAGCCGTTTTTTTTTTTTTTTTAATTATTGTTAAAAATAAATAATAATTATGTTTTAATGATTAAAATGATTACTTTTCTGTGTAATATCTAATTTAATTATTATTATTAAATATTTATCAAACTGGGAAGTTCGTCGTGTGGACCTCAAGGGTCGCACTTTAGTCCTAATAAACGACCCACCTCACGGCTTGTTAACTTTGTTTTTTAATCACTATAGTAACGGGTCAATATTTTTGTAAACAGATTGATTATACTTTTTTATGTTATATTTTTAGTCGATTTATTTTTGTGTTTTTGACACGTTATTAATTATTGTTTTATTATTAAAAATGTTGAAATTTCAGCTCCTTACTGACCAAGATCGAAAAGAAGCGGCGGCCATCGCAAGACGGCGGCGGATTGAAGATGAAAGAAGGGGCCGGATTTTTAATGCAAGAAACAGGCTCATAGGGGTATGCTGTAATTAACTCAGTACTTTTGAAATTGATATTTACTATTTTTAAAGATCATATTTTAGTGAATTTATAGATTCTGTTACAATTAATATTGACTATATTTTTATTAATAATTATGTAACAATAAAAGATGATTGCAAAATGATTATAAATTTAGGTAGATAAAACTGTATTGGATAAGCAAATTGCTGAGAAAAAAATAATGCAAGAAGAACAACGTAAAACCGAAGCCCAGTTTGATGCACAAATGTTGAAGGATAATCAAGTAGCTCAGCTTATGGAAAAAAAACAACAAGAGGTAATAAAATTGTATTGTACTGTATGTATTTTTGTTCGTCAGATAGCGCTAGTGGCAAGTAAAGTATACGTCAAACGTTTACTTTTTTATTCGTTAGATGGCGCCAGTGGCAAGTAAGATGTCAAACTTTTAAAAATCAACGGTTTGTGTTTAGTGATTCTTCATTTTATCCATTATTAAGGAATAACTAAATAATTACAAACTTGCTATTTAGCCGTTAAATGATTGAATGACACATACTTCATTTGCTAGTGGCGTTATAAGGTAGCGGAAAATACAAACAGTAGGTACTTACTGACATTTAAAAGACATCAAAGTGACGTCTACCTCACTTGCTAGTGGTATCATCAGGTGGTAGAAAAGAAGTCTGGTATCCCTCATTGTAATCTAATATTTGGTCACTACGCTATTTTTATTGCGATGAAAAATAGACCACTTCAAGAACTAAGTGTTCGATCAGTGAAAAATGTTACTATTATTTTTTAGGAGAGACGAAAATTGGAAGAGGAAATAAGTAAATTTCGTAAAATATATCAAAGATCAGAAAATAGAAGGGAGTTTGATTTAAATGATCCAGATATACTCAAAAAATCTTTACCTGGTCGATTATTAGACGATGACCCAAGATTAGGAATTTCTTCCGCTCAGAAGTAAAATAACAATTTATAGTTTTAGGTATATTGGCATTAAACTCTGTATTTATGATTAAAAAATGTTCTAATAGATTCGAGGGTGAGGACCTTTCGAGCGATGATCGTAACAAATTACAACGAGAACAGATTCGGGCTTGGTTGGTGCAGCAAATGGAAGAACGGAGATCTGCTGAAAATGAACAGAAAGCTGCTGAAAATGCATATCAAGCCGCGCTCGTAGCGAGAGATGTTAGAGCTACGGAATTAAGTAAACTTGAGACGGAATGTCGTCGTAGACTTGACGAGGCTACTGTTCGTTTTAATAAAGCTCTGGTATATTGATCACATCTTAGTGATGGCTACCATATTTTTATTCGTTAGATAGCGCTAGTGACAAGTAAGGTATACGTCAAATGCTTACATTTGTTATTCGTCAGATGACGCTAGTGGCATGTAAGGTATGTCAACCGTTTAGAGATTAACGGTTTGTGCTTAGTCGTTCTTCATTTATCCATTATTAAGGAATAAATAAATAAATGCAAAACTGCGATTTAGTCTTTAAATGATTGAATGATTGCTAGTGGCGCATCAGGTGGGCGGAAAATATAAACAGTACTGACATTTGAATGACATCAAAGTGATGTATACCTCACTTGCCAGTGGCGCTATCAGGCGGTTGAAAAAACGCTGGTAGCCTTCATTGGATAAACTATATTTTAAGCGGACTATTGTAATTTAAATAGAATTCTTGTTTAGAAATATCATCCGTATATATTTTTTAGGCAGCTGAACAACGTTCTAGAAGAATGATGGAGGAAAAGAGTGAATTGGAGGATAAACAAGCAGAAATGTATAATAATATGGTCAGCGATATGATGACAGAGAATCCAGCAGTAGCACAAAGTAGTCTGGGATCGTCTCGACAAATTGGATATTTGTATAAAGGAATGACTCGTGAAGAACAGGAAGCTGTGCGAAAAGATCAAGCACTCCAAAGAGCAGAAAACGAGGTAATTTTCATTATCTCTGAGCTTTGATTTTGCATTGTTTTTTTTTTTTTAATATTGACAATACGTAAGTAGAATTTGATTTGACGAAGGTCTATTCAGTGTGAGCAGATGCATGGAGGGGATTTCAGAGTGACTGTTAGCGCGCAACAACGGATAAATAGAGAAACACGCGGTAGTACCTAACTCCCTTCTCTATGGTACCTAACTGCTAAGCATAAATATGTCATAGTAAATAATAAAATATAAAATGGACCGTGAAAGTGACACTTCTTGTCAAAATAAAGTTTGAATTTTTATGCAAAAAAATATATGCAAAATGTTCATTTGCTTTTAAATTTATTATAACATAACGTATTATTTTTTAAAATTATTTAATAATTAATATCTGGGTGCCGAGCTTTGCTCGGATGAGTTCAATAAAAATAGTACTTGTATGCTGTGAGATATTATTTTCTCAGAATATTATTCCGAAACGAATTTATTTCTGAAACATAATTTAAAATAATTGTTTCTGTTAAATATTTTAACTACCTATGTGTATTTTTAAGCGTAAAAACTAAGTATCAACTTGAATCATTCCTGTAAATATTATTTAGGTCGCCATTTTCAAATCTACCGCCGTTATTGTTTTGTTGACTGAAGAACTCGCAAAAACCGATTTTCATAGATTGAATATCTTGTAAAAATGTTCGAATCAGATGAAATTTTGCTCGCCCGTTACCATTTTAACAATCCAATTTTAAGCATTGATACCAAATATCAACTTTATCGAAGTACTTTTTCTCTGTGATGTCATCTTAACAACTTCCAGTAAATTTCAAATATTTTTTTTGCATAGGTACCTACTGAAAAACTCACAAAAATCGATTCTTTTAATAACAAACGTCAGACTATAACCTGCGCAAAACTTTTTTTGCATGTATCTTCACCATAGTTTTTAAAAATCGATGTGTTTTACACAGACCCGCGGCGCCGTTTTGTTATTATTTACATATTGTGCAAGACACGTCTTATATTAGTGTTCAATTACAATTTTAACACTTGTGATATATTATATAAAATCTATGTAGAAATAGACTTCGAATCAATCTGACTTTAATTGAGCGAGTTATAATAAATAAAAAACACCTTTTTTTTAATTGCTCCCCTCTGGAACCAAAATTCCTACCTAGATCGATTTCTCGCCCCGAAAAATCCCCATTCTGTAAATTTCATCAGAATCGTTAGTCGTTTTTGAGAAAAAAAGGTCTAGGTAAGATTATACGTCATACTACATTTAACGTACTTACCTATACATATTTTATATAGGTAATATAAAAATAACATACCTATTTATTTAAATTTTATCTAAAACTACTTACATAATTATGTTTAGATTTTATTGTTGCTATTTTTTTACTTTTCAAATAATTACTGATTATTTTAATAAGTTAAAGATTGACTGTCAGAATAATTTTGACATAAATAATGAAAATAGTTTGTTTTTTCCAAAGCCTACTCACAATACGACACTGTTTTATGACGTTAAAAAAACTGTTTTTTAAAATGATAAAATCGATAAGAAAACGAATTTTTCCAGGGATGAGACCTAGCTAAATCGATTTTTTGCCCCCCGAAACCCCTTTTCGGTAAATTTGATCAAAATCGTTAGAGCCGTTTTCGAGAAAATATTTATATAGATACATAGAAACATATATACAAGATTTACTCGTTTAATAATATAGGGGGATAGGGGGATAAAATAATTTTTTGGACGTAATCTAACTACATATTTACAGTGGCGGATTTACCAGCAGGCTGAGTAGGCTGGAGCCTAGGGCGGCAGATTTTAGGGGCGGCAAATTTGGGGTCAAAATTTTTTTTTGTCTTACAGAAATTAAAAAGATTCATTTTTATATAGGTACCTAAATGTTATTAGGTCCCCGCGTTATTAGTAGTACATGATTGAGCTTTTATTAATCCCCTAGTTCACAATCATACTAATTACGGGAAAAAGGTGGTGTAATTAGGACGATCGATACGGTGCACACCCCCCAGGGGGGACATTAGAATGTGGTTGCTATCGCAAATTGCATTTCAATGTTCTTTGGGAATTAGCGCTCCCAAGGACCCGAGCTCGTACCAGTCGGCTTGTGTATGCCGGTTGGCGGATTCTAATACACACATGAATTATTTGTTGTGTTCAAGACGCTAATAACCTGAGTTGTCGACGCGTCTATAATCTACAATTAATTAATGATACGGTGCACAAATTATAAAGTTACAATTTCATTGACAAAAAAAATTTAATTAATATGATTGTGAACTAGGGTATCGAATTGTAGAGGTCGGTAGGGGCGGCAAAATTTGAATAGCCTATTGGCGGCAAATGTGTAAATCCGCCACTGCATATTTAACATTAATGCTCTAATTTGACAGTTGAGATTTCGGTTTTGCGCGTAGATTAGATAAAGTGTAACTTACTGAAATTGCTTTGCGAATCATGAAAAATAAGGTTTATGATTTATATTGTAACTGACAGAATTTTACAAAACACACTTTTCACGTTGCTATTTTTGAATTCAACAAAATCATTGATTGATTAAATGGTAACTTTAGCACCGCCGATTTACGCTATCACTCACCAGACGGCAGGACGGGTCGTGCTCACAGTGAATATTTACTTAAAAAAATTTACTTTTCAGAAAAAACGTGTTGCGGAAGCTCGATACAACGAGGAATGGAATCAGTTTATGAATGTAACATCAAGGAGTGCAGAACTGGTAGAACGTGAATTAACGCGGAAACAAAAGTAAGAAATTCCAATTGTGATCAAAATATTTTATTTTATTATTAATATTACGGATAATTAACAAACTATTTTACGCATTATGTGTCATACAAAGCTACTTTGTTTTTTACAGAATTCTGAATATGCAACTAGCTGAAGAAAATAAAGAATTATCGAAGGAGCAAAAGACTCGAAAACAGTATTTAGAAAAAATAGTATACAAAAATGTACCGACTGCCGCTTTCTATGAACAGTTTAATCAAACTACTCGTTAAAGACTTCTTTTGTGTCAAAAATTTCAGTTCATGTTATCACATTTCTATTTTGGCACGTGAATACTTCTCAAATATTTAATACTTTTTAAAGCTGTAAAATCTTTAACATTTTTAACAACAATATAATAAATTTAATGGAAGCTTTTTTCCACATTTTTTTCTAAGTAATTACATAGAGAACAAACTTTTATAGTCTAAAAGGCAGCAATGGATTTTCTTAAGTGTTTACGTAAGGCAAAATAATTAACAATTCCTGCATAAGTGTTCCCCATTTGAGAATCTCCTCTAAGTCTGGCAGCCTTTCTCCCTTGCGTTTGTTTTGCCCCGCGTTTGGAATGACAGACTATATACCCCTTGTAGAGATATATAAAATTCATCTTTTAAAAAAGTTCCAAGTCCGATCCAAGTCTTATAAAAACACATGAAAAAAATGTTATCAGCTCTTAGTCTATGAATACATCAAAATATATTTTACGAGTGTTTGAACAATTTTTATTCAGAGACAAAGAAATATAAAATCAGATAGCGTTTACAGATAAATTATGTAACTAAACTAAGTTCACTTTATGTAAGTTTTTACAGTCTCAACAAATTTCAAAACATTAAAATAATGTCAGCTGGCAGTGATGTAAATATCTTATATCATTATTTAGGATCAGTATAGAGGTAGCATTGACAATATCTGAGCTGTTAGTTCAACAATAATATAGCTGGAAGCACAAGTCAATATTAAGTTTGTGGGCCAGGGGAATGAAACGTAAGCGGGCAGCTATAGTATATTTTTCAGTACATGGATCTCTATCTTCCCATATAATATGTTAATCAATGTTATAACTTATACGTAATAGTTTTTGACAGTCGCGCTAATTGATTCTGTAATTTGTTTCTCTGCATATATTGTTTTAATTATTGTTTTCTTGAGTGAAACTGACAGTTATTTAACTTCTAACAAGCATTAGATGTCTAACAAATTACAAAGTTAAGTGAATACTGAATATGTCTAAGAAAAATTCAAACCAAATGTTCGTGAACTTTACTAATAGTAACTTACCCTATGCTTCCTAACTCCTAAGAAGTTATTTCCAAAATAATTAATTGACATATATAGTGTGCTGTGTGAATTGGGGTATTGCTGTTATATTTTGAAAATAAAACAAAATATTAATTGAATCTTGAAACAAAAAAATCGACGTTTATTTAAGGAAAGTAATGAATAATAATCATCTGCACAGTGCACTACGCAATAAATCACACACATACACAGTGATACAGTCACCCCGTCCCAAGTAAGTAGTTTTCATTTTTAAGTATTTTAAATACAAAATAATAAGTTATTTTTAAAAGTAGGCGAAATCTCGATATTGCGAGATTTATCGAGATGTCGCCAGACAATCTCGCGAGATCTAGAATTGCCAATCTCGAACCCAAACTTATCTCGCTAGATCTCGAATTGCCAATCTCGGCTCGAGATTGCATTCCCTAGATAAGAATGACCAGTCGAGCAGACAATGTTATTTTATGTATTCTAAATTATTACATATTAATATAGAATAAAAAAATTTTGGAGCATACAAGTAATTCAAGAATTACAAGGCGCGATATTCATGTAGGTACTGTGTGTAAACGGTTTTATTGAACATAGGGAAAATAACACTGAGAAGATTTATAATTTTGTAGTAGGCTATGAGCCATAAGACCTAATATAAATATGTATTGGATTAGATAGAAAAAATAGTACAGTGAATTTTTTAAACAATTTTCCATAGCAACGGTTGACTATTAAGCGTTACTCGGAACCGGCTAAATAAAAAAGTCATGATGTGTCGTAAGACACCCGACAGAAGCTATGCTTTTTACGCATTGTATATAAAACCGAATTTATCAAAGATATAAATAATACAATTAAAAAGTTATTATTTGATCGCCATTTTGAAATCTGACCCCATTTTATTTTTTTGTGTCTTATTAAATTCTCAAATATCAATTTTCAAAAGGATCGGATAATTTTTACAAAGAAATATATACTTATGACCGCCATTTTGAAATATGACGTCATTTTATTTTTTTGTGTCCTATAAAACTCGCAAATATTAATTTTCAAAAAGATCGGATCATTTTTGCAAAAAAGTACATATGGCCGCCATTTTGAAATCTGACGTCATTTTATTTTTTTGTGTTCTATGAAACTCTCAAATATCAATTTTCAAAAGGATCGGATAATTTTTACAAAAAAGTACATACGGCCGTTATTTTTAAATCTGACATCATTTTATTTTTTTGTGTCCTATGACACTTTCAAATACCGATTTTCAAAAGGATCGGATAATTTTTACAAAAAAGTATATATGGCCGCCATTTTGAAATCTGACTTCATTTTATTTTTTTGTGACCTATGAAACTTTCAAATATCAATTTTCAAAAGGATCGGATAATTTTTACAAAAAAGTACATACGGCCGCCATTTTGAAATCTGACATCATTTTATTTTTTTGTGTCCTATGAAACTTTCAAATACCGATTTTCAAAAGGATCGGATAATTTTTACAAAAAAGTATATATGGCCGCCATTTTGAAATCTGACATCATTTTATTTTTTTGTGACCTATGAAACTCTCAAATATCAATTTTCAAAAGGATCGGATAATTTTTACAAAAATGTCCATACGGCCGCCTTTTTTAAATCTGACGTCATTTTATTTTTTTGTGTCTTATGAAACTCTCAAATATCAATTTTCAAAAGGATCGGATAATTTTTACAAAGGAGACTACATATTTCCGCCATTTTGAAATATGACGTCATTTTATTTTTTTGTGTCCTATAAAACTCGCATATATCAATTTTCAAAGGGATCGGACAATTTTTACAAAAAAGTACATATTATGGCCGCCATTTTGAAATCTGACGCTATTTTATTTTTTTGTGTCCTATGAAACTTTCAAATACCGATTTTCAAAAGGATCGGATAATTTTTACAAAAAAGTATATATGGTCGCCATTTTGAAATCTGACGTCATTTTATTTTTTTGTGTTCTATGAAACTCTCAAATATCAATTTTCAAAAGGATCGTGTAATTTTTAGAAAGGCGTTCTACATATTTCCGCCATTTTGAAATCTGACGTCATTTTATTTTTTTGTGTCCTATAAACCTCGCAAATATGAATTTTCAAAAGGATCGGATAATTTTTACAAAAAAGTATATATAATGGCCGCCATTTTGAAATCTGACGTCATTTTATTTTTTTGTGTTCTATGAAACTCTCAAATATCAATTTTCAAAAGGATCTGATAATTCTTACAAAAAAGTACATATGGCCGCCATTTTGAAATCTGACACCATTTAATTTTTTTGTGTCCTATAACACTCTCAAATATTAATTTTCAAAAGAATCGGATAATGTTTACAAAAAAGTACATATGGACGACATTTTGAAATCTGACGCCATTTTATTTTTTTGTGTCCTATAAAACTCTCAAATATTAATTTTCAAAAGGATCGGATAATCTTTACAAAAGTGACGTTACACTACTTCGTGACGTGACTTTTCAATTGTTTAGTGTGCTTTATTTCCTTAGTCTGATTTTATTACATTTATCCGAAACGTTACCGGACCTTTTGCCTGTGAAAATTCAAAAGTACGATTTGCACCCGGACGAAAGCCGGGCCGGTCAGCTAGTTACCATAATAATGTATTATCACCGGAGCTACACATGTGTGCAAAATTTCAACTCAATCGGATCACGGGAAGTGGGTGAAAATTTAAAAGTACGATTTACACCCGGACGAAAGCCGGGCCGGTCAGCTAGTTACCATAATATTGTATTGTCACCGGAGCTACACATGTGTGCAAAATTTCAACTTAATCGGATCACGGGAAGTGGGTGAAAATTCAAAAGTACGATTTACACCCGGACGAAAGCCGGGCTGGTCAGCTAGTTACCATAATATTGTATTGTCACCGGAGCTACACATGTGTGCAAAATTTCAACTCAATCGGATCACGGGAAGTGGGTGAAAATTCAAAAGTACGATTTACACCCGGACGAAAGCCGGGCCGGTCAGCTAGTTACCATAATATTGTATTGTCACCGGAGCTACACATGTGTGCAAAATTTCAACTCAATCGGATCACGGGAAGTGGGTGAAAATTCAAAAGTACGATTTACACCCGGACGAAAGCCGGGGTATGAACGTCGAGAAATTTTGGTCCGATCCCTAGGTCTCGCCATCCGATCGACGTCAATAATTAGTTACACGTCATTTTAACTCAGTAGGCCAGGGTTTTTAAACTTAAATTCAAATAAAATTAAGGAAAATCGCAGGATAGTGGACAAATATTTGATTATATAAATCAAATATTTGTCCACTATCCTGCGATTTTCCTTAATTTTATTATAATCACGATGGACACGATTTCTAACTTAAATTCAAACATCAGCAGTCAAAAAATTGAATAACTATATTAAAATAATGCAATATAAGACAGAGCATACGCTATCTTCCAATATCCATATCACACTGTGCAACAGACAAGGACAACCGAAACAAGTTCGCGATTTATTAGATAAAGTCGCATTTATTTCGTTTAATAATCATATAAATCTGTATAAAAAAACAGTTTTGACACAATATTATACATGAAATCTATCTAAAATTTTCTGCTCTTTCGTTTAAGACAGGTTTCGAATCGATCTGACTTAAATTGAGCAAACTATAAGCAAAAAACACCGTTTTTTCTAATTTGCTCCCCTCTGGGGCCAAAATTCAAAAATCGGGCGACGTTAGGATCAAATAGACCCCGAGAGGAATCGAACAAAAAAAAGTTTTTTAAAATCGGTTAACTCGTTTGGGCTGTACGACTGATACAAAAAATCCGTTACAGATTCACAGATTCACAGACAAAGCGAGTGTATATAGGCGCTTCTAGCTTCGCTAAGATCGCGCCTAAAAAGTGTTACATTATTAGATACATGAAAAATTCATATTTTACCTTTCAAATTTCTACCTGCCACTTAAAACGCAAGGGAGAAAGGCTGCCAGACTTAATAGCTTCTCAAATAGAGAATATGTATACAGGCGTTTTTAATATTACATTGCCTTACGTAGAAACTTGAGAAAAAACGTCGTCAGCTCTCATCTATTATAAGTTGAGTATAATTATTAAAAGATTAGTCATATTACCTAATATCAAATTTGAGTAACGTCAAGTTAAAAGTTATTTTATACCTAAGTGATAACCAACCAGTAATCAAAATTATAATTTTAAATAACTGGTCAAGCGATTTCGGTTTTGACTGATTCATGTATTTATTTTAATTTCTGAAAAAAAAATAGTGTTTCAAAATGACTACATATTTAGTCAGTGGTTCCCGGTCAGTAAAAACTAATACCGACACATTATAAAGAAAAATTGTAATGGCCTTGAAACAATCAGTAACGTTCTCTTGTCGATATAGGTCCAGATATAATTTTCTCATCAATTAAATTTAAAATCGATGTAGCGATGATCTGTGCCGTTTTTTTCAAGTATCCTCCACTTGTTAACATCACAATAGGAACATTAATTTCCCGAGCTTTACGGAAGACAATTTCATCTCTTTGAATAATGCCCTGTGGAGAAAATATTCAGTTTTATTTAGAAAAAAGAGTCTTGACAGAGAGACGGACAATAAAGTGATCCTATAAGGGTACCATTTTTTCATTCTGAGGTATGGAACCCTATAAAAAAGGAAAATTTAAATAAAACCAAAAAAAGTAATTATTGTATTTTGCGTGATACGATTTGAAAAATATCTGACCATAATTTTATCAAGTCAGCTTGCTTATTGAACACTTGCCCTGAATTTAACAAGCAGATAAAATACGCAGACCTACAACCTCGACTACTACTTTTCTTGGTCAGTTATCTCCAGCGCGCGGAAATTTTGTGAAAAATTATAATTTTTTTATAACCTAATTTTTCACGAATTTGGAAAATCTCTCAAACATTCTGATAGAAAACAGAATTCTGTTTTTTTTTCAGATCTCTTAAGCATTTTATATCGTTAAAGCAATAAGTTATTGTTTTAAGCAAAACAATTTAATTTGTTAATTAGTTTCAGTAGCGGCGCTAGTTTTTTTTCTAGGGTAGGCCAGTGTTGAGCATGGTGATCTGAAGGTGGGTCCATAACATTTATTTCCAAAATTTCAGTGCTCGATAAAATTTTAACCCAGGTTACTTGCTATAGAATTTACAAGAAAAATTGTTGAAATTTTGAGGGTTAAACACGTATTTAAAAGATAACTTAGAGATTGGGGATTATGTCAGGGTGGGCCAAGATAGTTTAAGGTGGCCCATGGTCCACCCTCTGGCGCCGCCACTGATTAGTTTAAGAGCGAATTACACGGGCGGATTTTCTGCGGCGTGTTTCTCGCGACGAGATTTTCGCTGAATTTTACGTATCAAAACAGAAAACGTTTTTTCCGTCGAGTACATTCACGCAAAACAATACAACTTCTTGCTAGTTACAAAATGGACCCCACTGTGTTAGGTTGCGTTTCTGTTGTATGTGCAAATTTATTTTTAAAAACTACGTTGGTGGGTTCATCCAATATTAATAGACAGAGTATCAACAAGATATTTCCATACAAATTTTTTACCCAGACTACATCTGTGATTTGTCGCCTCGTCTAGTTTGCCCCGCACTAAACAATGTTTTTTGTTTCTAGTGTGTTGTGGCGGTGACGATATCAACACAATCAGAAGCGTTGAACTCGCTCACGCTGACGGAATATAAAAAAACGTGACGTATATTCCGTTCGTCTAGTTTCACTGATTTGTAGGCACGGTTTCAATTTGGACGTGCAATCCGCCGCGTTAAAAACGCCGCGGAAAATCCGCTCATGTAGTTTCTCTCTAAGAAATATAGGTAAATGGAGCATATATTGATTGTACTAACTGATGCTTCAAATTTTATGGAAACCAAAAACTTACAGTTGCTGAAATAGATAATAGTCCAAGTCTGTCACCTTCTAATATATCTGTTCCGGCATTATACACAATAATATCTGGTTTAAATTCATTTAAAGCCACGTCTAAATATCTAAAAAGAGAATTATTACATATTAATAATTATAGTTTCTGGTTTATTAACAATTTTACTATTAATTCGCAATTAAAAACGAATGTAGATGTCAGCACTTCGGATTTTAAATTTTTAAGTTAATGAGGTAGATTTTTATGTCAACAATTTCAGATTGTTATTGTTTTGACAATCATTAGATTTATTTATTGTAAATTATAGACGCGTCGAGACAATCATTAGAGGCTACAGCAGCAGGGAAAAACATAATGATATTCCGCGAGCTGCCATTTTTTTTCTCGTAGAGCCCACATACAACTTCTTCGGATTCGAGCACCAGATGTCAGCCACTTCGCTTTTAATTGCGAATAGTTATAAACTTATAAATATTGTAATAAGTAAAACAACTATTACGTACTTATTAACTTTTTCTAAGTAATCTCTATCTCGAGTAAAACAGCTTAATTCAACACAACATCTGATAGCTGGTTTAACTTCAACATCGTGCGGATAAATATCTCGGTTGTAAATATCTAAAATGTATATGTTAGGATTGTCTTTGAAATCACGCTCGTAACCATTACCCTACAAACGAATGACCATAGTCAGTAAATTTTCCAGTGGCGAAGGAAAAATTTATTATAAAAATTATGGTAGATATTTGTACTACAGTCGATTAAAGGGCGTCTGATTGTCTGAGTTTTACCTGGGGGAAGATATGTACTTTATCATTACCTACTAAAATTTTGAAGTGTTCTTGGCCTGAATGGGTCTGTTTGAATTCGACCATTATGATGGTCGAATTCAAACAGACCCATTCAGGCCAAGAACACTTCAAAATTTTAGTAGGTAATGATAAAGTACATATCTTCTCCCAGGTAAAACACACTTCAAAACCTGGCGGCATAACATTCGATGAATTATTTTATTTGTTTTTTTCGTTAAACTTTTTCTTAGATCGCGGCTAATTGCTTGTTTTAACATACTGTCACTTAGTCTGAGGCTACACTAGATCCGTGTCAGACCAGATCCGATCAGACCAGACCAGACCAGACCAGACCAAATCAGACACTTCAGACGAAGTGGCTACATAGGGAGTGGATAATATCCGACGGGTTTAAAAGTAAAATGATGCGAAACTAATTAGAGAAGACCTGAACGTTTATTTTAACAAACTGTTTATCACCTTTGTAAAATTATTAATTAAAATGAAATATGTGCAGATGTATTGTACATATTATAAACCAGGGCTCCGAATTTATTCGAATAAATGAATATTCGAATGGTCGAATACTTTCAAAACAGATTTATTCAATATTAGAATATTCGAATTTTAAATATTCAAATACATATTTGAATACTCGTTTTTTATATAAGCTCTAAATAACCGAAACAGTTGTTCTTTGTTGAACAATAATAATTTTTGATGTGCAAATTTCGAATATTTGGATATTTAAATATTTGTCATAGACTGTAGTTAGCTTCTTTCCGGATTCAAATGAAAATCAAAATGCATTGCTTTTATTATTTTTTATCGTTGTTCAACAATAACATTTATTATACATTTATACAACAGCTGTTCTTTGTTTTTGGCGTCCCTGAGTCCTGACCCCTGTCATGAGTATCGGCTGTCGCCAATTATTACTCATTGCTGTGTTTACGTTTTGATTTCAATATGCGATTTATGATTTTATAGATTAGCGATAGAGATAACAATTTTTTCAGAAATATAATGTAATTTTTTTTAATCATTTAACAGTTATGCTATCTGTTATGACTGCCCAGTATTGTTAGATTTAAATTTTATTGTTGGGAAACTTGTGAGGGCCGTGACTCGACAGACTTCAGGATCTTTGTCAAAAATCCAAAAAACAGCTAAATTTTAATTAATTTTAACTATTCGAATAGAAGTTTAAATGAATATTCGAATACTTTAATTTGAAAAATACCGAGCCCTATTATAAACAACAAACAAAACAAACAAACTTCAACAATGCGTTGAAACCGATCAGAGTTAATTTACTTTCATTTTATGGACTACTCATAGATTAATTAATAAATAAATTATATTTTCAAATCATACCTGAAAGATTCATTTTTTCGCCAATATCTCTCCACAAAAGACCTTTCACGTCTCCGTTGTGGTATTTTTTGTCTCTTTGGTCCCAAATAGGAGGCTTTTCACGTACAAGATCAATTAAAAGTGATTTGTCCATACTCACAATTGATATTCAAACACGTTTTTAAAAAATAATACAATACAATAAGACAATCTGGTAATAATAGCTAGCATACACAACACTGTTTGTTGAAAACTGTCAAATGTAGACGTGGTCGTTATTTCACGTCACTAGTTACAATAACTAGCTACGCGGTATGTAACCGAATCACTAGTTTCGAGTTACATTACAAGTAGTGATTTTTGCAAATGCGTTACTAAACGAGAGCGGGTGACAGTGACACGAATAAATCCGAAGTAACCCGAACACGCACATGCCGTGATTTAAGTGTATAGCTACAAACACTTAGATAGTGATTTAATGTATTTTAGTTTCGTCTCGTTTCGTGTGTAACTGTGTAGTTGGTATCTGGTGGAGGTATTTATGCAAGCAATCACAGTAGCTGAATAAAAATAACTAGTTACAAAAATCACTAGTTTTGAAACAGGTGACGCCGACCAAGTCACTGGTTTCGTTACGTTTCTTGAAAATAACGTAACGACCCACGTCTAGTCAAATGTACGGCCGTAGTCTGACGAAAATTTCAAACACGTTTGATATCATCCGACGGTCGGAACGTGTCTGTTGCAATCTGACATCTTCTGGCGCGGTCTGGAGTAATAAATGTAGCCACTTCAACAAGGTTACTGGTGTTTGTTTACATCCGACATTACGGATCTGATCTGGTCTGATCTGATCTGATCGGAAACGGCGCCAATGTAGCCTCAGCCTTACTCGTCAGTAAAATATCTCATTACGACACTAGATATACAAGCTACTATTTTCTGTCAATGTTTGTGGTAAAAAAATTTATATTACCTGATGAGCATCCAAGTCTATTATCATTACTTTTTGTACTTGATCTGGATAATAATCAAATAAAAATTTTATAAGCAATGTAATATCGGCATACGGACAAAAACCGCTTCCTTTTTTGGCACTGCAGTGATGAAAACCTCCACCGATATTAATAGCCCAACCTCTTTCTAAAGCTAATTTGCCAGCAATAATACTGCCTCCAGTTTGATACCTCATCGCTCTTAAATAACTATACTGTACAAAACAGTTCGGTACAATCATTAAAAGTGGTATTTCCGCTATTCGTGCAACATTTAAACTGCACTAAAACAGAATAGTTATATAAATACAGTTGTTAAACCACGGTCATACCTACAGAGAAAATTTAATAGGGGAGACGAATTTAACAAATTTCTTATTAATTCAATAAGGGCTACTATATTTTTATTCATCAGATAGCGCTAGTGTCAAGTAAGGTCTACGTCAAATGTGTACATTTTTTATTCGTCAGATGGCGCTAGTGGAAAGTAAGGTATGTCAAACGTTTAGAGTGGTTTAGAGATTAACGGTTTGTGTTTAGTCATTCTTCATTTATCCATTATTAAGGAATAAATGAATACAAAACTGCGATTTAGCCGTTGTCAGTGGCGCTATCAGGTGGTAGAAAAAAAGCCTGTTAGCGCTCATTATTTTATACTGATTTCAATAATGTACATACAATGAAAAAAAATATCTGAGACTATTCTCACTGAAGAGTTAAGAATTTTTCAAAAAAGTTAAAGAATAAGATTTTGTGCAAGGTTTTGTGTTGTATAGATAATGTAGAAATAATTTTTGAAGCATAAAAGAACGTGACTTTCTTCTGCTCAACTTTTCGCGCCGAATAAATCGAGACAGAAGAAGACAATTAAATTTAAGGAAAGCTGAACGTATTAAAAATTGGTAAACTTACCTTTAAGCTTCTTAAATATCGTTTCGTATGAACAACCAGTAGATCTTTGGTGGTTGCTTCATTTGGTTTTGTAACTGTGTCTTCGTTTACTAAATTGGCCAGTTTTAAATACTTAAAAAAAATACACTATTAGAATAAAATACATTTACCTTTAAGTGCTCCCTACACGCAGTGGAATGTTTGTACGATATGTATCATGTATGTAGGTACATACAAAATGTACAAATAATATGTGTCATCCCTACACGTTCATACAAATTTGTGCAAACAACTTTCAGCATTTTGTATGCACATACATGTCGACAAACTACACGCAATGTCGTTGCGTTTTATTTGTACAAACAGAAGCATGGAAACATTGCTTTTTTTAAATCAACTTCCTGTAATTTGCTTGTACTTTTATGTTTTGTACAAACTGTTATGTTTTGTACAAACTGTTAAGTTTTGTAGAAACTGTTATGTTTGTACAAACTATTATGTATGTACAAACATAATTGTTTTGTACAAACTGTTATGTTTTGTACAAACTGTTATGTTTTGTACAAACTGTTATGTTTGTACAAACTGTTATGTATGTACAAACTATTATGTTTGTACAAACATAATTGTTTTGTACAAACTGTTGTTTTGTACAAACTGTTATGTTTGTACAAACTATTATGTTTGTACAAACATAATTGTTTTGTACAAACTGTTATATTTTGTACAAACTGTTATGTTTGTACAAACAGAACAGTACAAACAAATCGCTCCGTGTAGTTGTAATATTGGTAGTGCAAACATGTCAGCACAAACAAACCATTCTGCTGCGTGTAGGGGGCGCTTAAAAGATATTACAATGTAGTATACAAACCTTGAAAACATGTCCCCATTTTGCAGCATCAAAAGGATGTAATTTCTCCAAACCACCGAAACATACATTATATTCATGTCTATAAACTATAGGCCACTGCTTTTCATTAATATCGAAATACATTTTGAGTTATACATTTAGATTTATAAATTGGCGCTATTAAACAGTTCAGAAATTTATTATATGACAGTTAACCGTTTATTTAAAATATCATTTAAAAATTACATTAATATTGTTGAATTAATTCACATGAATCCACGCTCTCGTATTTATTAGTGGTAGGTATTGATTTTTTCTGTTTCAAGTGTTCAATGGATAGAGAGCGCCACTTGAACTGGCCAGTTGAGTTTGTTTACAAATAAGAAAATCGCGTTCAAAGATATGATTTTTTGACATTGACACTGTAGATTAGCATAATTATTTTGTAAAGTTTAAACATAAAAAATATAATTTGTTATTTAGTGACTATTATGTGCATTAATTTTAATAAAATCTTAACTTATTCATTTAATTAATATTTACGTTATATTAAACATGCTTCAGTAAGTAAAATGTTTACTAATAGGGTACCTATTTGCCAGTGATCAAAATAAAATATAATACTTTGTTGTGATGAAAGTTTATGCTCTAAAATATTTATTAGAATTTTTATTTTTATTAGCAACAAAGTACAATTATGTATATGATGTCTACGGCCCGCGTACCAATATCTCCCCTCGCGTCATATGCAATATAATTGTACGTGTTGCATACATTATTTTTTTAAACACATATATGAAATGTACAACACTTTCAACTCTATAGAGCTTTATTTAATCAATTTCAAACACCGAAATCTCACTGACAGCTGAGAATATTTACTTCGTTGCCATAGCAACCAGCATTTAAATGCTCACATTTATGTATAAAATATTCGCCTGCGCGCGCACCCGTACAAAAAAGTATTTTTTGTACGGATCCTATCTAAAGTCGTATGAAATAAAATATTTTTCATGCTATTTCTAATATATTATATTACATCCGTGCGATAAATATTATTTTACGTAGCCGACTAGTCTAACGATATGTTGTACATTCCATACATGTGTTACAAAAACTACTATTTCAACACTCTGTTTCTGGGTTTTTAGATAATATTATTAGCTAATATAAACGCGCGTTCATAAAATTATGACGTCCTATTTCAGTAGAGCAAAAACGATTTTTAGCGGGCGGGGATAACATAAATATTTCAAAAATTATTTTTGAGCTTATTTGAAATCAGAATGAATGAAGTGATTTAGGTGTCATTTGTTCAGAATTTACTGCTCTATTAATATAACACACACACAAAAAATTAGTCAAATACCCTATTAAGTGTATTTGCCTATAAGGCTGGATGGTCGGATGGCGGGACCAAAAAATATTAACGTTTCACATAATTTTAAATGATGGGATTGTTTTTAATTTTTTTTTATTTCAGGAGTTTATCTCCGTTAATTAAAGAATATGAGTCTCTCATAGAAGCTTTGCAAAGTCAAGTTGAAAACCATAAGGTAGGTGGTAAAATGATTTTTTAAATAAATGAATTGTATGTGCTGATGTAGCAGGTAGGAAAAATCTCATTGTGCTTACGTTTACAAAGGATCCATTGCGTACCCCGTTCAGGAACGGATATAGATTTTTGTCATCTCCTTCGTTAAATTTTTCTCACACATCCTATCTTAACATCCCCAATTTCCCCCCCGATTCCGCACCCAAACCTTCCATTTCCTATCACAAAACACTACTTTCTTCTTTTTTTGCCGCCTCTATTAACTTTCCGCTCTCCTGTAAATACACCCCTGACACCGTTAGCTATTTAGGTCTTTAAATAATCCTGTGTCCCACAAGAAGCAATCAGTACATTCAGGGTAAATCTGATTGAAGTCTTTTGGCTTCTAAATGTGAGAAATAAAGAATCGTATCTGAAGGCCGCGAATGTTGCTCTCCGCAGAACTATTAATTAAGCTAAATATTTTAATAGTTCTAAACGTTCGTAGAAAGAGATCAGTCTTTTCAGTGTTAGCATATTTGTATTTATTTGAAGTTTAATATTGATTTTCACGGTTGTCAACTGTCAAAATTCTCTATAAGAAAAATAAAAAGCAAATCTAGGATTCTAATGGAGTACTTTTGTAATTAATGTATCTAAAATATCTAATCGTTTAATATTTTTAGATTGAGCAAGAACAGTTACGTTTTGAAATAAAAAATATTCTTGAGGAAAACAAAAGACTTTCTGAAGATGTGAAAAGAACTTTAAGTACGCAATCGTTTAATGTGGGTCAAACAAATAATGAAAGTCAAATGATAAATAGCCTTCAAAGTCAACTAGCGCTTTTGTCACAGGTAAAATTTAAGCCAACGTGCACTTGATTGCCTATCCAATTTAGAGCAAGTGAGAGAAATTAAAACAACCCAGCTGCTACAACAATGCGCAGAACGGAACACAATAGACCTATCCAGTTAGAGCAAGCGAGAGAAATTCAACGCAGATCGTGTTGAAGGAGACACTGAACCGGTGTGTGTTTCGTTCGGCGCATTGTTGTGGCAGCTGTGTTGTTTTTATCTCTCTCACGTGCTGTAATTGGATAGGTCCATCTTACATTAAAAAATTGCTTTAGGAGAAAGACTCAGCTACTGATTTATGGCAAACTGCGTTGAAAGAAGTTGACTACTTGGAACATCAACTTGAAATGGTTCAACGAGATAAGTCCTCAGAGAAAACAAAAAATGTAAGTGTCTAAAATGTGCGTGACAAGTGGGAAATGGTGCCTCCTTAGACTCGCGCGATGTTTTTGAGACTCATTTCAAAAGCATCGCACTCGTTTCAAAAAGGGCATCTTTTCACACTTGCAATGTACTTTTAATGCAGGTAACATCGGGAAAATATCTGTGACTATGCTGAATTTTTGTTGAGTGGTTACTTCTTCAGGTATAATAATTCGTTGGATTTTAATTTTTATGTAAAGCGTAAAAACACTGACAATTTTTGATGTGAAACATCTTATGTCGGGCTGTGAACAGCCGCGTGAGGGGAAATATGCAACGAAATGTTTGGTCCGCTCCTTCGCTGCTGTTCTCCCCACCACTGCGGCACTGGCTAGGCGTGCACTGTAGCACACGCGGTGCAGTGCAGTATAGCACACGCGGTGTTACAGACCTGTATATACGTCAGCATAACAATTAGTTGTGCGTATAAATATGACACGAGGCGAGGCTCTGTTTTAATCTTACAGTCACATGTAATATATACTAAATATATACTACTACATAGAGAATACCACCGAGTTCAATAACATTTTCTTTGATGTTTCACATCTGTCGGGGGTCCCGAGACCCACACCCTTTTTTATTAGTGAACTAAACTTTTTTAATTAATATTTCATTTTTCGCTGCTATGAAAAGAAGCAAATCACGCCGGTTAGATGCGAACGAGGTTTGTGTAGTGGGAAGGTGCCTCAAGGTATTGAACCGGCAACAATTGTCTCTTTCCATTGCTACGAAAAATTGGCAGTTGGATCACTATTGTAAATTGCCACTTCATAATCTTATTTGATCAAAAATTTGTCACAAGCCTCTTGCTTTAAGAAGAAATATTGACATAGTTCCTCATTACAGAATAAAAAGGAGAATGAATTAAATGAAGAAATTAAGCAAACTGAAAATTACAAAGAAAAGTATGAAATGACGAAAACAAATTTTGAAGAAACTTATAGAGAACTGCAGAATATCACTTGTGAATATAAGAAAACTCTTGAACAGTTGTCGAGACTACAAATTGAAGTCATTGAAATTAAAGGAAAGTTCGCTGAATCTAAACAAGAAAAGGAGAAATGTGAAAATAATCTTGAAAAATGTCAGCAATATATAAAAGAACTTCAGATTCGTGATAAAGATTCTCTTCAAGCTTTGGAAACAGCAATAATTGAAAGAGATGCAATATTGTTACGGGAAAAGAAATATCAGGGTATGTAAAGATGATTGAAAATTATAAAATATTAGATTGTAGAAACCTCTGAATAGAGGTAGCTATAGAAACAGTCATCATGTTCGCTTGTGAAGCCACAACTACACATTAAAGTACGACCGATCAGGTATATTATGATCATTCGTTGCTTGTATTCCGTAGTGTTAATTACTCTTTATGTCGTGTTGTGTGTCTGGGTGTTACAATAAAGGTTCCAAAGCGCTTATCAAAAATCAAGGTGTACCTTATCATCAGTAATATAAGTAAACATAATATTTTATTATATTGTTACACGCATCAAGAGCAGTGGCGCTTCAGTTCGGCTGATGACTATTGTACTACCGATTTAGGTTCACTGGCGTATAACCATAGACAATAACAATAAGGCGTATGTATTAGCCTAGCGGCACTGGCGAGAGCTAATTGTGCCAACACGGTGAATGGTCTCCAGGCGGAAATGGAGGGGATTGGATTGGGGCGTCCCGGCGAACGGCGACGCGCGTTCCACACGTGTATAACTATGTAGCTAATAAAAGTGTATTTTTGCGGACATAATAAAACGGTATAAATAATTTCCGTAACAATATTTTCAATTGTTCCCTGCACGTCTCGACTGACTTCAGTTGTACAACGTACATACCTACAAGCTGTAGTATGCCACTTTTATAGCTACCTCTGAAGTAAAACCGTAAAAAATATATTTTTTAATATTGATTTTTACTAGATGAAACGGTACAATTAAAAAAAGCTCTTTCAAATATGATTGATGAAGCGGGCACGAAAATAAAAAATGAAATAGAGCTTGTAAAAAATCAATATAATAAGAAACTCAAAATACTTCTGAAAGATATGAAAAGTATTAAAACAAATTTAGATGAGACACAAATGAAATTAGATCAATCAAACACATTGAATAAAAGTTTGGAAAAAGAAATAACGGATCTAAAAAAATTTACATCTTCAGACGAAAATGCTCAAAATCTTTTGAAAACCCAGCAACAATTAGAATTGACCTTTCAGAAACTGGTAATTATACTTTTCAGTGAAATTCTATTTTCATGATAAAATCTTCAGGACAAAGCGGCTTAAATGTTACATTTGTTATGTAACCCGAGCTCACGTAATGGCTAATAAATCCGTTTTGAAGTTTAAATTTAATTTTGAATTGGTGTAAAACGTTTTTCTACATTTCCCAAACAGATGTATATCTTAATTGACAAAATAAATATCATATCTTCATAATAAATGTGGGCTATCAAATTTTTATTCGTCAGATAGCGCTAGTTGCAAGTAAGGTGCGATTTAGCCGTTAAATAATTAATTGTATTATATTTTTTTTATTTATTGTAGATTATAGACGCGTCGACATTTAAGGTCATTAGCGTCTTTCAACTACATTAAATAACAACTAACTTAAAACAAAATAACATCACAAAACATCCATGAGCGCAGGTGGGATTCGAACCCATGGCAGTCCAGTCTAGAGGTTGCGGCTCCAAGCATGCTAACCACTAGGCTATACTGCTCTCAATTGTATTATAAATAGGCGTGTTTGAATGATAATAAATTGGAATCACAATTCACTAAAATTATGACATCTCACTTGCTAGTGGCGCTATCAGGTGGTAGGAAAAAGTCTGGTAGCCCTCGTTACAAAAAATTTACGCCACTTTGTCTAGTGGCTAGTTGATTATTTCACTTTAAATTTCAGATATTAACAGAAAGAAAAAATGTTAAATTGACAACGGAACGAGACAATATAAAATTAGATATTGAACAAATGGTATGCAGCTTCGAGAGAGACTTGAAAGCACGAGAACTGGAAAAAAATGCATTAGAACACAGAATCCAAATTTTACAAAACGATTTGAAAGGCATTAATGAATCACTCTTAAAAACCACATTTGAACTTGAAGACGTCACAACCAAGTTCACACTTATGCAAAATGAATTACAACGCAGGACTGAACTAGACGCTGTGTAAGTTATAATAGCTAGATAATTAATATGATGATTGCTTATTTTGTTTTTTTGGCGAACTTGAAAATTTATTAAAAACATGAAAATGCAAAGTCGCACATTGAAGTTGTAATTCCGTTTTGATTATTTACACAAAGAACTAGGGTAATCATTGATCACAGAAATTTAATATTTTTATGATAGCTTAACAATTGGTTTATTGTAGTGGTAAAGGTAATTAATTTTTGATTTTTTTACTATCTTGTATGAATGAAAAAATACTTTATTTAATGAACATAAGTTTTTCTAATGCTATGTTATTTAATCAGACTGCAAAACTTGTTAGAAGAATTAAGTATAATTAAGAAAACCCATATGGAAGAAACGACAGAATTTGAGAAACACATAAATAGTCAGTATGATATAAGCGACAAGTAAGTTTAAACTTAGAGCGAAACTACACGGGCGGATTTTCCGCGTCCTTTTTAAAGCGGTGGATTGCACGTCCAAATTGAAACCGTGCCTACAAACGAGTGAAACTCGACGAACGGAATATACGTTACATTTTTTTAAATTCCGTCGGTGTGAGCGAGTTCAACGCTTCTGATTGCGTTGATATTGTCACCACCACAACACGCTAGAAACGCAAAACATTGTTTAGTGCGGGGCAAACTAGACGAGGCGACATATCACCAAAGGATGTACAGTCTGGGTAAACAATGTGTGTGGAAATATCGGATGGACCCACTAACGTCGTTTTTTAAAAATAAATTTGCACATATAACAGTAGCGCAACCTAATACAGTGGGGCCATTTTATAACTAGCAAAAAGTTGTACTCGACGGAAAAAACGCTTTCTGTTTTGGTACGTAAAATTCAGCGGAAATCTCGTCGCGAGAAACGCCGCGGAATATCCGCCTGTGCAGTTTCATTCTTAAAATGTGGTTTAAGCAAGGAAAGTTATTTATTAGAAACGTGTTTTTTTTCAAGATGGAAGCAAGAAGTGACTGATATCATTGCAAAACTTCAAAATAGAATAGAAGAGTTAAAAACTGAAAATAGCGTTCTTCATAAAGAGAATGACAGACTTTGGCAAGAATTGCACTCCGATAATAATTCACAACATGAAGATAACTTTCAATCCATTTGATGAAGAGGAAAAACACATATTTTAACAGCACTATATTTTTTTAATAGATAAGAAAAATACACTGGTAATTTATAAGCAAAAATATACGTACTTAATATATTAATTTTATAATTTGAAGGTTATTATTATACATCGAAGTTAAGAATATCACCTGTTATGATGAAGCTATACATGCAGCAAACATACTTGGAAACCAATAGAGTTCTTCTGCGGAGTTCTGTAAATCAATCCAACATAAACCTTCTTTAACCATGTGATCCAAAGCTCTTTGAGCACGTTCTTCTTCCCAATTAAGTTGAGTTTGAAGTTGCGATATTGAAGTATATGCTTGATTTGAATTTGCTGTTTGTTGCAGTACTGCTGTTTGATCCATACTTATTTCTCCAGGAATAGATTGAACTAAATGTTGTCCTTTACCAATTGGAATAACTGTAAATCCATTACCAAATATTCTCAATTTTTTGGCGGCCATCAATAAATCTTCAATGCTGATTTCTTGGTGCTCTTTTCTTTGTCCACGAGCTTTAATTAAACGAGTTCTTAATTCATCTAAGCCGATTAAGCCGCCGTTTTTTTCATTTGTCGCTAAACAGACTTCCACTATTTGAACACCTAATTCGTAATAGAAATCACCTATTCCTAACACTGACCAAAATCCTTTTCCTGAAGCTAAGGGATCTACACCTATGGCAGCACACATTTCTTGGAACTGTTTACGGAACTGGGCATTTTTACGGATTTCATTCTTGTGTTTCGATGCAAATTCTTCAAGGTTAACTCTAAATACATCAAGCTGTTTAGACATTTGCTCTAACTGATTTTCTTGGATTTCATTTCCTTTATCTTTGTATTTTTCTTGTTCTAACTTCTGTTTTTGAATGGCACCAACTCCAGCTCTTCTACGCATTTTTAGAAATTTAATAAAGGTTTAAAAATGACTAGTTAACTTACGTAAGGCACTGAAATTTGATAAACGGCACCTTTTTATTTTTACAATGCTTTTATTTTTAATATTACATATCAATTAATTCTTCAAATATTATAATGTATTTGACAAACGTCAATGTCAAATTTATGTAAAAAATTACGACATTTTGTACCACTAGCGACATCTGTAAACAAAGTAATAAACCACTAATGTTAATATGTATTATGTACATTGATCAATTTGATGTACACAAATAATTATTATTATTGATTTATCTGTGGGTCCCAAGTCGGTAAATCACCCATAGTTCATAGGATTTGTACTCCTAAACTCCTTGAGGGACGCATTTAGCCAACGTTGGTGGTCTATATTTGAATATACACGGGTCACGAGTTCATTGTTAGCAAAGAACTTTTTATTCAAAGATTGTTAGTGGCATCTGTAGGCACAATTAAAAACTACTGTTTATCGAAAGTGGTCTAATTATTGACTTGTCAATAACAGTGTTGCCGTTACAGAAGTATTACATGTCGTATTTAAAGTTCGCATAATATTTTTATTGCAATGAGATGATATAATTTTTGGTTTAGTTTCTTAATTTGATCAGCAGATATTTCACATGACAGTGAAAAAGTATTCCTGTAACAAATAATGTTACATTATTCAATGCTGTGAAAGGGCATTAGTTTTTGTTATGTTGAGATCATTGTGCAAGCGTCTCTTTGACTAGGAACAGCACAGCCTGCTGTCGCAACATACACAATCGTTTTGTCGTTTAATAAGGATGCGCGAAATTTTGCAATAGTGTTGTCTTACCCGCGAAGTTAAGTGTATCGTATACGTTGTCATGATAAAAGTTATAAAATATTGGTGAATTAGTGCATTTTTGACAATTCTATGTGACCATGTCATCATTAAGAAAATCTGTTAATAACAGACGAGTTTTTTCAGTGCCAGACGATTATTCGTTACGTATAACGAAAAGTCGTTCATCTTCGAATACTAGAAAAACAGAAGATACTGCCAAATTGGTCAAATATATTGATGATAACATCATTGGAAAAAATTCCACATTTTGTGGTCCTTATGGAAGACGCAAAGGTAAGTTTTATTGGTTTTATTTATTTTTTACACCAGGTAATGTACTGTGCTACATATAAGCCTTTTGGTAATAGTTCTCTTTTGTATTGAAAATATAAAAATTAAATAATTAAATATATGCTGTAAAATACGTCTGTTTAAAAAAATACGGGTTTTTGTTATACCTAATATTTTAAGTAAGTATCTTTAACATTTTGAGGTCTTTTTCTTCACGCTACCAAATCGTGCATTTTTATAAACATATTATATATTAAGCAGGTGTTCTTCAAGGCTTCAATACTTTTGTTTATTATATAATTTATAAAATTTTATAATCACATAGCTATAGGTTGGTAACTGAAATTTTGCTATTTTGTCGTAATAATAGCTGTATGCGGATTATATGCGAAAAAACTGATATCAAGTCTAGGATTCTGATAAGATAGATTGCTAGCTATAAAATAATATAAATTATTCGTTTTTTCCAGTAATTTTGCGGAAAATAAACTATAATAACGTGAATATTATTCGGTTGTTAAATATTTAAATACCTATAATTTGAAAATTTAAACATAATATGAACGGAGCATCAGTAATTTAAACGCGAGGTGAAAACACAAGTCTAAATAATTTTTAGAAATTTTCAATTCTGAATTTGTTTATTTAATTTATTTTTTTATGCAGTCAGTCTATAAACTTAGATGATTACTCTTTCCAATTTTTATATTGCTAATATTTCATAAATTCATGTTTTTGGCGCGGGCCAGTAAGCTGTTTTTATCGCACTCTTTTCCGGGCTATTCATAAGTACCTATACATAATATAGTTTTTTTCTGTGGCTTTGCTTCCGTGAATTTCGATTTTGCTCGCAGAATCACTTGCATTAATGTCGGTTTTGACTTTTGATGGAAACCCTATCTTAACTTGAGCGTAGCCGGACAATAATTAACATAAAGAAAACTTCAAAAAAGCCACTAAAAAGAAGAAAATAATAAAATTTGGAGGTGCTAAGAATTTATGATTTATTACCCTCCCTCCGCGAGAAATTCTCCCCCTGCGAAGCGAAGTTGGGCTTGTATCCATTTTTGAGCAATTCCGGAGGACAGTTTAGTGTAATGGTCAGCGTGCTAGCCTTTGGAGAAAGCTATCGTGGGTTCGAATCCCACCTCGTTCAT
This sequence comes from Mongoloraphidia duomilia, assembly GCA_039654895.1. Classification (NCBI taxonomy): domain Eukaryota; kingdom Metazoa; phylum Arthropoda; class Insecta; order Raphidioptera; family Raphidiidae; genus Mongoloraphidia; species Mongoloraphidia duomilia. The sequence continues at coordinate 22,496,325 of CM077524.1, read as the reverse complement.
GGATGTTTTTTGATGTTTAGTTTTTATAATTGATGATTTTATCTGATGTAATTAAGCCGCTAATGACCTGTGTTGTCGAGCGTCTATAATCTACAATAAATAAAATGGAACGATGCCGGTACAAATATACAGACGTACGAATACCAACAAGAAAAATTCCCAAGGAAACGAATTTAAAAGAACTAATTTGATTAACACCTAATTTAAAATATTTCAGTAGATAAATAGTACAAATATTTGTTGTGATATTTTCTATAGAATTACGTAATTTACTTGTCGTGTATGTAATGCTTCGATGCACCGATGACGTAGTTTTGTAAGGAGGATTAATTGATACCGGAAATTGAAGAAATTTATATTAAAAATAATAAAAAAAACATTGATAGTAATCTGTAATCACTTTCTCTAAAGTAAAAAGAATGTGTTAAAAATTACGTTTTAATTAGTGTTGCGTACCAAAATTGGACAAAGGGAACACTTATAGCTCCTCACTCGGGTGTCTGTCCGTCCGTCCGTCCGTCTGTTTGTCACAAGCTCCTAGAGCCAAACGGTGCAAACTAGAGACTCGAAATGTGGGACAGTTATTGCTTGTTATGGCCCAATGCTGTGGTTTAGATATGGATAAATAATTCGGATAATTACGGGTAATAATGGGGGATCAAACAGGTTATGAAAAAGTGAAAAAAATTCAACCCCATCGAGTGGGGTGTCTAATGAAAGCTAGTGACCGATATAAAAGAACAATATTTAAAAAAAATACAGTCATTGCGCGAGGTCCGTCTCGCACTTGACCGTTTTTTTTAAAAAAATATTAGTAAAAAACTTTTTAAAGACACGTTTTTATTTAAATGTACTAAAAAGGAAAAAAATAAATTTTAATAATTTAGTTTCATAATTATAAAAGCGTGGGTTGTAAAGTCTACGATATTTTATTAGTCACGACCCACGATTTTATAATTATGAAACTAAATTATTATAAAAACTTATTTCTTTCCTTTTTAGTATACATTTAAATAAAAGCGTGTCTTCAAAAAGTTTTTTTTACTACTATTTTATTTTGTTCCTTTTAGTCGCTCAAAAGTTTATCCCCTTTTGACTCCCTTAGGCATTGAATTTCGAAAAATCCCTCCGTATAGTAGGTGCTTACATCACAAAAGAAACATACTGTCCAAATTCCAAGTTTCTAGCTTTAGCGGTTTGGCCTAGGCGTTGAATAGTCAAAAAACCCTACTCCCTCGTTTGACTCCCTTAGGGATTGAATTTAATTCTAAAAACGATTGAATCATCTATTTCTTTGGGAATGCATATAATTATGTGTACCAAATTTTAAATCGATCGAATACGTGGAAGTCGTTCAAAATTGACTTGCAAGATTTGACTTAAACAAACAAACATACAAACATTGCATTGTTAAATAAAAGCTTGTAAAATAGAGCGCTTCTCGGGTTAATAAATTAAAGAACGCAACATTGTTAATAGTTGATGAACGATGATAAAGGTCGGTAATACAGTGCATTGGCGGTGGTGGTAATGTGGTAGATAGCAGGATGCATATCGGCAGTTCCTGCTGGCCACCATAAAGGCGCGGAAATTGGTTTACAGGCCAGCGTAAACTCACATAGCACAACCGTGTAGTCAGTAGCGTTGGGCGAATACGAGATGTTTTTACAATCGAAACAATCGCAATCGTTCATAATAACAATCGAGTCCACAATCGACTCGGAGTTTGATTTTACAATCGAAATGTTCGATTGCTCAAGTCGATTATTTGCCAGCGAATGAGAATACATATAATCGCGATTCAAGGTTATATGCTGGTCGAATGAAGTCTGACGTTTACGCTACTCGTTCATCGTTGATTCACTGTTCACACTGTTCAGTCGGTCTCAGAGCATTCGATTATTGCACAATCGACCATCCATTGACTCGACCACAGTTGTTGAGTGATGAACGATTATATATTATGTGGCTCTCGACAGTGTACGTCGTCTGTACGATTCAGTACTATGCAACTTGGTCTCGGTGAAATATGAAACAACAACAATCGAGTCCAAGTGAAAACCATCGAGAGTCATCGAGATGTTTGAACAATCGAGACAATCGACTAAAATATCTCGTAATCGCCCATCACTAGTAGTCAGTATACTGATAGGCTTGCGTACACTGTGTTACTGTTCGTGTGCACTCCCCATAAAATACCAACCACACAACACAATAATAATAATAATACTTATTTGTGGTCACAAGGTAAAATGGCTGACATACTTTTGGAATCATCAAATTATCCACTAGATTTTAATTTTTCACTGCATTGAAAAGAGTAGGTACTGATCACATGTCTCAAGAAATTTCCCTACTGCTACTTTTTCTGAAGTTAAATTAGCCGCGATGAGAGTAATTTCGTTCCAGCAGCGTAACGTAATGAAAACGACGCCGAGGGCAGTGTAGCCTAGTGGATAGCGTATTTGATACCGCAGCCTCTAGACTAGACTGTCGTGGGTTCGAATCCCACCTGCGCTCATGTATGTTTTGTGATGTTATTTAGTTTTAAGAAAGTTGTTATTTAGTGTAGTTGAAAGACGCTAATGACCTGAGATGTCGACGCGTCTGTATAATCTAGGAATAAATAAAATAAATAATACTAATAAAATGTCTTTATTGTACGTATTTAAAAAAAATACAGAATTGCGTCAAATAAAAAAATCATACATTACTTACAGATATTCTGTTAATTTAAAAAAATTGTTTTCTAAGAGAAAATTTTTACTTGGTATTTAAAGTGTTTGACATCGTTTGTGCCCCTTATAATTTTTGGCAACTTAGTGTACATTCGAATCATGGCATTGTGTACTCCTCGACGTGCCACTTCTAAATTTGGTTTATCAATTCTAAGAGAATGTTTGTTCCTGGTGTTATGAATTGGCAAATTAGTGTTAAACAGGTCCGAATGAAACGACGCCGTCAGGAGTGGGAGAAATGAGCTGCTAGGAGGGAACCGATTGGCTGGCGGGTAATGTAGGTATTAGGTAACTCGATCGACATCCACTTTCATTTCAATGTTTAATTGGTATTTATATTTGACATATAAATGTTAACTCAATTTTTCAGACCATTATCAAAAAATCTGCATTAGTGATTTTGCCTTGTTGTCGTAGATATAATAGTAAGTTACCTAGCCTTGACCTGGTGAACGAGCCGTGCTATGAACAGAAACGCATGTGGCGCGACGCAAGTGCAGACTGCGTTTTGTGCTTTGACAGTCAACGGCCATGCCGCAGCCCATCGCAGACGCGGTGACTCTGTGCATAATAATAATATTATTCTAATTATTCAGTGATGCAACGTCTAAATAATACCACTGTAATGTCGACGGATTCTATAGAAAAATGTTTTGTATTCGCGAAATTTATTTTTAGAGGCTTTTGTTTTTATATACATTGCATTTGGATATTATCGCGCTTTTGTTTATGGTGTAGGTACACGTTCAGGACCGTGTTAAAGGAAAATTGTGCCCGGGGTATAGTGCTCCTCACAATTCGTAATCACTAACCAAACATTTCTGACGATTCTGGCGCCCTCCTAGAGCCCAGGAAAATAAAAATAAATTATTTAAAAAAAGCCTCGACTACGTAAAAAGCGAACTTAAAAGATGGAAACAAGATCAAATGATAACATGCAGTCGGAGGCATCAGATATTTTTCTGTTCAATAGTAACAAGTTGAACAAAAATATATCTGATGTCTCCGATTGCATGTTTTTGATGTTGTTTCCATGTTTGAAGTTCGATTTTTACGCAATCGGGTTATTTGTTTTTTTTTTTAAATAAGACTCTAAATCGCTAGACGCCAGGAACTTGTAACTTGTTGGTAATAAATCATCATCTACCAATGTAGGAAGGCGTAGGCAATTAGCATATTATGTGGTAGCCGGTAGGTAACCGGTTTTTTATGACGTCGTACAATGCATTGCATGACCAACGCTGTTCGTATTGCAAATGTAGTTTAGTGTAGGAATGGATCAGTCACCAATAAATTGGCATCCAATAAATGCTTAGCGATTGGTTCATTTGTGTATTTCTACTAAATAAAAATAATGCCCCGCAGTAGATCCATTTATTTTCTGCTTGGTCTTTATGTGATCCGATAGAGTAATAAGGTATAGCGGCATAGCCTATGTTACTCGGAAAGAAGTGAGTTTTTTTTTCCAAATCGGTTCAGTAGTTCATAAGATCACCCGCCTCAAACAAATGAATATTCAAACTTTTTCTCTTTATCTACGACTTTCTAGTTTTTTTCTATAAATGACTTAAATATTGGGATTAGATTTATACGGCTGAATTGCAATTGAAAATTTTCCGTTGGAAAGCAGCCAATTATATAATTATTAATTCGAAACATATTGGAAAAAATCATTTTACCAACCATAGTCATAGTCAGGATTCTAACCTGAACCTTTCCACTTTCACGGCAGAATGAGCTATTTACTCAACCGTGACATGATTGCTAATCTAATATTCTCCTTATATGCTTCAGAATCAATAGATTTTCACTACATGCGAGAGTTCATTCATATTAATTGTTAATTCAATAGCTATGTTATAGAAGTGAATCTTCGTACTAGCGAGAGCTCAACATGAAAGGGAAAATTATTTCAAACACCCTTTAGAAACAATCATATCTTGTAGACATCGTAAGATAATCTACATGTTAGATACATACATAACACACAGCATAGAAATCAACCAACGAGTTTGATTTTTTTTTAAGATAAATTAATAGATTTATACGACTGAATTGCAATTGAGCCGTATAAATCTATTAATTTATCTTAAAAAAAAATCAAACTCGTTGGTTGATTTCTATGCTGAGTGTTATGTATGTATCTAACATGTAGATTATCTTACGATGTCTACAAGGTATGATTGTTTCTAGAATATTATGTAGTAATACCATTCTATGGTTATTTATAGCATTGATATATCTAGGTATTTATTTAATATATCCCATTAAAGGGTGTTTGAAATAATTTTCACTTTCATGTTGAGCTCTCGCTAGTACGAAGATTCACTTCTATAACATAGCTATTGAATTAACATATATGAATTAACTCTCGCATGTAGTGAAAATCTATTGATTCTGAAGCATATAAGGAGAATATTAGATTAGCAATCATGTCACGGTTAAGTAAATGTAAGCTCATTGTGCCGCGAAAGTGGAAAGGTTCAGGTTAGAATCCTGACTGTGACTATGGTTGGGTAAAATGATTTTTTCCAATATGTTTCGAATCAATTATATAATTGGCTGCTTTCCAACGGAAAATTTTCAATTATTATTGAGGTTGAGGTAGTGCATTTTCATTATTATATAAGTATTAAGTATACAAAATATAATATATTAATAATAATAATGAATCACGAGATCTCAATTCTTTATTCTAGCGATAAGTTAAAACAGCAAATGAATTTGTGGTTTTGATAATTATTAGTAATCGCTGCATACTTGAGATAATAATACGTAATAGTAATTCAGGATGTTTTTTAGCTTAAAATGAATCATGGAATATATTTTATATCTGACACAAAGCAGTCACTCTCATTTCCCGTTCGTTTCCCTTTTAATTTATCACAGCCGCGACAAGACAAGGGGGGGGGGGGAGAAACTGGGGAGGGGTTCCGTACCAAATAGGTTATATAGAAATAGGTACTAATATAAATGCAACGAAAGGGTTGCATATTTCATATTATATGTCTGTCACCGAACCTTAGATAATTGTGTAGACGCTCGACAACTGAAATTTTATAAGTAGAATAACGAATTTGGTCCTTTTTGTGTCCGATCTACTTTTGTTTGTAGTTTAGTGTAAAAAATACTTAACGCAATGGCGTGGAATGTTTGATGCCGGTCCATTAATATAATGTTTAGTTCCATTCCTATACTGAATTGCTACAATATAGTGCGAGACATGTAATAATTTTGTAAATTTTGTATGGCGTGACTTGGTTCGGCTGAGATGTTTTTTGTGACCTTAAATATTGATTAACAATGGAAATAATATTCCATCGAATATCGCTAGTCCACCACAAATACTAATCAACATTGTTGTTTTGTTGAGGACACTCCTAAATGTAAATGTATATGTAAATAGATGGACAACTAACCTGCCAGACAGTATAATAATTATAACGTCTGTCTTTTCATATGACTTATAATTATTTTTTTTAAAGCCACCAACAACTAGAGTTATTTAGGCCTAGTACCCATTCATATTTTAAATTTATTAGTTTTTAATAATAACATGACAATCCAATTGATACTTTGAACAATTCTCGGGTCGGAACCTGAGAACTAGGGGCTTGTACTGAGGACCCATGGAAACGCCATTTTCGACTGTTCTCACGCCCAACTATTACATATTAGCGATGTTATTCAATTATATTTTTGCCATTTCAGTAATGGAGGGTGTATTGGAAGTCCAAGCTTATATAAAAGACGTCTTGTTTTCGAAAAAAAAGCAATCAGTATACACATAATAATATATACAATTGTATCGAGACCTCAGTGTAATTTCTTTTTTACGGGTTTTCTGGTATTTTGTATGATACCCAGACGCATTACCAGTTTCGTTTCCTATCTTCTTATGTTAACATCACTCGAAACCGATTTAGATGACATTTGATACACTATCAGTTGATATCCAAACTTAAAGGTTTTTTTAAATCGACTTTTATGGGAGAGAAATAATATTATATAGACGGGCTCGACTGCACAGTGGTATTCTGTAGTTAAAAAAAATGGAATTAGTCAAGGAGATATTTCACTAATTTATGCAAAAAAGACATGTCTCTTAACCGGTTGTTGCAGACCATCGTCCATATTATTTTTTTGTTTGTTTCTGAATTCATTATTTTCTAGTAGTGTTAATAATGTTTATCAGTATATCACATAATTTACATTTACTAAATAATCTCTCTGTATTTTTTCACAATGTGTTTTCAAGGCCAAGGTTATACATATATTAATTGTATATAATATACATATGTCTATTTGAATGAGTCTTCTGTGTATCTATATGCCCGCTTTTTAGTAAATTCGCACATATGGCGTTTTTTTTATTAATTTATTAGTGTTACATTTTCTCTACATACTTTTTTTTTGTTATATTTTACGTCGTAATGAAAATACACAGTAGTCAGTAGCTATCCACTTTCAAGTATACTTTTAAAATCATATATTATATTGTCCAACCAAGTAAAGAACGTCGGTGAGGAGGAGGCGGAGAAGCTGTTCACAATCTAGGACACGAGCGTTTTAATACAATACAGATTGTATCAAATTAAAGCTGTTCTGTGTGTAAGATAGAGATCGATATAATGCAATAAGTAAGAACGAGATAAATGATCGCTAATAGGAAGTTTCTGTAGTTACTGACTACTGAAATAAGAAATTATTGATAAAATCACAAAACAAAGATGACGCTATCAGGTTGTATGGGTTAGTATGGGTATTATTTATTTACAGTAACTACAGAAACTTCCTATTAGCGATCATTTATCTCGTTCTTATTTACTGCTTTATATATCGATCTCTGTCGTACACACAGAACGCCCTATGCACAGCTTTAATTTGATACAATCTGTATATTGTTAGAGTTAGCTACAAGTCCTTCGTTTGTTTTTATGCCGATTGCTCTTACCCTAAATAAGAGCCCCTATGTTGCTAGGATGCTTATTTTTTAGACCTGCAGCGTTTTTTCTCTGGTCAAACAGTATTATATATATAGGCTTGATTACGGGACGTATAAAGCTTTCACCTATTTCAAGTTTTCAAAAGTTTCAAAGGCGTAGCCAGAAATTAAAATTGGGGGTTGTAAGTGATTCCGCGATCAAAAAGATGAAAGTAGTGATGGGATTAAGGAGAAAGGCAAACAACTACGGTACTAGTATAGAGGAATTAGTTAACTCGCTAACAGATGGCGGTAAAAATAAATGATAAGGCATTTCCTCTGTTCCAATAAAATTGTCCCTAAATGACGCTTACTTAAAAGTTTGCATTGTTTTTAGTGTACGTGAATGAGAGAGGGCGCGAAAGTGTACGACTGAGTGAGGAGAAGAGTTTCACTTTTACCGTGTGGTTGTAAGGACGCACTCTTTTTTTAACGGGGAAGCTTTCTGTAAGATATAAGTTTTACTTTTGAATATTTTTTTGCAATGCTCGATGTTTAGCAAAGTTTTTAATTTGATGAAGAACACAATTATTTAAAAACAAAACACGTACCTAAACCGGGAAGCTTATACGATTGAATTATTCATAATGGATGACAAGTTGATGTAAGCATTGTACTGTTAGCCAGAAGAATTACCTCACTTTAACCCACAGGTCTATAGTCAAGTTCTAAAATTTAACCCTCTAAAAATGTATCATTAAGATATTAGATTAAACACGGGGCGTTAGGCAGTACTGCCCTTCGTTCAATGCGACCTAGAAGATCTTTTGTGGGTCTGCTCCGTCCTCATGCTTATTCCCATTCAGGTATTAGGTTCTTAACACTTTCTGGGAGCTGTACCTATTCCACACCTCATTAGGCTTTAAGAACCCTCCATTTTATTTGGAGGACAAAGCATGGTTAGCAGTTTCTTTTGTCTCCTTACAGAAGCGACAGTTATCATCTTCTACCATGCAAAATTTAAGATAGTGAGTCATGCACAGTTCGTAACAAGGCTAATGAAGCTGCAAACCAATGAAACTCACGCGTCACATGCATAAAAACTGTGTAATCTCGAATTTGAAAAATACTATCCGGTCATTTAAAACGCGATAAAAATTGTATTTAAAAAGTGGCGATAGTTTGTCTAATAACAGTGTGAATAAAATTTGTATAATATTTCAACTGGTGTATTTTTCCATTGAGAATCGACCAGTTAGTAAACAAAGTGATTTTTTATATTAAAACACACCCGTTACATTTGATAATATATTGTCATTTAAGAATGTAAACAGGCTATAGCTTTTGAATGTTTATGTTGATGTGAACTTATTTTGGAGTTCTGTGGTGAAAATGTTTTTTTACTTTTTGTGATATTATCTTTTTAGAAAGAACACATGAAAAGTTCAAAAACCTTTTGATCTGATTTACGGAAATATTTTTCTAAAATAATTTCGTCTCATTAAGAATAGTTTTTCAAAATAGATGCATATTTCTTAAATATTATCTTTCGAGACGAGGACAGTACGGCAAAAGCTGTTGATTTGCTTGCACTTAAATAATAATAATGGTTTCTGGTAGGGATGGAGAGTGGAGACCGAATCTGGATTTTATTTCGGTATCCAGCAATTGTTCTGAATCTGGTCCGGTATCCGGCTTTTTGAAAGAAGTAGAACGTTTTCATTAGATGTAGAGGCCGGAAATGAATTCGGTTCTGGTATACAGTCATTGAGCCAGAACCAGATCTGGATCATAACTCCCTATTTTATATTTTATATAAAAATATATTCTTCGCTTAGTTCATGGAAAAGCGGGAAGATGATCTTTCCAAACAAATAAAAAATGAACTCTACATTTTTAATTCTAATCGCTCTCAAAACAAAATATTAAAACTGCTCATTCATGATGGTATAGGGGCAGAAAAAATTCCGCTGCGCTAAGGCTGGGCGCACACCATTGAAGCAAAACGTGTTTGTATAAATTTCTCAAAGACAAATAAAAATGCCACTTAGCCTTTTTGAGTTTTATAATAGTTCAGAAATGTATTTTAACGACGATTTGAGTGATGAAATATGTATTCCTGTTTCCTACACAGTAGTAAAGTTGTTTACAAAACCAATCGTTTCTAGCTTTTACTCAGCTCTCATTAATGTAGGAAATCTTCCTGTTTCTAATAAATCATTTTAAAATATGTGTACGTAGTAAAATTATAATGTATTTCGAAGGCAAGCTATTTAATGATTTATTTTTGGAGCTTACGTAATTTTTCTGTGTTAAATGTAGTGGAAACTACTTAATTCATGTGAGCGTAATCATGCATTCCGCATTTTTTTCGTGAAATTGATTTGATATAGAAGTTTTTAAAATTTGGTTGTAAAAATATTGTTTTTTACTACGTCCCTTTAACAACTATTCGCTTATTTTGATCTTAAATTTCCATTATGCTGTTTAAAGAGATTACTTAAGGGTCTATGATCCCTCAAAGATGTAGATCTATAATAACAGATGCGGAGCTTGACTTTTATTTTTATTGTATATAAATCTATAATAAAATATTATAAGTACTTAGATTGCATTTTTAAGGATTTTCAAGCTATATATTATTACGCTAAGGCAAAATGGGAAGGAACAGTAAACGAAAAATGTAAAGCATGTCGGGGATCCCGCACGCGGTCTCTGAGCTAAATTGGAGTACGCTGGCTAAACTATGAGATGTTTGTTGCTTTTTATTTCGATGCCAAATCTAAATCTACCTGGGCGAACCTGACCGGAAAACTAATACAAGACCTATGTTACAATAGAATATAAAAATATGCTGATTCTCAAGTGACACGGATGTGCATTTTATTGCTTTAACTTACATAACGATTCAATTATTGATTGCATGAGTAGGCATTTGCCTGCACTTGCAGATATGCACGCTTTATTTTAATTAAATTCATGCAACGTTCAGGTAATTTTATATACAATTGCTTTTGTATCTACGTATAATTCTGTCTAGTCTTTTTAACAGTATTATCTACCCTATGGGCGAGTGGAAAGGATTTGAGATGAAGAGCCCGTGCACTCTTAATCTGAAATCCTTTCCCTTCGCCTATAAACGGTTACGCTATTTTTCAAGCTATAAAGGGTTCGGGTAAACGCCAAATGAAGGACCAAGAATCATACTATACAGATCCTATAACGGTGAATTTTTTGAAAAAAATTTTTGGCTACGTGTAAAAGCTGTAAGTTTTTCCAGGAAAATGTTTTTCACTTTTTCGCCTGAAGGATCTGTAGTGTGATTTCATGGTCATTTATTTAGCTTTAAAAATAGCGCCGGGAGAGCTGTAACCGTTTTTAGGTCCGGGGCTAGTCGTAGGAAGGTGAAATTTCGTATACAAATAGTGATGTGTTCCGTAGATTTTGTCATATTAATTGATATCTATGTTTACAAATAATTAGCACTCTAATGTAAATTGGAAATATTTGTCGAAAAAAAATCATGGATATTTTTGGAATTTTAGTTTTAGGATTTGAAAATTGTCCAAATCAACAAAAATAATGAGTTGTCGCTAGTCATAATGGTTTGTGCACGTCCCTTTGTCGTGTTTTATTTACAATTTATAGGATTTGAAAATTGTCCAAATCAACACAAATAATGAATTGTCGCTAATCATAATGGTTTGTGCACGTTTCTTTGTCGTGTTGTATTTACAATATAATATTTATTTAAACATTATCATAAAATAGATAACTAATGTCTGTTGATTCATAATAATAATATATTCAGGTGTTCGTCAATTCTCAACGCTTTTTTATTTATTAGCAAACATGACGGATGATGTGCCATCATCTGCACCAATAACATTGACCTTTAGACTTCAGATTAGACAATTTTTTTTGTTCACATGTAATTTTGTTGTAGATTATTGGATAATCGTGCGTTTTTTGTTCACAGTTGTCTTAAATTAATTATGAAACATATAAGTATAGTCTTTTTTCTCATCACCAGATGGCTTTAAAAATATGAATACGAACCTTGGAATGATGAAAGGCAATGCATACCATATACATATTAGAATTTTTGGAGTGAAGATATGGGGGGTGGATTCACGTATAGGTACATTGAACAGATTTTTTTATTATCAATCCCCATGCGTCTTTTGTACATATACAGGGTGCTGAATCGTTTTGCGGGTAATAGGATTTAACCCGTAAAATCAAACTTTTGCAATTTCCTACTTCCTTAATTATATTAGGAAAAATATCTTCGAATAAAAGTTTTAGAACATAGAATTCTGCATCTAAATCATTAAACAAAATTAATTTTGCATGTTTAGTAACTGCAGAAATTTGATATGAAAATGTCAAAATTACCTCAAAAACAGATAGCGATAGCCATGGAACGTGAACAAAATAATGACGTTTTAGCTGCCAGAATAATTTCTAATCATTTTGTTCAAGTTCCATGGCTATCGCTATCTGTTTTTGAGGTAATTTTCACATTTTCATATCAAATTTCTGTCGTTACAAAGCATGCAAAATTAATTTTATTTATTGAGTTAGATGCAAAATTTTATGTTCTAAAACTTTTATTGGAAGATATTTTTCCTAAAATAATTAGGGGGAGCAGGAAATCGCAAAAGTTTGATTTTACCCTGTATAATAAAATCGTAGACGCTTTTTTTGTCTGTTTATCTGTCTCTGTGCGCTCTAATCTCCGCAACGACTGAACCAATTTGGATGTGGTTTTCAGTGATGGTTGACATAAGCTTGAGCTAACATTTAGTGTTTATTTCATTTAAATCGGTTGATAAATAAAAAAGATATGTCAATTTTAAAATTCGTCTCGCGCGCGTTGTGACACCGTTAATGCAAATGTCAAAACGTTGGGTTGGATTGACTGTTTATTTATGTGACACCATTAATGCAAACTATTTCCAAGTGATTTTAAGCCCGATTTCGCTTCGCTAGGGGAGAGATTCTCGCGTCGGGAGGGGATAATAAATCATACTTCGCTTCGTAGGGGGAAAATTTCTCGCGGGGGGGATAATAAATTAACAATACACTAATATACGTCAACGGAGCCACGGATAACCGCTAGTAATATATAAAAGGCAACGTCTGTATGTGGGGTACATTATAAACACAAACTCTTCAATCGATTTCTTGCGGCGACGCTAATGACCTATGTTGTCGAGCATCTATAATTTACAATTCATTCGATTTCTTGCGGTTTCTACGAAGAGGCGGGGAAAATTTTGTTTTAGGCAGAATACACTATCATAACAGGGACGGAGCGATGAACGAAATATTTAAGCGGGCCACGCCGGATAAATAGGGCGATGTTTTATATAATTTTCTTGGGCGTTCTTTGGAACTTATTGTATTCCTGAAAAAAAAGGGTGTGGATCTCGGGACCCCCGACAGATGTGAAACATCAAAGAAAACGTTATTGAACTCGGTGGTATTCTCTATGTATAGTAGTATATATTTTTTCAAAAGCAGCAACTAACTGTTATGCTGACGTAATCCTATATACCGCACTGTAACACACGCGGTTGCGGCGTTTGAGCACGCCTGAGCCAGAAACGCAACTAAATACACAGCGAAGTATTTATATTACATACCTACACGTGTATAGGTACATATACTTTTGCTTTACAGTACGTTCGTATGTATACTCTCTCTCTCTTCCCGTGCCCGAGCGCGCGGAAGCCGAGAGAGAGAGAGTGCCGCAGTGGTGGGGAGAACAGCAGCGAAAGAGCGGACCAGACATTTCGTTGCATATTTCACCTCACGCGGCTGTTCACTGCCCGACATACGATGTTTCACATCAAAAACAACAGCGAATTCATTGATAAAATAGATTAGGTACGAAAAATTCATTGAGGGGATAATATAAGTTTATTGTATAAAAATTATAATTTAAAAAAACTAAAAAACACGCTTTAATGAACTAAAAAGTAAAAAATAATTAATTTTATTGTAAAAAAGCGTGGGGTGGTATGAAAATATGATACAAAGCACCCCACGCTTTTTTACAATAAAATTAATTATATTTTACTTTTTAGTTCATTAAAGCGTGTTTTTTAGTTTTTTTAAATTATAATTTATTTTTGCTTTTTAGTCCTGGAGATCCTGGTCAGGATAATGTGACAAACTTATGGAATTATTGTATTGTCATCGGTCCTTGATAAGTGTGCAAAGTTTCAGTTCAATCTGAAGTTTTTTGCATTTTTTTTTAGTCCTGGAGATCCTGGTCAGGATAATGGGACAAACTTATGGAATTATTGTATTGTCGTCGGTCCTTGATAAGTCGACAAAGTTTAAACTAAATCTGACCGTTCAAAGTTGGTCAAAATCAAGTTCAAAGAAGTCGGTTACAAACTGACAAACAAGCAAGCAAGCACGCAAACATACCGGTGAAGCTAATATAAGCGTGTTAAAAATCAGTTTCATTAGAAGTGTGAATAAAGTTATTGGCTAATAATGAACATTTTTATTTATCCAATGTGCCTTTTTGGTTCAGTCAAAACATATAACTGTACAGTAAGGAAAAAGTGTCTAAGATCGTGTGATTTGTGATCATGGGGTAGATTTGGGTCTTTAATTTGCTGTCTTCGCCATTATTTTTTCCCACATATTATTAGTGTTAATCAAAATGGCATGAGTGTAAATGCCCAATGACGTATGTAGACAAGAGTTCATTTCGCGGAATTTGCTCACTATAAAATACATGAAACTAATTGGCCAGCTGCGAAAGTAAAATATTGCTATACTCTAATTGATGTCTTCAATTATCGATTGGACCTAAACGACTACACGCGTGCAAGCAAGTGGCTAAATTCAAAATTGTGTCGTTTATGACATTATCTGCTTAAGTAAAGCTCTGGAAATTCTAATAATGATCATTTTACAAGCTTTTATATATCTTTGTCTTCACCTGTTAGTTAATATGTGTGGGTCAAATCTTGCAGTTCAATTTTTAACGACTTCCACGCATCCGATCGATTTGAAATTTTGTACACATATTATGTATTCCCGATGACAATACATGAATCAATCGTTTTTAGAATTATATTCAACTTCTGAGGGGTTCAAACGGGGGTGTAAGGTTTTTTTTTGACTAATCAACGCCCAGGCCAAATCGCTTAAGCTAGAAACTTGAAATTTGGACAGTAGATTCCTTTTCTGACATAAGCAATAATCATCCAATAAGAAGGGATTTTCGAAATTCAACCCTACGGGGGTCATAAAGAAGTAAAATTTTGAGACTAAAATGAACAAAATAAAATATTAGTAAAAAAAAATATATTTTAGAGACAAGCTTTTATTGAAATGTTCTAAAAAGAAAAAAATAATATTTAATAATAATTTAGGTTCGTATAATTATTATAAAAGCGTAGGTTGTAAACTCTTCAATAAAAAGCTTGTCTCTAAAAAGTTTTTTTTCGAAGTCCGAAGAGTAGCTTGTACTTGTATTTATTTATTTATTTATTTATTGTAGATATAGACGCGTCGACATCTAAGGTCATTAGCGTCTTTCAACTACACTAAATAACAACTAACTTAAAACTAAATAACATCACAAAACATCCATGGGATTCGAACTCACGGAAGTCCAGTCTAGAGGTTGCGGTACCAAGCATGCTAACCACTAGGCTATACTGCCCTCTCTTGTACTTGTACTTCTCCACTTTTGATTTAGTGTGAACATTGAATACATCGCAGAAGTTTATTTACAATGTTATATATTTGGAGAGATAGGTAGTAGATTGTAGGTTATAGACGATCGACAACTGAGGTCACTAGCATCTATTTATGTATTGAGTAATAAGAAGTATATAATAATATATATTATGTACTTACAAATTGTGTAATTAATTTTTGTTGTAAAAGTGTTGCATATTAACTGGTTGTGAAGTAACATTTAAATCATCTATTAACTATTTTAACATTCATATAGGGGCTTATTATGGTACTTAAATAAGTTTTCAATCCATTTAATTAATTTAAAGCAATACAAATATTTACATCAGCATTCGGCCATTAAGTTAACTCAGGAAATAATTTTAGTGTACATACCATAAAATAATGCATCTGAGAGCTATAATAGAAATTTTAATGTGTTTGTAAATATGCAAGTAGTTAATTATCATTGTAATGAAAAGATTGAAAACACTACCGGGTACTATAGGTTGAATTTTTTTTTTGGGACCACCAACAGCCAGGATTATTTGCACCTAGTACCGTTTCATATAGTGAACAACAGCATCGCTATACATGCTCGGCTATTCTCAAGCCTCTTGTGGGTTTTTTTGATAGACACAGTGTAAAAAATCGATCAATCATTTTTCGAGCAGAATCGATCTAAAATTCTAAATGCTTTTTTATGGAGAAATATGCATGGTAACAATCTAAGGTCATTCTCAAACTAGATTTTGTGACAATACTTTCTGCAAACCATCAGAAGGCGAACCCGAGGACAGCTTGGTGTAATGGTGAGCATATGCTGGCCTTTAGAATAAATGAATCGTGGATTATAGACGCTCGACAACAGAGGTCATTAGCGTCTGCTGGCCTTTAGAGCAGGTTCGATACCCACCTCGCTCATGGATGTTTTACAATGTCGTTTAGTTTTAATTGATGACGTTATTTGATGTAATTAAGATGTTAATGACCTAAGTTGTCGAGCGTCTATAATTCACAATAAAAAAAGAAAAAGTCGAACCCGCGAAATATTATAGACGTATAGGCTTTTTTCTCCAATTTTCAATGTCATGTCATCCAACAGTGATATGAAAGCTTTTACTTACACTTACATAAAAATATGTCTAGTACAGCGTCTTATGTAATCACAGACGCATTGCGTACGTGCAGTATATTATGACGGTTCCCGTGTCCCTGCATTATTGCAAAGTGCACAATGCATTAGCTGAATTGCATTGCAGTTTCGAATTAATTTTGCTGCAGTTTAATATTTTTGCATGCATCAAAACGTATTGCAAGCGTAGATCCTTGATTATATGAGAGGCCTTTCCGGTGTAATTACTATGTAGTTGATTTAAGAATAAATATTATTAAACATAATATGTGTGTAATAATTAAATTAATGCTTTAATACCTATACGGAAATGAACATTGCTGTTTAATTTTGCTATATCCCTATATTATTAAACGAGCAAATCTTGTATATATGTACCTATATAAATATTTTCTCGAAAACGGCCCTAACGATTTGGATGAAATTTACTGAAAAGGGGTTTTGGGTGGCAAAAAATCGATCTAGCTAGGTCTCATCCCTGGAAAAATTCGTTTTCTTATCGATTTTATCATTTTAAAAAACAGTTTTTTTAACGTTATAAAACAGTGTCGTATGGTGAGTAGGCTTTGGAAAAAACAAACTATTATTAACTTCCCATTGGAAGTTATTGTAATGGGTCCGAAAATCAAAATCAAAAAGGAAAAAAAAATTTTATGTTTCAAGGTCACTACACTATTTTTACACTACTTTTAGAAAGATGTCTGTGTGTGTGTATGTGTGTGTGTGTGTGTGTACGTATGTACGTACGTACGCACGTACGTACGTACGCACGTACGTACGTACGTACGTACGTATGTATGTGTCCATTTCTTTCTAAGACGAAATCTCGAGAATGAAAAATGATATCGACTACGTTAGGGTGCCAATCGACGCGTATTAACGTAAATATGATCTGAAAGAAATTTTTTCAAAATCGGTTCTGCCGTTCTTTTTTCTTAACCAAATAACCTCCAAAAAAGTAGATTTTACACAATATCTCGCGAATAAAACATTATATTTACTTCGTAAGGGTGTCAATCGAGGCGTGTTAACGTCATTTTGATCCGACATAAATTTTATAAAAATCGGTTCAGCCGTTTTTTTTTTTTTTATTTTAATTATTGTTAAAAATAAATAATAATTATGTTTTAATGATTAAAATGATTACTTTTCTGTGTAATATCTAATTTAATTATTATTATTAAATATTTATCAAACTGGGAAGTTCGTCGTGTGGACCTCAAGGGTCGCACTTTAGTCTTAATAAACGACCCACCTCACGGCTTGTTATTTATGTCAAATTACTCTGACAGTCAATCTTAAACTTATTAAAATAATCAGTAATTATTTGAAAATATGTAGGTACATATACGTTATGTAGTATGACATATACTGACGTATAATAATATTATATCTACTAATTTTTTTTCTTAAAAACGACTAACGAATTTGATGAAATGGGAACTTTAAGTACTATTTTTTTTGAACTCGTTGGCCGACAGGCTGGCGTCATTAAAACATACATAAACAAGCCGTGAGGTGGGTCGTTTATTAGGACTAAAGTGCGACCCTTGAGGTCCACACGACGAACTTCCCAGTTTGATAAATATTTAATAATAATAATTAAATTAGATATTACACAGAAAAGTAATAATTTTAATCATTAAAACATCAATAATTAAAAAAAAAAAAAAAAAAAAAAAAACGGCTGAACCGATTTTTATAAAATTTATGTCGAATCAAAATGACGTTAACACGCCTCGATTGACACCCTTACGAAGTCGATATAATTTTTTATTCGCGAGATATTGTGTAAAATCTACTTTTTTGGAGGTTATTTGGTTAAGAAAAAAGAACGGCTGAACCGATTTTAAAAAAATTCCTTTCAGATCATGTATACGTTAATACGCGTCGATTGGCACCCCAACGTAGTCGATATCATTTTTCGTTCTCGAGATTTCGTCTTAGAAAGAAATGGACACATACATACGTACGTACGTACGTACGTACGTACGTACGTACATACGTACACACACACACACACACACACACACACACACACAGACATCTTTCTAAAAGTAGTGTAAAAATAGTGTAGTGACCTTGAAACATAAAAATTTTTTTAACTTCCCATTGGAAGTTATTGTAATGGGTCCGAAAATCGAAATCAAAAAGGAAAAAAAATTTTTATGTTTCAAGGTCACTACACTATTTTTACACTACTTTTAGAAAGATGTCTGTGTGTGTGTGTGTGTGTGTGTGTGTACGTATGTACGTACGTACGTACGTATGTATGTGTCAATTTCTTTCTAAGACGAAATCTCGAGAACGAAAAATGATATCGACTACGTTGGGGTGCCAATCGACGCGTATTAACGTAAATATGATCTGAAAGGAATTTTTTTAAAATCGGTTCAGCCGTTCTTTTTTCTTAACCAAATAACCTCCAAAAAAGTAGATTTTACACAATATCTCGCGAATAAAAAATTATATCGACTTCGTAAGGGTGTCAATCGAGGCTTTTTAACGTCATTTTGATCCGACATAAATTTTATAAAAATCGGTTCAGCCGTTTTTTTTTTTTTTTTTTTTTTTTTAATTATTGATGTTTTAATGATTAAAATGATTACTTTTCAGTGTAATATCTAATTTAATTATTATTATTTAATATTTATCAAACTGGGAAGTTCGTCGTGTGGACCTCAAGGGTCGCACTTTAGTCCTAATAAACGACCCACCTCACGGCTTGTTTCCTTTTTGATTTCGATTTTCGGACCCATTACAATAACTTCCAATGGGAAGTTAAAAAACTTAATTACAAAATTTGTCAAGTCAGTAATGTTCCTATTTAAAATATATCAATAAACTATTTTAAAGGTAATCATTTTCTAAGAACAAAGAGAAACGTATAATGTTAAATATGCGTCATACATTATATCACGTACAAATACTTCTGATATAGATTTTCTCAATTCATTCATTCAGAAAGCAGCACACTAAATACAAGTTGCTTATTTTAATAAATACTTATATTAATAAGAACGAGTTGTTATTTATTTTTCCCTTAATCCTCCAACGGAACTCATCCGAGCAAAGCTCGGTCATCCAGATATTATTTGTTAATTGCTATATAATGTATTTCTGCCTTTTAGTACGTACTCTAGGTACCTACGTAGTAGTTTACTTTCTGTGTCAATTAGCTAATGAGTTTAGTTGTCGAGCGTCTATAATCTACAATATCTCTCTTTCCATGTTAATTATGTCTACTTTATGGCAGTGCTATATACAAATATATCTGTTTGACACGTGTTAGACGATTTCCCGAGCACCCTTTGTGCGAACTTTTAAATGACGCTCTATTCATTATTGTATATATTATGATTGCTTATTAGAATCGCTGAGTAGGATTATTGCTTAGCGTATGTGAATAATTATAACATTGTAGAACTGCGATAATAAGTACATTGTAGACATTCAATATTGGAATGTTCAAAGATGCAGACTTATATTTTATACGTTGTTAAATTAAATTGTTACTAAATGAATTTGCCCATTTTTTTTATATTTATCCTTTTAAATCAGAAGTGGGATTTACCCCTATTTACCCTTGTGTTCACACGGTGAAAGTGAACGAGTGAATTAAAAAAAAATTATATATATATATATAAATAGATAATATTATCAGAAATTACTATTATATAAAAATTGGTGTTGTGACGCGAATTATGATGGTGAAAAGAGGAAGCACCGCTATCGTTTGTCTTTATCGAGCAGCGATGGTAGCTCAGCCCGCAAGTTACGGCACCTGATGAAGAAACAGCAAAACTGAATTGGCAAGGTATTAAGATGGCATTAACAAGGTGAGAGAACTCCGAGCAAAGTGAGTAGAACACGTTCATTTTACCTGTGCCGATACGTTTGTATCACAAGGATGAAGCTTTAATACCCGAGTTCGAATCGGGCTCTGAAAAATTAACTACACTATAAAGTGGGTTAATAAAATTGATGAGATGGCCATATCATTGATGTACCAATGTCACTGGTAAAATAGTTAAGGTTCACTTTTGATATGATCCCGTATTGTATAAAACTTGTTTAATATAGCAAGAAATGAAAGCACTCCTTTTGGAAACTTTCCCAAGCAAAACATTGATTTAGAAAATTATTAACTATACGTACACCCCTCCTAGTCGAAATTTAAGTAGTCACTGCCTTGGAAATGTCTCAGAATTGCAAAATGTCTATGTTAAAATAAAAGTAAAATATCTTGTAGGTTACTGATAGTATATGTTCCATAATGATAAAATCTATTTCCAAAAATTTTGAATGAAAAATTAACTGAAGGTAAATGTAACACAATCATGTAAGTACTTTATGATCAACGCTGTTGTTTGTAAGGTCACGCCTAACTGGCGCAGTTCAACCTGATGACGTTATGGTTTACATAAATATTATTATGATAATAGACGATAAGTTTTTAACATTTAATATATTAGATGTTAGAACTTGTAATAGAGACCTTTTTCTCAATCAGTTGCATGTGTTGAAAGTAGTTTGATTACATGCATAAATTTCAGTAACCTTGACATTGAAAAATAAATTCGTCTCAATAATCTCTGAAAATTGAAATGTACTTTAGTACTACAGAAGAATCTGTTGTGCGTCATTATATAGGATGTCACAACAGAAGAAATAAATGCCCAAATAATTAACGATTTAGTAGAGAACAATTGACACTGAAACTTATGAAATGTTCATTATCAAAGCTGAAATTATTTGGGCAGAGAAATTGGTGAATTAATGATACAACCAGGTAAGCGTAAAATAAGTGTCACTTTGAATATGCACGATTTTTGAGCTTGTCTGGCGTCTTTCAAAGTTGTTAAAATTACGCAAGTATTGTTGAACTCTGACGCATTTGCTAAAGGAGGAAGTTCAGTGGGTTTGAGATAAGTTTAGCAGTCTAACAGAATAAGAAAATATTGATTGAGAGATTGATGTTTGGTTCGACTTTACCGACCAAACTTCATACGACCGCAAGTGTTATTAGGTTTAATGCAATTTTATAGCAAACTAAAAGACGGTGTGATATGACTCGAATTCGAACATTAAAATTTAATAAAATATATAATTAGTAATACATAATGGAACACCCAATATAAAAACTTTGATGATTGCGTGTGTAGGCAGACTGAACGATTCCTGTGCGTTATTTTGCACATAGAGCATATTATTGTTTCCGATTATTGTTTATATAAATCAGTTGAGTTACTGAGTATTGATTATTGAACTCTGTGTAACAAATAGTAATGCAAACAGCATACAGTTACACATCGATTGTATTGATGAATTAAAATATAATTCCTTTAAGAACTGAATTCTTAATTATTTATAGACTAAATCATTAGAGTGTTTACTGATCATAGCGCTTTGCGTACCATATTTGGTAAAAAGCATGAGGTATCAAGAGAGGGACGTTAGTGGTTAAAGGTTCAGAATTTCGATTTCAATATCGAATAGGCCAGAAAATAAGATGAGTCATGTAGATGTTTTAAGTCGACACCCGGTAGACAATACCGAGGATGTTTGTCAGATAGAACTGACTGAATGGAACTGGGTATTGACAGTCCAACTTCAAAATAACGAATGAATGAATTGCAAATTTTAGACGCTCGACAACTGAGGTCGTTAGCGTCCGAAAACAATAAATGTAAATAAATTCAAAATAACGAAATAAGCTGAATAAGAAATCTTTTGTAAAATTAAGCACAAGCAAATCGCAGTGCGAGACATTGTTTTTAAAATTCTATGCTTAAGAACAGGAAGGTGTACCGTAAATCAGAAAAGAGTGCTTGGGTAGTGCCAAAGGGGTGTAGGTGGCAAATCTTCCGATTAGGCCATAACAATAGTACATATATGGTTTCGCTTAAAAACAAAACCCTATGAAGATTATTGGTTGCACACATGCGACAATTTGTGCAGAAAAATAGATATTGACGCCTATTTTCATCTGGAAAAGGCAGATGATGTATCCGATTGAGAAATTATCTGCACCATTTCGGACACTTCACACGAACCACATTTTGGTACCTTGTTGTTGTGGTAGATGTCCTCACGAAATATGTTATTATAAAACCTGTCAAAGATACGCATAGAGTAAACATGTATAGCGAGTGTTGTACTATACCTTATGTATTTGTTTACTGCGCCGATTAACATTATCTCTGTTAGAGATATTACAACCGCTAAACATCCCGAAAATAAACGGGTCAGATTTGTTAAGCAGGTGCAAAATGCACTGAGTTGCATATTTAATAGAGTATTAGACATGTGTCACACGAGAGCTCGACATGTTTTCGAAGCGCGTATCTTCAATAGGTACAGACAGATTGAAAGAGATTGAATTTTTCTAAACTAAGAATCGAGATTGTGAAACAAATGACCGAGGACCAGAGGCAACAGAACGAACGCTTTGAAAAGGTCGTGGATCGAAGTAAACGTTAGAAGAATATCCTAACTATGCCTCTGATGGTGGTCTATATATTTGTTTATATTTTTGATGATTAATTGATTATGATTTGATTATTAGGTCAGTGGCTTGGTATTGGTGCTGAGAACAGGTTAGCGCAGCACTCCATAGAGCCGTAAGCCTATTATCAAATTCAAAGATTCATTTCCAATAACTGAAGTCCTGGTTAATGACAAGTATGAGATGCAGAATCCAAGACAGGGTGTCAAAACGTTGGGCCGAACTGTTATAGCGGTGGACAAAATGAAACTCTGGATTCTAGGGTGAGACACCATGATTATGAAAATGAACTAACGAGTAAGATGGATATCGCAATCAAGATATCAGGCTTACCGTTCCGTAGAATGAGTAGGATGGATATCGTGTTCAAGGTATCAGGTCTACCATTTTACAAGATAATAATGTGTAAGATGGATATCGCAATCAAGATATCAGGCTTACCATTTTATGAAAGAACAAGTAAGATGGGTATCGCAATCAAGATATCAGGCTTACAATTTTATGAACTAACGAGTAAGATGGGTATCGCAATCAAGATATCAGGCTTACCGTTTCGTAGAATGAGTAGGATGGATATCGTGTTCAAGGTATCAGGCCTACCATTTTACAAGATAATAATGTGTAAGATGGATATCGCAATCAAGGTATCAGGCTTACCATTTTATGAAAGAATAAGTAAGATGGATATCGCAATCAAGATATCAGGCTTACAATTTTATGAACTAATTAGTAATGAGTAAGATGGATATCGCAATCAAGGTATCAGGCTTACCATTTTATGAAAGAATAAGTAAGATGGATATCGCAATCAAGATATCAGGCTTACAATTTTATGAACTAATTAGTAATGAGTAAGATGGATATCGCAATCAAGATATCAGGCTTACCATTTTATGAAATAATGAGTAAGATGGATATCGCAATCAAGGTATCAGGCTTACCATTTTATGAAAGAATAAGTAAGATGGATATCGCAATCAAGATATCAGGCTTACAATTTTATGAACTAATTAGTAATGAGTAAGATGGATATCGCAATCAAGGTATCAGGCTTACAATTTTATGAAAGAATAAGTAAGATAGATATCGCAATCAAGATATCAGGCTTACAATTTTATGAACTAATTAGTAATGAGTAAGATGGATATCGCAATCAAGGTATCAGGCTTACAATTTTATGAAAGAATAAGTAAGATGGATATCGCAATCAAGATATCAGGCTTACCATTTTATGAAATAATGAGTAAGATGGATATCGTAATCAAGATATCAGGCTTACCATTTTACGAGATAATGAGTATGATGGATATCGTATTCAAGATATCAGACCTATCATTTCACATGATAAAAGTGAATGAGATGGATATAATTCAGAATATCAGACTCATCACATCTCATCACAAATGTCGAATATTGTTATGATGATATCAATTCCCTATATTTGAAGGGTGACATTTGAGTGAAATAAGCATTAATTTGAAATATTGAATTAGAAATTAAAATGCTTGATTCACCAATGTTATAGACTGAATTTTATGATTCAATAGAAAATCGCCCAAATGTGGCATAGATAAATACATTAATTTGAGATTTCGCAAGAAAGTGCTCAGTGTAAAAAAAATGCTCAGTCCATTCGTGATGAACTTGAAGCATCTCTTGGTTCCCAAGGGTTAGCTTGAAGAGCTTGCACAGCACCTCAATGATGATTTATTATTGTTGGAGTTGTCTTCGAACGACCCTGGGCCTTCATAGAAGGTGATCGGTCTTTTCGAGGTTGGTGTGTCCATTATTAGGGTTGAAAGGAAACCCGTATTGTTGGTTGAAATGAAACCATTGTTGTTTAGGGTTGAAAAGAAACCCGTGTTGTTGGTTGAAATGAAACCATTGTTGTTTAGGGTTGAAAAGAAACCCGTGTTGTTGGTTGAAATGAAACCATTGTTGTTTAGGGTTGAAAAGAAACCCGTATTGTTGGTTGAAATGAAACCATTGTTTATTAGGGTTGAAAAGAGACCCCAATCCTGCCGATGGCATGTGGCTATCCCAGGATTGAAAAGGCTATCATCGTGGCGGTACGAGACTATTGTTCATCAGGGTTGAAAAGAGACCCCGACTCTGCCGATGGCAACCGGCTGTCACAGAGTCGAAAAGGCTAATTGTCGAGGTTGAAAGAGACCACAACTCTGCCGACAGCAACTGGCTGTCACTGAGTTGAAAAGGCTAATTGTCGAGGTTGAAAGAGACCACAACTCTGCCGACAGCAACTGGCTGTCACTGAGTTGAAAAGGCTAATTATCGAGGTTGAAAGAGACCACAACTCTGCCGACGGCAACTGGCCGTCACTGAGTTGAAAAGGATACTCATCATGGTTGAAAGGAAACCTGTTGTGTGTGATGAGTATGATTGTGTTGTGGTTGAGAATGGAGTAATGAGAAGGGTTGAATGACTAACCAATTATGATGATATAATGTGTAGTTTGCTTCTATGAATACTCATATGCGTTTTATGACAGGAACATGTTGATGTCCGCTGGAATCTGACCGCTAATCTCACGTCTTGGCAAACTCACGGAATCCTGACAGATCCGCTGGTATGTGACAAACTATTACCTAATTGTCTGCATTGACCGTAAGACCCAATGCAGTATGTATATGATCTTATTATATGCATCTAGATCAATATATTTATATTGTTTATACTTATTGTAAGTATTATTTATGCGTTTATGCGCAAAAAAAAAACGAGGTCTTACAGTTTATCAGAAGTGGGATAAAACACACCCCTCGTGGGATAGAGCACACCCCTCGCGAGGTGTTTCCAATTTAAATTGTATGAAATTGTAACAGTTACAACTTTAAACAGTTATGACGATGTATAAAATTTGTTCTGTTCGAATTGTGGTTTAACACAGCCCTAACTTGTGTGAGATTGGATATGGTAACATATTTGTCAGACGTGAAGGTTCAGGTCAAAAGTAAGTACAAAATTATGCAATAATTGAAAAGCATGTATATGGGTATTTGAAATACGAAAAGTATGTATTGAGCTATGATTATTTGCATTTTTTTTATATAAGTTTGAAACTGGCTAAGAAAGATATTTGATATTTTTGTTGTTTGAAAATTGAAATGCTGGATCACACAAAGAGTTAATGTAAACAACTTTACACAGTTTTGAGATTAAAGACACCACTTGTAGAGATAAATAGACTAATGTTAAGGATTTATGACCTTCACAAACTATCCACTTGAGAATGCACCCCTTAAAAAGTCTAAATGTTATGTTGAAACTAATATTTGGCTCACTTAAAATTAAGTGTTTAATTTTCAAGAACTTGTGAATACTGAGAATTGAATTGTATTTAATGTTGTGAGATAGAGGCTGAGTTTATTTATGGAACTGAGGAAAAGTAAATTTGATTGATGCAAGTTGGTGGAAGATTTTGCCAATTGCTGGAATATTAAAATGAAAGCTGATCATAGGAAGCAGTAATGAGGTTTGACAAAAGAAAATGAGATAGATAGATTTTCATTTATGAGTTGGCCGGATATAAGGTTAAGTTAAAGGGTTGTAAGGCGTTGTGACGCTTATTGAAGTTCATCAGGCTTTAATTGTATAGTTATGACTAGTGATAGATTGTAATGCAATTGAATGGTTAAAATTTTTGCGAACCAATCATTGGAAATGATTAACCGAAATTTTATATATCGAAAGTTTTTAGACGTTTCAACTACGTCACAGATAACAGATGTCAAAAGGACTCACTAATGTTTATTAGGATGTACGGTACAAAAGTTATTAGTATATTTTTGTACGTTTTATAATATTATGAACGGTATGAAACGTGTTATGTTAAACGACAATATTGTTGGACACGATAAAATAATTGAGAAGGGTTATTGTAAAATCCGTACGTACGAACAATCAAATGTTCAGTTTTTGAGTGTTGTTTGAAGTTTGGTAATGCAAGTTTTAAGAATTTGAAACAGAAGGGATTGATAAAATTTAAAAATAATAAAGACGATGTTGAAAATGTGATCACGACAACTTGTTCAATTTATGCAACCACCCGTATCAATAACGAGTCAAGTTAGCCCAATCCCTGGAAGTAGTGGATGAAATAATTTCAGTTCGATTCTGAAGTATTTATTATCAATGTTTAATACTGAATATTTAGTAGTTATTAGGGATGAAAGTAACAAATTATAGAATAGAAGTTTGATACAGTCGCTGCCACTGTCTGTGAATGCGAAATTTTATTTAGTACAGAAGCAATGATGACCAAAGTGCTACAGATTTGGAAATTAATAAAATATATCACTGAAGTATTTAAAGTACAGAAGTGCTCGTCACGGTGTTAGTAAAGTTAGCTTCTTAGAGATAAGGTCAGTTATAGTTCATTGAATGGCAATTTCAGTTCAAGTCTGAAGTATTTATGATCAATGGCAATAGTTGTACAACATAAAGGATAAAGTCGTCAGGACTTAATGAAAATTATGTTTCGTTACATAATCTTTGAGGTTTGACGAATACAAGTAACGTTTTATTGAAATAGTATTAGTAAAGTCATGACAGAAAAGCAATTGTTGGAAATGGAAAGTAAAGGTATTGGTGTAATTGTTACAAATGCTGGCAACGAATTAGATGGAGTCAATGAAAATTTAACGAAAATTATGTTTCACTACATAATCCTTGAGGTTTGACGAATACTAGTAACGTATTATTGAAACAGAATTAGTAAAGTCATAACAGAAAACCAATTGTTGGAAATGGAAACTAAAGGTATTGGTGTAATTGTTACAAATGCTGGCAACGAATTAGATGGAGTCAATGAAAATTTAATGGAAATTATGTTTCACTACATAATCTTTGAGTTTTGTAAAATTTTCACAACGTTTTATATAAATAGATATCAAGGGATTAAAGTTCCTTTGACAGAATTTTAGCGAAAGTTAATAACTGACCCAATAATTATAAACAAAGTGGAAAGAGGAAACCAGGAAAAGAGTGCGACCCCCGCTGTTTAGCACATTATGCACTATGCACCCTTAGGATAGCTACCTGCTACGGGTATAGTTACATTTACAAGTAAGAAATTGTCTGTTGCTGGAGCATAAACCAGTGACACCCAAAATGTTTTTCGACTAATGGAAGGTTACTTTGGATAAATAATGCAGTTCAATTGTAGACATTTTATAGATGAAACCTTTTAAGAGACAGGAATAGTTGGATTTTAACCTTTATTGAGGGTAGAAACGGGTGACCTTCGGGTCGAAGGTCAATTTCAGGATGGCCGAATGTAAGACGATGTTATTTTGATGGTTGAGAAATTAAGATTTACCATAAATACAAAATATTCCTAGAACTAAAGATATAGAATAACGTACGATGTAGATAAAAGGGCCACCGTTGACAGACATTGAGCATTAAGCAGACATTAAGGGTCGACCGAAGAAGCGTCGCCAGAAGTAATAAATTAGATATTTCTTAAAATGTAACCAATAGCTGAGCAATATTAACAAAATGCAATGAGATGAAGAAGCTGTATAGAACTTGAGAGGAAGGCAATGCGGGGTGGATACTTGACAGTTTCTGACCATATCTGAATGTGGGAAGTTGTGTTAGTGGCGCTGTCTTTTGAATATCTTTTTATTGAGAATGTTGTGTCGTATTCCAATAATAATTTTACTTAATCTGTGTAATTGTATTGTGGTGATTATGTGCCAGTATTTTCAAGGATTAACAATAACCAGGTGAGTCACAAGACTTACTGAGTATTTCATAGATTTAATGATGTGGGTGACCACTGAATAAATATCATAGAAATGTTTGCGAGTATAGACTTATTAAATATTTTCCATGGGCCTATGTGATAGATCTATATTTGATATGAATAACGTGTTGATGGATGATTATGTGAGAATGGTCGAAACCCGTTTGGACGGTTTGAGTTATAAGTAACTGAATACTAACTGGAATGACGTATGATTGTGATTACTGATCGAAACTGAAGGTACTTCAGTGGAGTTACTTGTTCTAGGGCCTGGCACAGGTCAGACAGCTGTTATGGATGGATTTCTATATCAGTTGACTTTCGTGGGTCAAGGATGTGTAAAGTTGGAAGTATTCATGTATAGGGTTCAATGTGTATGTTTATGGTTAATGTAGGTAGCCGATATAAATGGCTCATTTATACAAGCTATCTATGGATGTATTATGACCTCGGAAGTGCAATTTGATGTTTCATGGTCAGTAATGGTATGGTGTGTCCATTATTAGGGTTGAAAGGAAACCCGTATTGTTGGTTGAAATGAAACCATTGTTGTTTAGGGTTGAAAAGAAACCCGTGTTGTTGGTTGAAATGAAACCATTGTTGTTTAGGGTTGAAAAGAAACCCGTGTTGTTGGTTGAAATGAAACCATTGTTGTTTAGGGTTGAAAAGAAACCCGTATTGTTGGTTGAAATGAAACCATTGTTTATTAGGGTTGAAAAGAGACCCCAATCCTGCCGATGGCATGTGGCTATCCCAGGATTGAAAAGGCTATCATCGTGGCGGTACGAGACTATTGTTCATCAGGGTTGAAAAGAGACCCCGACTCTGCCGATGGCAACCGGCTGTCACAGAGTCGAAAAGGCTAATTGTCGAGGTTGAAAGAGACCACAACTCTGCCGACAGCAACTGGCTGTCACTGAGTTGAAAAGGCTAATTGTCGAGGTTGAAAGAGACCACAACTCTGCCGACAGCAACTGGCTGTCACTGAGTTGAAAAGGCTAATTATCGAGGTTGAAAGAGACCACAACTCTGCCGACCAATCTCCCCAGTTCTTTAATTTACAGAATATGTACACCAAGAGTTACCTGAGGGTCGCTAAAGCAGCACACCCTCCGATCATGGTAGGACGGTCCTGATCACAACAGTTGCATCAGATATCTCTACTCAGTCTGATTATATGAAGAATTCAGCCTGAGGACAGCCTGACAGACAGGATGGCCGAATGTTAGACGATTTCCCGAGCACCCTTTGTGCGAACTTTTAAATGACGCTCTATTCATTATTGTATATATTATGATTGCTTATTAGAATCGCTGAGTAGGATTATTGCTTAGCGTATGTGAATAATTATAACATTGTAGAACTGCGATAATAAGTACATTGTAGACATTCAATATTGGAATGTTCAAAGATGCAGACTTATATTTTATACGTTGTTAAATTAAATTGTTACTAAATGAATTTGCCCATTTTTTTTATATTTATCCTTTTACACGTCAACTTATAACTGTACGAGTAACATTTTACAAAATAAAACTATTGACAACATAAAAATTTATCTGTACCTACTAAATAAGGTATTGATCTTTGTTGTCGAGCGTTTATTCTCTTCCTTTCTGTCTAATGAAAGTTTGATGACTTTTTTACCAGGAGTATTATAGATCATGTGAATCCCCTGCCAAGTCTTATTTTTGTGAGCGAAAAGTAACAAGCAAAAGAGAAAAATGGACGGATATTTTTTTTTCTCGGGGGAAAAATGTCTACATGATGCACTAATCAGCACATATCTATAAATAAAGTTGTAACGAGATCTCTGTCTGTAATTTCGTTTTCTTGCGTGTTTTTCTGATATTTTGTTTGGTAGACGGAAGAACCAGTTTCGAGAAATAGTTAATATTAAAAATCGGGGTGTAACGGTTAGCGTAGCGGCCTTTGGATCACACTGTCGTGGGTTCGAATCCCGCCTCCGCTCATGGATGTTTTGTGATGTTATTTAGTTTTAAGTGAGTTGTTATTTAATGTAAACAAGACGCTAATGACCTAAGTTGTCGACGCGTCTATAATTTACAATAAATAAATAAAAAAAAATTAAAAATCGGGTACCTATGTTTGTATCGCAGGTACTGCAGACATAGATGACATTAATACATACCGTTAAACACAAATAATATTTTCATTAAAAAAAATAAAAAGATATTACAAACCTTCGCGCTTCAAACTTGGGCGTGACGTTTGTACCTGTTGTTAGACTCGTACTTTTCCGCACGGCCACCTGACTTACTGTGTCTGAGACATGCTGTGGTTTGTTTCATATGTCAACAACCACTTCCGACTATTTCCGTTTCATCTAAAATGCCACCCCAGTATATAAGACATTATAGACGTTATATTTGCACGTCAAAAAATGTCTATTAAATAGCACGAATCTGTAGGTTAAATCCAAGTTCAACAGCCTGACAGTATTGATAACTTAAAAATCATAAATAAAATCTCGGAAAATCATTGAAATGTGTTTTTAATTGTTTATTCATAATTTCAGTGTCAGTGGATTAGAGTGCATTCGACAATTACTTAAACATAAAAATATTGAATTTATATGTTTGTATAAATTAAATATTAAATTTATGGAGAGTTTGTGTCAGACAGACCACCGTAAAACTGTCAAAGACCACCTCAAGGTAGAGTCGTGGGCATTGTTGGACATCGAGTAAAATGACTTCACTCGGCCTGCGATTAAAATGCATTTTTTGTTTTTAATTTAGAAATTATATCATCGATATTTTTAGAACGCCGCGCTCTCTTTTGAATGAAAACTAGTTTTTGAGATTCAGGGGCGCACTGTAAAAAATGGATGTAAAAATACTTTGAAAGTTAAGGTAGAATTCGCTCGATTTTCTAAGTGATTTTACATTATTATCTATTTTTATACAGAAAACTTTATAAAAACTTGGACTTTTACTGTAAAGTTAAACAAATTTGTGATTTTTACATAAAGTAAATTAAAATTACATAATATGTGTAATATTCCAATAAAGTGTGTAAAAATTACAAAATAAAATGTATAGTTACATATATAAAATGGATGAATACAAAACAAATTAATGTAAAATTAGCAACCACGCATGCGCAATGTTTTTTATGGAATCTACGCGATGTGGCTATACCTGTTTGCGACGCCATTGTCTCTTTGTGTGCCTATTACCAGATTAATCGCTAGCTACAAATGGACCATCAATAATCTATGTAATCGGCCTTCTCATTTCTTACAGTGCGTACTGTTCTTTTATCATTTTTCGTCTGACGTCACTTCTGATCATTTTTAGTGTTCCGTACCTCCGAACGGAACCCTATTACTGAGCCTATGAAATCTGGCCGTCCGTCCATCCATTCGCCCGCCCACCCGTCCGTCACAAGGCTTTATATCATAAACGGTAAGAGATAGCTAGTTGAAATTTTCACAGATTGTGTATTGTTGTGGCATTAATCCTGGATTGTCTTCTTATGTCAGCAACTACTTACATAAATAAAATAGACATCGAAATGTCGGTCTCAACAAGTACTTTCATATCATCATGGGGTGCTAGAGTTCGCCCTGCCACAACCACTTGGAAGCCCTAATTTTTTAATTCCTGACAGAATAGAAGTAATAGTAATTATGTGGCTCTCTATTTGTCTGTCCCAACGCTAACTCACACAGGTTACAATACTTTGTCTGTGTATTCAATAGGTACCTAGAAAATCCGACGGTCGACTCCGGGACATTTCACTTAAAAATTAGGTTGCACTAAAAAGTACTGTTAGAGCGATGACACACACAGCGGTTCTGCGCCGACTAGCCGCCTCGATATGACACAGATAGCGGTGTCAACTCGGCAGTCAAGCGTTTCTTGTGGAGAACGATGTGTCGAGGCGGCTGAGAGTCGACTTTCAATCGGCAGGCAATTCTCGCCGCGGTGTGTGTGTTTTGCATCATTGAAAAACACTTAACATTCGTGCCGACTCGGCAAACGCCTCAACACAAACCGCTGTGTGTGTCATCGACCTTAACTTATTTTATTAACTTACTGCAGCACTGCAGGGAACAATTTCGAAAAGTTCAGCAGTTTATTTTATATGACATCACATCAAAGTCGTGCGAAAGTTAAAATGGAACATATCTTAATACGTGCCTCTTTTAAATAAATCGCGCAATAAAAGTTAAGCCCTCTACCTACTCATTTGTTTTAAAAAATAAGAGCTGTTTAACAGGTTCTCTGTTTACTGCTGTGCTAACCTAACACACAACACAACACAAATGTTCTTTCGGCTTGTCCTACTTTTATTTGTAAGAACTCTGTGCTTCCGCTCCGCGCCGGTAGAAAATAAAGCAAATCACAAAACAAACTCTTCTACGTATAATAATATTATGTACCGTGTTCATACACGGTACCTATACCTACGTAATATATAGGCGTGTTGGTTTTTAGAGTCCCGATGTAAAGTTACTTAACTTTTTATTTTTAACTATTTTTTTCCGTGGCTTTGCTTGCTGCGTGAACTGCGATTTTGTCTTCTCTGCAAATATTTCATACTCCTAAATAACCAGCCGCCTATTTTCCCTGTACACTGATTTCGCGCGACTATGAATGAGATAATTATAATATATAATGTATTAAATAAAAGGGCTGTAGCCTGTTTGTCGTAAGCTGCTCGAAAGGAAAAATAGAGGTATGTCTACTTCAAAAATTTATTGTGAAGTCGTTTTAAGTGCTGGACAAAAAATCCAACGGCATTAATTAGATTGAGCTCATTCCAATTATAAAAAGTCATTTTTGCCATACCCACTATAAAATAGCTACTTTCGATGTATGTATAGCGGTTTAACAGGCAGGTATGCGGAAAATGGTTTACCTTCTGCACTAACGCAGAAAATAACGGTTGCCATAGCAACTTCTGTTTATTCGCTCTATACGCTTGCGTGCGCCTGTCATTACTTACTTGCACGAACTTCGCGGCACACTGGAAGGAAAGATGGCGACGCAAATGAACTGTCAGAATTTTTTGAAAATGACTGTCATCATTCGCCATAATATGTCCCATTACCAGAGATGTACAAAATGGTTTTAAAAAAGCATTTAAATACAAAATGCAAAATACTTTTCAGATTTACTATTTCAAATGCAAAATACCAAATAGTTTTGCGTTTTGTATTTCAAATGCTAAATGAAAAACAGGTATTTTCAAAATACTTTTTCAAAATAAAATACCTTTTTACCAAATTTCAGATATTTTTATTTATTTTAGGTATTTATCATGAGAAATAGAGACACAATGCTGAGCCGAACAAAAACGTCTAATAACATGGCACCTTATGCATGACATTTTGGTCATATTTATCAGTACGCGTATCAATAAATTCTGTTATGTTATTAATAATAATAATACTCACTTAAAGTCACATAAGGCGCGCACTCTGACCAAAGAAGAAAAAAGGGCGCGCATGGCTAGCAGGCGCCTCTATCGGTCAAATTCGGCAATACAAGCGTCATTCGTTCATTTCATTTTGTTTGGCTGGTGATGTTGGCTAAACTTAATCACAAAGTATTTTGCATTTTGAAATGAATATTAAAAATGCAAAATACATCTCGAAAGGTATTTCAAATAAAATACAAAATGTTTTTTACTAAAAGGCATTTAAATGCAAAATATAAAATAGGTATTTTGCATTTTGTATTTGCTTTTTAAATAGAAGTATTTCAAATAAATCGCATCTCTGCCCATTACGTATCTAGATTCTAGACATACAATATTTTATTATACAGTGAAGCGATTTTTTAACCAGTAATACGCGAGTACGAAGCAACTTCAATAATTTTAATAATATCGTCTATTTATAAGGAGAACATTGAATTTGTTTCCTGTTCACTTTTCCAAGTACTAAACTACAATAATTATGTTATTATACAGTTCATTGTACTTTATTTAATATTCAGATGTCAAATAAAATTGAAAACATCAAGATGATCTATTTTGA
The DNA here is from genome assembly GCA_039654895.1 of Mongoloraphidia duomilia. Classification (NCBI taxonomy): domain Eukaryota; kingdom Metazoa; phylum Arthropoda; class Insecta; order Raphidioptera; family Raphidiidae; genus Mongoloraphidia; species Mongoloraphidia duomilia. The sequence goes on along the minus strand of CM077524.1, from coordinate 22,461,524 downwards.
ATTAAATAATACTCCGAACATAACAGCTGTGTTCCGTGTGTTTTTGACAGTTCTGAGTATAGATTCATGTACAATGTACGTAAATGATAGGTCAGTTAAAACATAATTTGCCTGCCAATTTTTATAATGATGTTTGTCAAAAATAGAATTACCAATTTATTTTTAAGACTATTGTAAAACCAAATAAAACATATTACCTATGTCATCGATCTTTATACCTAAGAAGCAATTCTTTAACAGTTAAATATAGATATATTCATCAAAATATAATAACAACTCTTTTTAGGAGATCACATTGTAGTCAAGTAATGTAGAAGTGTTATTGAAATCACATATTAAAACTAATTTCGGCCTCAATAACCCACTTCTTCCCATTCACCTGGTCGTAGTTTTTTTTCTAAAAATCGTCAGACATGTGGTCCCTCATCTCACGTAAAGACATATACCTATCTGCCTTTTACACTACAGTTACGCCACTTCAAGAGAGAGATGTAGATAGATATTACCCGAAGACCTGACAAAGTTTGTTGGTCTCATTTCCCAACACTTTTTATATAGTAGTGTAATTGTATAAAAAACAAAACACGATCCGTGCGAACATTAATTCATTTTTTTTAACTTTTGGATTGTATTATTTATACATGTCATTTACATTAATTTTCTGTATTAGTCACTCATTTTCTGCTTGTCATTTTTAGTTTACAATTTTAATTAACACCGCAGGGGCTGGGAACTATAGTTAAATTAGAAAATATAATCTTTAAAAGTGAACAACTAGAAGTTATTTTGAACGGTATCAACTAGAATGATATCACTTCAAGACGTAGGAGGCGAGGACCAAATTAAATGTCTTTCTTTTGTTTATTCCAATGAGCACAAGCTAAGAACTGACTGATCTTTTTTGTTTTGCCATTTTTTAATGTTGAATCCGTCTCTAGACTTTGCCTCGTCATCAACGGATAGGCACAGCCGCACAGCCAGTACTGTATTATGATAGGTGATTGGGCACGCATGTATATAATTAAAAGATATTTGAAGTCTATTATTATTGTAATTAAATTCGACCTTAATAAATAGTTAATGCGAATATTGACTCGCGAAAAAACGTTGCGCAATACACTTGCAAAGAGGTGAGTATTTATGAATGTTTTCGTTGATTAAATGCATGCATGCATAAAGTACCTATTCATATATAGTGAGAGTATAGAGCTCTTCAATTTATTTGGGACGGCCAATGACTACATATATAATTATAATATGATAATTATATGGTTTCTTCTTGATTATATTCAAAGTATACGATGAGCATAATATACTTGTTAGAATTTGTGTAGTAATAACGTTAGATATTCCATAGATAATGAATCTATTCTAATATCTATATATATATAAAAATGAAGTGATGTTTGTTAAAACTCTCGCTAAAACTCAAAAACGGCGTGACCGATTTGAATAATTTTTTTTTGTTTTGTTTGCTCTAATACAGAGGTGGTTTAAAAACAAAAAAAAATTAAAATACTGATTCTCAAATGGAAAACACATATAAAGGTATTTTTAACATTATTTTGCCTTACTACTTGAGAAAACCGTCGCCAGCTCTCCATCTATAATGTTATACCCGATAACATAATATAATAATATCTCGTACCTATAGGACGTAAAAGTAGATGGTTATAAATTCGAACAAAGCGACTATGGTAGCGTATTAATTTATAAATTGATTCCCGGGCGAAGCCAGACAGGGCATCTAGTATATTATATAATATAGATGTGTACATTGAGGGTTTCATTCTAGGTATAGTTAAGCTAAATATTAATTATTGATTTAGTATTTGCAGTTCAGAAAATATCCAAGAGATTGGAAAACGAAGCCTTAAGACATATAAGACTATAAGAGAACTTGCTTGTAATATTATACGTAAAATATTTGTGTAGGTATTTATGTATATACGATAGTGAAATAGTATTATTGGGGATAAATGTGTCTTTGACTTATTGTTGGGCCACATTTGGGGCATACTTATCAATCATTCCATCAGTATCCCGCTGTCTGGGCGGTAACACGAGACATGACACAGCAATGCCAATTCATCATGCTCTAAATATTTGTGCACATGACATAAGTAATATTAATAATGTTATCTTGAACTAATTTCGTATGTACAAGTATTTATGTGCAGACGATAGCCGTAGACCTCCCTTGTTTCATTTTAATATACATATTCTTAAATTAGCGACTGTTCCTAATTCATTTCGCAACGAAACATTTCAACTTCCACTCGATGTCATGCCAGCCATCAGTAACTAGTGATGCGCGATACGAGATGTTTTAGTCGATTGTTCAAATATCTCGATGACTCTCGATGGTTGCCACTTGGACTCGATTGTTGTTGTTTCATAATTCACCGAGACTGAAGCCATCAGTAACTAGTGATGCGCGATTACGAGATGCTTTAGTCGATTGTCTCGATTGTTCAAATATCTCGATGACTCTCGATGGTTGTCATTTGGACTCGATTGTTGTTGTTTCATAGTTCACCGAGACTGAATCGTACACTACTGGCGCATACCCGATATGAATTCAGTAGTGAAGAGATCACAGCGTACCGACTGAACAGTGAACAATCAACGAGTCGCGTGAACGTCAGTCGACTAGCATATAACCTTGATTCGCGATTATATGTATTCTCATTCGCTGCTATTGCAGTAACCTAAGTGGCAAATAATCGACTTGAACAATCGAACATTTCGATTGAAAAATCAAACTCCGAGTCGATTGTGGACTCGATTGTTATTATGAACGATTGCAATTGTGTCGATTGTAAAAACATTTCGTAATCGCCCATCACTATCAGTAACTAGTATGCGTGTCTCTGATAGGGAAAGGCTTTGCTTAGTTTAAGTTCTTCTCTTCTTTACAATTTTACTGCATTTAAACTAAAATGTAGATTAACACAAAGCAGTTCTTTTATCGTTCTTTAAATTTAATATTATTTTGGTTTTTTGGCACATTTATGTTTGTGTTACAGTTTTCTGAGAACCTACAGTAGTTTTTTCATGTGATCAACATGAAGCCGTTGAAATTTAATCTTTGAAACGTTAATTAGTCATTTATTTCGTCTCACTTTTTCTCGTTTGTATGCCACAAGTGGAAGCGAGACGAATAGATTATCCAGATGAGAATAAGAACCGGTGTGTCTGTTTTTCACAGACTGAGCGGCGAACAAATAATATGGTAGACGTGTATAATGACCGCTTTTCGGGTGCAAAAATATCTTTTACTTTGAAATGCGTTATGTATCCGACAAATAAATAGATATATATGTCAGACAGTAAAAATAGACGCAGGAACGACAGGTGTTAAAAAGTTTTAAAATAATACGATTTATTATCGCCTTCTTTCAATTTTTGTACGGTTCAAAAAATATTTTTTGCCATTTCCACTATAAAATAGCTGCTTTACATGTAAAGTGAGTTGACAGGCCGGTGCACTGTAAAAAAATTGATGTAAAAATACTTTGAAAGTTAAGGTAGGATTCGCTCGATTTTCTAAGTGATTTTACATTATTATTTATTTTTACACAGAAAACTTCATAAAAACTTGAACTTTTACTGTAAAGTTAAACAAATTTGTGATTTTTACATAAAAAAATTAAAATTACATAATTTGTGTAAAATTCCAATAAAGTGTGTAAAAATTACAAAATAAAATGTATAGTTACATATATATAAAATGGATGAATACAAAACAAATTAATGTAAAATTAGTAACCACGCATGCGCAATGTGTTTTTATGGAATCTACGCGATGTGCAGGCGATACCTGTTTGCGACGCCATTGTCTTTTTGTGTGCCTATTACCAGATTAATCGCTGGCTACAAATGGACCATCGATAATCTATGTAATCGGCCTTCTCATTTCTTACAGTGTAGGCTTGGAACGTATTTTTCCCACACTAGTGTGGGAAAGCGAGCCATTTCCATAGTGATTTATGTTTATTCGCCCTATAATCCCGCTATTACGTACTGACAGCTACTCTTGGTCTACTATAGAAATGAAGTTGGCAACGCAAATGAACTGTCAAAATTCTTTAAAAATACTGAAAATGAAGTGAAAAACAGCTATTTTATAGTGAGTATGACAAAAAATACCATACATATCTCGTGCGTATAATGATATTATGACTCGTGTGACTGTTAAAACTTGCTAAGCTCGTTTTAACATACTGTCACTCCTCGTCAATAAATACTTATACTTCATTACGTTACTAGATATTATACAATCTACTAATATGCTTTTCACACCGATTTTGTCTGTTAGTTCTATTATAACTTTTTGTAAATTAAATGCGCCGGTCAGCTGGGGGGTAATTGCGTTTTTTACTTCCCACCTCTACTATGGTAGGGAAGTAATGGATTTAGTCCGAAAAAAATATTTCGAGATTTTAACAGATCTTCACGTTTTGAGACCCTAGCAATCGTCGCCATGCCGATTGTTCTATTGTGTTTATCAGCCTTTAACTTAGATCTGATTAGATTTTGAGTCAAATCGGTTCAGCGGATCCTGAGATATTAAAAAAAACGTTCTCAATGTCACGTATTAACATAGGTAAAAAAAAATATAAATAAAGTCTAGATGTTATAATATGAAAAAAATGTAAATATTTTTTTTCTCTAAAATGTATAGTTTTCGAGAAAAAAAATATTTTACTAAAAAAAGAAAATTGTACGTAAATCAAGGTAACCATGATTTTCGCTATACTTATTACTAGCCATCAGCAGATCACCAAACAAAAAAGAGGGCCATGCTTTTTTTCAAAGAATAAAAAAAGAGTGTTTATTTTTTGCAAATATTTACTAAGTGGGAAGTATAGGACTGGTCATCAGTCGAATTTTTTTTGGGGTTCCGCGTCTGTGTAAAAAAATGAAATAGAAAGTTTAAAGAAACCTCCAACCCAAAACGACTATCTCTAATCGGTTGTTTAAAAAGTATGAAATAATTTAATATTTTTTATTCCTAATTATATAAAAGAAACTGATATATTCATGAACGCGTTGGCGACATTTTACAGCAGTCCCAACGCGTAAAAAACACTGGTAGCAGTGCAAAATCCTGCCGACAAAATAGAGTATTTGCTAATACCATGATGTGGCATTTAAATGTATTATTATTTGAATGTTCCATTTGTGTAACTTGATTTTCATAAACTACTGTAAATGTAATACATTGTTATTTTTGTTCTAGGTAAGGACACACTCTGTATTACCGGTTAAATTATACACGTAAGTTTTTTTAATGATATTTTATAAAGAATTTATTTATATCCGAGATTACCGAGTTATTTTACTTTTCTAGCTCGATCTAAGAACGAGTTTACTCGTAGTCGGTAAATTTGTATTTACACATAATATTTTTAATAAACATTTCGGATATTATTATTGTAAGTGAAAATTTTTATTGGAAGAGCAGCCAATTACATAATTGATTCCTGCAAATATCGGAAAAAATCATTTTGACAACCATAGTCACAGTCAGGACTCTAACCTGAACCTTTCCACTATCGCGGCGGAATGATTACCAATCTAACATTCTCCATATATGCAAAGGAATCAATAGATTTCAATTATATAATTGGCTGCTCTTCCAATAAAAATTTTCACTTGCAAAACAGCCGTATAAATCTATTTCATATATTATTATTAGTGTATTTGCCATAATATGGCACATACACTATTGGCGTCGGTCGGATGGCGGGACCTAGGGGTCGGACCAAAATTTCTCGACGTTTCATAGCCTCCTGAACAATTTGGCACCATTTTTGGAAATGTTTATATATATATGTATGTATATATTTATATATATATATATATATATATATATATATATATATATATATATATATATATATATATATATATATATATATATTTATATATATATATATTTATATATATATGTGTGTACACGATAACTCTCGACAGACTTAATCGATTGAAACGAAATTTGGTACACACATTGGAACCCATCACCGCAAGAAGCCTATTTAAAATGGGCCCGATCGGACCATTTTCAGGGTTGTATTTAGGGGTTCCAAAAAGTTTTTGGGCCCAAAAATACCGAAAAATTTGTCAGAATCGTTTCAAAATTGAAATTTAACTCTTTAGTAAAGATTAAAACGTGCTGCTAAAATTTTAATAAAATCGGCCCGACAGGACCGGACTTTCAAATTTTATGAAAACACTGGTTTGTTGATACGGATTTACTTATGAAAGGGTGTATTTAATGTGGTACAGAGGTTGCATTGATAATAATATTGCAATTAAGAAAAAAATATTATTTTAAGGGATGTATTAAGGGGTTAAATTTTTTATTTTGTCCAAAAACAAACTTAAGTTCACGTATTAAAGCCACAAGGCCTGTATTTGCAAATACACTATATTGTCGGCAGGGTTTGGCACTGCGACCCGAGTTTTTATTATTCTCAACATGAATGGAATCCAGTGACATTTTGAGCTTAAATTAAAAAAAAAAGACAAAATCAAAACAACTGCCTGTAGACTTATGACCTCAGTTGTCGAGCGTCTATAATTTCCAATTACTTGTTTAAAACAAATACCTATTGTATCGATTGTGATTTTTTATAGAGTAGTAACAAAACCGGGTAATATAAGTATAGTAAAAAAAAACAATATATGTTATGCATTTTTAATCAGTTCTTACGATCATTAAAGCTACAGTTCAATACAGATTAAAAGTAGATAAGTTACTTATGCTATAGCAAAATGCAGTTTACCAGAGGAAATATGTCAAGGTAACATGATGGACATTTTGTGACTGATATTTTCATGTATGTAATTGTATGTGCAACATTATATGTAGGTATATAGGTATTGATATACATATATAAAAATATATAAGGCGCATACAGTTCGTTTATTGAATCGTGACGTCAGATAGTAATTTATGCCAGATGTAATAGTATAGATTGTATATCTAGTGACGTGATGAGGTATATTACTGACGAGTAGTAACATGTTAAAACGAGCGATAGCGAGTTTTAAGTGACACGAGTCATAATATCATTACGCACGAGATATATATGGTATTTTTGACATACCCACTATAAAATAGCTGCTTTTCATTTCATTTTCAGTATTTTCAAAAATTTTTGACAGTTCATTTGCGTCGGCAACTTCAGTTCTATAGTAGGCCGAGAGTAGATGTCAGTAGATAATAGCGGGCGGATCAGGGTGAATAAATATAAATCACTATGGAAATTGTTTGCTTTCCCACAGTAGTGTGGGAAAGATACGTTCCCACACACTGGCCTGTCAAAAGTCACTTTACATGCATACATACATGCATGTAAATCAGCTATTTTATAGTGGGTATGGCAAAAAATACCATATATATCTCGTGCGTAATGATAACATTACTCGATTGGCCGAAATCCCCTGAAAATTTTATAAAAAAAACCCGGAAGTGTATTGAATTTATACCCTTCTTTAATAGAAACTTGAATATAAGCCCTAAGGTAATCAAAGACCAGAAGATAGCAAGGACAGATATGCATATTATGAAAGGGCGCAAATAAAAAAAATAAAATAAGGTAAAACATTTTAGTTCTGGTCACGTGGTTAAACGAAGAAAGTATTTTGTTTCGCAGGATAAAATTAGTGAGCCAGAAATGGACTTATCTTTTCAGGAAATTAAGTATTTTTAAATGTAAATATTTTTGTAATTAATATATTGGTGGCATTTGTTTCAGGAATATGTGTTTGGATTTTAGACTTTAGTACAAACACTTGTAATATTGTGTTATTATGTCCAGTTGAATGGAAAACTAGTAAAAAATATCATAAAATTGAGTAATGGCGATTGTGGTGTTTATCATACATATTTTCAATAGTTATGTATTATTTACGATGTTTATTGTTTGTGTAAACTGTTTTTTATTACCACTGAAGGAAACTTTACAATTACAGACTAAGTTACGATTTAGTTTATTTTATTTAAGTTAATAACTTCTGTATAAATCATTAAAAACATGACTCTCTCATGATGTGGTCTTTGTAGGTGCGTTATATACGAACACATCGATCGATACCCAGTAGTGCTTCTATTGTACAAAGTGCAGAATTTACCAATTTTATAATATTAGTATATGTAGATTAAATTTTGTGTTGAAATTCTTACCATTCATAATAATTTGACTGTTTGCTCGAAAATTCACCTTTCATCTTAAAAAAAAGTAAATTTACTCGTCTATTGGAATTCGAAATGAATAAAAGCAAGGTAGACACTCTCGTATATAAATATACATGAGAAAGCAATTAACACTTTTGGTGTTCGATATCGTTACAGAAAAAAAAATGGCCATGACAAAACTTTAATTTCTGTTGAAACAGAACAGTTGTTGATGTGATATAACAGACTTTATGTAAATAGTGATTAAAACCAGTTTTTATTAACCATTCATTATAATAATAATGTACAGTACACTGCAGATAAAAACAGAAAAAAATATTTATATTTATAAGTCCAGCGCGGCACATCAAATAGTAGGTATGCATTGAAGACTAACCTTTCTCGCCATACTGATTAAGATAGAAATTACAATCGTCTTAGCTATATGTAAAAAATAACTCAGCAGCAGTTCGAAATAATAATAATGCGTTTAACGTCCGTTTCTCGACATTATGTCATAACAGACGCCATTCGCACCATTACTATTTTCCATTTTTATCAGTTCCCGTTTTATACATTTTTATTATACTTCAACTTGTTTAATAGCAATGTGCGAATGGAGGAATTATATTTTATTTATTTATTTATTGTGGATTATAGACGCGTCGACAACTTAGGTCATTAGCGTCTTAATTACAACAAATATCACATATCACTTAAAACTAAATAACATCACAAAACATCCATGAGCAGAGGTGGGATTCGAACCCACGACAGTCTGATTCAGAGGCCGCGACGCTACCAACTGAGCCATACTGTCCTCAGGAGGAATTATAGGACATTAGGATAAGGTAGGCAACTTTGGGAGCATATGAGTTTGACAGGTAATCGGCCATGGCTTTGAATAAGGAACCATCTCGATATTCATCTGGAATTATTGAGGGAAACCATGGAAAACCTCAAACAAGATGGCCGGTACAGGAATTACCGTTTCTCGGCGTGAGGCAGTAGAAAAAAGTCCTAGCCACATCTGCTCCCGCCAGGATTCGAACCCAGTACCTCCCCAATGCGAGTCTAGTGCTGTACCACTAAGCTACATCGCAGGGTGCAGCAGTTCGAAATACACGTGAGCAAAGCCGCGGGTACAGCTAGTAAGAAATATGATCGACTGAGATTAGTTCGTTTGTACGGCAGTGTATTAATAATTAAAATGTACATACATAATGTGATTGCGTGAGGATATTAACTAATGGCTGCGTGGTGCGGTTCCCACGTGACCGCACGGCTTCCACGTAGTCTGGTGTTGTGTGACGCGGCATTTAAGCGTTTCTCGCCAGACTGCTTGACGCTCGGCGAGTGTCGGTTTTTATTCAACAGTCAACACGGTTCCTCTGGTGTTGGTGTCGCGGCCATAGCTGCCGGCCATTCCACATAATATAATATCATGTACATGCAGGACAGCGTCAACAAGCGATCGCAGTGGCACCAGGTCGACATCGAATGTCGTTATTTAATAGGGTCGTCCCACGTATTAAAATTTGATAATTTTGAACAGTGCATATCTATTATTTCTCATACATAAATAAATAATGCAAACCAACTTTTTCGTTCTTTATATCCTTCCTCTTAATTGCAAACAAGAATTAAAGAAATATATTATATATTTTAAACACTGAGAATAAATCGCCATATGATGACCTAGAAGAGACTAGTCACACTTATTTTATAGAAAGAGATGTACCTACATAAATTATCTTTCTTGTGGTTTGCTTTCAATTTGAAAGATCAGTGGGCGTGACATAGTAGATCTAGTCTGCCAATCTGCAGGCTGAATATTATCTACGTCACGCGAAATTTCGGTAGCGGCATAATTCTATGTTTAAAATTCCATTGAGAAATCACACTTTTGGGATTTTTTTTATTATAAAAGAAGCTTACGAAAAATTCTCAAAAAAATTGTTCCATAATTTTATTAACTGCAATGTAGATTCCAGCAAAAAAAATAGTAAATGCGGGGCGACCCTATTATCATAAATTATTATTGTTTACTAGCTTTTGTCGCTAAGATTCATTATTAAAAGGGTTAAAAATAAAAATCTTACAACTCGATTTTCACCTTCTTCCAATTTGATGACAATAAATTTTCTGATATTTTGGCTGTAATAATATTCATACTAATTAAAAAACTGAAATAAAAATACACGTGGTGGGAGTTACGGTTTTGATGGTGGTAGAACGTATCTGCAGTCGTTTAAAATAATATAATGACTAAAAATTTGAAAATAAAATTTACAGTTTTAAAAAAATCTAAAGAACACGCTTATATAACCACACTAAAAAGTAGAAAATAAATTTCTTTCTCTTCTATAACGTTTACAAGCGTGAGGCATTTGATGAATTAAATGAAATATAGGCAAGGTGGTGAGTGTCCCACGCTTCAAAAAATCTAAAAAACACGCTTATATAACCACACTAAAAAGTAGAAAGTAATTCTTTTTCTCCTACTTAGGCCGAAAGTTCGTACTTTCGTCCCTGCCAAGCGGGAACAAAGTCGCTCTTTATTCCCGTGGTATGGACAAGTGCGCGTGCGCAATAGTACTTATGCCGGCTCTCATGCACCTACTTGTCTCCTACACATTAAAATTATTTCCTTTAAAATTATTTTTTAATAACATTAATAATAAAATAAAATAAAAATAATTTTTTTAATAATTTTTTTTTCAATTTTGCGAACTTTTGGCCTGGCAGGAGAAAAAATAGTATGCGCAACACGGGAGGAAATTACTACATCTCCTCCCTTGTGGCACAATGTACTATTCTCTTTAATAACGTTTAGAAGCGTGAGGCACTCAATGAATTAAATAAAATATATAGGGTAAGTGATTCTAAACGTTATAGAAGAGAAAGAAATTTATTTTCTACTTTTAGTGCGTTAACATAAGCGTGTTTTAGATTTTTTTAAAACTATTATAAATGTATTCATGATTAAAAATAAAAATGTTGTCGCTAAGTGATTGTATGGTCAGTTTTGAGACAAGTGTTTATTTGTGTCAGGCGATCTAATTTTGTAGCTGTCGTATTAAAAATGTCACTCACATTTGACGTTTCTCTTGGCACATGCTATAGTGAATTATGTTTAATATGTATTACGTACTGTTGGTATGTGTGGTTCTTTTTAATTCATCAAAGTAAATAGCTGTACATCTTCGCAGAAAGTTGAAGTGTTACTTAGATAAAAAAGTCTCATAGTCGGCAGTTTAACAAATTCAAATATATTGCAACTAGCCCATTCCGTATTTGGCACAATTTTTTTTGTATTTAGGCTAAAGCACACCTAGGATAATAATAATAACAAGCCGTGAGGTGGGTCGTTTATTAGGACTAAAGTGCGACCCTTGAGGTCCACACGACGAACTTCCCAGTTTGATAAATATTTAATAATAATAATTAAATTAGATATTACACAGAAAAGTAATCATTTTAATCATTAAAACATCAATAATTAAAAAAAAAAAAAAAAAACGGCTGAACCGATTTTTATAAAATTTATGTCGGATCAAAATGACGTTAACACGCCTCGATTGACACCCTTACGAAGTCGATATAATTTTTTATTCGCGAGATATTGTGTAAAATCTACTTTTTTTGAGGTTATTTGGTTAAGAAAAAAGAACGGCTGAACCGATTTTAAAAAAATTCCTTTCAGATCATATTTACGTTAATACGCGTCGATTGGCACCTCAACGTAGTCGATATCATTTTTCGTTCTCGAGATTTCGTCTTAGAAAGAAATGGACACATACGTACGTACGTACGTACACACACACACACACACACAGACATCTTTCTAAAAGTAGTGTAAAAATAGTGTAGTGACCTTGAAACATAAAAATTTTTTTTCCTTTTTGATTTCGATTTTCGGACCCATTACAATAACTTCCAATGGGAAGTTAAAAAACTGCAAAGGGTATGTGCCTCACCCACATAAGCGCACGGTCGAAGTTAAAATTGATACCTACATTTACCTTTTTTTCCCTCAGCATTTTTAAAATTAATAAATAATTATTATAATTTATAAATAAATCTATGGATATATCATAACATCTTAATACATAAGTATTCAAAGCCTGCTTACAATATTACACTATTTTGAAACGTCAAAAAATAGATTTTTCAAATTATAAAATCTATAAGAAATCAAATTTTTCCTAGGGTAAGACCTAGCTATATCGATTTTTTGCCTCTCAAAATCCCTTTTCTGTAAATTTCATCCAAATCGTTATAGAGCCGTTTTATCCCTGTCTAGTGTTGCCGTCTAGACAAGACAAGACTTTCAAAGTCTTGACTTGTCTTGAAATATTATCAAGACTTGACTAAGTCTAAGTCTAGAATAGAAAAACTCTTGTCTTGTGTAATATCAAGACTCTAGATTATTTTCAAGAGACTAGATTAACCGAGTGGTTTACTTTACCTACTACTACTTAGTTTATTTTAGACTCTTTAAAATTATCTAGAGTTTTGGCAAGAGTCTTGATCTAGATAAAGCAAGTCTTGTCTTCTCTTGAAAATTTCTAGACAAGACTTTTGGAAGTCTTGTCTTGAAAATCTAGACAAAATAAGACAAGAGTCTAGAAAGTCTAGATCTAGACAGCAACACTATCCCTGTCAGCTCTACATTTCAGCGTTTCTTTAATTTTTGGGTCGAGGTCATTCTAATTCACTACCCTCGCCAAAAAAGTATAACTTCAATAAATTATTTATTGATCAACAAATCAAAAGGGCAAACAATTTAATTATGAAAGTGATCAACCAAACCATACAGGTGATCCAGGAATATGATATATACTATCTATACATTGGTATTATGATGATATATATCTAAACTCGGAGTGATAATGGAGAGAAGGTGAACGACCCTTGTGGAGCTTCACAATAAATTTATAGAAGAGTTCTGGCTTTTTTACGCACAACGTCCATAATACAGTATGTGTTGTGTGTACATAAATGCTTTGGCCTGTTTATCGTATAGCGTGTTCTTTTTCCTTCACTACCTATGTCCTAGATTCTATTCTACGAAAATAAAACCGTTTTGATGCTTTCATTAATTATTAAAGTTCTTGCCTTCTATAATTGGTATCCATTTTTCGGCGAATGTAATTTGAAGCAATTTATTATATGTAGGTCGATATAATACTCTATTTTTATTTAAATTGTGATACAGTGATCTCTTGCTGTAACGCTTTTCATTTCAAAAGTACTTCGAAAGTAGATTTAGCTTTGAAGAAACCGAGCATTAGTAGTAAAAATATAACCCTATACGTACTTCTATAGTCAAGTTCCAAAATATAAGGTAGTGAGTCATGCACTTTTACTTTACTATTTATATAAGCGGAACAGTATGCATGGGACGCGTATGCTTACATTGTTTCTTTGCTTTCCCGCTCCATTAACCTTGTTACGAACTATGCGTGACTCACTATCTTAAATTTTAGAACTCGACGATAATTTGTTTATTTCGTCAAGTGTAGATTAAAATATTACCTAGACTAAAATTTTCAATAATTCTAAACCACATTTCGTTTGTGACGTGCAAAGCCGCAAGTAGTAATTATTTCAAAGAAGTAGGGTAAGAAAAGATTCAAGTTCTTTTAATGTGTTTACTAGCCACCAGGTCATGAAGGAATCCGGGGCAATGAAAGAGCGGATACCCTCTGGTCCCGAACCAGTCTGTGGGACTTCCTACAGAAACGTTCAACAGACTGTCAGGAGATGGACCTGCGAACAACATCTCTGATTGGAACCTAGCTTTAAGCAACAAACATGGGGAGAAAATGATCGCAGGTCCCTCCTCAAGGCTCAGTGACGACTTAATCAGACTCAGGAAGGCAAATCAACACACGTAGGGAAATGTGGATAGCCGTACTTGGTACCGCAGCCTCTAGACTAGACTGTCGTGTGTTCGAATCCCACCTGCGCTCATGGATGTTTTGTGATGTTATTTAGTTTTAAGAAAGTTGAAACAGCCACCCATATCGTGTTCGAATGTGAAGCACTAGTCTACAGAAGGACAACCATCTTTGGATATATAGACGAGGCCGGAATTATTCCACGGGATAATCTAGTGGCTAATCTTATGAAGCTCATAAGAAGATTCAGACTATTTGCTGACTAGATCTAGGGGAAGCACAAAAATCCTTATAGGATGTAGTGCATCTTTTAATCTTTTTTTAAAGAAAAGATAAAAGTAAAAAAATGTTTGTTCATCCTGTTAATTAAAGTTGTATGGATGTAGTGTTTGCGCCAAGATTTAACGTGTATCACGGCGGTATCGTATAACAACATAAACAAAGCTTTGTTTTTCTACGATCTACACAACAATGTATATAACATAAACAAGAGGTACTCTACATACGTATCTCCAGGGCTTGCTCGTTACTACAATTTTGCGTGTAACATTTTTTTTCAGGTCAGAGCACAGTCTCCCTCTATATTAGCCGCCTGAAAAAATTGTATACATGCATCTGGGAGATGGTTGACAAAGCTAGTTGTTCAAACCCTTTTTATGCATATATACAAACATTTTGTTGGGTCATTTATAAGATTAACTTAATAAATTGCTAACGGATGTGATACCTAAAAATCCTTATGAAGTAAACACGGGCGTCCTTTAAAATAGTAGATTGTATTTCTAGTGGCGTAATGAGGTATATTACTGACCCGTAGTGACAGTATGTAAAAACGAGCTGCTTTTCACTTAATTTTCAATATTTCATTTTGTGTCGCCAACTTCACTTCTATAGTAGGCCGAGAGTAACTCTCAGTAGGTAATAGCGGGCGGATCAGGGAGAATAAACATAAATAACTATGGAAATACTTTCCCACACTAGTGTGGGAAAGATACGTTCCCGCACACCGGCCTGTAAAAAGTCACTTTACTTGCATACATACCTACATTAATGCAAAGCAGCTATTTTATGGTGGATGTGGCAAAAAATACATTTGCATTGTATATATCCTATATAATGTCTTGTCATAAGGTAAAATGACATGTCAGCTTTTTGGTAAAATAAATAAAGATTTAATCATCTCATTTTTTAATAATACAGTTCTTCATTTTTCCTTGCAATGGAAAAAGACACCACTGCTGATTACATGTCTCTCGAGAGGACATCGGAAAACGGGGAATTGGTACAATATTGTCACTAATTTAAACATACGCCGTTTTGTTTCATGACCATAGATGTGTATAGAACCCAGACATAGTGTGCTTGAACGTTCTCATAGACTCACTTCACTCATCGTGATCTAGTTCGGTGAACTCCCTGCAGGCGAGGGTGATGACGTGCACGCTCGCCCTTCTTCACAGTGTTTGTTTCTTACACCTCCATGTTAACTCTGCATTGTCTGAACTGTCTGTCAACTCGTTTCTCGTCTTTTCATAATCTTATCTTTAGTATATGGCAAAGCTCAAAGCAGGTAATACACGATCGAACAAGTTCGGCGAATATACTAGGTTAGTGAAAATAGTTGGTAGATGGCTCGGCGAACATGCTCGATTGTGTCCGAGTTGAACGAATCTAGGAATCAAGTTCCAAAATTAAGATAATGAGTCATGCGTTCGTAGCATTAATGGAGCGGGAAAGCAATGAAATGATGTATGCATACGCGTCCCATGCATACAAACTGTGCTGCTTATATAAATAGTAAAGTATAAGTGCATGCCTCACTAGCTTAAATTTTGGAACTTGAGTATAGTTGTCATTTGGAATGCTCTGCTCGGATAGGGCTCGGTTTGGGAGACACTTTCGAGTCCCAATCTTTCGAAGTCTGAATGTGTATGAGAGACTGTTGAGATTTTTTTTTTAAATTTACATAAACGCGCAGCATCCAGTAGGTATATGCATGCGTAAAAATAAAATGAAAAACAAACACTAAAATGAACCATTAGAAGATTGGAAGCTATGATGATAAAGTTGAAGTGTGAAAATGATGTCGATGGCGTATTTGCAGTGGATAAAAATGAAGATGAGATTTATTTCCATCTAAATCGTTTAAGGGTGGTGTGCTATCTTTTCGAAATTACTCTATTAGAATTGACACAGTGGGTCCCTTTGTGAGAAGTAAAGAATTCAGTAGTTAACACATTAACTGCAGAGATTGTTACAATGCTCTTGTGCTGTTTTGTCCTTTTTATTGGGTCGTTCAAACACATGAAACCACCCTAAATCTCCATCGTAAGGAAACTTTGTTTAAAAAAAAAAATCAATTTTATTTGTGAAAAAAATCATTGGTTAAAAAAGTATGAACATCTCCACTGATACAAAGTGCTTTTTTGGATCGGTATAAATTACTCGATTCCCGAAAATTACTACCCTTTGACAGTGAGAATTTCATACGCATTATTAGTTTTTTTTGCGACAATACTAAAACAGTTTAATGAAAGTTGAGTGTTATTTTGGTAAAATGATAACGAGTTTCGTTATCTCTAGCGTTTCCTTGAGCAAATGGAGTCGCGGGTAGAAAAAAGTTTGCGTACTGCTGTGATCGAGAACGCGTCTCAGCGGGCATGGCGTGCAAATGTCTAGTCTGCCTGAAGTTGGAGACCTGATCCAAGGTCATGTTACGTAATATTTATAATGGTTCCCTTAACAAACCGTCAACTGATGCCGATAGAAAAACAAAACATATCCATACATTATTTATTTAAATGATGTCATACTGAACTATTAAATTAACGAACCAGTCACGGCCGTTAATTCAGTCAGTAATAGAGGTTGAATAATTTAGTATTTTATTATTGTTGTTGTTATGTATCGCAGTAATAATTAATACTTAATTAATATACGTTGCCGTACACAGTTGACCAGTAATAATTAAAATAAATCAAATCCTTGTAATTTTTACTTCCCACCTCTACTACTATGGTAGGGAAGTAATGGATTTAGTCCGAAAAAAATATTTCGAGATTTTAACAGATTTCACGTTTTGAGACCCTAGCAATCGTTTAAGATCATTTTCTGACTGATGTCTGTACGTGTGTGTGTGTGTGTGTGTATGTGTGTGGTCAATTTTTCGCCTTCGATATCTTAAGAACGGAACAACATACGGGCATGCCGATTATTCTATTGTGTTTATCAGCATTTAACTTAGATCTGATTAGATTTTGAGTCAAATCGGTTCAGTGGATACTGAGATATTCAAAAAAACGGTTCTCAATGTCACGTATTAACATAGGTAAAAAAAAAATATAAATGAATTCTAGATGTTATAATATGAAAAAAATGTAAATATTTTTTTTCTCTAAAATGTATAGTTTTCGAGAAAAAAAATATTTTACTAAAAAAAATAAAAATTGTACGTAAATCAAGGTAACCATGATTTTTGCTATATTAAGTTAGCCATCAGTAGATCACCAAACAAAAAAGAGGGCCATGCTTTTTTCAAAGAATAAAAATTAAATTGTGTTTTAAAACCACCAACAGCTAAGGTTATTTGGGCCTAGTCAAAGAATAAAAAAAAGAGTGTTTATTTTTTGCAAATATTTACTAGGTGGGAAGTATAGGACTGGTCATCAGTCGAATTTTTTGCAGTCGTATGCAGGGGCGAAGCTAGGAATGCATTTGTCCGTCTAAAGAATGACTGTTAGTAGCGGATCAGTTTTTTAGTTTTTTTGAATAAGCTTAATTATTATGAAATAACACAAAATTATATACAGAAGAAACTCTATAACTCAAACTTCAAGGGAAATGTTATTTAAAAATTTCGAGTTATGGACGTTCGACTTATCGAGACAATAAATTTTGATTAACAGCGGCTGTAAAGTGTAGATAGACGGTGCTTACATCGAGATATCGAGTTCGCGTGACTGCAACTTCGAGTTACAGAGTGTAATATGTATTCACAATAGGTTATAAATTATTCTCATAGATAAAACGCTATCATTTTGTATACACGTTTCATGGCTATCCCTATTTCTAAGGTAATTTTCGACTTTTTCATTTCTAATTTCTGCCATTGCAAAGCATGCAAAGTTCATTTTGTTTATGGATATAGATGCAGAATTTTATGCCCAAAATCTTTTATTTAATGATTTTTTTGCCTAAAATAATTAAGGAAGCAGGAAATTTCGAAAGTATGACTTTAAATTTTACAAGTCCTGTGATCGGGAGTCACGGTCGGTCACTACTAGGGAATGCAATCTCGAGCCGAGATTGGTAATTCGAGATCTCGTGAGATCAGTCTGGGTTCGAGATTGGCAATTCGACATCTCGCGAGATTGTCTGGCGAGATCTCGATAAATCTCGACAATATCGAGATTTCGCCTACTTTTAAAAAGAACGTATTATTTTGTGTCAAAAATACTTAAAAATGAAAGCCACTTACTTGGGACAGTGTGACTGTGGCACTGTGTACGTGTGTGATTTATTGCGAAGTGCACTGTGCAGATGATTATTATTCATTACTTTCCTTAAGTAAACGTTGATTTTTTTGTTTTAAGATTCAATTAATGTTTTGTTTTATTTTCAAAATATAACAGCAATACCCCAACTCACACAGCACACTATATGCCAATTAATTATTTTGGAAATAACTTCTTAGGAGTTAGGAAGCATAGGGTAAGTTACTATTAGTAACGTTCACGAACATTTGGTTTGAATTGTTCTTAGACATATTCAGTATTCACTTAACTTTGTAATTTGTTAACCATCTAATGCTTGTTATAAGTTAAATAACTGTTAATTTCACTCAAGAAAACAATAATTAAAACAATATAATTATGCAGAGAAACAAATAGAATCAATTAGCGCGACTGTCAAAAACTATTACGTATAAGTTATGTTTTTTTTCAAGCGCGTTTGTTCTTGAAATCTCGTTCGAAATCTCGACCATTTCGGGTCGAGATCTCGAACGAGATTTCAAAAACGAGATTGCCTGCCCATGAGATTAAATCTCGAAAAATGGCTCGAGATTTCGCGAGATCAAGATTCCATTCCCTAGTCACTAGTACTACCAGTACAGTAGTATCCTGTATGTACCTATTTCGTACGTAGTAATACACAGCGTGTATGTATATTTGAAACCCTTAAAGGGGTGGTGAAGTGGTGTAACACGGGGTTTGTTGGAAGAGATGAATGACCTGACCGCTTACACGTGCCGTGCTTGTGCTTTTGTGTATCACTCAACTCACAACTGCGTAGCTTGGACATCGTGCTTCTGTTAGTAGCGTCCTTCGGAAACTCAATCGATATTTGAAATCATACGTATAATTACGTCCTTGTTCCCGCAACTTGTATATAAAGCGTGAGCTTAATTATTGAATGACGCAAATGTTAGAAGGATTCCTGAACTGTGCCTCGCTTTGATGGTGGTCAACTGTATTATATTTGTTTGTATTTTTGATGATTAATTGATTATTATGATTTGTTTAGCGAAGGATTTTGAATTTACCCTTTTATAATCAAAAATTATCGTGGTTCAACAGCAAGAAACTAGATTCGCAATGCTGAGCTACTTCCAACAAGTTCCTCCAACTGCTCCCTGTTCTCTAGTTAACTAGTAGGTAACTACTTAATAGTGATACTCTTCTTGAGCAAAATAGGATGCCTGTTTGTGTGACATCTTGATGAGCGCGTATAGAAATAATTTTTGACATGGCGATAAAAACATATCTATTTTTATAATTTTTTTAAAATTTTTTTTTTGCACCGTTTATTTATGCTCAGCTGTATAATATTGTATATACCTGTGGTAACATACGACATGCTTACATTGTTTGTAGTGGTTCAACGAACGATATTTCATATATTGGAGGTGCTTGAGCGTTTGTTCATTATTTATTTATAGATTATTGTGAATTGTCTCTATATTACTTCTAAAAGCGTTTTTAAGGTATTGGCACAGTCAAATATTCATAGAAGCGTTCTATGAAAACGTTTTCTAATAACAATATGTTCCCTATTAGGGTCCTAACCGTTCGGAGTTTGCGGGTCTAATTAATACCTAACCTACGGCTGCGAGATATACCTACAGTCAAAGGAGATGGGTACATGATTTTCATAGAAAAACGCGCGAGAAAGTAAGTTTTATCTCTTCTGATAGCATGTAACCACTTCTTTTGAGTTCCGAATCTTTTTGGCAATACAAAACCTCTATGATTTGAACATTGGTAAACACAGTACAGCGGTATTGTCAATGATTTATTATTTTGAATAAACTTATTCTGTAGGTACACATTACTATATATGAACTGCCCGTAAACCGAGGTGGTTATATAGCTGGCGCCCCTAGCGGTCAAGTGTGACAATGCCCATCCCCATTCTTTGAATTGCTCCAACTTTATGATAAAATTTGCACTA
The DNA here is from genome assembly GCA_039654895.1 of Mongoloraphidia duomilia. Taxonomy (NCBI): domain Eukaryota; kingdom Metazoa; phylum Arthropoda; class Insecta; order Raphidioptera; family Raphidiidae; genus Mongoloraphidia; species Mongoloraphidia duomilia. The sequence continues at coordinate 22,440,980 of CM077524.1, read as the reverse complement.
TTCTCATAATAATAATCGCAATATTTTCGTTAACAAAATTTAATGTTTGGAATTACATCAAAGTCAAAGGAGGTCAAACAGTGAAAGAATTTTTCAGATCTTTTCAGTAGCTCTTGAGTAACATTTAGATACACTAGAACACTTCTTCGTTTATATTATGTTGGTACCTATAGAAACTTACAGATAGACATGGTAAGGTATACATTTCTGTATAAAAATAAAAAGCGGGATTGAAAAATTCTTTTTAAAATTCAGTGATGATAAGAAATTAGTAAGATTATTTCGTATGAGTTTTCAGATCGTGTAATTTTTAAAGAAACAACATTGAACGATAAATATATTTTTATCTTTTTTAGTGTTTAAAATTTAAACAAGTGTTATAATTTTACATTAAAGTAAATAAATATTTTTATTTATAATTTGATGATGATGATAAATTTTAAAAATAAAACAACTTCGAGACAATTGACCTGAATAAATGTATAAATTATTCTAGTAATGGTTCAGAAAAATATGTAACCGATAAACGAGATAAATAATTTTAATCTGTTGGTTGGCAACAGAATCCTTCCAGGAGGTAAACATCTTAGATCTAAATTATTTCGAGACTGTTCCAATTCTTAAGATTTTCATTAGATAATGTGAAATGTAGTCTTGAGTATCGATACCGGAAGTTACTCCCCGCACTCATCTCAAACCCTTTCTCCTCGCCTTAAACGGTTATGGCTCTCCCGACGCTATTTTTAAAAGCTAAAGGGTTAAGGTAAACTCCAAATGAAGGACAAAAAATCACATTATAGATCCTACAGGCGAATTTTTTGAACAAGTTTTGCCTTTTGGCTACGTGTGGAAGATTACATAGGTACCTACCTATAATTTTCAAAAAGTTGTAACACTTTACCCGAACCATGTGTAGCACTTACCCGAACCCTTAAACTTTAAAAATAGCGTCGGGAGAGCCATAATCATTTTTAGGCAAGGAGAAAGGATTTGCGATGCAGAGTATGCGTGATGGGGTAACTTCCGGAATCGAATACTCGCAAACATAAAAAGACGCGACAGATTAAATAATTTATTAATATATCTACACTCTACATAATCTCTGTGTACGGTATATGTGTAGGGAATTGGGGCATTGATTGTGTTAGAGCAGTTCCTGCAGCAGTACGCGCTGTGACCCCGCCCTGACCTGGTGCAACGAGGTCGTTTACAGTCGCTTCTATGGAACTGCGTGGTATTCTCTCGTTTTTTGCCCGTCGCCGATTTACACGATCACAATGAGATCTTCACAACCAGGCTTGCCAGATTGCTAATCTTATTTTATTTATTGTAGATTATAGACGCGCCATTATAGCGTCTTAAATTACATTAAATAACAACTAACTTAAAACTAAATAACATCACAAAACATCCATGAGCGCAGGTGGGACTTGAACCCACGACAGTCTAGTCTAGAGACTGGTATCAAGTACACTATCCACTAGGCTACACTGTCCTCGATTGCTAATCTTGCAATATAGTACGGAACAAATGAAATTTTTGAACATAGTATAACTACTTATAGTTCGTCCCATAAACCGATATAGGTATAGTTTAAAACTGCATCTGATTGGTTCCTTGAAACTCAACACAGCAGAAGGCAGTGTAGAAGTACTAAACATTTTCAGTTTAAATGCATTTATTTGAAAAATTTAAATAATAAAATAATAAAAACGTACGTGACATTTAAGTAAGTAAAATAAAAAGTAAGCATCTGTGTGAAACCAAATATTTTTTTAAAGAAAATTAGAGTTTCTGATCTTTTCAATTTGTCGGGACTCTCCCGAGAATTAAAATTATTCAGATGTGCAAGCTTTCATGGCCGGCATTGTTCCAAGTCTTCATCTGTATATACAGAGAGGCCATAGAAATACAAAAGCACACACAGAATTTCAACCGAAAAGATGAAGGCCTCAATCTCAGTAAAACCTGGACACCAGCACTCCGACATACAAACCCAATGACCAATCGTTCAAGAACGGTATACGATGGAGTAGAGAACTCACCCCCACCACTACACACTGCGCAGTTGACCAATTACAGAGAGACGGACTACGACCGAACAGAGAACACACTGGTACTAGGTATAAAAGAAGGAAGGACACCAGTCACTGACACACTGACCTGTGAGCCGCCAAGGAGGACACTTCGACCGCTGCCAAATCGCCTTTGAGAATGTCTACCGCAGTTGTAGACGAAACGTCAGGTAGAAATACCACCGGACCACGGCCTACAAGCCCGGAAACCATGAAGACTTGGAATTAAAATTATTGTTATGAAATAATACTGTGCATCTGGCAACATTGTTCACTGCACATAGGTATACTAGTTGTTCTACATAATATAGTCCCGTTGCGTTTTTCTAAATGTGTGTAAATAGTAACGCAACTTGTATAAGTGTGAGTCCGTTTCGCGGCGAGATGCACTAGAAAAAAGTCCTATGTCTTCCACCGTCGGGATGTGAACCCAGTACCTTCCGAATGTGAGTATAGTGCCACCACTCACTTGGAATATAAATGAAATAAAGAAAAAGTCCATTAAATCTGGTTCAGAATTATTTCGAAAACATTGTGTGTTGGTGACCTAAAAAAACTGTATTAGTAAATTGTATATCTAGATGCGAAATGGGGTTTGTTACTGGCGGAGTAGTGACAGCATGTAAAAACTCGCTATCGCTCATTTTTACTGCAGTCACACGAGTCATAATACCATTATGCACGAGATATATGCTATTTTTTGCCATACCCACTACAAAATACCTACTTTTCACTTAATTTTCAGTATTTTCAAAAATTTCTGACAGTTCATTTGCCGTGTAATAGCAGGCGGATGAAGATTAAAAACCAGGGGTGTTACGAATATCCGCATCCGTAAATGCGGAATATTCGCATTAATTCAGACATCTGCATCCGCATTCACATACGCATCAATCAATGCGGAGTTTTTACGGATGCAGATTCACATCAAAAATATGATTAACTAAATAAAAAGTTAAAATTAAATTGATTTTCAGTTATTTATGCACTTAAAATTTAAATAATTATCCTTTTAAAATCCGCATCCGCATCGCATCCGCATCCGCGGATGTGAACTTCTAATAATCCGCATCTGCATCCGCGGATGTCTAAATTTTTGCATCCGTAACAACCCTGTTAAAAACATACATTACTATGGCAACCGTTTACTTACCGCACTAGTTATGTTTTGCATGGAAAGTAGTGGGTATAGCAAAAAAGTATATTAAATTAATGTTTGCATATTAAATTGCAGTAGGGCTTGAGAATGGCCGAACGTGTAGCAATGCTGTTGTTCACATGCTTTTAGCCCGAGAGCTGCACGTAAAAGTGTCAGTTGGCTTTTCAATTTATTATTAAAAGAAAATATAATGAATTGAAAATATTGAATTGGTGCTAGGCCCAAATAACCTTAGCTGTTGGTGGTCTTTAAAACACAATTTAAATTGCAGTAGTAACCAATAGGTACCTAGTAGTGTATTTATACCATGGAAGTGCCGGAACGCAATTACGTTCACACCAATTGCTATAAAGTTCACGACAGTCGACCTCTCTACTTCGTCCCCTGTTTCTGCTTGATGACGTAAAACGTAATCCACGCCCAGGTATCGATATTCTGTTTATACAAGATGTTACTGAATAAGAATTCCAGCGGACTGGTGAAGCCCCACTTACGAAATACGAAATCTATATATTAATACTTGAACACCGAAAATTGTGATACCTTTTTTACTATTTATTATAAAAGGAGGGGAATGAAATTTATATCGTTCGAAAGGTACTATGCCATAGATGTGCACAAAAAAATCATGTGTGTATGTTGCCGTTAATGGCAGATAAAATAAAGTTTCCATGTACATAAACTTTATATTATACTTAGTTTGACATGTCGGCGTATATCTAACACTCCGATGTAGCTTTTTGCACATATTTGTAACTTAAACACGCGAACAAAGCTTTTCTTCAATCATCTTTATTTTTAGAATTTCATTGTAATTGTATATGTGCGTGTTAATGTAGGTATAATATTTTGTATTTGTTAACTAGAAAATGCAATTTATCGTGGAACTATATGACTTTAATTCATTTTTATAGTTTTCTTAGAATTCTTTGATTATATAAACATGCTTACTATTTGCTTTTTTTTTGTATTTTAAGTTGAATTTTGGTTACAAAGTTCCGGCTTTGGAATATCCTTTATAAGCATCCAACAAAGTATTTCCTTAGATTATAAAAAATAGATGTATTTAACGATTTAATTAAATGTAGTTTGGTACCTTTATGAGTTAATTGTTCTTCGGTCAATAATTTCATGTTCGACTCTGTGTTTATAATAGTTTTCAGATAAAGTGCCTAAGTACATGATTCATCTAGACATGAATTTTACCATTCTGTTACAAAACTGTTTTCTGAGTTGGCGGAATAAATATTTATTTACAATAATTAAAAACACTACAATAATGAACGCAACAACGAAAAGTCAATTCTAACAATCAACACAAGTAAACAATAACTAAACAGTAATTACAAAGCGAAACAAAGCAACTATATACAATAATTCGTAATTATTTCCACTACACTAGTATTTATTTATCAGTTTGGTTATTTATATCACGGCACTATTTATATTACTGATCCAACGTAGACTTGAATGCGTGACTCAACGTTGACTGATTTCCTCACTCACTCGTACTGGCTGTTTATATATGTTTACAGTGCTGCGTAAGCCTAGTGTGTTCTCGCTTTCTCTAGAACTTTCGCGCAGGTACCAGTTGTTCAGTAAGAAGACCCCGTTTCTCAGAACTCTTGTCTGCCGCTTATATACAGGATGATCCGTAACAATTCTAACTCCGTGAGTGGAGAATGGTACTAATTTAGATCAAAATTCACTTCTCAGTTCTCATAATTATTTTCTATACTTAAAGTCAGGTCTGATTTGTGTAAAAAATATTCAGTTAATTGTCATCTCGTGAAAGAACTTATGTAATGAAACCCTTCAAGTTAATAGCTTTAAATGGAAGAGATCCAAAAAGCTTCTATGATGAATAAAGAGTGGCCGTCTTAATACTACTCAAATGGTAGATATATATGATTTGACATAAGAAAAAATGATTTAACAGTGACCTTAGATTGTGATCATACAATTACAGTTTTTATTTACACAGGAACAGTCTAATGTCGTGAAACTTCCTGTCATATAGAACATTAAATTGTACTCACACAAAAACAAATGATTGATCTACATGGAAAAGATCGCTTTTCAAGCTAATTTTATATCAATATGCGTAAAAAAAATGTTGTTTCGAAGTGGAAATTGTGCAAAAAAAACTATGTTAAAACAGTTTAAAAAAATATCGTTTCAATCGATCAGTTTTTTTTCGAGCAGGATTGATTAAAAATTCTACAATGCTTTTCTTATGGAGAAATATTATATGTGGTCACAATCTAAGGTCATTGTCAAATCATATTTTCTGACAATGCTTTCTGCAACCAAGCACTTAGAAGTGTTGTTTGTGGCTGTCACTTTCGCAATTATGTTTGTACTCACCAGAAGAGCGCATTTTTATTGTTAAATGCAAATTACCTAAGATGAGAAAGTACAGTGGCAGTGCAGAGATAACTTTGTAAGCAAACTGTAACGAAATGTAATTAGACTTGAAATAGAATTTTGAGAATGATATTGAAGTTTAGTATTTTCGGTATAGATAGTGCGTCATGCGTTACAAACGTTTTCGTGACTTTTTTTATTGCTCAGCTCTGTTGAGTCACAGCGCGATTATTTGTCATCTATGACGCTTCTGAGTTTTCAGGGAACATTTTGGTGAAGATTTTATCAAAATCGGTCCAATTGTTTTTAAGTTAATAACGTTCAAACATACACCACCCGAATTTTGTTAATATAGATTTCGTGACGTCATAATGTACAATCGTATTGCACGTTTGTAGACAAGCGTCTAGGCCCTGCAGTCAGGTTAATTCTTATTGGTCGAATACCTCATCTTGATGTCGTTTGACACACGCACACACACCTAAACGAACGTAACAACTAACTAGTAAACTCTGTATAATAATATAGATAGTTGATAGCGATTAAAAAATGGGTTTTGTATGTGGAGAATATTCAAATACATATTCTTCATGACAGGCATTAATGTTCACAAAATTAGAATGAAACCGTCAGGTAAGGTTTGTAATCCAATTCTTTCTATAAAAGTCGATCAATTTTCTGACATTTCAAAATAAAACTTAATTAAAATTTATTTTTCTATTCCAATTTCTCAAGAACACTGTTATTGTATAAATTTTGGACATCCTAATATCTCAAATAATAAATAATATTAAATTAGGTTTTATTTTGAAATGTCAAAAAATTGATCGACTTTTATAGAAAGAATTAGATTATAAGCCTTACCTGAAGTTTTCATTCTGATTTTGTGAACATTAATGCCTGACTTGAAGAATATGGATTTAAACATTCTCCACATACAAAATCCATTTTTTAATCGCTATCAACTATCAATATAAGTATACAGAGTTCACTAGTGTGTTGTTACGTTCGTTTAGGTGTGTGTGCGTGTGTCAAACGACATCAAGATGGTGTATTATGACCAATCAGAATGGACCCTGACTGCAGGGCCTAGTCGCTTGTCGTTTGTAGAGCTATTTTTAAACCGCAATTATTAAGAAGAGTTTTGGTATAACGTGAAGAATAATATTAGACATAGATGTATTATTTATAAGAAAGTGAGAGTTTGCCTAAGGATAAATTCAATTATATCTGCAGTTATAAATTTTAATAGCTTGAAAAACAAACCGACTTTTACTTTGCAATAGATCAAATAATTTGGATATTGTGTTACGTGTATGCAATGTTCTTGAATTTTTGTTTAATATTGTTAAAAGAAACATTGTTAACAGTAAGACGCAAGAATACAATACATACGTTTTGTGGGAGCTCTAATAATATCTCCAATTTTTCACGAAAATGAAAGAAATCGGGGTAGACTGTCGTCTACACGACCGCGGGTGTTTTGAGCGTGACAACGTCTGCCTGGGATGAAAGAAATACACACAGAAAGAGAAAGATTGAAAAAGTAAGATACGCTACCGAATAACTGCCCTTAAGCCCGACTTTGTTCTCACGAAGTTGAATTGAATTATGGATTATAGGCGCTCGACAACAGAGGTCATTAGCGTCTGAGTTCTCACGAAGTGGCGTAACATGTGGTGTAAATGGCAGATGTGAGATAAGGGACGAAATGATTCCTAGGATGTCAAAACGTGAAGATCTAACAATATCAAAAAAAAAAAAAAAAAATTGGGGCTGAATCCAATGCCAAAGTAGAGGTGGGAAGTAAAAATAGTTTACAGTATTAAAGTGTTCAACAAATGCTTATAAATGTGTGTAGACTGTAGAGTAGTATCGTTTAGAGAAAATAGTGGCTTCATTTTCACACAAAGGAGTTTCAGGTGGGACGGGTCTGTTTTCTAACAAGGGGTGGCCAATGGTGCGTCTTGACTGGCGATCACTGAGAAAGGAGGTGATAGAGACGCTGCAAGCATTTAAAAGTGAAGCCAGTTGCCATTTTTCGTCAACTCATTCATTTTATAATTTATATATAAAAAGAAGAAGCAGAGAATAATATTTCCTAATCCATCACCTGCTTGGCCGCCATGTTTGTTCGACCTGACTTTAACTTTGTATAAGCAGTTGTATACGTACAGCGTCTCTATTACTTCTTAACTCAATGCTGGCGATGAACAAATAAATTATCATTTTCATAGGACCACCCCTTGTTAGAAAACATAGACCTGTCCGACCTGAAATTCGTTTGTGCGCTGAAATGACGCTACTATGCTTCTCTTAACGATACTACTCTTCATTAAGCTGAGTTGCATTTAATATGAAATTAAAGATGTTGTATCAGGTATTGTTGTTTAATAGGTGTAAATGAAAGTAATTGAATTAACAGTACTCGAATGTATTTTGTTTACATACGTATACTGCTCTTGACGTATGCAGATAGTTTAACACTTTCGTGCAATATTTGTATTTTTCAAATCGCTTTGTTTTCGTATCTTATTATTTATTAATTATGCTATACAGGGTGTCCCAAAAAGAAAAGGACATAAAGTAACAGCTGATTCCTTACAAAAAAATATTGCGATAGATCCCCAACATGTCTATTCCGAAAGTTGATATTAAAAGAGGTACATGGTGTCAAAGTTTAATTTTAATTTTTATCATTATGACGCGCCATTTTAATAAGAAATATTGAATTTTTAAATAAAACTGTCAAAATTACCATGATAACGCCGCGCCGGCGTTTTCAAAGACACCTATGTTCATTTTCAAAATTTGCCATTTAAAACCACATTTCATCGATTACTTTAAGTGCAAATATCTTGAAAAAGGTTACTCCTAGCCACTTTTACAAAGTATACCTTTTTCACGGAAAAATGACGGAAAAATCAATTTTTTAATTCAAAAAAATAGTACGAGTGCGTATAAAAAGTTATGACTATTTGAATGAGTGAAAAGGTGTGTAAGTGGCGTCCCCTACAAGTAAGAGCCATACCAAGGTCAGATTTGAATTTCTCATGTCAAAAAATCCTCATATACCAAATTTCATTAAAATGCCTAAATTATTTTAAAAGTTATTTAAGAAAATCAAAAATAAAAATTAAACTTTGACACCCTGTATCTCTTTTAATATCAACTTTTGGAATAAATATGTTGGGGTCTATCGCAATATTTTTTTGTAAGGAATCAGCTGTTACTTTATGTCCCATTCTTTTTGGGACACCCTGTATATTATACGGTCTATACATTGTAAATGACTACGTAGTAATAAGTATTGTGCTCGTTATTATTTTATAGGCTTAATAATATTTATTAACTCGTAGTTTTACAGTGAAACTACTTTATCGTGACAATGAACCTGTAAACGATTTTTTTTTATTATGTTTTTAGAAAGAGCTCCTTCTAACTTAAATAACGCCGTTGAATTTTTTTTGTCCAGTACTTAAAACGGCTTCACAATACATTTTTGAAGTTGGTTAAATAAACCACACCTTCATTTTTCCTTTCGAGCGGCTGACGTCACATGCCCCGAATATCACGGCTTACTCTACAGCACATATATTTATTACATGACCCATTTTGATAGTTGATTGATAGCAACGGTGCAATCGGTTTTAGGCGACCTGGTTGTAAGGATTATAAAGCCTGCCTCGCGGGTGTTGTGACATAAGCAACTATTAAAGTTTAAAAATTTGTATCTCTGTAAATACTTAATTAACGTAATGAAATGAAATAAACGCCATTGTGTTTCTGGCAATGATTTCTAATTGGAAACAGTCATATATTATTTTTTTATTTTTTACAGCCTCTGTAGGATCCACTGTATTTGTCATATTAAAAAGGAACATAACACTGTGTTCTTTAGGAAATTTACAGTATACTAGATAATAAATTATATTGTTCATTAAAGCTAATAGTATTTGACAATTTTTGTGCATTAAGAGATTTCCTAGAAAAGAACCTTGCCACGACACTGAAAGAAACATTAGTCAGTTCAAAATTCCTCTGGTGTTCTGTTAACAGGGCAAATATTATTTAGGTATAGCTTCGGTGTATTAAATGGGTCATATTGTGAGATTAACGCCAGCTCACAGCTGGAATATTGTGTCGTCAATACGTTTGATATTTATTATCTCATTTGTTTTGTGTCTGATTGAATTATTGCCGTGTCGATATCAATAATATTTTGAATTGCAAAGTTGTTTATATGATCACTAAGGTCACGAAAATTATGACGTATTGTAGTGATTCCGTAGAAATCTTAGGTCAGATATGCATTTATGTAATTTGAGAAAGCGGTAAGACCTACGTTGACCATCTTGTTTCAATTCTTTTATAACAGGGATCCACCATCAGGTAACGTAAACGAGCCAGAAAATTTTAATAAAAATTATAACGTGCCATGTATCTAAAGTGAAAGTAACGGCATTATAAATATGAATTATTTAAGCTATAGATTTTTATATACAAAAAAAATTTTTTTTAAAAAACAAAAAACCCGACTGCGTAAAAATCGAACTTAAAAGATGGAAACAAGATCAAATGATAACATGCAGTCGGAGGTATTTCTGTTCAATTTGTTACTACTATGCCGCCGACTGCATGTTATCATTTGATCTTGTTTCCATCTTTTAAGTTCGATTTTTACGCAGTCGGGTTTTTTGTTTTTTAAAATAAATTTTTTATTTCAAATGTTTTTAGTTACAAATAAATCGATATAGATCCTAAACGGTCAGTCGAATCGAAAAATGTTGAGGGAAAACTAAAAATGATTTTTAAATACCTATTCAACGATACCCTACTTGACATAGTTTGTTGACTTTCATTTTCACAATATGGCGTCCTGTAGTCGCCATATTGAATTTTCATTAACGTCATGTCTTTAGTGACACTCGCAGGACTAAGGGGAATCGATTGACGTGTGAATCATAAAAATTGGCCCAGGCGTTTGGTCTGTATAGTGCTTCAAAGGAACATTTCATTTTTTTCATTTTCACAATATGGCGTCCTGTAGTCGCCATATTGAATTTTCACTAACGTCATGTTTTTAGTGACACTCGCCGGACTAAGGGGAATCAATTGACGTGTGAATCATAAAAATCGGCCCAGGCGTTTGGTCTGTATAGTGCTTCATTTTTTTCATTTTCACAATATGGCGTCCTGTAGTCGCCATATTGAATTTTCACTGACGTTATGTCTTTAGTGACACTCGCCGGACTAAGGAGAGTCGATTGACGTGTCAATCATAAAAATCGGCCCAGGCGTTTGGTCTGTATAGTGCTTCAAAGGAACATTTCATTTTTTTCATTTTCACAATATGGCGTCCTGTAGTCGCCATATTGAATTTTCACTAACGTCATGTCTTTAGTGACACTCGCCGGACTAAGGGGAGTCGATTGACGTGTCAATCATAAAAATCAGCCCAGGCGTTTGGTCTGTATAGTGCTTCAAAGGAACATACAAACATACATACATACACACATAGGCTGTTAAACACATTACCACTCATTTGCGTGCGCAGTCGGGTAAAAACAATAGGTAGGTATAGTTGAAGGTGGGCAGAATAGATTTTTAAGTAAATAGAACCCCAATACTCTGTAGGATATTGTAAATAAGTCAAAAATTGACAGATCAGTGTGCGTGACACAGTAGATCTTGTCAGCTAATCACAGACTGAATATTATCTACGTCATTTCGGTAACGGCAAATCCTATTGTTACGGATCACCCTGTATATGAACGGCGGGCAACAGTTCTGAGAAACGGGGGTCTGCTTACCGAACAACTCGTACCTTCACGAAAGTTCTAGAGAATACGAGCACACACTGAGCTTAAGCAACGCAGGTATATAAACAGCGAGTGTGTCGTGTTGAAGGAATCAGTGAATGGTGAGTCGTGCCATCATGTGAATCAGTGATATAAATATTAGTCAATCAACGGTCGAATCAGTCAGTACAGTGATATAAATAGTGGAGTGGATATAAATAAATAGTACTGAAGTAACTGAATAAATGACCGACATAAATAAACGTTAGAAATAAATCTGATATAAATACAGTGACATAAATAATTAAATACAAATAAATAATCCTTGTATATGTAGTTATTTGTTAAGTGTTATTTAATTGGCTCGTTTAGTTCAATAATTACCGTTTAAGTTTTTTATTGTTGTTGCATTTATTGTTATTGTATTTTTAATTATTGTAAATAAATATTTATTCCGCCAACTCAGAAAACAGTTTTGTAACACTATGTTTAAAATTTCATTTAAAAATTTACACTTTTGGGATTTTTTTTATTATAGAAAAATATCCCGAAAAATTCTCAAAAAAATTGTTTCATAATCTATTTTTTTAATGTAGATTCCAACAAAAAAAATGTGGGGCGACTCCATTTGGCGTGTGACAAGTTCATATTTTTCCATTAATATAATTTTATGACGTACAGACGGCATCTTTCATATTGTAATGAGTTATACTATAAACACGTATTAGCTAATTAAAACATTTAATTACAATTGCGTGTAGTTACTGATGATGAAACGTAATTGCGACTACAAAACGTAGAAAACTTCTAACGAACTAAATTTTATATCGACCGTTTACGAAACTAGTCTTATTTTTTGGTATCTTGTGTGTCCTTCCCTAGTCTGCTTGGCGACCGTTACCTTCTCCATTGCTCTCTAATGGTTTTTACAATAGACAGCGTGTATGAGTTCAAGTAGGCGGAGGTCGGAACAATAGCCGTTGTCGAGTGATAACGTCGCGGTGTCATTTGTATTGTGTCTATCTGTTATCTCTGTATAATATGAAGGTGTTTTGAACTCATAGTTGGGGGTTACTGTAAGTTGTAACAACTTTTGCTGAATCTACTTTGGCAGACACATGGACGCCTTGTAACTTGCGGTGTGCTGCGTTTGTATTACGTAGTGTTGCATATCTCCTTATATACTTTGTTGGGAAATACTGTTGTTGAGCGATTTATGTTGCACTTAAATGAATTATGTATATTCTAATGCATATATTCAGTTTCAGATTCTGCGGAAAGTCGTGAAGGTATTTTATTGTAATAAAGTTCTACACGTCAGAATTTTTGACGTGAATAATGTCCAATGTCTCATACTGGGGTGACATTTTAGAAATATTAGATGTAATGGAACTACACTGTAAGAAATGAGGAAACCGATTACATAGATTATCGATGGTCCATTTGTAGCCAGCGATTAATCTGGTAATAGGCACACAAAGAGACAATGGCGTCGCAAACAGGTATCGCCTGCACATAGCGTAGATTCCATAAAATCACATTACGCATGCGTGGTTATTAATTTTACATTAATTTGTTTTGTATTCATCCATTTTATATATGTAACTATACATTTTATTTTGTAATTTTTACACACTTTATTGGAATATTACACAAATTATGTAATTTTAATTTACTTTATGTAAAAGTCACAAATTTGTTTAACTTTACAGTAAAAATCCAAGTTTTTATGAAGTTTTCTGTGTAAAAATAAATAATAATGTAAAATCACTTAGAAAATCAACGTATTTTTACATCCATTTTTTACAGTGTACTCTACCGACAGGTACAAACGCCAAGCCCAGTTACTCGCGATCAGCTGTGTGAGACCCGACTTAAAAGAGTTATTTTCATAGTGTCTTTGTTATGCCAGGAATGGGCATAAATTGGTGTCTACTGACATAATATTGATAATGTTGAAGTTATTGTTCAATTTTTTACCTAAAAGTCCGGGAGAATGTACTTATAATGATTATATCAAACCAAATTAATATTTAATCATATCTTGTTAAAAAAATCAATATAAATATTGAGTGGTTAAAATTAATCTCAAACGAATCCTTAGTTGCTAAACATATCTAATCTAGACATTTTTATGTCTGGAAAATATTGGTACCTATTATTTGTGTTAATATCTTTATTTAGCAAGTGTTTGATAATAATGAAAGATACTTGGTTTTGAAATTACATTTTGTAATATTTTCAGTTATTCTCAAACCAAAATAATTTCATGGCGATATGAAAAGCAAGCTAATGAGGGCTACCATTTTACCAAACTTCTTTTTTACCACCTGATGGCACCACTAGCAAGTGAGGTATATTATGCCACTTAACACTTTGATGTCAGTACTGTTTATATTTTCCGCCACCTGATGACGCCACTAGCAAGTAAAGTATGTCATTCAATCATTTAATGGCTAAATAGCAGTTTTGTATGTTTTTTTAATTATATTTAATCCTTAATAATGAATAAATGAAGAATGACTAAACACAAACAGTTAATCTCTAAACGTTTGACATACCTTACTTGCGACTAGCGCCACCTTACGAATAAAAAATGCACGTTTGACACATACATTACTTGCGACTAGCGCTATCTGACGAATAAAAATATGGTAGCCTTCATTATTTAGAATTTTTGTAGAGATAGACTGTGTTTACAGAACACAGTTAAAAAATCGGTTAACCCCTCGAGAAGTTAAGGCTGAACAATCAAAAATAAAAAAATGGGTGTGTCTTATGACCACACGACAGAAGTGAAAACTTCAGATTTTCTAATTTTAAAATATATATACATATATAATTTTTAATCACAAGTTTAATCATAGATATATTAAAATCGGCCTATACAATTAAATTTAATGAGTATAATACATTTAACCTTAGCGATAATATTAAGTTTTAGTGTCATCTATTAGCGCGCATGTGAACTACAAAATGTATGTTTTAGTGTCATCTGTTAGCGCACTTGTAAACTACAAATTGCTTTTTACTTGTATTAAGTTTTTAGTGTCATCTATTAGCACACTTATGAACTACGCACTATTAACATCATATTGCAAATACGTGTTCGTGTTTGAGCCGCGTAGCCCCGATTGTCACCGTCGGGTGCGTTTCACATCACTATTGTTAACAGCCCAGGCAAAGCGCGCCTAAGGATGTTTTCACTTCAATAAATAAATGTTACAAAACTGTTTTCTGAGTTGGCGGAATAAATATGTATTTACAATATTTATAAATACAATAACAATAAATGCAACAACGAAAATTCAGTTCTAACAATCAGTTCTAACAATCCACACAAGTAAACAATAATTAAACAGTAATTAACACTTAACTATATACTTACAATTAACTATATACCAGGACTATTTATTTCTAGTTATTTATTTTATCAATTTATATCACGGAACTATTTATATTTCTGCACGATTTATATCACTGTATTTATATCAGATTTATTTTGCTGTTCAACACCGTCACAGTATAATCTACATTGACTGATTGCGCGACTCACTGTTCACTGATTTATATAGGCTGCGTGGACTGGAGCCCAGTGCTCTCGCGTTCTCTAGAACATTACGGCAGGTAGTCGTTGTTCAGTATGCAGACCCCGTTTCTCGGAACTCTTTGTTTGCCGTTTATATACAGGATGATCCGTAACATAAATAAATATATAAGTGTCGAATTAATCATATAACATAGACGCGGGAGAAGAATAAATACATATACCCTTCAAATCGTCGAGGCAGTGGGCCGCATGAGAAGTTTTACAATATTAGTATATAGATAAGCCACCGTAGAAAATAATTGATGGACGTTTAAAAAATTTAAGATGATATGATTCGATTCAGAACATAGAATTTGGCCATTTTGGTATTCAGACATGTAATGTGTGTCAAGTATCTGTTTAGTATCGTAATGTAAGTATCGGTTAGTACTTTAACACAGACATGTGCATAAAGAGCCTTCGGCTGTAGGCTATCCACTATATACTATAAGTATAGTTTTCAACTTTTTTACATTGACGCGACCTATACCAACGGCATGGCGTCAGGTTAAAGGAATGTTTAACGATTTCTCAGTTTCGACAGGAGGTGAAAAAAATCAGTTTGCTTATTTTATCAATATTGTTATTAAAAAAACCTCTTCCCGATCCAAGAATTGAGCAATAAATTTGTTTGATCTGGAAGAGACTTTTCAATTAATAATTTAACCGTGTTTTAAACGTGTTTTAAGGGTACCATATTTCGAAAAGAAAAAATAACGGAACCTTGGCAGGGACATTCTTTGAACTTGAGGTCGAACTACCTATGTAAATAGTTTTTCGATTCGAATATAATCGGAGTTCGGGGGTTGTTCAATGTGTTATGAATATAGAAAATGATATGAAAGCAAATAATTTTTAATATTTTGGGTCAACAGATTGAAAAACAATATTGACATAAATAACCTGAAAATTGTGGGAAGGTTGGACAAGAAGACAAAACAAATTAATTAATTCGCTACGTTATTTGAACTTTGGACACGAAGACAAAAATGTTACACTATTGACATAAATGTCAAAAATGACAGTCGCAGCACCACCAACTTTGTCTTTCTATACAGTCTGGTTGAGACTTTTATTGATGTCATCATTAATGAGACATGTTGATATGAAATTACGTTACGTTAAAATTCTTCAACTTAAAAACGAAGAGAGAGGACTTGAGAATGGCCGAGCGTATAGCAATGTTGTTGTTTACATGGTGTTGCTATGGTTCCCAGTTCCCGGGTTCTAGCCCGAGAGCTGGTAAAAGTGTCAATTGGATTTTCAATTTATTATTAAAAAAAAAAAATAATGAATTGAAAATATGAATTGGTGCTAGGCCCAAATAACCTTAGCTGTTGGTGGTCTTTAAAACACACACAAAAAACGAGGAGAGGTCTGCTGTCCTACTAGGGCAGCGTTTCTCGAAGTTTTTTAAACACGGAGCCCCTAGAAAGTGGAATCTTGATGGCGGGGCCCCAAGTGTGAGATGTACTGCAGCGCTAGCCGACTAACGAGGGGGGTCTCCCCCGAACAAATTAAAAAAAATATAACTCAAAAACGCTTTTTTAAACACCGAGTAGCCCCTCTAAAGTGGAACCTAAAATGACTGAAGCTATAATAATACTTATAAGAATAACATATTTTTATTTTTAACAAGATTAATGTGATAATCGTGATATTGTATGTTATTTGTACACACTTTGGTATTTGGATTTATTGAAGAGAGCTGAAATGCAGCAATGGCGGCGGAGCCCCTCCTCATCTTCCGCGGAGCCCAGTTTGAGAAACGCTGTACTAGTGTAAAAAGCTTTACTCTAATATTGTAGAAATATCCCTTAAAACTGATTTATATGCAGTTATAATTTGTGATTAAAAGCGATATACAGTACAAAAAATTCATGATAATTTATTAATGATACGAAACGAAAAAACTATCAAAGGTCGATTAATTATTTAAATGTCCCCATTTCAAGAACAAACACATTAAACAACGTGCTTATCTTAATAGCTTAATAATACATAAGTTCAAGAGTGTCAGACACGATCTGATGTTCAAACAATGTGATCAATATTCAAATATAGGAAGAAGACAATTTTAAAGACGTAATTGGGGCTTGAGAATAGCCGGGCACGTAACGATGTAGGTAGGTTTTAGTGATTTGAGGTAAATCGTTACCACCTCTTGGACTATTACTTGCGCGCATCAGATGATGTTCGACACTTTTAATTTTATTCATTAGCCACAGATATGTGTAACAAAAAATAATTTTGTTATCGTTTTAATATTTGATTTGTATTTTAAATAAGAAGTTGATAAATATTTGCGTGGTGTATCAAAAATAAATATTGTTTTTTTATTATTTAAAAAAAATCTTTGTACCGGATTATGCAAGGTGATATCAACTTTTCTTATTTTTGTTATTCAACATTTGATAAATATTTATCTTTTGTAAATATTAGACATAATGGCGTCGGGTTATCTCTCTTCACACGCGAAAAAAGTAAAAACATATATTTTTCACATGCAGGTCTCTTTTGTGTTTGAATATTTAGAGTATTTTGATAGGTGTTTCCAAATGGAAAATTTGTGTATTAATCCGTATATGATGTCAGATTTCTGATAATGTCACAAGTGTTTTTCGTTTTTACTTTATTTATTAGATATTAGATCTGTTATTTATAATAGGGAAAAATTCAATAGAATTTATATAGATAAATAAATTTAGCTCTCCAGTGACTGCGTGAATTACAATAGGGAACTTGCATGTACCCATTATTAATTTAAAAACGCCATATAAAAATATGACTTTTCAAAGTTCGCGCCAAAACGCCATGTCACATGACGTGACGCCACTTCATCGATACTTCATGTCAGATCACATATATGTAACCTGTACGCGCGAAAATTATTTACCACAAAAATAGAGTTTGTTACAGAGTTTAAAAAAATACATAATAATTACCACAATGAATTATTCTTCGACAAGTAGTGATGCGTTGTGGATAAAAATGTAAGAGCTCCATGAAAATTATAAGCGAGGTTATCAAAAAATAAAACTAGATTATTATTTTGGTACATAATATTTATTTTCACTTACACAGCATCAATTAAATCAGTTATTACAAACAATTAAATAGTATACCTACTCATAATAATTTATATGAGTATAGAAAATTGAATTTTTCCATTTTATTTTTCCACACGTTTCATGAATTTTTCGGCGTGATTTCGTAATAGGTATCCAGTATTTCCGACTTGTAATTTAGGGACCGTCTATAGTATTGGGTTTGTAAGGTTTGTTAGGTTGGCAAAGGACGTTAGCATAACCCAGATTCAGCGGACGCCGAATTGTACGTAAACAATGTCGCTGTTTGCTTCATTTATTATATTTATAGAGTAGTATTTATTATTATCTATTTTTGTGCGACATTTATAACAGCTTTATGTTTGATACAGCAAACATTAGACAGCTCATCGTGGCATATGTTGAGCCGAACACTGAATATACAAATCGAAAAGACAACAGTGTTTCTCAACTTACTTAAAATTAATGCTGGGTTTATCAGGCCCGACGACTAATGTTGGGGCGCGTTTCTTCCAATGTGGGTCCTCGTGGTCCCAAATTTTACGTCTGGTAGTTAGTGTATGGAATCCCTAAATTACTTACTAAATTACTTCGGAACAAAAAAACAGCAGATTTTTTTATTTTCAAAATATTTACGAAATTATAATATTTAGAAAAAAAATTTTTTTACAAAACTTTCTTGGAAAAATAATAATAAACCGTTATGAAAAGGATATCATTGTTACAGAAAAAACAACGTTATAGGTTATATCTCTTCTGCGCATGCGCCGATTTTCCCCAAAAATAATAGGGCTCTTCATATTTACATGTCAAACATCTGACTAAAATTTGGTTTCGATCCACTTAGTCGTTGGTCCTGTATATCGTGCTCACAGACTTACAGACAAACAGAGTTTTTCCAAAAATATGTTTTTTGCATTCAGGTGATCTCAAAACGAAAGTGAATTTTGACCTAAATTAGTACCATTCCCCACTTGTGGAGTTGGAATGGTAAAATGCGCGCATATAAAATAAACGCTACACTACATCAAGGAATTAAATTCAAGTAATTCAACCTTCATATAAAAAATTTACCAAGAAATTTACACGGTGAATATTTGGAAACATTGTACACATGTATTTTATATAACAAAGCAAACTTTCCAATACATTATCAGAGCTTTTCGCATATACCATAAATAGCATAGCGGAAAATAGAACGTAGCTGTTTCTCAGGAAATAGGTCAGGTGAACATTCCTTGGAAACATGCATTTTCCCAGCTATTTTAGGTCCCCTTTCATTTGTCGCGAATTAACAGAAAGAACATAATATACATGTGGAGGACTCGTTTTATAAAAATATAATCTCTTTAATTTAAGAGGAAGGATATAAAAAACGAAAAAAGTTGGCTTACATTATTTCATATTTGTTTATGTATGAGAAATAAATTTAAGCACTGTTCAAAATTATCGAATTTTTGTACGTGGGACGATCCTATTATGCGGTTAAAACTTTAAAATTTTTAATTTTATGGATCTTGTTTTTGTAACATTTTATTGTATTCGAATGAATATAATGCGGACGTTACAACTGCCACTGATTGAGAAATAATGGAATTTAAAGCGATTTACTGCCAACAAAGTTAATAGTGGTGATGCTTGATTTCTTGCTAAATCACAAAAATTCCATCTTACAATTAATTATTCAACACAACAGCTGCAGAGAGTGAAATAAGGTGATTTAAGGAAACCCGGAGACAAAACTAATAGGAAGATTGACTACACCGTGCTTCTGAGAATTGATTTCTTATAACAATATTCTTTTTAACACGCTTATATTTGCTTCACGTGTATGTTGATGTATCGTATCGTATCGTATCGTAAATTGATGTATCGTAGTGTAAAAAAAATCTTGCAACTGGATCACTCTCTTCCAAATATTGATGTGAAACTTTGAAGTCGTATGTAGTGTTAATGACAATACAATATTTTGATATTTTGGCTATAATAATACCTATATAACAAGTTAAAAGGAATGGTAGAGTGCCCGCGGTGAGAGATGAAGCCAGGCACGTCATCAATAACGCCTGCTTGCCCGCAGACAATGCCGTGTACACAAAATTGCACATTGGGATTTATGACGTTAGGTACAATTGTGGCAAACTGCTATTCATGACAATAAACAGTCAATAGCAAGCTAGAAGGCGGGTGCAATGCATTCACGTTACTATGACGAGGTGTCTAATACAAAAACATGTGGTGGAAGTGACGGTGTTGATGGTGGGAATACGTGTCTCAGGTCGCACAGATATCTTATGAAAGCTACCTCCTCCATATCAGATAATTAGACTGTACTCTAATGCCGCGAGAGCTGACATTTATTAGAGTAAAAAGTTAAAAAATAAAATTTATGGTTTCAAAAAGTCTAAAAAACACGCTTATATCGACGCACTAAAAAGTAGAAAATAATTTTCTTCCCCTTCTATAACGTTTAAAAGCGTGAAACATTCGACGAATTAAATGATCGATCGATAATGCTAATATGTCCCTGTAACTGTTCAAGTCAATTAATTAAAGAAGACCTTTATATTTTATAAAAAAGCATATTTATTGTTTGCTATTATCCTTGTTTTGAGATTGCACATGTCTGGCGCTGCTTTAATTAACTGTAGAAAGCTCAAGTACAAACAGTTTTAGATTGTATCTATTTTTTATTTAAAGAATCAATTTTACTGTACATAATGTTTTGGAATACCTAGGAAATAGATTAGCTTAATAGTTAATCCTTGACTTTTGATACATTTGTTTATGTATGTGAATGAGTGTCTATCATTATGTCATATCATATCGTTGAACTTTTCATTAACCTCCAAACTATGAAAATATGGTCATGGTGTTTTGAAGTAACATAAAAATTGAAGAGTGGCAGTGACTGAAATTAGAATTGAATGGGTGACAAAACTTGAAATGAAAGGTTGGGACGTCACACAAAAAACTTTTTTTTTGGAGCGTGGAATGCTTCTTACCCAAACGAATATTTTAGGCGAATAAAAATATAATAAATTATAATTTAAAAAAACTAAAAAACACGCTTTAATGAACTAAAAAGTAAAAAATAATTAATTTTATTGTAAAAAAGCGTGGGGTGCTTTGTATCATATTTTCATACTACCCCACGCTTTTTTACAATAAAATTAATTAATTTTTACTTTTTAGTTCATTAAAGCGTGTTTTTTAGTTTTTTTAAATTATAATTTATTTTTGCTTTTTAGTCCTGGAGATCCTGGTCAGGATAATGGGACAAACTTATTGAATTATTGTATTGTCGTCGGTCCTTGATAAGTCGACAAAGTTTAAACTAAATCTGACCGTTCAAAGTTGGTCAAAATCTAGTTCAAAGAAGTCGGTTACAAACTGACAAACAAGCAAGCCCGCAAACATACAGGTGAAGCTAATATAAGCGTGTTAATAACGGCTTAGAGGGTGACAAAATTTGAAATGGAAGGTTATTCGGACGTCACACAAAAACATTTTTTTGAGGAGGAACTACTTATCCGAACAAATATTTTAGCTACTTGGCGAATAAAAGTATAATCACGGCTTAGAATGAATATGAGAACACTTCAAAAACTTCTCGTAGAGAGTTAGAGAAAATTAAATCGTAACCGAAATCTGCTCACAAAAATTGGTGGGAGAAACCGTCAGTGGTGTACGCAAAACAGATTCTGACACATAGGCGTAGCCTGAAAACTGACAGTGAAAGATGAACACAAGTAAACAATGATAGCTCGTCTACCCACCCCTACACAGGTAGCATAGACGAATCTGCCACTGTATACGAATTTGCATATCCCCATATATTAAAAATAAGTTTTCTTATTTGTATTAAATCTTTAACTGTTTACTTTAAAGTTATTCTTTTCGACACGTGAAAAAATAATAAAAATCTGACCCAGATCTTTGAATTTTAACCTTGAATTTGTATATTTATATACCGATAATCCATTTTCCAGACTTTATTTGAAATATAATGAACATTTAACCTTTAGTACTATAATATCGTTAAGAATATTTTTCATTTGTTTGTTGAAATTTCGAAGTGTGTCATTCGATTTGTTGTGAACAAGTGTTTTACAGTAGGTAACGCCAAACTTATTTTATAAGGGACTGTTATTATTATTATTATTATTATTGTAGACTATAGACTTGTCAAGAACTCGGGTTTTGCTAGTTATTACTTATTAATTAGTGTTAATTTTATTGTGTTAAAGTCAGTAGCGACTCGTGATTATTTAAGTAAAGTAATTAAAGGCGAAAGTAATAAATTAATATGAAGTAAGAAAATAAATGTGATCCAAGTTTGATATACAGAAC
Organism: Mongoloraphidia duomilia; assembly: GCA_039654895.1. Classification (NCBI taxonomy): domain Eukaryota; kingdom Metazoa; phylum Arthropoda; class Insecta; order Raphidioptera; family Raphidiidae; genus Mongoloraphidia; species Mongoloraphidia duomilia. Next base: position 22,418,568 of record CM077524.1, on the reverse strand, counting down.
GTAAAAAATAAATCAAACTTTTCTTTAGGTTGGACATTACCTTACCTGAACACCACTAACTTTTTATAAAATTTTTATTTTTACGTTCACTGTTTTTGACCCTGCGCTAGACATAATCGAACTAAAGGGCGTGGTCGGATTATCGATATTGTGCTTGATTAATGATTTTATAGACTTAGTAAGTAGTTTGATTAGTGATTGCGAAGGTGAGGGGTGGCAAGTTAATGCTATGCTTGGGCGCAATTTTCCTTTCGCACGACCTTGGACTCAAGTGGTCTCCAACGTCCTCTAGGCCCTAGGGTATATAGAACTATTCATCATGTAAATCTAACTAACCTAATGCAGAAAAAAGCCATAAGGATTATTTTCAATCTTGGATATCGTGACAGCTGCAAAGATTATTAATTTATAAGACATAAAATTTTAACTGCTCCGTCTATCTACATTTTTTACTCGCTTTGTCACATTCGGAAATATTTTTGGAAGTACTCCACTCACAGTACACTGCATAGTTATCAGACACGTAATAACAACTTGATTTTACTCTCTAAACCGAACTTATAAGTCTCTAGTGCGATAGCCCAGAATATTCAGCTTTAAAAATTCTCAACAGTCTTCCTGCTGAGCTGAAGTCACTTCCTTTCCCTATATTTAAAAGAGAGTTAAAGACTCTTCTAATTAAAACATGTTTGTATTCAGTTAATGAATTTTATTCAATTGATTATAATTATTAAATATTTTTGTACGACGAATCCTGCTCACTGCTATATTGGACAATAAATATGTATATTCTATTCTATTCTAACCCTAAATAATCGTAAGGCACCGCCTATCCTGTGTAACAGCAGAATATTTACAAGATAGGCGGCGCTTACCTAGTCTACCCTGGCGCGATGCCACTGATTAAAACTTCTCTATAATTATTCGGTGTTTTATAACGCTCTAACGGCTTTTCCATTGCATTGTCAATCTATAAATGATTTCACGATTGGGTCAGGGATAATGTTGCAGGAAGTTTCTTTTCTCAGCAGTGAGAACTTTCATCACGATTTACAATAATAAAATCATAAAATAATGACGTAAATAACAAAGGAATGCGTGCTCTCATTGCTACACTACAAATTATTTTTATAATTCTGTTTGTGTATTAATGGACTTACGAATCTGTATCTATCGATGGAAAAATTGTGATGTGTTCAAGGATTTACAAGGTTTAGGAAAATCTTAGACAGTGGTGTCCAGTTTCAATACATATAAATAAAATAACTAGAGGGCAGTGCACAGTAGAATTGTGTCTTCCATCCGGACCCGTTCCATTTTAACGAATCTAGCAGCAGATCGAATCAGGATTGTTATGTGAGTTTCGGTATTACGGAAACATGATCCCGATCTCCAAGCACGCTTAAAATCAATCGAAGGCCAACACGGAACAAAAGCCATTAAATACAAAACTGAATTTAATGATAGAGTGTACACTGTACAGCGTCCGACTCGAAGGACCACTTCGACTTACTTGAGGACGTACGAAATCGTCATATTGTAGTGCTTTCAGAACTCAGCAAGAAAATTTTATGGGTAGATACGCTCATAAACTTATGAAGTATCAGCGCAAATTATAGGCAAGACTGATGTTTTGTTGAGCTGATACAAGAATTTTTATGCTTGTATAATCTTGTGTGTGTATTTTGTAAGCAATTGTAACGCAAAATGGTACGTGTAGGTTGTAGGAGATCATGTCTTGCCAGAAGGATGAACGAGTCCTGCTTGAAGGACACGCTTATCTGTAGAAAAGTATTTACAGAAACGCTACTAGCAGGACAAGCGCTTGTATACTCTATCATTAACCGACTAAAAATAAAGTCATCAATTCGGTGGTTATGTTTAACGAGTGTAAGTGTAACAAAAATAATTTCGATAGCGGCGCCCCTATTGTCTTGGCGCCTGTGTGCGCCGCACACTTCGCACACAGGGGCGGCGCGGCCCTGCCCACACCCTTTTTTTTGGTAAAATATGTTTTTTTATTTATAATGACGCAGTAGTCTATTTGCCACGTGTAGCTAGTGACGAACGCATAAAAGACTGCTGACCTAGGCACCTTCAAATAATTAACGAGGCAAATATTTCATCTTAATTTAATTTTTTAGCACTTTAGGTATATTAATACACGTTCATTGGTCACTAACCGTTTCTTTTTTTGTTTCAGGTAAGCTGCTGTTTTGCGATGAAGCGCCTAGTTAAAATCAAAGACATCCTTTTCATGTGAGTTACAACTATCACTATTATTATCATTAATTATACAATAAATGTATAAAACATATAAACAGCCTTTAGCAAATTATTATGCGATTGTGCAATACTGCGATTTCTTGTTTATTTCTCTGTGAGCATATAGAAATGCATTCTGAATAGAAATCATTATTTTATGAAACTTCTCTGAAATATGTTTGTAAAAAAAGTTGTAATTACAAGACTGGGTAACTTGCATGTCTTTTTTAACAAATTATAAGTATGGAAATTGCATAGGCTAAACTAAGACTAAAGATATTTTTACCCGACTGCGCGACGCAAAGGAATGGTAATGTGTTTATCAGCCTATGTATGTATGTTTGTATATTCCTTTGAAGCACTATACAGACCAAACGCCTGGGCCGATTTTTATGATTCACACGTCAATCGATTACCCTTAGTCCGGCGAGTGTCACTAAAGACATGACGTTAGTGAAAATTCAAAATGGCGACTACAGGACGCCATATTGTGACAATGAAAAAAATGAAAGTCAACAAACTATGTCAAGTGGGGTATCGTTGAATAGGTATTTAAAAATCATTTTTAGTTTTCCCTCAACATTTTTCGATTCGACTGACCGTTTAGGATCTATATCGATTTATTTTTAATTAAAAACATTTGAAAAAAAATCACATAATTTAAACTTAAAGTCCAGTGCAATTATGATGTAGTACTGATGCTGATAGGAAATCCAGTCTGGTAAATAGCTAGCTAGGTACTCATAACTAAAAAGTATAAAATAAAAAAAAATAATTTAAAAAATCAAAAAACCCGACTGCGTAAAAAGTGAACCAAACTACGTACATAATATATAAAAAAAAGCTGAAAAGAAAAAAACAAGCACTTAGATGTCCGGTGGTCTAGAATTCTAATAGTGAAACATAACAACTGAACAGTCGGGATCCATTATTCGACAGCCAATCAAATTTTTCAATGGATCCGAATGTTCAGTTGTTATATTCCACTATTAGAATTCTAGACCACCGGACATCTAAGTGCTTGTTTTTTTCTTTTCAGCTTTTTTATTTATTATGTACGTAGTTTGGTTCACTTTTTACGCAGTCGGGTTTTTTGATTTTTTAAATTATTTTTTTTACATTTTGGTCAAAAAATGCTATTAGGTTTTTAGCGTTATTTTGCAGCTGTTATGAAAGCGTTTTACCGTTTGAATTAGATTGTTTAGTGATATAGCAAATAAGTTGTTCTCATTTTAGTTTGGCATGTTTTTACGTTTTCATCCACACTGTTTATAAAATACTATTTTTCTTCAAAATATTCCATTGATATTGTTTGTGTTTTAATGAAAACGTAACGCATAATAGACAAGGTTTGTGGATATCCTTGCCATTATTGGGATCCGTCAGATAGGTGGAGCTTCAAAAACATGGCGCAGACGGAGGGAAATTTCATATACGGGGTATACTTTTGCGTGTAATTTTATGATTTTCAAAGTGATAAAAAATGATAAATATAAGTGCAATTTGTGATTGGGCCGGTACGAATCCTAAACAAAGGAATTTCGTTGAAGGAGAACGGATTCTCAAAGCCGGGCATATTATCAAATGTCGGAAATATAACGAGAAAAATGCATGCAAAATGAACTGTCAAAAGTAGTAATCTTTACGACATATTGCTTAAAAACATCAAAATTAAAAGAAAATCTCCACGAAATTAATTATGCGCGTTCAATGCGCTTTTAAGGCTGGGTTAGGTGAATAATGTAAACACATAACTGCAACATAATAAGTTATATTGTAATAAGTAGCTAAGTTACTAACCTCAAAATATTTGTATACGAAGTTAATCCTATAAACTTGTTAATCATCAGGGATTCAACTATTTTATTGCAGTATGATAACAAGTACATCTTATTATTACTATAAAATATTTTTTTAATTCATAAATACAGTTTTTCCACATTTCATTAGAAAATAATTCTCTGTAAAGTAAGTTTTACAAGGCAATTATAACTGACAGTGTTTATTGCCATGATATTAGAAAACGTCGCGAATTCCATTTTCGATAAACTTTTTGTTTATTTTACTTGTTTTATTTTTGTAATAAACAATTTCATGATTAATTTGCACTGTTAGCATGTAAAATTTTCCCTCGTTTGAGTACAATTTTCTGCCACCAGATGTCAGATGCTCATTTGACGGACCCCAATATTGTCATAAAAAATAATAAATTTTATATTAGTGTTTGAGCCAAATTACATAATGGATTCTGCACTATTAGAAAAATTCAGTTTATCACCCGTTGTCACAGTCGGGATTCAAATCCGAACTTTTCCACTATCGCGGCGGATTTAGTTTTCATTTACTCAACCGTGACAGGTTTTGATAATCTTATTTCCCAATGTATGCAGAAAGACATTTATAATTTCACTTCATGCGAGAGTTGTTAAATTTTAGCTAGGTATAGATTTGAATCGTCTTGCATGTGAGAGCTAAGCATGAATTTGAAAAAATCAATTCCAAATTCATATAGCAATAGGTATTGCGTGATCAGCATCTGATTGGTCGCTTAAAAGTCAACACAGTCACTTTAAAACCAATCAGATGCTTTGTGTATCCCTACAAAGCATGTGCTGTTCACGTGATAACTGTATTTGTTGGTGGGGTAGATTATGATGGTTTTCGAATGATGCTGGTACAGATTTTGTATATGTCTTGTAATTATTTCTTAAATATTTTTTTATTCCCGTGCCTTAGATCGCGTTTTCGGCATGTTTTTGCGTATTCAAGTTCACATGTTAATATTTGTTTTCAAAATTCTGAACATAATTTTTAATTTGAAATGTATAGCGAAACGGAATGCACTAAATGCGAAATACGTCATGTTACATGTATTTTAGACACAATGTTTGTATAAAATATATACTGTGTTCAAGCAAAATCGCTTCATAAGAACTATTTTTTTTAAACAACGGCAACTCAATGTTGTTAGTAATAGTGTCTACTAATTTAATTCATATCAAAATGAATATTTTTAACATGAAAACGTATTCATAGATTATCATAATCATATGGAGACTTATTTAATTTTTGTGGACATTTTTTTTTTGTTTTAAAATTTTCTTGAAACTTTTATTATGTTATACCTGGGGGTCATCCCTACCACTTAAAATAATAACCCAGACTACACGATTTATTGCATTTATTTGCCAATTTCGTATCATCGTTGACTGACTATAGTCAGTTGCTTGATAATGTCTATGAAAAAAAAACTGATTATTTAAAACCCGACATTAACGCAAACAAATCCGCGGGTAAATGCTAGTCATAAATAATCCTTCAACGTCGTACTCTAAGAAAATAATGAAAGAGTAGAGCATAATTTCATTAATGACCTATGTAGCGATTTCTTTTGAACATGTTGTAGGTATGTCTTAATTCAATTATATATCTATTCGTCTGATGTAATAAATTATCGGTTTCTTTTTATGTGAAATCTTGAAAAGCGGTTGATCTATTTTCGGATCGTGTGATTCAGTCGTCGTCATAGACATTTCGCTCATGTATGAGACTCATAACATCAGTGTAGCTGGGACTAACTACTTACCTATATGTAACATGGGATATAACCACAGACGTAAGGACCACAGGCGCCTATTTCGCGACCTTGACGCTGTAGCGTCGTGCCACTGTCTCTTGTGAGCGTAGTTTCTCTTCGGAAAACTTATTTGGATTCCAAGAACATTATTCCGAATCTAGCTTTTGAAGTAAAACTTCTTAAGGTACGTGTAGTACGCAGCTGGGATTCTAGATGGTGTAGCATGTATGGTAGATGGTGGCTGAAATTTTAAGCGCTTATAGGTTTGCACTAGCATTGATACAAGCTTAAATCGTGTTTGAAATGTCAGATAGCGAAGAAGAATATTTGTGTTCTTCTGCTACAAAGTGGTATATTTTAAATAAAAATTTGGGTAGGAGCTATCATGTCCACCCTATTAATAGAAAACGATATAAACATGGCGAATTTCATCATTTATACCAAGAATTAAAATTTTACCCAAACCGGTTTTTTGAATATTTATGTATGGAACCTAACACTTTTAAATATGTCTTAGAAAAAACTCAAAACAAATTAAATAAAAACTGACAAAATTTTTACTTATGAAACTAGTCACATCCATTGCGAAACTTGTAACGGCCATTTGACAGTTGTCGCACGTTGATTGTAGTAGTTAGCGCGCTGAAAGAATGATGAGATACATTCTTGAATCTAGCAGCTCTTGTAGCAGCGCTTATACCTGCTACACTCACTGCTTCGTTGTGTACGCTCGCATATTATTTAAGCAAGCCCTGCTATGATCTACGCTACCATTTAGAAGCCCAGCTGTGTACTGCACGTACCTTTAGGCGACGCTGCCTCGACGATTTGAGGGGTAAAATGCTGGCTCGATGAAACTAAAGTAGGTATGACATGAATTACCATAATAACCCTTAAATAAATCAATACTTAAAATGTAGTCTAATTGCGCCTCATTCTAATCCATTCATTTTATAGATACATAAGAAGTTTTACATGTTTGCCGCGACCCATCACCCATGTCTTGTTTTGTGTATTTAATTATTTAACTTTCAAAATCTCCAAAACGTATATTTTACAAAAATTGTAGTAAACAATAAATTTGAAGATAAAATATGTGTGATGGTTATTTTTATACTTACAAAAATTTAACATAATATTTTATCTTCAAACCTGTTTTTCAAAATTAAAAAAAAGAAAAAAATGAGTGTTTACAGAAACAATGAAAACACTTGATACTTCTTATCATCGTGGAGTTCCAGTTTAATGTAATATTTGTATTCTTATAGACTTTTTTACGAACAAAAATCAAGGCTATAAGTTACGACATATTTAAATTGGTCAAATTGAAGATTTAAATCTAATATCAAAATTCATTTTTGAGAAAGATAAATCAATCTAGTAACTAATGTCATCTATTATCGTGGTTTAAACTACGATAAAGGAAGTTGTTGGGTGCATTCGGCCGTGAATGATCATTTTTAATAAAATATTAGTGTATAACTTTTTGGAAGTCTCACTGGGCGGAAACATTTATTTGTACACAAAAAAACTGTTGTCTAAAATTAGAATAGACATCTCCCACGAATTTTATTTTTATGTTCGTTTTAAAAGATATATATGCGGGCTATAAGAATCAAGAAAGTGTGCCTACATAATATTATATAGTCAACATGGGGGCGCACGTTATCTATACTAATATTATAAAGAGGAAACATTTGTTTGTTTCAAAATACAGAATAACTAGGTTTTTTTACGGTATTATAATTAATCAAGAAATTATTACTCCTATCCGTAAATAAATCACTAATATGTGAATTTATTTACGGTTAGGGCTAATAATTTCTTGATTAATTATAATACCGTAAAAAAACCTACAGTTATTCTGTATTTTGATTTAATAGGCGTCCAGCCATTAATAAAAATAGCTCTCGCAGTATGTGCTTTTCTGCGGTACACTGTGCATATATAAGAGAAATTAAAATTGTCTACTGTTGGCACTGTGGAGTAAATGGAAACTTGCCTGACGCGTAATCGGGAGTTTTGGGTTCAAGTCCCGAAAGTGGCATTTACATTTTTCTTATATTATAGGCTTATAGCCTTCTATTAAATATCATGGCGATAATATGTCGTCTGATATATTCACTAATATGTGAATTTATTTACGGATAGCCGATAGGACTAATAATTTCTTGATTAATTTGTTTGTGAGTTTGTATGTAGGAAGTAATCTGGAACAACTGAACCGTTTCTAAAAATTCTTTCACTAATAGAAAGCTACACTATCTCTGAGTGATATAGGCTATATTTTATTTTCATAAATTTTTCGCGGGCCCCGCACTAAACAATGTTTTTCGTTTCTAGCGTCTTGTGGCAGTGACGACTGACGATACCAACGCAATCATGAAGCGTCGAATTCGTGCACGCCGTCGGATTTAAAAAAAAAACGCGACTTATATTCCGTTCGTCTAGTTTCACTCGTTTGTAGGCACGGTTTCGGTTTGGACGTGCAATCCGCCGCGTTAAAAACGCCGCGGAAAATCCGTCTGTGTAGTTTCGCCCTTACAGGTCACACGCGGAACCGGGTTACATTCTGCATAAATGTCACTTAAACCACTCGTAAAGGTTATACGCACCCATTTTTGATGTGAAACATCTTATGTCGGGCTGTGAACAGCCGCGTGAGGGGAAATATGCAACGAAATGTTTGATCCGCTCCTTCGCTGCTGTTCTCCCCACCACTGCGGCACTCTCTTTTTTTTGGCTCAGGCGTGCACTGTAACACACGCGGTGTTACAGTGCAGTATATAGGATTACGTCAGCATAACAGTTAGTTGCTGCTTTTGAAAAAATATATACTACTACATAGAGAATACCACCGAGTTCAATAACGTTTTCTTTGATGTTTCATATCTGTCGAGGGTCCCGAGACCCACACCCTTTTTTTTAGCGCAGGAGGTATCTGTCAGTGTGATAACTTCATAATATTTTAAACAATTCACTGAGTGCATGTCAATAATACATCATTGAATCCGTCGGTCAATCAACAACTGATTGTCGTAATGTTGTCGTGATTATAATGTGCGTGAGCGAGACAATAGAAATGCCGAACAAAACAAAAAACAACCGCTTATTAGTGTATTTGCCATATGGCACATACACTATTGGCGTCGGTCGGATGGCGGGACCTAGGGGTCGGACCAAAATTTCTCGACGTTTCATAGCCTCCTGAACACTTTGGCACCATTTTTGGAAAAGTCTGTTTATATATGTATATATATATATATATATTATATATATATATATATATATATATATATATATATATATATATATATATATATATATATATATATATATATATATATATATATATAGTGTGTGTGTGCGGGCTATAACTTTCGAAAGAGTTAATTGATTTTGACGAAATTCGGTAGGCACGTTGAAATCCATCACCGCACGAAGCCTATTTAAAATGGGCCCAATCGGACTATTTTAAGGGTGGTTTTTAGGGGTTGAAAAATGTTTTTGGGCCCAAAAATGCCGAAAAAATTCTCAGAATTGTTTCAAAATTGAAATTTAACCTTTTAATAAAGATCAAAATGTGCTGCTAAAATTTTAATAAAATCGGCCCGACAGGACCGGACTTACAAATTTTATGAAAACACTAGTTTGCGGATAGTGCTTTACTTACTGAAGGGTGTATTTAATTTGGTACCGAGGTTGCATTGATAAAAATATTGAAATTAAGAAAAAAAATATTATTTTAAGGGATGTATTAAGGGGTTACATTTTTTATTTTGTTCAAAAACAAACTTAAGTTCACATAATAAAGCCACAATGCCAGTATTAGCAAATACACTATATTGTCGGCAGGGTTTTGGCACTGCGACCCGAGTTTTTTTATTTATACAGTATGTTAACAATGGAAACGCTTAAATGCCGACAGATAATAGTCCATCTTTTCTTAGTTATACACGCGATTAATAATCCTAAAAAGATCTAAGTTGTTAGCAATCGAATAAGACAGATTCTGTATAGAAATATGACCCGAATGATAAATCAATATACCGATATTAAAAGAGAACAGCTTAATCCTTCTCAAGTTCCAAAATTTAAGATAGTGAGTCATTGCACTTATAATTTACTATTTGTATAAGCGGAATAGTTTTTATGCATGGGACGCGTTTGTTTCATTGCATTGCTTTTCCGCTCCATTAACCTATTACGAAGTATGCATGACTCACTATCTTAACGTATTGGAACTTGATTATAGGAAGCGGAATACTGAAGAATTAAACAATGACCAATTTTTCGGTTTAAATCTTTAACAAGTCACGGACAGTGGCCTACATAGGGACTAATAGGGCTTAAGCCCTGGGCCCCCAAGTGTCAAGGACCCATAGAAAATTGAATTATTATCATGTAATACTTTTTCATTTCCAAAAAATAGGGCCCCATTGGACTTCAATAAGCCTGAGGCTTCGAAAACCTAGATCCGCCCCTAATGATCACGCAGGAATGTTAGTGATTTAGTAATGATTTAAATCTTTCCGAGAAAACGTGAAAGAGGTGTACGACGTATAAAAAATGGGTGTGTGCTTATGACCACACGACAGAAGTGAAAACTTCAGATTTTCTAATTTTTGGTGTCATCTATTATGCATTGATGAACTAAAAATAATTTATTACTAAAATACTAAAATTGTATTTTTAATTAATTCCACCTTGGTTTTAAAAAAATTATAATTATTGCCAAAGACAGAATATAACAAAAATATATAAATCAATATCATATAGAATTTAGAAAAAAAAACGCCAAAAATCCTGCGCTGCCATCAGGTCTCGAACCCAGGTTTCTAGGCATAGAACGCAAAGACGTAACCAACTGCGCTATGGGTGGAAGTAGGTAGACGGCCGTTTTTATGATATAAGTATGTTGCGAATTCTTACGGTTGGGTTGCGAATTCTTACGGAAGTAGTTGCGAACGCTTCACATTTTTTCAGTACCCAGGCAAAGAGTGCCTTACGCGCCTAAGGAAGTTTTCACTTCAAAAATTAAGTTGCTACCCTGCTCAAACTGGTCGATGAACATTTCAGAGTGGGGTAGGTCCACTGCCGGAACAACTGCACATACCGGTCTATTCTCCTCCACCATTCCACTGTAACTCCGGTTGTACGCCTGTTGACGCCCAACCGTACCGTACAATATTATTTAATTACAAAGCTCGCTATTCTTGGAATAGCCTGCGTACAAAATATTAAAGGGCAACGACCTGCTCCATATTTCGATTTTCCACGAAAATATTCTTTTTTATCAAATATTTACAGGTTAACTTGAATCTGTTCTGTGACACATGAATATTAAAATTTTTGTTTTCTGTCCATCTAAATAAAGTGTTAGTTGTTAGTGTTACTATTATCTGCGACGAGAAAATATCAATGTAAGTAAAATCACGCATATAAGAATATGTTAAGTTAACGTCTATCCGTCAACTAGTCTTTTCATAAATTTTTAGTCCGGCCTGGTTCCGCCAATTTTGTTAACATTTTAGGAGCATATTTTAATCTTAACTAAAGGACTATAAGTTTCGATTTTGAAACAATTCTGTTAATTTTTTAGGCTTCCGTAACTTCCAACAGAACCCTAGTACTAAGCCTAAGATGTCCGTCTGTCACAAGGCTCTATCTCACAAACGATAAGAGGTAGCGAGTTGAAATTTTCACAGATAGTGTGTTGTTGTGGCATGAATTCTGGCAAATAATTAGAATTAAATAATCAATTAATTTTAATAAATTACTGTTTTTTTTATTTTACTACGGTATACTGACTACACTTCAGCCCATACTTCTAAGGTACTATATAAGTCAGTCGTCGGTTGAACAATGATGTTAGACATTGTTTGACGGGCTCAGTAATTGGTAGAGTGTTTGACGGAAGGTCTAAAGGTACCCGGTTCGATCCTGGGTTTCGGATCGCAATGTTTTTGTTTTTTGTTAATATTTTTTTTTTTATTTTAAAAATTTCATCAAATTGATACAGAAAAATTTTGAATCACTAAAAAAGAAAAAAACTCGGGTCGCAGTGCCAAAACCCTGTCGACAATATAGTGTATTTGCTAATACTGGCATTGTGGCTTTATTATGTGAACTTAAGTTTGTTTTTGAACAAAATAAAAAATTTAACCCCTTAATACATCCCTTAAAATAATATTTTTTTTCTTAATTTCAATATTTTTATCAATGCAACCTCGGTACCAAATTAAATACACCCTTCAGTAAGTAAAGCACTATCCGCAAACTAGTGTTTTCATAAAATTTGTAAGTCCGGTCCTGTCGGGCCGATTTTATTAAAATTTTAACAGCATATTTTAATCGTTACTAAAGGGTTAAATTTCAATTTTGAAATGATTCTGAGAATTTTTTCGGCATTTTTGGGCCCAAAAACATTTTTCAACCCCTAAAAACTACCCTTAAAATGGTCCGATTGGGCCCATTTTAAATAGGCTTCGTGCGGTGATGGATTTCAACGTGCCTACCAAATTTTGTCAAAATCAATTAACTCTTTCGAAAGTTATTATAGCCCGCACATATATATATATACAGGGTCTTCAAACTTAAGTCGGCACTATTGCTAACTTCGTTATTTTTGGATCTACAAAATCGGTTAAATTAGCAAACTAGAAGTATTTTTTCCGTTGAATAAAACGATGAAAACAGAAAAACAATTGAACATCGCGTTTTCGAGTTATGTCAAAAATTTCTATTTTTTTAAATGAGACACTCGGTATACAATATTCACAATCGATAGACAGTTGAATTCTGAACAAAAAGTGTCCCATAGTCTTCTATCCTTATGTCAAAAATGACTATGTTAATAATGATTTTTCAAATTCAAATTAAAGGTAGCTGCGTTAGTGGCAACTTTGGCTCACCATAAAATAGAAAGTGACAAGAATATCCATAAGGTGAAAAATATCGTTTATTTCAAATTATTCTATAACTTGGAAGAAAACAAAATTCAAATAAGATTATCAAAACATCACCCTCTTGGTCCAAGCATTTTGTAGCCCGCTTGCAAACACTCCTAGTGACTCTGGCAATCATAACTCGAAAACGCGATGTTCAATTGTTTTTCTGTTTTCATCGTTTTATTCAGCGGAAAAAATACTTCTAGTTTGCTAATTTAACCGATTTTGTAGTTCCAAAAATAACGAAGTTAGCAATAGTGCCGACTTAACTTTGAAGACCCTGTATATACATATATAAACAGACTTTTCCAAAAATGGTGCCAAAGTGTTCAGGAGGCTATGAAACGTCGAGAAATTTTGGTCCGACCCCTAGGTCCCGCCATCCGACCGACGCCAATAGTGTATACATAATAAAGTACCTGAAAATATAAAAGCAGGGTTTAATCTAAAAAAGAAATTAAAAGAACTCTTAGTCAAAGAAACAAATTATAACTTGAAAAAATATCTAGAATAATAATATGATACACCTGACGCTGTTGTACTGACTTCTCCTATACATGTATATTATGTCTTTGGAGCAATAAAATTATTATTATTATTATTATTATGTGCCATATGGCAAATACACTAATAAAATATATATATACTCGTAAGTAAAAAAAAAACTTTTTAAAAACAAGCTTAAAAAACTCGGGTCGCAGTGCCAAACCCTGCCGACAATATAGTGTATTTGCTATTACAGGCCTTGTGGCTTTAATACGTGAACTTAAGTTTGTTTTTGGACAAAATAAAAAATTCAACCCCTTAATACATCCCTTAAAATAATATTTTTTTCTTAATTTCAATATTATTATCATTGCAACCTCTGTACCAAATTAAATACACCCTTCAGTAAGTAAATCACTATCCGCAAAACTAGTGTTTTCATAAAATTTGTAAGTCCGGTCCTATCGGGCCGATTTTATTAAAATTTTAGCAGCACATTTTGATATTTACTAAAAGGTTAAATTTCAATTTTGAAACAATTCTGAAATTTTTTTCGGTATTTTCGGGCGCAAAAACTTTTTTCAACCCCTAAAAACTACCCTTAAAATACTCCGATTGGGCCCATTTTAAATAGGTTCCGTGCGGTGATGGATTCCAACGTGTGTACCAAATTTCGTTCAAATCAATTAAGTCTTTCGAGAGTTATGCCGCGAACACATATATATATATATAAATAAATAAATATATAAATATATATATATATATATACATATATATATAAACATTTCCAAAAATGATGCCAAAGTGTTCAGGAGGCTATGAAACGTCGAGAAATTTTGGTCCGACCCCTAGGTCCCGCCATCCGACCGACGCCAATAGTGTATGTGCCATATGGCAAATACACTAATAAATAAATCTGTTTATTTTTTTCCCCTACCTATAACTGCTTGAATTGTGAATTATAGACGCTCGACAACAGAGGTCTTTAGCGCTATAACTGCTTATTTTTATTATTGTACGGAACTCTTGGTGCGCGAGTTTGACTCGCACTTGGTCGTTTTTTTTTAAATCTGTTTTTCCAATATTGATAAATTTCAAATCAGCAAACAATATTTGATTTACAAAAATTTCCTTGTAGCATTGACAGATTGTAGATAAATTCAGTGAGGACATATTATTATCGTTTTTATATCTAATACTGTATTATAAAAGGTCAATGACCGATAATTACCGTCTGCCCTATATTTTATTATTTACTACGAAAAGCATCTTTATAAAAACTTTTTGAATAATAATAAGCTTATTAAGAAGACGTCACCGCGTTAAACCTTTGACATTTTAACACCAGCTTAAAAGTGGTCAAAATATTATTTACCTTGTTTACTGTAATACGGATTATAATATATTTCAACATAAAGGAGGTACCTGTATATGCGTCCATATTACGCTTCAAAATTAATAAATGTATATTCATTTCAGTCGCCATTTTTTCATATTTATCGCACTACGTTTATTGTGTCATAATAGTAGATTGGCGTATTGAGATATATTACTGACGAGTAGTGACAGTATGTTAAAATGAGCGCCATCGAATTTTAATAGTTGCGCGAGTCGTAATATCGTTGCGCACGAGATATATTATATTGTCAAACTTCCTATAAAAAAGCTAATTCTGTCTTCATTTTCAGCATTTTCAAGATCTTTGATATTTCACATGTATAGCAAACTTTACTTCTAATAGTAAGCTAAGAGTAGCTGTCGTAGCGTAACCAGCATATAAATTACTATTGAATTGTTTTACTTTCCCGCACACCGACCTGTAAAAACTTATTTTACATGCATATATGTATCTACATACATACATGTAAAGCAGATTTTTTATTATAGAGGGTATAGGACAAAAAATAATATATTGCGTAACAAGTGTGAGAAGGAGCCTTTTTTAAAACGAGTGCGATCTTTTGAAACGAGTTATCGAATGCACATTTATATTATTTTTATTTGTTCGGCCCTTCGAGCCACGACCGTAGACAGAAAAAAACTAGGGGATAGGGGTTGTGAGCCCGACCATTCTTACCACGCCGTTTTTCGGGTTCCGTCTTAATTTTTAAAAAATGTGGTATCTAGATAAACGGCGTGTTTATTCCGATCTCTGCAAAAATTTAGGAGGGGGGGAGTTGAACCTTGGTGATTCCTTCTAAAGGTGCGTGTAGATCATAGCAGAGCTTGCTTAAATTAATGCATTGTTATATATGCGAGCGTACACAATGAAGCAGTGAGTGTAGCAGGTATAAGCGCTGTTACAAGAGCTGATAGATTCAAGAATGTATCTCACCATTCTTTCAGCGCGCTGACTACTACAATCAACGTGTGACAACTGTCAAATGGCCGTTACAAGTTTCGCAATGGATATGACTTATAGTTTAATAAGTGAAATTTTGCCAGTTTTTATTTAATTTGTGACGATACGGCCAGTGCATCGTCACTAATATGAGTGCCGGGAAGTGATCCTTCGAGTTTGTTCGCGATCAATCGCCGTCAGTCGCGAAAATAAATTGACAAGTGAAAAACGGTGTTTAAACTATTGACTCTCGCATGTCGTACGGTGCATATATATATGGAGTCTTAGAAATATAGACTGAAAAAAGGACTAGACTTACCAGTCAGTCCGCCTTGTACAATTAATAGACTTCATCTCAATTGTACAAGGCACCGTCCGCATCCCGCATCTACTAGCCGTTACCCGCGTCTGCACCCGTTCCCCTACCAACTGGTGTTGCGAGTCGATTGACTCACAGCCTGAAAGGGCCACCAGCACCTATCCTGCACACCGGTGTTGAGGGCCGAAAAGCTCACAGCGAGAAATCGTCACCGGTGGTTCCGGCCCAGCCCCTGAGTTCCGTCCCCGCTTTCTCTCCCCTGGCGGAGCTTACACCGTGACTTGTGTGGCCGCCAGAGATCCTCACCTAGTTTATCCCCCTCCGTTTTACGGCCGTTTGTGCCCATTATGTAACATTGGGAATTGTTTTTTTGTTGATGTACCTTTTTTTTGTATTTATAAAATTGTGAATAAATATTGTTTTGTTTGAAAATACGCTAGTTAAATCATTTTTTAAGTACCCGTAACATCGCTGCACGTACCCTGGCTTCCGGCGAGCCGATCCCGGCCGACGAAAGGCAGCGATCTGGTGCAACGAAAGGTCCGCAACAACTGGGATCGTTGCATGGCGCCCGAACAGGGACCGTTTAAAACCAGTAGATTAAATACTTAATGCTAGCGTATTTTCTTATGATAAATTGATTTGTGTATGTTTTTCAAAAACAATAGACATTATGCCAAAGAGTTGGATTTATCAACTCACCAAGGACAGATTGGTAAAGTTCCTCAACGATAACAACGTTGACTCGACCGGCACTTGCGACGAACTACGGAGAAAGGCCAGCTCATTCATCGACCTACATCCTGACCGTTTTGTAGAAGAAGACATGAACGACCAACCGCAACCGAACGCCAGTAGAGGCGCTATTTCCCGACAACCGACAGAACAGTACCAATCACAACTGTCCGGTAATCCACCAATCCTGCCCACCATGCCTACGCATGAACCTATCAAAGTTATTAACCAAATCCGAAAATGGGGAGTATATTTCGACGGAAAAAACCCTATCAATTTTCTCGAACGCATCGACGAGTTAAGACAAGCTTATGGCTATGAGACAGAACAGATGTTTTCCAGTCTACCTGAGTTATTACGAGGTGACCCCCTCTTATGGTACCGGAACAATCGTGAACAGTGGCATTGTTGGCAGCATTTCATCGCCGCTTTTAAAGAATATTTCCTACCGCACCACTACCGTCGTCAGCTCGAACGAGAAATGAGACAACGCCACCAGAATACTGATGAACCTTTCGCGAGATACGCCGCTGACATCCAGACACTAATACGAAGAATAGGCGGACTACCCAGTGAAGTACAGATAGACCAGATATTTGAGAACATGCACCCGGACTATAAACTATACATTCGACGACGAGATATTCATTCAGTAGGAGACCTGCACAGACAATCCGCCGAGTTCGAAGCTATCCACCACGAAAGAAAAGAGAAAGAGAGACAGCATCGCCGCCAGACAGAGGCATATCATACGGCTGCCGTCGCTTATAGTAGGGAAGACTGCTGCTGGCGGTGCAAGCAACGCGGGCACACTCGCCGATATTGCCAACGTACCCCGCGTAAATTTTGTTCTGTATGCGGAACCGACGGTCGACTTACCCGCGATTGTCATCCGGTAACGGGAAACGCCGCACCGGCCGGGGAGCATCACGCCGAGGCCCGGCCCGCAGAAACACACGAATAAGTTACGAGCCCAGACCACATCTTGAAGTGATTCTATGGAATCGACGCTTTCAAGCCCTATTAGATTCCGGCTCCGAAGGAACATTCATTTCTACAGACATCGCCCGACTAGCCGAAAAAAACCACCACCCTGTTCTTAAAAATGACAATCCCGTTTTCCTCGCCGATGGAACACCAGCAACCTGTCAAGGGACACTAGTACTTCCGCTCCGAATAGGAAGATTCACCTACCGACACGAATGTATGGTGATGCAATCAATAGGTAGTGACATCATCATTGGAGTCGATCTGTGGGCTCGATTACGGCTCACTCTACGGCCACCACCAGTTACAAACCAGCCAGCAACACCTTCACCCGTCACTTGTGTAATTTCCAACGGTCTAGTCGAACGCACGCCTGGAGAGGATCAACAGTTACGCCAGTTTCTCGAGACCGAACTCAAATTATTTGACGATGTCAAAGGGCCTACCGATAAAATCCAGCATACGATACGCCTAAAAACCGACATGCCAATCAAACAGCGCTACCGACCACGAAACCCGGCAATGCAAGCGATCATCGATAAAGAAGTCGATATGATGGAGAAAGAAGGGGTAATCGAACCATCACAGAGTCCATGGAGCTCACCAGTAGTATTAGTCAAGAAAAAAAACAATCAGTATCGTTTTTGTATAGACTTTCGAAAAGTGAACGAGGTGACCGAAAAAGACGCATATCCACTACCTTTGGTCAACGCTACTCTGGACAAACTTCGTGGCGCCAAGTATCTATCGACACTCGATCTAAAGAACGGATATTGGCAAATTCCACTAGCACCAGAAAGTCGACCGATTACGGCCTTCACCGTACCAGGCCGAGGGCTAATGCAATTTCGCGTCATGCCGTTCGGACTGCACTCGGCACCAGCATGCTTCCAACGTTTTCTTGAGACCGTATTAGGACCCGATCTCGAACCGCACGTGTTTGTATACCTCGACGACATCGTCATTATCAGTTCTACATTCATCGAACACCTACAGCTGTTAACCGAAGTCTTCCGACGGCTCCGCAACGCTAAACTCCGTCTTAACACTGAAAAATGTAACTTCTGTCTAGACCAGCTACGATACCTCGGACATGTTATTAACCGTGACGGTATCTGTACCGATCCTGAGAAAGTAGCAGCCATCTCTACGTGGCCAGCACCGACCACGATACGAAAAGTACGCCAGTTCCTGGGAATGGCCTCGTGGTATCGCCGGTTTATCGCCGACTTCTCGACAATTGTGACACCACTCACTAGCCTAACTCGAAAAAACGCCAAATGGCGGTGGGCAGAACAAGAGGAAAACGCCTTCCAACGACTAAAGAACGCCCTAATTTCGGCACCAGTTCTGGCATGCCCCGATTTCAACCGGGAGTTCACACTACAAACTGACGCAAGCACATTGGGTCTTGGAGCAGTTCTCACTCAACAATTTGAAGAGGGAGAACGAGTCATCGCCTACGCCAGCCGCACCCTCAATGGCGCCGAAAGAAATTACAGTGCCACCGAACTAGAATGCCTTGCCGTCGTCTGGGGCGTAAGAAAAATGAAAGACTATCTTGAAGGGTATAAGTTTACCGTCATTACTGACCACCAGTCATTACGGTGGTTACAACGATTAGAGGCCCCGACTGGCCGGCTGGCCCGATGGCTGTTTGAGCTGCAACAATATGATTACAACGTCCAATATCGTAAGGGTGCCCTGAATCAAGTCGCCGACGCCTTATCACGAGAACCGATCGTATGTGTAGTAAATAAGACAGCGGCATGCTCCTGGTACCGACGCATGTACGCCTCCGTCAAAAACGAACCCGGCGAATATCCTGAT
This sequence comes from Mongoloraphidia duomilia, assembly GCA_039654895.1. NCBI lineage: Eukaryota > Metazoa > Arthropoda > Insecta > Raphidioptera > Raphidiidae > Mongoloraphidia > Mongoloraphidia duomilia. The sequence continues at coordinate 22,399,078 of CM077524.1, read as the reverse complement.
TACGAGATTCGGCAGGGTCGCCTCTACCGACACATACTCCACGAATTAGACTTTAAAGAGATACCAGAAGAGGAACAATGGAAACAATGTATCCCGACAGAACGTCGAGAGGAAGTGTTACGACGCAACCATGACGACGTTACCGCCGGTCACTTAGGGGTCACCAAGACAATAGCCCGCATGGCACGATTATACTACTGGCCGGGTATGTTCCGCGACATAGCAAAATACGTCCGCACCTGCAAGAATTGTCTGCAATATAAAACCGCTCAACAACGCCCAGCAGGCCGAATGCACGCCACGCCCGTTACTACACCATGGAAACAAGTTTCCGTAGATTTAATTGGTCCTCTTCCCCGCTCCAATAATGGTTACACCTGGTTACTTACTATGCAAGACAGATTTACGAAATGGGTTGAACTGCAACCATTACGACGGGCCACGGCTAGTAACGTCACTGACGCAATAGCCAAACAAATTATCTTCCGACATGGCTATCCTGATGTAGTTATATCCGATAACGGAAAACAATTCAAATCTCAAGCGTTGGGACAACTCCTGGCAGGTTTCAATATCAGTCATCGAACCTCGCCGGTTCAGACGCCACAATGTAACCCTGTGGAACGCGCAAACAAAACGATCAAGACAATGATCTCCCAGTACGTAGACCGTAACCACCGAAGTTGGGATCGACATCTCCCGGAGCTCCAGTTCGCCTTTAACACGGCGGTGAGTGAAACTACCGGGTTTTCACCAGCCTACCTTAACTATGGGCGTGAACTGACACCAGGTAATCTGGAAGACCGACGCACGAATCAGACAAATAGCGCGCCAACTACCTACCATCGGCATCTGCGGGAAGCTCATGAATTAGTACGCATCAATCTAGCTCGAGCTTTCCAAACGCAAGCAAAACATTACAATCTACGACGGCGTAGTTGGCGACCTGTGATCGGCGACAAAGTGTGGAAGAAAGAGTACCCTTTGTCTCGAAAGACGGATGCATTTAACGCGAAATTGGCCCCTAAATACAGTGGTCCGATGACAGTAAGGAGAATTATATCTCCGGTTATAGTCGATTTAAAAGATGAGAGAGGTAGATGGTGGAAACATATTCACATACAAGATCTCAAACGTCATCCTGATACCCCCACTTCTATCCCCACTCCTATCCACTGTCACAATCTACACTATATAAGGCACACAAATTACTCGTTCAAAGTTAGTCTACAGCAAGATGCCCAGTCGACAACAGAGAAGAGCGATCCTCATCAAGCCGCAAGCCCGCAAGCCGACGAAGCTCGAGCTCCTCCGAGCTCGCCTTCAACGCGCCCGTCGACGCCCAGTGCCGAAAGCGCAGCAGCTCGAGGCACCAGTCGCCGAGGGCCCCAAACGGCCAACCCGACCGATCGTCAAGGCAGCCATCACGCTACCCAGGCGACCATCCATCAGGCAGCCGTCAGCCACGCAGCCAGTTGCCAACGAGCAACTACTGGCCGCCTCTCCAGCCGCCGATGGCGCCAGACGGCCAACTCGACCACTGGCTTTAGGAGCCAGAACGCCGTCGTTCAAGCCACCGCTAGCCGCCCTGCTGCCCGCCAACGACGAACCAGCGGTCGCTCCAGCAAGACTGCTACCGACCGACCGACCGGCCGCCAACCTACCGCCAGATGGTGGTCAAGCGCAACCTGCGCATACACCGGCCGTTTCTCCAGCCACCAGCGAGCGGCCGACCACACCACCGGTCCGCAGGCAGCTACCAGACGTTAACCGACCGCCTTCCGACCAACTGCCGACCGCTCTGACAAGCGTCGGCCAGCGGCCGATCAATCGACCAGTCCGCCAGCAACCGCCCGGAGAACAGCTACCGCGCAGGCAGGCAACCAGGCCATCACCGGCTGCTCAACCAAGCCTCGGGCGGGCACTCGCCAAACGACCGGCCACTGATTCGCTACCGGCTGTTAGCAAACGGCCAGTCACCAACCGACCTCAGCCGCTCGTTCTGCCAGCCGACAGAGAACTCAACTGCCGACGCGCCGCCAACCACACATTGGCGCCCGCACCAGCACCAGCGCTCCCGCCAACTGCAGAGCAGCGATCGGCTGACACACGACCAGTCGGACCTACTTTTGGCCCGCACACCCCACCAGCTGTGCTGCTCGAGATCGCATCGGGGGTGTTCATTTCCGTACCACACCATGCCATCCATATCCGTCGGACATGGAGCGGTACAGCATCAGACCGTCGAACTTGGAGGCTGCGTTTCAACCATAACGGAGAACTTCGGCGCGCGTACCCCTCGTCTCCGTAAGAAAAAGGGGGAGTGATGTGACGATACGGCCAGTGCATCGTCACTAATATGAGTGCCGGGAAGTGATCCTTCGAGTTTGTTCGCGATCAATCGCCGTCAGTCGCGAAAATAAATTGACAAGTGAAAAACGGTGTTTAAACTATTGACTCTCGCATGTCGTACGGTGCATATATATATGGAGTCTTAGAAATATAGACTGAAAAAAGGACTAGACTTACCAGTCAGTCCGCCTTGTACAATTAATAGACTTCATCTCAATTGTACAAGGCACCGTCCGCATCCCGCATCTACTAGCCGTTACCCGCGTCTGCACCCGTTCCCCTACCAACTGGTGTTGCGAGTCGATTGACTCACAGCCTGAAAGGGCCACCAGCACCTATCCTGCACACCGGTGTTGAGGGCCGAAAAGCTCACAGCGAGAAATCGTCACCGGTGGTTCCGGCCCAGCCCCTGAGTTCCGTCCCCGCTTTCTCTCCCCTGGCGGAGCTTACACCGTGACTTGTGTGGCCGCCAGAGATCCTCACCTAGTTTATCCCCCTCCGTTTTACGGCCGTTTGTGCCCATTATGTAACATTGGGAATTGTTTTTTTGTTGATGTACCTTTTTTTTGTATTTATAAAATTGTGAATAAATATTGTTTTGTTTGAAAATACGCTAGTTAAATCATTTTTTAAGTACCCGTAACATCGCTGCACGTACCCTGGCTTCCGGCGAGCCGATCCCGGCCGACGAAAGGCAGCGATCTGGTGCAACGAAAGGTCCGCAACAACTGGGACCGTTGCAAATTTGTTTTGAGTTTTTTCTAAGACGTATTTAAAAATGTTAGGTTTTATATGTAAATATTCAAAAAACCGGTTTGGGTAAAATTTTAATTCTTGATATAAATGATGAAATTCGCCATGTTTAGATCGTTTTCTTTTAATAGGGTGGACATGATAGCTCCTACCCAAATTTGTATTTAAAATATACCACTTTGTAGCAGAAGAACACAAATATTCGTCTTCGCTATCTGACATTTCAAACGCGATTTAAGCTTGTATCAATGCTAGTATCAAAGCTTCGTTGTGCAAACCTTTAAGCTCTTATAATTTCAGCCACCATCTACCATACATGCTACCATCTAGAATCCCATCTGCGTACTGCACGCACCTTAAATGCGGCCTTGCGTCGAGCCCGTTGAAGTGTAAACATAATAGTGGGGCCGTTAAGCGTTTCAACCTTGCATTTTGTGATAGAGAAATGCCACTTGGTACGAATGTTGGTCGGACCCATATCTTCATTTTAAGAGGTGAAGGCATTTTGGGCCCCGCGACCGGGCCCCTAGACAGGGTGGTTGCGTAACTTTCAGGGGCAAAACGCCTGTAACTCAGCAACCGCTCCTCGCACAGCCCTGGGGGTAGTCTCATTGGATTCAGCGTACTCAACTTCATACGAGACGGCCCTCAGACTAACTCCTAAATCTCCACAAGGCCGCGTATAGGGGTGAAATACAAGTAGTCCATTAAAATTTTAAATTTTTTTAGGGTACGTTTGCATTTTGGGTAGGACAAGGTTTTCTTTTTCGTTGCGTGGGGGGGAGCGATGTAAGTTTAAAAATGAGTTTTCGGGGTCGGCGGCCAACCCATTTGGCCGCCACCTTGAAAAGGGGGTGAAGTGGGGCCATTAAGTGTTTAAACCATGCACGACGTGATAGAGAGATGCCACTCGGTACGAATGTTGGTCAGACCCATATCTTCACTTTAAGATGTGGAGCCATTTTGGGCCCCGCGACCGGGCCCCTAGACAGGTGATGGCAGGGGCCGTAAAGCGCCTAATCTTGCACGACGTGATAGAGAGATGCCACTCGCTACGAATGTTGGTCAGACCCATATCTTCACTTTAAGATGTGGAGCCATTTTGGGCCCCGCGACCGGGCCCCTAGACAGGTGACGGTTGGGGCTGTAAAGCGCCTAATCTTGCACGACGTGATAGAGAGATGCCACTCGGTATGAATGTTGGTCGGACCCATATCTTCATTTTAAGAGGTGAAGGCATTTTAGGCTCCGTGACCGGGCCCCTAGACAGGGTGGTTGCGCAACTTTCAGGGACAAAACGCCTGTAACTCAGCAACCGTTCCTCGCACAGCCCTGGGGGTAGTCTCATTGGATTCAGCGCACTCAACTTCATACGAGACGGCCCTCAGACTAACTCCTAAATCTCCACCAGCCCGCGTATAGGGGTGAAATACAAGTAGTCCATTGAAATGTTAAATTCTTTTAGGCTACGTATGCATTAAATTACGAGCCCTAGCCTGCTACGCGTGGTAGCAGGCTATGAAAATAGAGCGTAAGAGAGTGTGCTGAATACAATGAGACCACCCCCAGGGCTGTGCGAGAAACGGTTGCTGAGTTACAGGCATTTTGTCCCTGAAAGTTGCGCAACCACCCTGTCTAGGGGCCCGGTCGCGGGGCCCAAAATGCCTTCACCTCTTAAAATGAAGATATGGGTCCGATCAACATTCGTACCGAGTTACATCTCTCTATCACGTCGTGCAAGATTAGGCGCTTTACGACCCCAACCGTCACCTGTCTAGAGGCCCGGTCGCGGGGCCCAAAATGGCTCCACATCTTAAAGTGAAGATATGGGTCTGACCAACATTCGTAGCGAGTGGCATCTCTCTATCACGTCGTGCAAGATTAGGCGCTTTACGGCCCCTACCATCACCTGTCTAAGGGCCCGGTCGCGGGGCCCAAAATGGCTCCACATCTTAAAGTGAAGATATGGGTCTGACCAACATTCGTAGCGAGTGGCATCTCTCTATCACGTCGTGCAAGATTAGGCGCTTTACGGCCCCTACCATCACCTGTCTAAAGGCCCGGTCGCGGGGCCCAAAATGGCTCCACATCTTAAAGTGAAGATATGGGTCTGACCAACATTCGTAGCGAGTGGCATCACTCTACCACGTTGTGTAAGATAGGCGCTTTACGGCCCCTACCATCACCTGTCTAGGGGCCCGGTCGCGAGTCCCAAAATGGCTCCACATCTTAAAGTGAAGATATGGGTCTGACCAACATTCGTACCGAGTGGCATCTCTCTATCACGTCGTGCATGGTTTAAACACTTAACGGCCCCACTTCACCCCCTTTTCAAGGTGGCGGCCAAATGGGGTGGCCGCCGACCCCGAAAACTCATTTTTAAACTTACACCGCTCCCCCCCACGCAACGAAAAAGAAAACCTTGTTCTACCCAAAATGCAAACGTAGCCTAAGAAAATTTAAAATTTTAATGGACTACTTGTATTTCACCCCTATACGCGGGCTGGTGGAGATTTAGGAGTTAGTCTGAGGGCCGTCTCGTATGAAGTTGAGTGCGCTGAATCCAATGAGACTACCCCTAGGGCTGTGCGAGGAGCGGTTGCTGAGTTACAGGCGTTTTGCCCCTGAAAGTTACGCAACCGCCCTGTCTAGGGGCCCGGTCGTGGGGCCCAAAATGCCTTCACCTCTTAAAATGAAGATATGGGTGCGACCAACATTCGTACCAAGTGGCATCTCTCTATCACAAAATGCAAGGTTGAAGTTGGATTCGTCGCTTGGCGGCCCCACTATAACTTTGAACACCACGAAAGCGGATGTTTTCATTATCTACATAAAACCTACATCGCGACAGCCGTGATATAAAGACAGCGCCGCCTGTGTTGATGTGTACCTCAGAACAGAGATAGCTATAGAAACAGCATATTACGTCGCTTGTGAAGTCACAACTATACACACTAAAGTACGACCTGTCAAGTACATTACGAACAATTCGTAGAGGGCAGTATAGCCTAGTGGTTAGCATGCTTGGTGCCGCAACCTCTAGACTGGACTGCCGTGGGTTCGAATCCCACCTGCGCTCATGGATGTTTTGTGATGTTATTTAGTTTTAAGTTAGTTGTTATTTAGTGTAGTTGAAAGACGCTAATGACCTTAGTTGTCGACGCGTCTATAATCTACAATAAATAAATTACATGCAAACAATTCGTTGCTTTTTAATTCCGTATAGTGTTAATAAAATTACTCTTTATTATTATGTCGTGTTGTGTGCCTGAATAAATCTAAAGCGCTTATAAAAAATCAAGGTGCATCTTATCATTAGTGATAAATTGATAAATTATGTTTTAAAGACCACCAACAGCTAAGGCTATTTGGGCCTAGCACCAATTCATATTTTCAATTCATTATTATTTTTTTTTTAATAAATTGAAAATCCAATTGACACAATTACCAGCTCTCGGGCTAGAACCCGGGAACTGGGGATTTGTAATAGAGGAACCATAGCGACGCCATGTAAACAACAGCATTGCTACACGCTCGGCTAATCTCAAGCCTCTCTTATCATTAGTAAGTAATAGTAGATTGTGTGTTTAGATGCGTTAATAAGGTATAATACTGACGAGTAGTGACAGTATGTTAAAACGAGTGCTAGCGAGTTTTAACAGTCACACGAGTCATAATATCATTACGCAAGAGATATTTATGGTATTTTTTGCCATACCAACTATAAAATAGTTACTTTTCACTCCAATTTCAGTATTTTCAAAAAATTTTGACAGTTAATTTGCGTCGCCATTTATGGCAGACTGTGAGTATAGGTAATTGCGGGCGAATCAGAGCGAATAAACATAAATTACTATGGAAACTGTTTATACTTATACTTTCCACACTCATTAGTGTGTTTTGAAAACACTTTCAACACCTGTCTGATAACTGACCCATTCCATGCGTTCATACACGCATATTAAGTAGCTATTTTATAGTGGATATGGCAAAAATAGTACATTGTGCCACAAGGGAGGAAATGTAGTAATTTCCCCTCGTGTTGCGCATACTATTTTTTCTCCTGCCAAGCCGAAAGTTCGCAAAATTGAAAAAAAAAAAAAATTAAAATTATTATTTTTATTCTATTTTATTATTAAAATTATTAAGAAATAATTTTAATGTGTAGGAGACAGAAGTAGGTGCGTAAGAGCCGGCATAAGTACTATTGCGCACGCGCACTAATTGTCCGTACCACGGGAATAAAGAGCGACTTTGTTCCCGCTTGGCAGGGACGAAAGTACGAACTTTCGGCCGAGGTAGGAAAAAAAATATTTTATTACATTTTCAATTATTGTTCCCCGCACGTTTCGACTGGCTTCAGTTGTACATACCTAACAAGCTGTGAATGCCACTTCTATTACCAATCTTTGTTCTGAGATGCGCACCTTTTGAATCTCTTTCAAGCCATTTGTTTTATTCTTTACAAATCGTAAAATAATCCAAACACATGCTTCTCCGGAAATCACAACAACGTGTTTTATCTTTATTTTATTATAATGTGCATTGTGCACTGAGCGTATGCAATCTGTAAAATAACAAACAAAAAAAAACCTGAGTATTGCGCAGATTATCCGTAATGCATTTTTATTACAATGCATATATTTATTATTAGTGATCGTAAAATTGGTGCACCCACCAGAACCGGACTAGAGTCTCGATTATAAAATGCATTTGCCTGAAATAGAATCTGATGTGTACGTCACACAAGAACTCTCCAACGGTGAACCTGGCGTCGTGAAATTTACACAGTTTATTGTGTATTAACTCACACTATACAGGACAGGCTCTAGCGCAGGGATGGCGAACCTATGAGACGCGACGGAATATTGTCGGCACGCCATTGATTGAGGTATACGCAATCGAAATAATTAAAAATATGTTAGATGCTGTCGAAAAAATTCAAATAACATATTATATTATATGAGATCGACACAAGGTCACAAGTCGACGAAAGTTTTTTTTATCTACGTTTGAATACCTAATTTTTTTGTGCACTAAATTTCTTCAGGTGCTTGTTGGTACGTCATGGCCACATTAAACATTTAAAAAAAATTGGTATGTAGATGTGAAAAGGTTCGCTATCCCTGCCCTAGCGTATTATCGTTGTAGTTATTTTCGGATTCACATGAGTGAGGAGGATAGACTATGGTTGTAGCCCATATTTATACGATACTAGTTTGAGAGAGATAGAGATTGACCACAGGATCCACTTCACATGAGTGAGAAGGATAAATTTTCAGCTAGCTACGCACTGTAAGAAATAAGAAGGCCGATTACATAGATTATCGATGGTCCATTTGTAGCCAGCGATTAATCTGGTAATGGGCACACAAAGAGACAATGGCGTCGCAAACAGGTATCGCCTGCACATCGCGTAGATTCCATAAAAAACACATTGCGCATGCGTGGTTACTAATTTTACATTGATTTGTTTTGTATTCATCCAGTTTATATATGTAACTATACATTTTATTTTGTAATTTTTACACACTTTATTGGAATATTACACAAATTATCTAATTTTAATTTACTTTATGTAAAAATCACAAATTTGTTTAACTTTACAGTAAAAGAAGTTTTTATGAAGTTTTCTGTGCAAAAATAAATAATAATAAAATCACTTAGAAAATCGAGCGAATTCTACGTTAACTTTGAAAGTATTTTTACATCCATTTTTTAGAGTGAGTCGTTCCCTTTTCGATTTATGTTAGAGTAAGTTAGTCAGTTTAACTAAGTCTATATTCTTACGCTCCGGGCGAACCGGGCCGGGCAGCTAGCTATTTATATAAGTACAATTTTTCTGTATTTCTTACCTGTTTATAGGAATCGTTCATAAATTTCGCGAAACGTTTAGAAAGGGGAATGAATTGTAAATTATAGACGCTCGGCAATTTAGAAAGGGGAGGGAGTATAACGAAGTCTTACTTTATCTTCCCATAAGAAATACAAAAATACAAACAGAATTTCAACCGAAAAGATGAAGGCTTCAATCTCAGTAAAACCTGGACACCAGCACTCCGACATACAAAACCAATGACCAGTACAAGGACGGAATACGACCGAGTAGAGAACTCACCCCTATACCACTAGACACTACACAATTGACCAATTACGGAGAGACGGACTACGACCGAACAGAGAACACACTGATACTTAGCATAAAGAAGGGAGGACACCAGTCACTGACACACTGACCTGTGAACCGCCAAGGAGGACACTTCGACCGCTGCCACATCGCCTTTGAGAATGTCTACCGCAGTTGTAGACGGAACGGCAGGTAGAAATACCACCGGACCACGGCCTACAAGCCCAGAAATCATTGAAATTTTACGTAAACAAGTTTTAAAATTTAGTTTCGGAAAAAACGTTGCTATGCAGCGCGCTTTTGAGGTAGGATCTCTCATCGACAGACTGGACTGCTAGTCAGGGCTGTGCTCGAAATTGTGCAGAAAGAGAGGGTGATAAAGTTGGGGTATATTCCGTCTCAATACGTAGATCTGTTGATGGTAAACAACCAGTAAGGAAACTTCAGAAAGAGACCCAGCTTCATTACCCCTCTTTCCTATGTAGTTGGATGCACAGTTTTCTACATCGATGCGGTCTCTCGAGGCTTATGATATGTTTATCAATTAGATTCATAAAACATTTTTGTTTGAAATTGAGTACACGACTGGAATTTGGAAATTGGACGTTACGAACTTGGCAAACGGATTGTATTGTTATTTTGTTGTGATTGTCGTGGAAACTTTTCGAGGCGAATTGAGTTTGCTATTAATTCAAGATCATTTAAATTAAATAGGCAGGATTTATGAGTATGGGTCATGCTGTTTTTAACTGGCTCCTTGCCTAACGAATGATACACTGTATTAAGATATATTATAGGTGGTACAGTAAAATACACTCGGGTCTCCGTATTTGCGGGGGTAACGTCTTAACACTTCCTACGAAAATCTGTAGTCTCGACCGAATAGCCTCGGATGTTTTCTGCATGTTATGAACAGAAAAAAGGCAAATGTGTGCTTCACTCACATAAACGCACGTTTGAAGTGAAACTTCTTTCGTCTTCGTCAACCATGCGATTTTAAATAAATAATTTAATATATTTATCATTTTTTTAATTTATTATTTTTAATAATCAATATAAAAAAACTAATTTAATATTTCATATTATTCCAAGCTGACGCGAACCTGCAATCTTATTCACGCTACACTGGTAGCCATCTGAGTCGTTCTGCATGAGCTCGGAGTTATATAGGTACATGCTTTGTATTGTCATGTTCGAATTTTTGTGTCGATATTTTTCGTGTCGCTATTTTTCGTGTCGAGTTCATTTCGATTCACTATATAGTCTCGCTAAAAAGGATTTCATTTCAAAAACATTTAAATTACTTTAAAATGTTTTTATTGTGTTATATAATACCTATAATGATTCGAGTTCCTTTATATAGGACCATTTTAGAAACATGTTCCTGAAAATATATTTACCTATCTTATATATAGATATACCTAGCGTTTTGTCATCATTTTCTTGGCTCTTTTAGAGTTTTATCCGCTACAACGAAAACGCAAATCTGTGAATACCGATCCCGCGTGTTTGGAGATCCGACCATAGTATTATAATATGTAGATATATTATGTGAACCTAATTCGAGAACCGGTAGATCGATTTGAAAATTTCTTTCACTGCATTAATTAAATACTTACATCTTGCGTGTAATATATTATTACGCTATGACAAAAGGGAGATAAGAAGTAAGCGAAAGTAGCAATTTGCGCTCGGGCGAAGCCAGACTGAATAAATGCTTCCATATCTCTTTTCTATTTTAATAAATTAATTTTGAAGTTATAACTGCTTATGCAACTGTTTTCAAGTTTGCGCAAAGCGTTAAACGACGCGCGCGTCTCACTACTTTGGTTAGAATGAACTTAAGTTTTAAAGAAAATCCGCTGGATGTCACTATGCAAACTTATTTTAAACTAATTTCTTTAGTTACTTCAATTTTTACTAGATGACGTTGCTAGTCACTGAACGATTTATTATATTATTATTTTTTTTAACAAAAAACAACTAATAGTCCAGCAGTCAGGCATAGATCAAGTAATCATATTACTTAGTCAATGAGTCAGGTACTTTTTACCTGGGAAGTATTCCGAAGTTAATGATATTTTGGTATGTTGTTTGTGGGTACTCTGCAGTGGAGTAGAATCTGAGTTTTCGACCTCGAGGACCCTGTGCAACCGTGGTGGGAGCCGAGAAACCACAAAATTTTACCACCTTTTTTGCTTTTTTCGAAATCTCTCAGAAACGGTCGACTTAAGCAATTCTTTCATTATGCAATGTTTTAAAGAGGATTATATTTCCTACAATTTTCATTCCCACAACTTTTCACCCGCTCGGCTTTTTGTAACCTTGGTAACCAGTGGTTAAAATGTAATGTTCTTTTCAATAGTTTTATTTATTTTGTTCTTCATCGAAATTTAAATTGAAAATACAAATAATATTATAGGTGTGTTTGGTATCGAGGTGTAGTGTAGTGTAGTGTAGATAACTTTTCACTGAAAAGTGTAAAAAGTTCAGCAAAAGTGTAAACTAAATGTACACTTGTAACAAACGGGCTAGTGTACATTCTGAGTAGATTGTACATGCGCATTACAAAATAAATAAATGACAGATTGACTGAGCTCATTATTTCTAGTTTTTACAGTTTTTTTGGTCGTAAAAATATTAAACTCACTGCCATATTTATCTTGTACCATTACATTTTGAAGCTCATTCATTTTTAAGAGACAAAAATTGTAAAAAACAGAGTATCAAATCTGTCAAAGCGATTGTCAATTCAGACATATATCACGTGACCTCTACTACACTACGTGCACTTGCTCAAAAGCCGCGACTAATAGTTGTTACACCTTTAGTCCCACACTGAAATAACAAACAGGTCAGTTATTTTACACTTTTGTATAACAAACGTAATAGTGTCGAAAGTGTTTACACTTTTTACACTACACCTTGATACCAAACGCACCTTATGTTACACATTGGTTGCCAAGGTTACAAAAAGCCGAGCGGGTGATTTTCAAGAATCTGCAGCGCGCTTGCCGTTAGTACCACAGAAAAGTTGTGGGAATGAAAATTGTAGGAAATGTAATCCTCATTAAAACATTACATAATGAAAGAATTGCTTAAGTCGACTGTTTCTGAGAGATTTCGAAAAAAGCAAAAAAGGTGGTAAAATTTCGTGGTTTTTCGGCTCCCCCCACGTTAGCACAGGGTCCTCGAGGTCGAAAACTCAGATTCTACTCCACAGAGTACCCGCAAACAACACACCAAAATATCACTAACTTCGGAATACTTTCCAGGTAACCCACTTCATTTATTACCTGCCGCTTGGACTATAAGTAAATTGATGTATAAGGAGTATAAGTTATAACTTCATCAGTGTGTAACGACACACGCAGCATTTTGTTTTTGTTCTACGGGAAACGTTTTTGTCGAAGTCAGGTATCTTTAGTGTTTACAGGAATTAGAACATCTAGTCTGTTTATGAATGAATTAATGTTTTTACATACGTGGCTCATGTAGAAGAATGCAGAGCGCCAGCACGTATCATGTATGCAGATCTGTTCTAGCTTCTATGTCGTATGAATTTTCTTATCTATCGCATTACACGGATATTTATTACACTGATTATACTGTTACGTAGGTCGGTGTTTCTCAATCTTTACATTTTAGAAAACTTTTCAGGCACAGTAGAACCTGGATAAGCGAGAGTTCAAAGGACCGGGATTTTTTTTTTCGCTTATCGAGGTTAATAAAAATATATGAGCACTGTGGTTGGAATAAAAACAAAAATAAAGATAGTTACTTCTTAGCGCAACAGTTTTATTGATGGATGTACATTTCGAAAGCTATGCTTTCATCTTCAGCAAACACTATACATCACGCTGAAGATGAAAGGATAGCTTTCGAAATGTACATACATCAATAAAACTGTTGTGGTAAGAAGTAACTATCTTTATTTTTGTTTTTATCGAGGTTAGACAAAAAAATCCAACTTCATTATTTAAGTTAGACGGAGCTCAATCCAATTATTAAAAAAAAATATTAGGCAGTCGTGGACTGCCGACAGAAGTGAAAAATTATTAACATTAGTCTGGTTTTCACATCTATCGGCACTCCGAGCAACATTTTTATATGGTTTATTCAACGCGCCTAAAGAAGTTTTCACTTCAAAAATTATAATTAATGTCAAATAAAGAATATAAAAAAATAAAAATATATAAATAAATATCATGTAGAATTTGAAACAAAAAAGACACAAAAATTTCACGGCACCAGTGGGTTCCGAACCGGGGACGTTATGCATACAGACGCTGCCGTCGCCATCGGTACAACTGAATGACGGGCCGTTTTTATTGTATATGCTGCGCGGGCACAGTTGTGATAGAGACATTCTAGCCCATGGCATGTCGGTGACGCGAACACATAAGATTTTCCCCTACCAAAAATCGCTCAACGCGCCTAAAGAAGTTTTCATTTCAATAAGTCGTTTATATAGGCTCATAAAGTCAATTGTGCTTTACGTTTTGTACTATCAAGTCAACGTCAAGAATGGAACGAAGTCGCGAGAACTGATCTTTAAGATGCATTTTAGACGATCAGTTCTGCTTAATATTATCTAAGGAATTATGTGTCGATCTAATTTCCTAACATCCTGTGTAATTCCAGTCCAATCCGTACTCGACATAGTCTAATGATTTAATCCAGGGGTTCTCAAACTTTTTGAATGTTGTACCACTTAAATAAACTGCTAAAGATTCATGTACCACCCAGTGAGCGCAATCTCCCCCCTCCTCTTCCCAAGTGCGCCGCAGGCGATTTTTTTTAAACAAAGTTATATGGCGCCTCTAAGAAAATGATTTTTTAGAGGTACTATACGTAAAGTTAGAGGTATAGGTGGAATAAATTAATAAATATAAAAGTATGCGCGTATGGTTTATTATGGATAAGGTCACAAACAGAATAAAAATAAACAATCTTGTGAAAAAATCATAATTTTAATGTATTAATTATTGCAGACAAACTATTATTTACTGTTACTTAATACTAATGTGATGGGTGAGCTTGTTTCATTGAAATTATCTTCGTTATATCGGGCTTTATCTTCGTTAACTTCAAACGTATGTCGGGCTCCAGTTGTAATCGTGTCCTATATTTATTTTTTATACCCAACATGGCAGAAAATCTAGTTTCACACAAATACGATGTGTTGAAGGGCATTAAAAATTTTAATGCTTTGTCGGAAATAAGTTCTGCATATTCATCTCTGTGTACCACCTGGAACAACGTAATGTACCACCAGTGGTACATGTACCACAGATTGAGAATCCCTGAATTCTAATCTATACATGTGTGGTCAAAAGGCAAAATCGCGTATGTCGAATTTATTGCAAAAAAATGAGTAGGTAAGTAAGTCTGAATCGCGGGTACAGACAGATGCGTGAATACTGTTAAACACAAATAATTGTATTCGTTGTCATGGAAAGTAATACATCCATATGCCAAAAATTCCACATACGCGCAGGCCTACTCTAACCATTGGGTTAATAGGGGCTGCAGCCCTAGGACGCCAGGCGCCGGAAGACGAATTCAATTTCAACTTTCTACATTTTAATTTTATGAAATCATAAATTCGTATCTCTGGAAATACTAAACCGATTCTAAAAATTTTTTCACTAATAGAAAGCTACGCAGTGGGGAGGGGGAGATTCTCGCGGGGATAACAAATTAACAATATACTAAATATATTAAATCATAATTTCATACCATTCGGGCGAAGCCGGGACGGGCCGCTAGTATTAATTAGAATAGAATAGAATATTTATTTGTTCCCAAAACATTTGTCATTATAAAGTTATACTGTAAAATTGCGTGAGTGCGAGTGAACGTGCGTGAGTGAGCGGTGAGTTCCGAAATATAATTATTTTCGTGCGTGAGTGTTAAAATCTAGACGTGAGTGTGATTAAAAAAATGTAGTAGTGCGTGAACGGGCGTGAGTTGAAAATGATTTTCGTGAGTGTGAGTGTTCGTGAGCAAAATACTACTCACGGTTGCACTTCTAGTTTGAATGTCTTAGGACGGTCCTGGACATATGTGTTTTGTCTTTTGCCCGCAGATATATTGTCTACATACTTAATGACCTCGTATGTGAGCCCTTCTTGGTGATACTGATAACATTCCCTTTACGGCGATTATCCTATTATGGCACATTATAATGTTAGCTCTACGTTCGATAATGTTACAAGTGCACTGCAATCATCGCAACATTCACATATGATATAAGGTATTGTTAAATAATATCCGTTGTGCGTGACCTGGCACTGCTCTTCCGCTGCTGCTCTCCTTTCAACTATTATTCGCGTCAAGTTGGTAGAGTAGTATTGTTTAGAGAAGACACCAGCTAGTGATGGGCGATACGAGATATTTTAGTCGATTGTCTCGATTGTTCAAACATCTCGATGACTCTCGATGGTTTTCACTTGGACTCGATTGTTGTTGTTTCATATTTCACCGAGACCAAGTTGCATAGTACTGAATCGTACAGACGATATCCACTGTCGAGAGCCACATAATATATAATCGTTCATCACTCAACAACTGTGGTCGAGTCGATGGATGGTCGATTGTGCAGTAATCGAGTGCTCTAAGACCGACTGAACAGTGTGAACAGTGAATCAACGATGAACGAGTAGCGTAAACGTCAGACTTCATTCGACCAGCATATAACCTTGAATCGCGATTATATGTATTCTCATTCGCTGGCAAATAATCGACTTGAGTAATCGAACATTTCGATTGTAAAATCAAACTTCGAGTCGATTGTGGACTCGATTGTATTTATGAACGATTGCGATTGTTTCGATTATAAAAACATCTCGTATTCGCCCAACGCTAACACCAGCATCATACATGCGCAGAAACAAGTTTAGTGTCGGGCGAGTCCATATTCTGTTTAAAGGGGTCACGCGTCACACACAACATGCTAACACGCGTCTTTCGTGCCGGACGAGTCCATATTCTACCACTGATAGCTCTCCCCACTACTTCTACCACGCATATCGGCCATCTTGCTGATGTCTTCTTTAAACAATAGAACTCTACGTCAGACACAGCTGTATTAAAGATTATTTTTGACTCAACTAGGAATGCCGATACTCGAAATTTCTTCTATAACTGGGTACCTACCGTTTGCGCAAAACAGTTATGAAGATAGAACAGACTTGGAACGGTTCTTTTGTTGACATGGTTCCGGGAAACGATCTCGTACTACAATATGACGATTTCGTACGTCCTCAAGTGAGTCTCAGTGGTTCTTCGAGTAGGACGCTGTACACTTTATAGTTAAATACAGTGGCGGCGCTAGGATTTTTTGGTAGGGTGGGCCAAACTTGGGCATGGTGTTCTGAAGGTGGGCTGATAACATTTGTTTCCAAAATGTCAGTGCTCGTCAAAATTTTAACCCAGTTTACTTGCTTTAGAATTTACAAGAAAAATTGTTGATATTTCGAGGGTTAAAAACGTACCTATTTAAAAGATAAACTAGAGATTGGGGATTGTTCCAGGGTGAGCCAAGACAGTTTAAGGTGGACCATGGCCCACCCTTTAACGCCGCCACTGGTTAAATATCAAAGCTGGGTCGAAAACGACAGTCTGATCCAAAGGCCAGCACGCTAACCATTTACACCACACTGTCCTCAAACACAACATTAATTTATTGTTTTGTGAGGTTTGCACTGCGACCGGTATTGTGCAAACAATTAATATGCAATTAAAAGTCAAACGTAATTACATCGACTTTTTTGCATTGTGTACGTTTTGTTTTAATGTTGGAGTCAATGCGTAGCGCAGTTTGTTGGCTTCCATCCAGTTCAGTATCGTGTTTCGATTGATTTACAAGCGTTACTCTATAATATCAAATCTAAATATAACTCCAATTACTTGCATCGCTTGTATACAGGGTATACGATTTTTTATGTTGCATGAAGGAATTTAGAAGTTAAGAGTATACTCTACCGGAAGTTACCCCCTGCACTCTTCATCTCAAATCCATTCGCATCGCCTAAAACGATTAGCTATTTTTAAAGCTAAAGGGTTCGGGTAAACACCAAATGAATTCAGACCGAGAATCACATAACACACAAATTGTGTGCGTGTGTGTGTGTGTGTGTGGGGGGGGGGTCAATTTTTCGCCTTCGATATCGTAAAAACAGAACAACATACGGCCATGCCGATTGTTCTATTGTATTTATCAGCCTTTAACTTAGATCTGATTAGTATTTGAGTCAAATCGGTTCAGCGGATCCTGAGATATTAAAAACGTTCTCAATACATGTATTAACATATAGGTAAAAAAAATATAAATGAATTCTAGATGTTATAATATGAAAAAAATGTAAATATTTTTTTCTCTAAAATGTACAGTTTTCGAGAAAAAAAATATTTTACTAAAAAAAATAAAAATTGTACGTAAATCAAGGTAACCATGATTTTTGCTATATTAAGCTAGCCATCAGTAGATCACCAAACAAAAAAGGGGGCCATGCTTTTTTTCAAAGAATAAAAAAAGAGTGTTTATTTTTTGCAAATATTTACTAGGTGGGAAGTATAGGACTGGTAATCAGTCGAATTTTTTCAACTCGAACTATATTATTTTTACTTCCCACCTCTACTATGGTAGGGAAGTAATGGATTCAGTCCGAAAACAATATTTCGAGATTTTAACAGATTTTCACGTTTTGAGACCCTAGCAATCGTTTAAGATCATTTTCTGACTGATGTCTGTATGTGTGTGTGTATGTGTGTATGTGTGTGTGTGTGTATGTGGTCAATTTTTCGCCTTCGATATCTTAAGAACGGAACAACATACGGGCATGCCGATTGTTCTATTGTGTTTATCAGCCTTTAACTTAGATCTGATTAGATTTTGAGTCAAATCGGTTCAGTGGATCCTGAGATATTCAAAAAAACGTCCTCAAAGTCACGTATTAACATAGGTAAAAAAAAATATAAATGAATTCTAGATGTTATAATATGAAAAAAATGTAAATATTTTTTTTCTCTAAAATGTATAGTTTTCGAGAAAAAAAATATTTTACTAAAAAAAATAAAAATTTAACGTAAATCAAGGTAACCATGATTTTTGCTAAATTAAGTTAGCCATCAGTAGATCACCAAACAAAAAAGAGGGCCATGCTTTTTTCAAAGAATAAAAATTAAATTGTGTTTTAAAGACCACCAACAGCTAAGGTTATTTGGGCCTAGTCAAAGAATAAAAAAAAAGAGTGTTTATTTTTTGCAAATATTTACTAGGTGGGAAGTATAGGACTGGTCATCAGTCGAATTTTTTGTCATATTATAGTGTCACAAATTAATTTGGTTGCTATAATTTACTAATATAACGTCTTTCCAAATAATTATGAAGAAAAGAAAAGAAAAACACATTGTATACTATAGATGCTGCGCTGAAGCTATACATATTATTCTTCCGCATGCTCGTATCCTGTTTTCCATGCGTGGTTAAATGTTTTAATTAAAAACATGTTTTATTCCGAAAATACATGCTGTTTTACATACCGATTGTGTCGCCAGGTTGTCGCTGGTATAAATATATCTTTATTTCGCTTTTGGAAAATTTTTGTAACGATACTTATCGAAGTTTTAAAGAACTTTCTAAAAAAATTACCGACGGGTACTCGATAACTCAATTTCAAAAAAATATAATCGATACATCAATAATTATCTATTATCCGATAATTGCCCGTTTTTCGGTCATTACTATTATAGATAGCAGAAAATTACTCTTAAATCAGTTGATTGATTTTCTTAGTCAAACCAGTGCCAGTTTTTCAGCATACTAACTACTCGGCAAATTTACGAGAGCAACAAATTTCGAAAATACTATAGGTATATGTAAATTGCAAATTATTCCAGATGCGTATATATAAAAGACCGTTTATTCCTTTATATTGTAGCTATTGGGATCCGTCAGATGGGTGGAGCTTAAAAAACATGGCCCAATAGGGGGGGAAATTTCATATACGGGGTATACTTTTGCGTGTAATTTTGTGATTTTCAAAGTGATAAGAAATGATAAAATATATAAGTGCAATTTGTGATTGGGCCGGTACGAATCCTAAACAAAGGAATTTCGTTGAAGGAGAACGGATTCTCAAAGCCGAATATATTATCAAATGTCGGAAATATAACGAGAAAAATATCAAAACTGTCAAAAGTAGTGATCTTTATGGCATATTGCTTAAAAACATCAAAATTAAAAGAAAATCTCCACGAAATTAATCATCCGTTCAATGCTCCTTTAAGGCTGTGTTAGGTGAATAATGTAAACACATAACTGCAACATAATATGTTATATTGTAATAAGTAGGTAAATATATTTGTATACACATAATTAGTCCTAATTTTGTCAATCATCAGAGTGATTTAACTGTTGTAGTACAGTATGATAATGAGTACATCTTATTATTAATATAAAATTTTTTTTAATTCATAAATACACTTTTTCCACATTTCATTAGAAAATAATTCGCTGTAAAGTAAGTTTTACAAGGCAATGACTAATAGTGTTTAATACCATGATATTAGAAAACGTCGCAAATTCCATTTTCGATAAACTTTTTGTTTATTTTACTTGTTTTATTCTTGTAAAAACCAATTTCACGATAAATTTCCACTGTTAGTATATAAAATTTTCCCCCGTTTTAATACAATTTTCTGCCACCAGATGTCATATGCTCATTTGACGGATCCCAATACCTACTGTAAAAGTATCCTTGCACGGGATTCACTAGTGAAAAAGTACAAAAATAATATCTAAACCACGTTCGAGTGTATTTTTAACATCGCAAAACGGGAACCTTAAGGCATTTAAATATGGATATAGGAAAAGATGGACCGTTGTCAATAACGTGACGAGAAATTGATAAAGCAAGGATACAAATTGTAAATATCGAGGTCGATATTGCATGAGCGAAAGAATGAAATGCGAAAGGGTATATGAAAGGCCAAGTGAGGCTGAATTGTTTGTATCCTATGTCACCGCATTGTTTATTTGACCGCTAAGCTGCTGCAGAAATACAATGACACTGTTATATAAAAATACATCAGCGTCGTTTTACCTATTAATAGGGATCAGTGGCAGTAAATAGGGTTTCCCACGCATCAAAATTTGATAATTTTGAACAGCGCCTGCTAATGCACTAGCCTCATACATAAACAAATAATGTTTTCGTTTTTATATCCTTCCTCTTAATTGAAAACAAGAACAAAAGAAATATGGGCATAAACCGCCATATGATGACGTAGAACGGTAGAAGAGTCACACTTCTTTATTTATTGAAAGAGATGTATATAAATTATTTGCCTTGTGGTTCGACAGATCAGTGGGCGTGACACAATAGATCTAGTCAGCCAATCACAGGCTGATAATTATCTACGTCATTTCGGTATATACCGTCCCCCAGGGGGAACATTGGAATCTATAGTTTTTCTTGCAATTGCATTCCAATGTTCTTTGGGAATTGGCGTTCCCAGAAGCCCGAGCTCGTACCAGTCGGTTTGTGTATGCCGGCTGGCAGATTCTAATACACAAATGGATTATTAATCGTTGTGTTGAAGACGCTAATGACCCGAGTTGTCGACGCGTCTATAATCTACAATAATAATAATCGGTATATAACGACACAATTTTCCATAGAAAATACACACTGGGGATTTTTTTTATTATTATAGAAAAAGCTTCTGAAAAATTCTAAAAAAATTGTTCCATAATCTACTTGTAATGTAGATTCCAGCAAAAAAATCTTCATGTATGAGGGATAACGTGAACTCTTCATATAATAGGTAATCAAATTTTGATACGTGGGACCACCCCATTGATAGTCACAGGATTAAGTCTTGTATTAATTATTATACTGTTAATTATTTACATGATGCATCTGACTAGATCCAAAGACGCTAATGACCTAAGTTGTCGACGCGTTTATAATCTACAATAAAAAATGACTAGATTCATACTGACTGATTCATATGAATATTATAATCGTTTTGCCTACACAAAATGTATACTATTTATAAAAGATCACTAGTTTGTTGGCCGTGGCGACGATTGGTCAAGATTTATTAATGTTAGTTCAGAATGCACTCCGCAACGAGGCGTTTATAAAATAGGATTTATCCGTACGCAATTATAGCCAGTGTCATTCCTAAAAGGGCATTTGCCCCTGGCTGCAATTGCTTACTCATTCAATAAACTGTGTCGCTTGTTGTTGAGAAATGACCGTGCAATTGTTTGAATACCTCCGCGTGCAAAATCGAGTGTATAGTACTTTTTAGGGTTCCGTTCCTCCGAACGGAACTCTATTACTGAGCCTACGATGTCTGTGAGTCCGTCCGTCCGTCAACAAATATAATATTTCAATGTCGATGGTGACAGTTGTTTTTTTATTTCAAATAACTGAAATTTAGTATTGCTGGAAAGCTTACTCTCTATACCTTGATGTGCATGGAAAGCGGGTAAAGACAGATATAGTTAATAGGACCACCTGTCCTTGTTTCACTACAGTTTCAATAGATTGTACGACAAATACAGTTGGCCCTATTAACTATGTCTGTCTTTATTCGCTAGCAGCGCGTCAGTTCACGTTCCAGAATTTCTATATTTCAGTGGTTGTGGGATACCCGATAGAAGCTATGCCTTCTTGTACGCATTATATATAAAATTAAATTTATTCACAAGAGCTATAACAATTGCGTTACACTCTTTCGTGACGTGACGTTTCACTTTTTCTGTGTTAGGTCCACATATCAAAGTGCGTTAAGAAGCATATAGCTTCAATTATAGTGATAATTTATTATCTGTATGCAAACAGTTTTTGACTATAAACTTTCCATTGTAATTTTTTTGAATAAAACGATATGATTTTATTGTTATGATGTAGCGTTCAGTTTATTGTAAGATATTTAAAAAATAACATAAAACAAGTTTTTATGTCACTGCATTTTCCAAGGTTTGAACAAATACTGCAGTTCGTATAAATTTTATGGCAGATGCACGTGTTTTTTTATTTTTTTCTTCTCTTTAGCTTTTTTATTATTGCATGCATTTATTTGCAAGGTTATAATGCCAATCTGTAACAGTCTACAGAATTTAACATTAATAGTTATTTTACTCAAATCGTATGAATTGAAACATGTTCATAAAAATTCCAGTTAATGAGCCTATGATATTTTAACAAATACATAATAGTAGATTGTAGTCTAGATGCGTATATTACTATCGAAACTGTTTATACTTACCACACTAGTGTGTTTTGAAAACACTTTCAACACACCTGTCTGTTAACTGACCCATTCCATGCATACATACACGCATGTAAAGTAGCTATTTTATAGTAGGTATGCCAAAAGTAAACAAGCCGTGAGGTGGGTCGTTTATTAGGACTAATGTGCGACCCTTGAGGCCCACACGACGAACTTCCCAGTTAATAATAATAATTAAATTAGATATTACACAGAAAAGTAATCATTTTAATCATTAAAACATAATTATTATTTATTTTTAACAATAATTAAAAAAAAAAACGGCTGAACCGATTTTTATAAAATTTATGTCGGATTAAAATGACGTTAACACGCCTCGAAGTCGAAGTCGATATAACTTTTTATTCGCGAGATATTGTGTAAAATCTACTTTTTTGGAGTCTATTTGGTTAAGAAAAAAGAACGGCTGAACCGATTTTGAAAAAATTTCTTTATGATCATATTTACGTTAATACGTGTCGATTGGCACCCTAACGTAGTCGATAGCATTTTTCATTCTCGAGATTTCGTCTTAGAAAGAAATGGACACATACGTACGTACGTACGTACATACGTACACACACACACATACACAGTTAAAAATCGAGTCTGTATATGTTAAAAAAATCCTCTGTCAATTATTTTATGTTAAACTTTACTGTTTTTTTGAGTTAAAATAACATTTCATAGATATGTCAACGTCCTCTTATGTGTTAAATAATAAATATAACATATTTGGTGCGAGATTTTACATTTTATAAATGTTATTTTATATTAACACATAAAAAAACTTATTTTCATGTTGGTCACCTGCGTTAACACAAAATATATGTCTTTCTGATAGATTATTTTTGTTAAAATTAATTGAAATAATAAATATGTTCATATGACATCTAGTCATGAGTAATTCTAACAGGAAAGTAATGTTAACAGAAATTCAACTCAAGTAAGAAATCAAAATAAATGAAAATAAATGTTAGTACTCTACTGGAATCCCGCATTTACCACTTAACTCTTGTTTAATCTGGACGTGTAAATTTGCAAGGCAGACAGTGATAATTGTAAATCTTAATAATATTATAGGTATTTCTCTATAATCTGTATAAATTTCATCAAGTATTGAGCAATATTTGAGATACTGACAATAAAAAATGATGTAAAAAAATTGGTATAGTCTGTCACCGATTTGATGTTTTTAGGTATTCAATAATAAAATTTTAGTAGTGTTGTCTGGTAGGATTTTCTACGGTGATCAGCCAGAGCTTGGACTTATCCACTTGTGCTTTTTATTTTGTGTTTAATTTTGTTATTATGTACTACTACTATGTATTATATACATACTATTACTACAATAAAAATATTATAATATACCTATGTCCTATATGTCCTATATGTATACCTACATCAAGATATTTTATTTGGCACCATATCGAAACCTCAACAGAATAAAGGCGTAAAGTCCTTCACCGATTTTTTTTAAATTCAATATAAGTGACAAAAAATCGGTGGAGAACTTTACGCTTTTATTCTGTTGGGGTGGCGATATGGTGCAGTCCTCCAATTAACTAATTATATATGTAGGTAATATTTGACATATAAGTCATATGTAAAATATGAAAATTTACATTTAAATTAAGTTAATAAAGTATTGATTAAAAATGTCAATTTTAACATAAAATTGTATTAGGTTGACATAAAGACTTAGTTAAATTAACAGAAAAAAGAAGTTAAAACAACACAAAAATATGTCATGTAAATGTTAAATATTTAACAGAACTTGTATGTAAATGATTAACAGAAAGGTGTTTAGTTAAAATTAAATAAAAAAATTAGTGGATCGCTGAGGACATCTAAAATATGTTATATTTAACATAAAATTTTTAACTGTGTACACACAGACATCTTTCTAAAAAAAGTGTAAAAATACTGTAGTGACGTTGAAACATAAAAATTTGTTATACATTTTGATTTCGATTTTCGGACCCATTACAATAACTTCCAATGTTTCCCATTGGAAGTTATATTCCCAAATAACCTTAGCTGTTGGTGGCCTTTAAAACACAATTGGAAGTTATTGTTATTTATTAATAAGGCCACCCATGACTATGAGGGTTTTGCTAGGCTTATTGTCAGAAATTATTATTTTATTTTCTTGAGCAATTTGCAGTTGTAATGGAACAATGTTTGTCGTCTCGCATTCTGAGACAAAATCAAGAATTGATCTCACCGAGACGAACTTCGAGAAATCTCGACATAATATCTATAACGGAAAATCGAAATAATTCTAATATTAGTTATGCATGATAAAAAGAAAAGTAAAACGGTTTTCCTTTATTACTTTATAAAATAATAAAACCAAAATTGGTGAAAATATTAGCTTTACGATTTTTAATTTATTATTAATATAATAATAATTGAAAATACGAATTAGTATCAGGTCCAGATAACCTTGAAGGTTGGTGGAATGTTGACAGTAGTAGTAATCTCAGAACGAAACGTAAGCTTGCGGCGAGCTTTTGAATTCACAGAAACGTTATTTCAGATATTGTACTGGATATAATTAGTAGAGTCTTCGAGAATTCTTGGTATCGAGACGAGAAAGTACCGAAACGAAAATCGAATTAAGAACGAGAGTGGCTATTTTTTGTCCTGGCGAGCCGAAACAGCAACGTACTAGCTTAAACAGTGGTAGTAAATCGGTTTTGAGAAGTGATCCGCCGGTTTGGCGCACTTGGTATAAAGCGTTAATCGGTCGACTCCGATGCATCCCGTTACATACAAACTACATCGCATATCGCCGATAAATATCACCAAATGCAAATAACTATTACGTGATATATTTAGGTCAAGTCACAAGTTAAATAGGTTCTGTCTGTTATTTTAGTTGCAATTAATGAACCGTTTTATGCTACAAAACTGCAATGAAAGTGTGAACAAACAACATTATTATAATTACCTATATTTGTAGTGCTGTATTTACGAACGGTGTTGGATTTTACAAGAAACGGGTCACCAGTTAGATTTTATAAATTTAAAAGTCAATTTTTTGGGGTTTCAAAATATAGTGTAATATTGTAAGCAGGCTTTGGATACTCATGTACAGTCGAGGACTTAAAAAAGTTTACACCTGTATCATCTAGTTACCGGTTTTTTTAATTTTTGCATATTGTAATTTGGCTTTTGATCGTAATGTAGCAATTACTAAGGTTACATCCTAAAAATTCAATAAAAAATTATTATCAAAACACAATCCAAATTACTCAATATTATTCAATTAAAACAAAAAGATTTGATAATATTTGATACTAGCAAATTCCTTCCTCCAATCTTGCAATAATTCTTCTTTTTTGTTCATCGTTTTAACAATTCCGAGGCATTTAAACGACAATAATTTCTTTTAATTTTTGACATTTACATTTACCTTTTAAAAACTAAATTTGTTGCTAAGCTACTGACTTTTTGTGAACTTACACTGAAAAACTCAAGTGTAAACTGTACCTGTTAATGTTGTCATATCCACGAATTTTGTTAATATTTTTTTTATTAATTTTAAAATTGCTGGGAGGGGACAAGCAAAAATGTAAATGTATGTAGTATAACTTCGACCGTGCGCTTATGTGGGTGAGGTACATACCCTTTTTTTAACTTTTATTTTTATCTTAGTAAAAAAATTTAAACGCCATGGCGACCTGATGTCTATGCCAATTGTAACATGTTTTAATCCTACAATCCATGTGAAGTAATGCTTATAACTAACTATAACTCTCTTTATCTATGATGTTTAGTCGAAATCTAAACCAGGGCTGTTTTCTATGTGTATTTTTAATACGGGTACGCAAATAGATTTTTGTAACATTGCAGATTTAGTTTTGCGTTCAAGTGATTTTGATTGCTGATTATCTGTTTATAGTTATCAAGCCAAACAGTTCAACTATATGGGCTGGTTTATTCACGTGAAACTTACATTGATATCGAATGATTTTACTGCATATTTCACATTCCTAATTTTTCTGTGGGCGCGTATTATTGCTAAGTATTCTATTTTTTGAATTAGCAAACTAGGAACGGCTTGTCGGGTGATACATGATTTTGATTTTTAAGTATAAGTATAAAGTATAAAATAGTAACGGGACATTTGGCTGTCTGGTTTTTGTGCCGTTTTTCCAGGCTTTTTGGGTATTTTATTGTAGGTACACCAAATTATTAAAAAAAGGGTATGTGTCTCACGGTTGAAGTTATACTTCAAACATTTACATTTTTACTTTTCCTCTCAGCATTTTTAAAATTAATAAATAATATAATTATTGATAAAATCCATGGATATCATAAACATCTATACATAAATATCTAAAGCTTGCTTACTCCCTATATTATTAAACGAGCAAATCTTGTATATATGCACCTATGCACCTATAATGTATCTATATAAATATTTTCTCGAAAACGGCTCTAACGATTTTGATCAAATTTACCGAAAAGGGGTTTCGGGGGGCAAAAAATCGATCTAGCTAGGTCTAATCCCTGGAACAATTCGTTTTCTTATCGATTTTATCATTTTAAAAAACAGTTTTTTTAACGTTATAAAACAGTGTCGTATGGTGAATAGGCTTTGGAAAAAACAAACTATTTTCATTATTTATGTCAAATTACTCTGACAGTCAACTTTAACGTATTAAAATAATCAGTAATTATTTGAAAAGTAAAAAAATAACAACAATAAAATCTAAACATAATTATACTTACATAATTATGTTTAGATTTTATTGTTGTTATTTTTTTAACTAATATTTAAATAAAAAAAACTCGGGTCGCAGTGCCAAACCCTGCCGACAATATAGTGTATTTGCTAATACAGGCATTGTGGCATTATTATGTGAACATAAGTTTTTTTTTTGACAAAATAAAAAATTTAACCCCTTAATACATCCCTTAAAATAATTAATTTTTTCTAAATTTCAATATTAGACATGGATTTTATCAGTACAACATCTGCACCAAATTAAATACACCCTTCCATAAGTAAATCCGTATCAATAAACTAGTGTTTTCATAAAATTTAAAAGTCCGGTCCTGTCGGGCCGATTTTATTAAAATTTTAGC
Source organism: Mongoloraphidia duomilia (assembly GCA_039654895.1). Classification (NCBI taxonomy): domain Eukaryota; kingdom Metazoa; phylum Arthropoda; class Insecta; order Raphidioptera; family Raphidiidae; genus Mongoloraphidia; species Mongoloraphidia duomilia. The sequence goes on along the minus strand of CM077524.1, from coordinate 22,371,453 downwards.
AGCACATTTTAATCTCTACTAAAGAGTTAAATTTCAATTTTGAAACAATTCTGACAATTTTTTCGGTATTTTTGGGCCCAAAAACTTTTTGGAACCCCTAAATACAACCCTTAAAATGGTCCGATCGGGCCCATTTTAAATAGGCTTCGTGCGGTGATGGATTCCAACGTGCCTACCAAATTTCGTTAAAATCAATTAACTCTTTCGAAAGTTATTGCCCGCACACACACACACACACACACACACACACACACACACACACACACACTATATATATATATATATATATATATATATATATATATATATATACACAGTGTGTCCACAGACTCATCCTCAACATGGGGATCTCCGTTGTTATGGGAGATAGAGATTTGGTTAAATGAGACAAAATGTGCAGAATCTCTAGTACTACTACCCTGCGTAGTCAAACTTTCCATATTTTGCTTGGTTCGCGACCGACAGTTGAAAAACGAGATTCACTCATTTTCGTTTTTTGTTTATAACTCGCTTATTAAGTAAGTTAGAAAAAAAATATTTTCACTTTCTTAAGGCCCTTTTTTATGAAGATTTCAAATCTCTTTTCATATTTTTATTTACTTTTATAGTTTTAGAGATACTTGTATTAACTTTGTTTTTTTAAATACACGTCAAAGATGGCCATGACACCATTCGAAAGAGATTTTTTTTCTCTTTAATTTGATATCAGAGTTGATGGATTTATTTTCAAAAATAACAGAGTTATACGTAAAACACTGATTTTTAATAGTAGGCTATGCTAAATTAATAGATAAAACAACAGGCTTAGCAAACAGTTGAAATTCGCGTTAGCTTAGTAAACGGCTGTTTTGTTTTAGCTGTCAAAGTGTAGTTTGTTGTTAATTTGTCAGTTTACTAAGTGATTTATTAAATTTACTTTTGTTATCATGGAACCATTTTGTAACAATGAAAAATAAGCGTTTTTCAACAATTGATCGTAAAACAGTAGTTTTGTCTTCTTCACTTATTCGCGTTGACTTAGTAAACGGCTTTTTAAATTATCCATAGTTTATTAAATTTACTCGTAAGTTTCTGTAAATAGACGAATAGTTCTCCTCGTTCTGGATACTGATCGAAGTACATTTCTGCAGCTCTGGTCGAATTTTTGTGACATAGAATGTAACAAGATAACATATCAAATTTTTCATTGTTACAAAATGGTTCCATGATAACAAAAGTAAATTTAATAAATCACTTAGGAAAGTGACAAATTAGCAACAAACTACACTTTGACAGCTAAAACAAAACAGCCGTTTACTAAGCCAACACGAATTTCAACTGTTTGCTAAGCCTTCTGTTATTTTATCAATTAATTTAGCATAGCCTACTATTAAAAATCAGTGTTTTACGTATAACTCTGTTATTTTTGAAAATAAATCCATCAACCCTCATATCAAATTAAAGAGAAAAAAAATCTCTTTCGAATGCTGTCATGGCCATCTTTGACGTGTATTTAAAAAAACAAAGTTAATACAAGTATCTCTAAAACTATAAAAGTAAATAAAAATGTGAAAAGAGATTTGAAATCTTCATAAAAAAGGGCCTTAAGAAAGTGAAAATATTTTTTTTCTAACTTAATAAGCGAGTTATAAACAAAAAACGAAAATGGGTAAATCTCGTTTTTCAACTGTCGGTTGCGAACCAAGCAAAATATGGAAAGTTTGACTACGCAGGGTAGTAGTACTGGAGATTCTGCACATTTTGTCTCATTTAACCAAATCTCTATCTCCCATAACAACGGAGATCCCCATGTTGAGGATGAGTCTGTGGACACACTGTATATATAAATATGTATATATATATATATATATATATATATATATATATATATATACATATATATATATAAACATTTTCAAAAATGGTGCCAAAGTGTTCAGGAGGCTATGAAACGTCGAGAAATTTTGCTCCGACCCCTAGGTCCCGCCATCCGACCGACGCCAATAGTGTATGTGCCATATGGCAAATACACTAATAAGTATATTACTATTACCTATATAAAATATGTAGGTACATACGTTATGTAGTATGACGTATACTGACGTATAATAATATTATCTACTTATAGGTATGTAATTTTTTTTCTTAAAAACGATTAACGATTTGGATGAAATGGGAACTTTAAGTACTATTTTTTTTGAACTCATCCGAGCAAAGCTCGGTCATCCAGATATTGTATTTTGAAACGTCAAAGAATGGTTTTTAAAGTTTATAAGAAAACAAACTTTTTCTGGGATGAGACCTAACTAGATCGATTTCTTGCTCCCCAAAACCCCTTTTCAGTCATTTTCATCCAAATCGCTAGAGCCGTTTCATCCCTGTCAGCGTTTAATTAATTTTTGCAGAGTCGGTAATTTTTTAGTCGAGGTTATTCCAATTCAGTTACACTCGCTAAAAAAATATAACTTCAATAAATGAAATTCTTTCAATATTTTCCAAATCTGCACTTATTTTTTTGCGTTTGCCAAGATTTTCAAGAATTCTAGACTATATTTTTTTAATTGAGTTAAAGTTCTTTTTGCGTCAAAGAAAATTATTGGCAATCGTTTTCTATTTTACTGGACATCATGAAACAAACATACATAATATATTGCATTGGTGTTACTAGCCTAAATAATCAGTTTTGTATTTGTAGCTGACTTGTTTTCGTACACGAAAAAAAGATTTTTTGATTGAAATACATAAATAAGTTTAAAAATTATGAAAGGGGTGCTTCTTTACTCTGAATAAATATTGGTCAGTATTTATAAAGCGTAAAAAAATCGGTTGAATGAAATAAATGTACTATCTATGTAAGGTTTATAAAAAAATAGTAATTTATACAGGTAATGCTGTATATTATGTATCATATTTGGCCCAGACCTACTAAAATATTAATATAGCGTTATGACAAATTTGTCAATTTGATATAAGTAAAAGTGCATGAGTACTATATAATTAAATTTTTATAATTGGTAGGTATAGTTATTAATTGTTAATATTATAGTGCTTAAATGCAAAATATTGATACGCTATCGAAATAATGAGTATAGGTAATTAAATATTGATAATTATACAGTTTGCGATATTGCTGTTTTATCAAAAAACCACTTGTTTCAAACATACAAATAAAGGTCAATTTAACTAAAAAGTCATGAGGTGTCGTGGGACACCCTACAGAAGCTATACTTATATAAAATCGAATTTATTTTCATATGATAAAAGCTATAGAACACGCGCTACCCAGCCAATGAGATGCGTTGCAAGGCATCGTTCGTGACGTTTTTTATATTTTAGGTCCCCATGCCTAACGTGCGTTAAGGTGCGTGCAGTACGCAGCTGGGATTCTAGATGGCAGCATGTATGGTAGATGGTGGCTGAAATTATAAGCACTTATAGGTTTGCACAACGTGTTCTTCTGCTACAAAGTGGTATATTTTAAATACAAATTTGGGTAGGAGCTATCATGTCCACCCTATTAATAGAACACGATCTAGACATGGCGAATTTCATCATTTATACCAAGAATTAAAATTTTACCCAAACCGGTTTTTTGAATATTTACGTATGGAACCTATTACTTTTAAATACGTCTTAGAAAAAACTCAAAACAAATTAAATAAAAACTGGCAAAATTTCACTTATTAAACTAGTCATATCCATTGCGAAACTTGTAACGGCTATTTGACAGTTGTCACACATTGATTGTAGTAGTCAGCGCGCTGAAAGAATGGTGAGATACATTCTTGAATCTAGCAGCTCTTGTAACAGCGCTTATACCTGCTACACTCACTGCTTCATTGTGTACGCTCGCATATATAACAATGCATTAATTTTATAAGCAAGCTCTGCTATCATCTAGAATCCCAGCTCCATACTGCACGTACCTTTAAGAAGCATAGCTTCAATAATTTGATCGCAAGTAACGTTTTCACTTTACACCAAATTCAGGAAGGAAGGGGCGTCAGAAAAGCATGGCTCTACCTTCGTATCCTTTAATTAATATAGTGTGTGACTAGATTTCTAATGAAGGTGATTTGTTAACATGCTAAATTATTGTATCCTCGTCTTACTGACAATGCGACAAGTTATTCCAATCTAAAATTGCAGTAGTTCATTAATTGTTTGGGATAAATGTATTTATTTTAATTTAATAATAATTTGGACACATTTCTAATCAAAATTTTCGCGAAAAGTATTGTTGGCGATGACATTAAACATTGTCCTACGAGGCTCTGATTCGACGCTGTTTAGTTATTTTTTTATCAATTCTTGATATCTTGAGGGGGCTTTGCCACAACCTTCTCCAGTCTTCTCTTCCAAAAAAAAATAGTTCTCGTTGTTCGGGGTTGTGACGAGAACTTTTATTTATCTAATTTTTTATTCAATAATTTACGTAGATATACAAAATGTATGTACAATGAAATCACGTTTATCATCTATATTTTTTAAAGTAATAATAAACCCCTATTGTTAGTGATGATGTCAGGAATGTATTTTAACGGTATTACTTCAAGTGATCTTATTCATGCTTTCTCTTTTTAATGGCTTGAAATAATTTGATTTGTCTTAAAAGTCAATCAAATATGTCTATATACCGTTGATTCAGTTACCTCTTCTGTTTTCAGGAACTTATCCTTACCTTAAAAAAGTTCTTGAATTTAGATTGAATACTAATGTATGTGGAAATACGCTCTAATATTATGGTAAATTAATCTAATTGCACCTCTGATAACAATGATTACAAGCCGGCGTGGCAATCTAGGTCAACGCAACCCTCAGCAGTGTCTCTTAAGGTGAATTAAATATTCAGGAAGTGGCTACCCATTCATTGCTAGAAAGTTTTAGACAAATACCAATGCAGTAGTTTTCATTAACTATAATAATATACATAAATTACACTGTATCAACGTACTCTGCATTCTACGATGTTTCGTATCTTACGACAATCTTTTAAAATATTTCACTATTATTATTATTATTAAATCACATTATTCAAGTTGCCAACAGTGGCACAAGCTTTGGTTATTGTTATATTTGTCAATAACTTGTTAAAAACAGTCTGTTACTAGTTAACAGACTAATAACCAATTATTTAATAACAGGTCAATACCAGTAGGTACTCATTGGCGTAACTAGGGGAGGGGGCACGGCTCACCCTAGAATGCCCGGTGTTTAAAAATGAATAAAATATCATAATATGATTTGTGAAATGTGAACTACTGTTTTATTATCTCGGTCGTGTTGACCGGCTGTCTCCCCAGCCCCCCCAAAGAATAGTGCCTTTACTTCCTTTTAATATGTCTTGAAGCACCTTCCTGTTACACGAGATTCACGAATGGCGAGCTAACAAGCTACACTTTTAAATCTAAATTTTATTGTAAAACTGGTGACACATCGTTTCAAGTGTTCCCACTTGACAATTATTACAAGGGCATTTGTGCTTCATTTTTTTAAGTTGAGTTGAAATATTGTGTTCGAAATCTTGACGTTTTGAAGTAGGTATGTATTTCAAAATGATTAGAGATATATACTTGTATAATAATATAATACTAGTTGTAGTATCAAAAATTCAAAATTTATTGTCTCAGGAAATAAGGTGTAAATGATTGAATGATGCAAACCGTATTTTTAGGGCCCAATATGGGCTAGCAGATTTTTTTCACATGATAGCGCCACTAGCAAGTAAGGTATAAAGTTACTATCTAGTAACTTTAGTAAGGTAGATATATACGTCACTTGATGTCTTTTAAATGTCAGTACTGTTTATATTTTCCGCCACATGATGGCGCCACTAGCAAGTAAAGTATCAGTCATTCAATGCTTTAACGTCTAAATAGCAGTTTTGTATTTATTTTATTATTTATTCCTTAAATGAAGAATGCTTAAACACAAACCGTTAATTTCGAAACCACTCTAAACGTTTGACTTATCTTACTTGCCACTAGTGCCATTTGACGAATAAAATATGTAAACACGTGACGTAGACCTCACTTGCCAGTAGCGCTATCTGATGATTAAAAATATGGTAGGCGGTAGCCCTCATTTCATAAAAAGCATGGTCGAAATCAACAACCCCTCAGTTCTGGATATCCCAAGTGTAAACCTCTTAATACTTTAAAATAGGATCAATATTAAAACAAAGCTTGTTGTCGGCTTGTCGTTTATTATTAAAGATCCTTGATATAATAATATGGAAACCAATTCTAGAACAAGTCCTTGAATGTAGTTTTCGACAATATTATTATTTAGTCAATAATTCAGATTCATTCGTTGCATGATAATGCCAGACACACAATCATGATTGCTTTGTTCTACTTGTTCCGCTCTTTACCCTAAATTTATAATTGGTTTTTTGAAACGTTTAGTTGTAGAATTGGGTCAAGGTGCTTGACATCCCATAGCTGATGAATAGTTGGTGCAATTTGGTTGGTGTCGGTAGCGAGTCTGCAAAGAAGCGTGGAGTGAGGTAGTGGGGTGCATCTCTTGTATTATTAATAATTTATTATGTGCTAAGCGGAAATTAAATATGTCTAGTTACTTGCACCAACGTCTATTAATAAATTAACTTTAATTTAATCGTGGGAATAATATAAATTTACATTTTTCTACTTTCCAATTGTAGATTGTTAAACTTTAATCTATCAAATTTAAGATAAAAAAAATGGTTTAAGCAACGAATCAACGTGAATATTCCTTCAACACTAAAAATATAGCAGAAAAATATTTTAAATATTGATATGTCAGAAACCAATGTCACAGAGAAAAACAGTCTGTATTCATAAAAAAAACAATATAATATTATTTATTAATGATAAATTTGTAATTGATATTTATTTAATTACACAACAGTACTTTATAATCGATAATAATAATGTTTCCGTGTTCTGGTATTTTGAAAATCAATATTTGATCACTTGTTTTCTGCAGCTGTGTAATTGATATGAATGCCATTAATTTCTGGCAGAGGACAGTGTGGTGTAACGGTTAGCGTAGCAGTCTTTGGATCACACTGTCGTGGGTTCGAATCCCACCTCCGCTCATGAATGTGTTGTGATGTCATTTAGTTTTAAGTGAGTTATGTTATTTAATGTAATCAAGATGCTAATGACCTAAGTTGTCGACGCGTCTATAGATAGATAGATAAATTCTTTATTTTGAACATTAACAATGTTATAATAGCGTCACTTTCAATAAAATTAAAAAATATAAATAAATAATCTACAATAAATAAAATAAATAAATTTCTGGATTATTATGGTTATAGGTACGCAATTGCAAAAATCAGTCATAAAATACCTAGAGCTGACCAGACTGATGTTGGGTTGCAGAAAGCATTGTTAAAAAATTTGATTTGACAATGACCTTAGATTGTGATCATACAATTAGTTTTTATACTGCATGCAGAAACAGTTTAATGTCGTGAAACTCCCTGTTGAAAATCAGGTGTCGCCTCTTATAAAACTTATCTACTCTTTGCATGAAATATAAATTAATTGACATAATAAGGACCGAATATTTCGCTTGTCGTAAATTTATTGTTCCTAATTTATCATATTGCGTATACAAGTTATCAAAATAGAATTTGATCAATTGGATCTATTTATAGATAGTGGAATATTTTCCGATTAAATTTATGATGAACAATTGATAAATCTAGGAGGGATATCATTTAAAATATTTGAGCGTTTGAACCGAAAACCTGCAGAAGTCTTTATCCGGTGCCGAAAATTTACGTATGTAAATATTATTAGAAAACTGTATATACATTTTGGTTTTGACTTTGAGATTTAACAATAAAGAGTTGAGTCATATACCAATATTTTGTAAACATGTCTCTTTTTTGTATTGTATGTTAGCGCTTTGAAGTTCTGTTTTACCATCCTTCCACATTTTGTTGTTCGTATATAGGGTACAATAGAAAGTTGTTGAATTTTAAAGGGAAGCTTTCTTAGCCTCATTTTTTTCCGGTCAGTTACGCAAGTCGAACGTCACGTCACGTCAAGTCGAAGCGATCGATCAGACCATACTCATCGAAAAACAGCGGCGTTATGTTCATAACTATATTGTACGTCTATAAAACTAAGTCGAGCAGCACGTCAAATACCCATTGACCACCAACGATAGAATCTGGATTCTTACGTTCGTCTCCATTATACTGATCAGGGTTCAAATTACATTACCAAAACCACGTAAACAAAATTATATACTTTCGGCGATTTTGGGTTAAAAGCGTTTAGAGTTATAGCAATAAAGTTGCACTTTCACCGTGGTTTCATAAAACCGCACCCTATTTTATTTTTTAGTTCAAATAATAAAAATGTGACGGTAACTTTCTGTTAAACACCGTATTAACATTTTTTTATTGACTTCTAATTTCTGTTTCGACTAATTTGCTTTTTTTAAACTGTACATCCTGTATTATTTAAAAAAGTTCTTGGAATCCGCTTCAAAAATAACTTTTTAATCCAAAAATAAAATTACGTTTAACGCTTTCACATTTTACGTAGGAGATGTATTTTTGGATGTCAATTAATTTTGTATTGAGAAATTTAGGTTTACTATATTTTATTTGTATGCCGGGACGTATTTGTAAAATTTGCACGCCTTTCAGTTTCATTGTCTACACATTACTTCTGATATTAAAAATGCTGAGTTATCGTACAATTTTATTTTTAATCACGCTGTTAAATGACGGTTGTTATGGCAAAGATTAACTATTTGCCAAAATGAAAACGCAGCAACCAATGAACACATAGCAATCAGAATTTAACAGCGTGATTAAAAAATAGCCAGTTAAAATTGTACGATAAACCCAGCAATAGTTTGTTAAATTGTGCCGCCATCTCAAGTCTGCCGCCTGCCCTTTTCTCTATTAGACAAATACGCCCCTGCTCCCGACATGTATATGAATATATAAATTTGTGATCTTCAGTGAAAAGTAATATTTTTTGTTGTATTATTTTTAGAACAATTTTACAACAGCTTTTTTTTAAATTAAATATTTATTTAACTTTGTTGAACTCTTCTCCTCGTGTAGGTACACAAATCTCAACAACAAAACTTAACTTTGAATACAGAAACGGACAGCAAAGTTAAGTTATTTTCCGTAATACCTTTTTCGTGTACAAAACAATGGACCAATATTTTTATTGTTAAATCTAGAAATTAACAGCGTCGTTAAATTTTTGCGTTACTTTTTAATTATATGCAATATTTCAACTTGTTAGAAAATAACACTAAACAGCGTTGTTAACTCATTGTCCATTGATGACCATTGGACCAAATACATCTTTTCGATTAACACTACTTAAGTATAGGTACTATATAAAATTCCGAATATAAAACGACAAAAAAAATAATACCGTGTCGCTTGTAATGTAAAAAAGTGAAAAACAGACGTACACTATTTACACTCTCTCGACCGTATTTTTGAACTTGGTCCGTTTTGATCTTAAATTAAAAATAAAGGAAGCGTTTAGGGTTGCTGCCGGGCACTTTTCATAAACATTGAAAAGCTTTGTCAGTAGAGCTGACGTAAAACCATCAAATTAAGATGGACAGTGTGTGACCTGACCTCAACATTTTTAACTTCCCACTGGAAGTTATTGTAATGGGTCCGAAAATCGAAATCAAAAAGGAAAAAAAATTTTTATGTTTCAAGGTCACTACACTATTTTTACACTACTTTTAGAAAGATGTCTGTGTGTGTGTGTGTGTGTGTGTGTGTGTGTGTGTGTGTACGTACGTACGTACGTACGTACGTATGTGTACATTTCTTTCAAAGACGAAATCTCGAGAACGAAAAATGATATCGACTACGTTAGGGTGCCAATCGACGCGTATTAACGTAAATATGATCTGAAAGAAATTTTTTCAAAATCGGTTCAGCCGTTCTTTTTTCTTAACCAAATAACCTCCAAAAAAGTAGATTTTACACAACTCGCGAATAAAAAATTATATCGCCTTCGTAAGGGTGTCAATCGATGCGTGTTAACGTCATTTTGGTCCGACATAAATTTTATAAAAATCGGTTCAGCCGTTTTTTTTTTTTTTTTTTTTTTTTTTTTAAATTATTGATGTTTTAATGATTTAAAAGATTACTTTTCTGTGTAATATCTAATTTAATTATTATTATTAAATATTTATCAAACTGGGAAGTTCGTCGTGTGGACCTCAAGGGTCGCACTTTAGTCCTAATAAACGACCCACCTCACGGCTTGTTTTAATTGGGTCTGTAGCTCCCCAAGAGAGGACAAATAGCTTTAAGTTAACGCAAAAAGATATCCTCGGAATAAAGTTACAGGTGGGAGAGACGGGATCTCTTAAACTTGCGAACTATTTTCATTCTCAGGAGTTCTAACTAAAATTTTTAATTTTCAGTTCTGTATTGTGACTACACAGCATCGGGCAGATCTTTGCAGTTCATTGAAGACTACATTATTAAGGAAGTTCTACCGAGCTATGGGAATACGCATGCCACTACTAGCATCACTTCGCTGCAGTCTACTTTATTCAGGTAAGCTTCGACTGATAAACTTTCAAACGGTAACTTTAAACGATGCCTCTTTTCGTGTATCTTGAATCAAGATGACTCCGGACACACCTGCGTCATCTTACCTCTCAGTAAAATGTCTTTAAACTTTTAAACTTAAAAAAATCATTAATGAGATAATATTTCCAAATTTTTATATACAAAATGGAGTATCATTTTATATACTACTTTTTAGACAAATATTATTTCATTATATCTCTAAATAAGCAACAAAAATAAGTGACAAAAATAATAAATTCACTGTTCTAATTATTTCTAAGTACCTGTTTGGGTTTTGTTCGTGTTATCATGTTTATTTGATATTATGTGAAATATTATTCTTGGAAACAAGTCTATTTATTATAGTGCTAAAATTGTAATAATAGAAATGTTTTAATTAGATATGATATCATTTAATGGCCATTTTAGCAAATTGTATTTAGTTCCTTAACTGATTACATTTTTATATTTTTGTTTGTCTCCGTAGGCTACACCTGAGACAAACAAATTTCTCACAAAAGATAGAAATGAATATGGTTTTTTATTGAATGTGATCTTTGATTACTTTTTTACAACATAGTGATTATGAAAGCCACTGAAGAAATGGAAAGCTTCGAGAATTTATGAACGAAGAAAATTGTCTGGGAATTTAAAAGAATTTACATGACCACAATGAGGCTGTAAAAAATAAAAAAAAAATTCGACTGATGACCAGTCCTATAGGTTGTGTGCACGAAGCCTACTAGCGCCGCTAGTGGGCAATAGTGTACGATTGAACTATTTTTACTTCCCACCTCTACTATGGTAGGGAAGTAATGGATTCAGTCCGAAAACAATATTTCGAGATTTTAACAGATCTTCACGTTTTGAGACCCTAGCAATCGTTTAAGATCATTTTCTGACTGATGTCTGTATGTGTGTGTGTATGTGTGTATGTGTGTGTGTGTGTATGTGGTCAATTTTTCGCCTTCGATATCTTAAGAACGGAACAACATACGGGCATGCCGATTGTTCTATTGTGTTTATCAGCCTTTAACTTAGATCTGATTAGATTTTGAGTCAAATCGGTTCAGTGGATCCTGAGATATTCAAAAAAACGTCCTCAATGTCACGTATTAACATAGGTAAAAAAAAATATAAATGAATTCTAGATGTTATAATATGAAAAAAATGTAAATATTTTTTTTCTCTAAAATGTATAGTTTTCGAGAAAAAAAATATTTTACTAAAAAAAATAAAAATTGTACGTAAATCAAGGTAACCATGATTTTTGCTATATTAAGCTAGCCATCAATAGATCACCAAACAAAAAAGAGGGCCATGCTTTTTTCAAAGAATAAAAATTAAATTGTGTTTTAAAGACCACCAACAGCTAAGGTTATTTGGGCCTAGTCAAAGAATAAAAAAAAGAGTGTTTATTTTTTGCAAATATTTACTAGGTGGGAAGTATAGGACTGGTCATCAGTCGAATTTTTTATTGTTGTCTTATATTGGGAAATTTTTTAATAAACGAATACCATTTTATCTAGCTGTGTGCAAATAGTATAAATAGCATAGCATAAAAGGTACGTGAAAATTATTTATTTTAAGTTTTTTTCTTCTTCAATTTTGACGTATAATAAAAAAATAATCGTGTATGTTTTCTACTGACAGCTGCATAACCTCAAACTATGGCGCCGGTGATTTGTGGACTGGGCTTGAAAGTATTAAGCACGCGATCTCTTTTATTGAGGCTGCATTGAAGAAAGGCGAGAAATTAGCTTTCTGTCATATTAAACATATTGAAGAATTTCGTGATGACACCGTTAAGAATAGAATTATTGCAAAGTGCATCCGGCAAACTTCTGCCACCGAGACACCGTTTTTGAAAAAAAATGACTGTTACGGGTGGTCTGCCTCACCTATATATTATAATGTTGATCATTTATATAAATTATATTAAAGTTGGTGCAAATTGAATAGTTTAATAATTGTATGAGAATACGTTTATTGTGATTTTGTCATTGAAAAATATAATTATTTATTTACATTTAATTATTAAGAAATAAAATTATATCTACATTACATTATTGCAAAAATAAAAGTAAAAAAACTAAAACCCGACTACGTAAAAAGAAGAAAACAAGCAAATCAAAACGTAAGACAATATTTTTTTGTTATCAATAGTCGGAGATTCGAATACCGAATTCTTTCTTCAACTCCCAAATAGGTTCCCGACTATTGATAACAAAAAAACTGTCTTACGCTTTGATTAGTTTGTTTTCTTCTTTTTACTATTCGAATATCTACTTTAATTTGAAAAATTCGGAGCATTACTATACTATCTTTTTGCATATCATTCCATTTTCTTGTATTAGTAAGCTTAATGTTTTCCACTTCGAAACCGTTTGAGTTTTGACTCCTCCGCATTGCTCTCGCAAACCTATGATAGAAAAATAAGTAGGTATAAAACGTGTTTTTTTTCATGTAAAATAAATGTCAATGATTTCATGCCTGTAGTAGTTAGTCATATGGAGTATAATAACTATTTAATTTATAAATTATGTAACTCTTTAGTCATTACGATTTACGAATGAATTGTAAAGAATATTATTTTATGTTAAAATAAACCGAATATCGTATAGTAAAGTATTATATTCCAAGTTATCACAATGCCTATTTTGTGCTTTTAATTGCATCAGCACCAAAGAAAGACGAAAAATTTCTTTTACAGATTTACATTAATAATTTCCAAATAAGTTGTAAGTAATATCATGGTTTTACTTACTTTACTTTTATTAACGTTTTGATCCACTTTGGTCGTTTTTCGAGGTTATAACTCCGCGCGGAGAATCTATAAAATTCTATTTTACTTGAATCGCTATTAACACAACAGCCTGGAACACAAAAAGTATTTCCAGAACGCGTAGTTTTTCCCATGTTTTGTTTGTAATAATAATCTCTTCTCTATGTTTGTAATCGAAAAACTTTATGACATTTGTAAATAACAATGCTGAATGCTCACTGGACTATAGTTCAAAGCTTACAATATATCACACTACAAGCGCTCGCATCGATATTTTTATAACTCCGCCCCCCTGCACACAGTCTATACTTCCCTCCTAGTAAATATTTGCAAAAAATAAACTCTTTTTTTATTCTTTGAAAAAAAGCATGGCCCTCTTTTTTGTTTAGTGATCTACTGATGGCTAGCTTAATATGGCAAAAATCATGGTTACCTTGATTTACGTACAATTTTTATTTTTTTTAATAAAATATTTTTTTTCTCGAAAACTACATTTTAGAGAAAAAAATATTTACATTTTTTTCATATTATAACATCTAGAATCATTTATATTTTTTTTACCTATGTTAATACGTGACATTGAGAAGGTTTTTTTTATCTCAGGATCCACTGAACCGAATTGACACAAAATCTAATCAGATCTAAGTTAAAGGCTGATAAACTCAATAGAACAATCGGCATGGCCGTATGTTGTTCCGTTTTTACGATATCAAAGGTGAAAAATTGACCACATACACACACACCCCCACACACACATACAGACATCAGTCAGAAAATGATCTTAAACGATTGCTAGGGTCTCAAAACGTGAAGATCTGTTAAAATCTCGAAATATTTTTTTCGGACTAAATCCAGTACTTCCCTACCATAGTAGAGGTGGGAAGTAATAATAAGTATAATATAACTGTTTAGTGTTTCCTATTATAAATCATTGCCAGAAACACAATGGCATTTATTTAATTTCAATACGTTAAGTATTTACGGAGATACAAATTTTTAAACTTTAATTGCTGCTTACGTTACAACACCCGTGAGGCGGACTTTATAATCCTTACAACCAGGTCATCTAAAACCAATTGCCCTGTTGCTATCAATCAACTATCAAAATGGGTCATGTATTAAATATATGTGCTATAGAGTAAGCTGTGATATTCGGGGCATGTGACGTCAGCCGCTCGAAATGAAAAATAAAGGTGTGGTCTATTTAACCAACTTAAAAAATGTATTGTGAAGCCGTTTTAAGAGCTGGACAAACAAATCCAACGGCATTATTCAAGTTAGACGAGGCACTTTCTTATGACATAATTAAAAATGTCGATTGAAAGGCCTAACAATGAGAACTTCCCATGAGAATATTTCCGAAATTCCATTTTGATGTCGATGTGTTAATTTATGATATTCTTCTAGAAAAATACGTGTAACTTCATCTTTTTGTGTCAGCTAGCAACAACATTAATGAGGGCAGTGTAGTCTAGTGGATAGCGTACTTGGTACCAGCCTCTAGACTAGACTGTCGTGGGTTCGAGTCTCACCTGCGCTCATGGATGTTTTGTGATATTATTTAGTTTTAAGTTAGTTGTTCTTTAATGTAATTTAAGACGCTAAATTGTCGACGCGTCTATAATCTACAATAAATAAATAAAAATAAACAACAATTAATTTGAAAAAATAAATGTTTACAGACAAGAGGCTCGTGACATAATCAGATCCGCTGTCCACGCAAGTGATCGCGATGCTGTAATATTCTGCGGTCATGGTTGTGCTGCAGCTATCAATAAGCTTATCAGCGCGTTGGAACTGAGTGAACCACCCGTTGTATTTACCGGTCCTTGCGATCATCATGCCAATCTGTTGCCGTGGAGAGAAATTGGTGCTCAGGTTAGTTGTTTAACTTTAAAATATCTTCTTTAGGGCCAGCGCACACATCCTATATTTTTGACGTGAACAATGTCTCATATTTATTTTTACGAAACTATAATATTTAGAAAAAAAAATTTTTACAAAACAATTATATAATTGGCTGCTCTCCAACGAAAAAAATCTTTCAATATTGCATTTCAGCCGTATAAAAAAACTATTATTATGCTATAGGTCATATCTCTTCTGCGCATGCGCCGATTTTCCCCAAAAACAATAGGGCTCTTCATATTTACATGTCAAACATCTAACCAAAATTTGGTTTCGATCCACTCAGCCGTTTGACCTGTATCGTGCTCACAGACAAACAGACTTACAGACAAAGTTTCCTTCCTTCTTCTCTATGGGCCTACATTTTAATATATATGTTACGCTCAATACTCGAATTCGTACAATGCCTGAAATAAATGCACAAAACTAGTTTTGAGCGTTTATTTCGGGCATTGTCCGAATTCGAGTATTGAGCGTAACATATACATACTGCTAAATCGCAACGTTTTGTAAAAGTAGTATTATATATTGTTTAGATTTTAGTGTGCCGTAACTTGACTCTAAAAATGGGCGTCAAATGACCTGAAAACTAGCCAAGCCTGTTCATGGTGTCATAAATTAAGAAAAAGACATTTGCAATTATGATTTTGTTATTGAATACAACAGGTTCAATTATATAGGATGAGACAGAGGAACCTGACGATTTTTAAAATGGAATATCGAAATTAAATTCAGTTTTTTTGAAATTATTTTTGATTTTCTGTTTATTGAACTAAACTTATGAAAACTTATTATTATTATTATTATTATTATTTATTCCCCATTTGTGTTGAGTCAGTTTAATGGTATAACTTAATTATTAAATTATTATTATTATTAAATTAATTATATAATTAAGTTATACCACTAAAATGACACGACACTAATGGGGAATAGATAATGTTTGTACCTACCACAAGTGCTGCCTGTCGTGGATTATTGAAGGAACTACTTTCAGGAAAATCTCTCATGGAGAAACGTTAGATTCCTTTGCCGTATCCTGTATAAATTACATATAACCTGTAATGTGTTTTGAAAATACTTAACATTAATTTTTAAATGTAAATTTGTAGACAGTGAACACCTGTTCGCTTCTCTAATTTATAAATTGCATGCCCTCTAAAAGTTTTTCATTTAGTTTGTGACCACTCCTTGACAATGTGCAAGTTTTCATTATGTTATCCGTGTAACATACTTGTGTCATTTCTGAAAATAGATATATTTTTTATGTCTATATATCATGCAATCATTTTATGACTTCGGGTCATAAATAAATAAGTTTTTATATCTAATTGATACTGTAACCGCAAAAATGCATAATTTTTTTAAATTCCCTGGTTGTAACGTGTAATTATAAAATCGTTTTTCAAATTGCATTTGCGCTTTTCCTCTTTGTTTTGAAACAAAATTCTGTGAAAACATAAAACACATTTAAACATCTGTCATGTCTGAATTAAAAATGCACTATTTGTATTTATGTAAGTTCACTAGCGGCCTGGTCCGGCTTCGCCCGGGTGCTATGAATTTATGATGTATTAATACATTACCCACTCGCTTCGCTCATTCGCTCCAGTTTTTGTAGCCTATGTCTTAAAGCAAAGTATCACTTTTAGAACATTCAAAAATATGAAATCGGTTCAGTAATTTCTGAGATTACCTCCGATTTTCACCAGGGCGAAGCCAGGCCGGCCAGTTATTATAGCCTATGTTCTAAAGCAAAGTACCTATCATTTATGGAACATTGAAAAAAATTTGAAATCGGTTCAGTAGTTTCTGAGATTACTCCCGATCTTAACCGGAATGAATCCGAGCCGGCTAGTTATTATAGCTTATGTTCATCTCCATTGCGGAAGCTACCCGTGTGCAAAATTTCACAGAGATTGGTTGAGTAGTTACGGCGTGAAAGCGGAACAAACAAACAAACTCACTTTCGCATTTACAATATTAGTTAGGATAGTATAATGTCGATGATGATCTCATCTGTCTAACGTCTATAATCTACAATATAGTCTTGAAAGAACAGGTACCTAACTTGGCGACGGTCCCGCCGCTGTTACCAAAACTGTGGTGACAGCACTGGTATCCCACCGTCAAGTTACGCACCGGTCCTTTAATAATTTAGTGTGGTAGAAAAATGAGATATCTCTTTGGATCTGAAATGTATTTTGATTTTGTTAGATTGTGCGAATAAATGAAACGAAAGAAGGATTCCTCGATTTAAGTGATCTGGAAAACCAACTTCAGTTGCATTATCAATATGGCAAGATTCTTATCGGATGTTTTTCGGCGGCGTCTAACATCACTGGAATCATTGCCGACGATATTGCTACCACAATTTTGTTGCACCAGTACGGAGCTTATGCATTTTGGGACTACGCTACCGCGGCGCCGTATTCACAAATCGATATGAATCCTGTACTTCCAGAAGTTCACCAGGAAACCGTTAATAAAGATGCTATATTTTTTTCTGGGCATAAATTCGTTGGTGGAGTTCAAACGCCTGGTAAGGACACATTTTCAGAACGTACTATTTTTAAAACATAAAAACGAATACTTTTGAATTTTTGTAAAATTGAAAATTATTTAATTTGTTGTTTGTTTTAGGTATTCTTATCGTAAAGAAAACATTATTTAGAGGTCATATGATGGAAAGCTACACAGACGCTTCAGATTTTTATGATACGAAAAATGTTGATAAATATTTAGAAGTAAGTTGATACAACTTTTTAAATGTTATATTTCTTTATGCAACTCAGGGCGAGTTTACGCAAAGCGTTAAACGATGCGCACGCCTCACGGCAGGTAGTTTAGAACTTTAGAAAAATGTCACGCCAAGAACACTTCTTACCTTGATTCATAGATGTCGCTGCCGTACCAATCGCGGCATATATTGTTACAAAACTGTTTTCTGAGTTGGCGGATTAAATATTTATTTACAATAATTCGTAACAATTAACTATATACAATAAATACAACAACGAAAAGTCAATTCTAACAAAAAAAAAAAAAACTTAAACGGTAATTATTGAACTAAACGAGCCACTTAACTAACACTTAACAAATAACTATATATACAAGGATTATTTATTCGTAATTATTTTAGTCACTGTATTTATATCAGATTTATTTCGTTGTTCAACACTGTCACAGTACAATCTACACTGACTGATTACTGTCGACTGATCTCCGGTGACTGACTCCCTGACTCACTCGTACTTCACGTATATAGGTCGCGCAGCCCAGCCTAGTACGTTCTCGCGTTCTCTAGAACATTCTGGCAGGAACTCGTATCTTCGATACCATTCCACGCTTTACTACTGTGACCTGTCTTTCTCGTCGTTTCTATTGGAGGCAGTGGCGTAACATCTTGGGGTTTATAATAATATATTAAGATTATAACTTCCGCCGTGTGTAAAACATACACATGCCTTTTTTTAAATTGAAGGTATAGTTGCGGTTTGTTGATGGTTTATTTTACATTGCAGGATACAGAATTACGAGAAGAAGGGGGAACAGCTGCCGTTGTTGAAACTATTCGAGCCGGCCTCGTAATGCAACTCAAAGAAACAGTAGGAGTCACTGCTATTATGCAGAGAGAAGACAAGATATCTAGGTAATTGGACTCTCGCACATAGTCAAATACACTGTTCATTAGGTCTTATAGGAAAAATTTGAATGTTTGCCATATGCGCTGTTGTGTTAATGCAGGTCTTCACAACAGTCACTTTGCTTTGACAGTATCTTTAGGTACTCGAAAGTTTAAGACGCTTATGACTTCTGTTGTCGAACTTCTATAATCTCTAATATATATATAGGAACAGTTTAGTTGTTTCAAAAGAAAGTATTTAATTCTAGCTTCGTATGTTTTTATTATGCATTAATTGACTTAAAATTGCAATAATGTGTTTGTTTTCAGACAAATGTTGGCACACATTCGCACAATACCTGAATTAATACTTCTGGGGAATGGTTCTCAGTTACTTAAACGTCTTCCAATTTTTTCATTTATGGTGCGACATCCACGAGGAACATTTCTCCATCACAATTTTATTTGTGCAGTCCTGAATGATGTGTTTGGTATTCAAGCAAGGGGCGGTTGCGCATGCGCTGGTCCTTATGCTCAAGATTTACTCGGAATTGATTACGAACTTGCGCAAGAGTATGAAAATATCCTTTTGGAAGACAAGTAAGTTTTTAATTTTTAATTTACACTGTTTGAGTCAAGGATTGACTTAACATTCAAGCAATTGTCCGATAGCTGTTTTGCTTTTATAATAATTAAAATACGAGCTTAATTCTAAAATATAGAAATAAATAGTCTGCGATCACAGTCTTTGTTAATATTTTTGTGTGTTAATGTTATATTTTAAAGTTACATCCAGAACTAATTTTTAATCATTGTGACTTGAGTAAGACACTGATTGCTCTTAGTGCAAAAGTAATGTTTTGGAACGCAGCCAGACATTGAAATTGGCTTTTGATTTCTTCCTCTCACAGTGGCGGCGCTAGGATTTTTTGTTAGGGTGGGCCAGACATGGACATGGTGTTCTGACATGGTGTTCCCAAAACAGTGCTCATCAAAATTTTAATCCAGATTACTTGCTATAGAATTTACAAGAAAAATTGTTGAAATTTTGAGGGTCAAAAACGTATTTAAAAGATAAACTAGAGGTTGGGGATTATTCCAGGGTGGGCCAAGACAGTTTAAGGTAGGCCATGGACCACCCGGCCCACCCTCTAACGCCGCCACTGTCCTTTCAGCCTGATCCTGATTTGAGCTCAAATAGAAAGAAATACGCTAAAAAAATGTCATTTGTTATTTATTTCCAGGTTTTTTGACAGAGACCATTTAAGACACATAAAAAAACATTCCAGTTATGAAATTTTAAGGCCCGGTTTTGCAAGAATTAGTTTGCCATTCTGTATGTCAGAATCCGAGTTAGCTTATGTTATGGAAGCAGTAAAAATGGTTGCAACAGAAGCATGGAAATTGTTGCCTCAGTATATACTTAACCCTGAAACTGGAGAATGGAGGCATCATACAAACATGATGTGTAAAGATAGAAAATGGCTTCAGTCTATTAGATATACAGATGGAAAAATGGTCCTAAATGAACGTAGAATATCAGGGACCGGTACATTCCCACAAAATTATTCAGACTGTTTACAAACAGCTAGAAATATATTTAATCGCGCGAGAAAAATAGCCCGTAAACAACCTCGTTCCGACGAATGCATGATTTTAAACGATCACATAAATCATTTTCGATGGTTTATGCTCCCAAACGAGGCTCAAGATTTATTGTTAGGCAATTCACAGAAGGTGAAACAAACTGTTCCGTTTACGCCAGTTTCTTACATAGGAGCAAGACGCAGTGTCTCTGATGCAAATGATGCAAAAATCAGAGCTGCATACTTACAAAATTTTACGCCGAGTGGATCGCCCAGACATTTTAGTTTGTCAGCTATCGATGATCGAACACCAAAAATTAGTTGTACTTCACCACCTGTCAGTGTGGATACTAATTTCATGTATGATTCGGATGAACATCAACATCCTGTATTTGCTGTTCCAATGCCACCGATTCAACAGAACGTTTTGAATTTTGCTGTAGGTCAATGTGTAACGGCTCCACCAAGAATGAACCTTGAGTATGTGCCGGAAAACGAACCTCCATTAATGTCCAGAAATCGTTGTCATAGTCTTGGCTCAGAAACGTCTCCGACACCGTTGACTTGCCAGATGAAAGCTCAGCTGGGAATTGATACAGATGATAAACATTCGAGCAGTCATACTGACTTGCATTCAATTGAATCTGAAGCTAATACCTCCTCGCTTCGAAGCATTACTCGAACGAGTAGTGGATCAGGTAGTGATTGTAGCATAGTTGGGAGATCGTCGCCGTCTTGCACTCTAAATCGACGTGGTGCAGATGAATTGCATGCATATTTAAAAGTAGTCACTAAAGAACTGGCAACTGAAATTAAATCTGAAATTAGAGAAGTGATTTCAAAAGTGGAAGATGTACTCGAAAATACAGATTCCGTAACGGACATGAGCAGCTTGTCTTTAATGAATGATAGACAGAATAGTTCTAGTGATGAAAGTAAAGGAGATTCGGTATCCGCCAATGATGTAGCCGAATACCTAATGGGAATGTCAAAAGAAATGGCTAGTGAAGTGAAATCTGAAATTAGAGAAATGGTCAGCGCAGTCGATATGCAACTGGATAAGCCAAGAAATTGTGTTACTGTTGATCAGTCTACTCCTAGCCACAAGTGTACAGGTGCTATCTCAAAATATAGTAAGCGACATCATACTGATAATTTGTTTGCACATGAATCAAGCCTATCACCTTTAAATAAATCACACAGTAGTTCAAAACTCAATGAAGACGATTTAACAAATTTAGAATTTGATCACAAAACTAGTTCTAGGTTATGTTCTACTGTTAATAGTGTGAGTTCACAAGATAGTGGTATTAATTTATCATTTCATGAACAAGATTCACTTTCTCATATAGAAACAAAGCCCCGAAGCAGTTCTGAATCTTCAGCAAGTCGGCGCGTTAGAAAGAACAATGGATTGTATACAAGTCCTCGACCATTTTATTTACAAAGTGATATTATTGAAATCAAAGCTCCAAATGTTGATAGTAACTCTCCTTCAAATACTGATAACAATTCTCAGCTTGATGAGAGATTAAAACCAGAATCGGAAGAAGCTAAAGATGATGTTAAATCATCAATGACCAGATGGTACTGCCCACCGAAAAATATTTGGAAACCAGCTCTTGATGTATGTATATAATTCATATTTATATATGTATTTAGTAAATTAGGCCTACAAACTTTGCCAGATGATTTATTAAGACAGTGTTAGGAACCATGTAAATAATGGATCATTTACATGAGGCTAATTGTGAAGAAATTCCAGTAAGTCAAGACATGCATCGAAAAATTTGAAACCGTTCCAACTCAGTTGAGTGGCTTGAGACATTCCATACTCATGGTTGCGTCTATTTACAGGATGGCAGTGTTGGATTGGCTTACTGGAATGTCTTCACAATTGCCCTCATGTAAGTTCATCATTAACTGAGGGGGTTACCCGCTGAAATATAGAATGGAACCTAAATTGACGCGCTGCTAGCGAATAAAGACAGACATAGTTGATAGGGCTACCTGGCTTTGTCGTACAGTCTATTAAGACTGTAGTGGAACTATATCTGTCTTTACCCGCTTTCCACGCACAGGCACAGCAAGATATATTCCTTTATTTCAGTTGGGTTACCATACTTTATAAACTAATTAGATGAATGCATAATGACTGCAAACAGTATATGAAGACACCTGCTGTAAGAACAATGACGTAACACAACACTGTAGTCAGGAAAAATTCATTAATTCAAACCTATGTCACCGTAGGGATTTTAACCCTAAACTTTCCACTATCGCGGCGGACTGAGTTGACATTACTCACACAGTGACACATTTTCAAACGATCGACTTTCTCCCTTTAAAGCATTCTGTCACGAAAAACCACTACATGCGAGAGTCAATATTCCAACACCACTGCTAGACTACAAACACTCAACATGTAAAGTAAATACAACAGGTGAATACAAAGATGAAGTATCCATTTTTAATAACACCAAGACAAGATAGAATTTCTATCAAATATCGAGGCAAATTAATTGGAACAACACATAATCTGAGGTTGGATTATAACACATATACACAATAAATACAAATTTAACACGTAAGCCGTGACCAAATACATAATTAGATGAATGCATAATGACTGCAAACAGTATATGAAGACACCTGCTGTAAGAACAATGACGTAACACAACACTGTAGTCAGGAAAAATTCATTAATTCAAACCTATGTCACCGTAGGGATTTTAACCCTAAACTTTCCACTATCGCGGCGGACTGAGTTGACATTACTCACACAGTGACACATTTTCAAACGATCGACTTTCTCCCTTTAAAGCATTCTGTCACGAAAAACCACTACATGCGAGAGTCAATATTCCAACACCACTGCTAGACTACAAACACTCAACATGTAAAGTAAATACAACAGGTGAATACAAAGATGAAGTATCCATTTTTAATAACACCAAGACAAGATAGAATTTCTATCAAATATCGAGGCAAATTAATTGGAACAACACATAATCTGAGGTTGGATTATAACACATATACACAATAAATACAAATTTAACACGTAAGCCGTGACCAAATACATAATTAGATGAATGCATAATGACTGCAAACAGTATATGAAGACACCTGCTGTAAGAACAATGACGTAACACAACACTGTAGTCAGGAAAAATTCATTAATTCAAACCTATGTCACCGTAGGGATTTTAACCCTAAACTTTCCACTATCGCGGCGGACTGAGTTGACATTACTCACACAGTGACACATTTTCAAACGATCGACTTTCTCCCTTTAAAGCATTCTGTCACGAAAAACCACTACATGCGAGAGTCAATATTCCAACACCACTGCTAGACTACAAACACTCAACATGTAAAGTAAATACAACAGGTGAATACAAAGATGAAGTAGTGTAGTGGTTTTTCGTGACAGAATGCTTTAAAGGGAGAAAGTCGATCGTTTGAAAATGTGTCACTGTGTGAGTAATGTCAACTCAGTCCGCCGCGATAGTGGAAAGTTTAGGGTTAAAATCCCTACGGTGACATAGGTTTGAATTAATGAATTTTTCCTGACTACAGTGTTGTGTTACGTCATTGTTCTTACAGCAGGTGTCTTCATATACTGTTTGCAGTCATTATGCATTCATCTAATTATGTATTTGGTCACGGCTTACGTGTTAAATTTGTATTTATTGTGTATATGTGTTATAATCCAACCTCAGATTATGTGTTGTTCCAATTAATTTGCCTCGATATTTGATAGAAATTCTATCTTGTCTTGGTGTTATTAAAAATGGATACTTCATCTTTGTATTCACCTGTTGTATTTACTTTACATGTTGAGTGTTTGTAGTCTAGCAGTGGTGTTGGAATATTGACTCTCGCATGTAGTGGTTTTTCGTGACAGAATGCTTTAAAGGGAGAAAGTCGATCGTTTGAAAATGTGTCACTGTGTGAGTAATGTCAACTCAGTCCGCCGCGATAGTGGAAAGTTTAGGGTTAAAATCCCTACGGTGACATAGGTTTGAATTAATGAATTTTTCCTGACTACAGTGTTGTGTTACGTCATTGTTCTTACAGCAGGTGTCTTCATATACTGTTTGCAGTCATTATGCATTCATCTAATTATGTATTTGGTCACGGCTTACGTGTTAAATTTGTATTTATTGTGTATATGTGTTATAATCCAACCTCAGATTATGTGTTGTTCCAATTAATTTGCCTCGATATTTGATAGAAATTCTATCTTGTCTTGGTGTTATTAAAAATGGATACTTCATCTTTGTATTCACCTGTTGTATTTACTTTACATGTTGAGTGTTTGTAGTCTAGCAGTGGTGTTGGAATATTGACTCTCGCATGTAGTGGTTTTTCGTGACAGAATGCTTTAAAGGGAGAAAGTCGATCGTTTGAAAATGTGTCACTGTGTGAGTAATGTCAACTCAGTCCGCCGCGATAGTGGAAAGTTTAGGGTTAAAATCCCTACGGTGACATAGGTTTGAATTAATGAATTTTTCCTGACTACAGTGTTGTGTTACGTCATTGTTCTTACAGCAGGTGTCTTCATATACTGTTTGCAGTCATTATGCATTCATCTAATTATGTATTTGGTCACGGCTTACGTGTTAAATTTGTATTTATTATAAACTAACACTATCAAGTTAGCTATCACATTTATGGAATAAAGGAAATTATTGGTATACAATTTCAAAACACCTTTTATTCGTGTTGTAATTTATTTCTTTATATTTTACAGGCACTAACTGAGTTTGACATGATCAACAATGGTGATAAAATAATGGTGTGTTTATCTGGGGGAAAAGGCGCTCTAAGTTTGTTACATACATTGCATCAGTATCAATACTATGCGAGATCTAAGGGTATAAATTTTTCTCTTGGAGCAACAACTGTGGAACCAACTAGTTTAACATATGATGTTCAACCGCTCATTCCATACCTAAAAGAATTAGAAGTTGAATATTTTCGCGATGAACCTGAAGATAAAAATCAAAGTAAGATTTCTTTAATATCTGAGTTGAATCTGTTAATATGCACATGATCCAGCTGTTCATTTTTGTTATAATGGAAAGATATAGTACTTTTGGTACTTTTTTGTTATTTGGCTTACGAAATTTTTTCTCCTACGCACATTTTAAATCTAAATAAACTCGCAAAATGGTGTCACATTGCTTTTGAGTGTTTAATTATATTAATTATAATGCATGTATTATTTTGTTCAACACGTTATTTTTGACTCATGTAATAGAAAAATATCTAAGAGCATCTGTATTATAGCAAGAAATGGACGATACATCATAAATCACGCGCTTTTTATTGAAGTACTAAACGTATTAATAAATATTTTTTTATAATGATATGTATTGTTTCAGTTGTCCATCCAGTATCAACAAATGAACGTCAGTCGCTATATAGTTTTTGCAATAGGCGCAAACGCCGAAGAATATATTCCTTAGCAAAAGCAAAAGGCTATAATGTTCTTGCTATCGGTCAGCATCTGGATGATGTAGCTGAAAATTTCCTGATGAGTTTATTTCATGATGGAAAATTGCAGGCTTTAAAAGCTCATTATTTGCTCAGGTATGTTATTTGAACAACTGCTATTAACCGATTTTTAACGATTAGCGGACGCTGTTGCCAAATCAGCAGAATAACACATACATATGGGCAAACATTTTTACAAAATAGTATCCAAAATAATTTCAAACGTAAAAAATATAAGCAGATGATTGCAGTATTAAAATTTGGGGCGATAAATGTTGAGTTTCCTGAGGTGTCACTAAACCTAAGTTCATTTCTGTAATCAACAGAAAGTACATCGGTGTTTTTTTTTTTTTACAGAGAGCATAATTTAAGAGTAATTCGACCACTGATATATGTCCGAGAAGAAGCATTAAGGCAATTTTCGGAAAGTAGAAATTTACCTATCACACAACAAAAAACATTGCCAACATGCAACATGCAGCCAAAAGAAAAATCACGGACCAAACAAATTTTGTTACAACAGGAGAATCAATTTCCAGATTTGTTTTCAAATTTGAAAATGGCACTGCATCCACTTATTAGTTTTCAATTTTCATCAGAAACAGATAAAAACTGTCAAAGATGTAAGAAACGGTGCTCCTCATCAACTGTTTTTATGACTGACAGTGAATTAGAATTAGATACGGATGAGGAACCAGTCCTGTAAGTTTATAATTTTTAATTTTCATTTTTAATACCAACATCTGTGCGTCTTGACAAATTGAAAGCACGAACTGTTCTACTGAACTTGTGGATTACACATTCAGTGCCGTAGTTATGACGTGACAAATGTGGTATTTGCCACAGGCACACGCATTCTAGGGGCAAAAAATTCATTTGGGAAACGGCAATAGTAAGAGTGCTGACCTGGCGGCAGCACAGCGCTGTGAGAGTTGCCGTTACTTGCCTTCTAAATTTATAATTTGGGGGAATCAAAACTCGTGATGACCACAAGCGCCAGCAAGTCTAGCTACGAAAATGCATCCATTAGTCTGTTTTTCACTGCAACGGAATAAGGCCCTAATTTCATGTCGTAACAAATTGTAAATGAACTTGAAAAATGACACTATTTTATTTAGATTTAAAATGTGTACGCAAGTAAATAAATTCGGTTCGTCATGTCGCAATGCTCGTTTGGAAAGACATATTATGATTTCCTCATTGCAGTGAAAAATAAATACCGGAAGGATTGTACTTACAATTTAATATCTAGTGTCTACGGATTAGGTATTTTTGAGAAACGGGATCAATTAATGAAAAAAAGCTCGGTGTATTATAATTAATAATTTGATAATCATTTTTTTCTAATTTCATTGAAATTTTTATATAAGATAAATGATTTATACCAAACACGAAAAATTTATGTTTTGAAAATTTTTTTCAATGGTTCAGGTTTACTTGTATACGATTGAGCTAAGTTTTCATGAAAATCGTAGAAAGTTTTTAAAAAATTCTAAATATTAAATCTTTAGAAGTCGAAGAAAATTCCTCAAATTGTGGAAAAATTACTGCCACTAACAGACTTATATTAATTATACATCTTTAAAACGTATTTATATAACAGAAATGCGTAATTGTATTAGTGCAATACAGCGAGTTATTTTTTTTCAAAATAAAATATCTAATCACTGATTATATCTTTCGGGCCGTGGCGTAACTTCAAAATTGTGGCCCGGGGCAAGAATTCTTGAAGGGCTCCTTTTTGATCAATCTCTACATAGTATAAAATGAAGTCGCTCTCCGCGTCTGTCTGTCTAACCGCTAACTCCTCCTAAACCACGCAACAGATTTTGATGCGGTTTTTACCATCAGTTAGATAATTTTTCACGGAAGGTTTGTATATATAGCGAACGAGCGAAGCGAGTGAGTAATGTAATTATAATATTCAAGCGAACGAGCGAAGCGAGCGAGTAGTGTATTGCACGCGGGCTTTCTTAGTACCGGGGCGAAGCCGGACGGGGCCGCTAGTAAATAATAAAATATAGGTAGGTAGCAGGTAGGGTTGCCAACTCTATATGGAGCTTAACCCGGAGGTTTTAAGAGCAGTGGCAAAGCGTGGATATTTTCCTTGGAAAGACGCATCCGGGGAGTCTGAAGGGTATGAAATTTTTTAAAAAATAAGCCTCTAAAACGCAAATTTCATCATATTCTATGAAGTATTTTTCGCCCTCGAAATATTCTATTAGTCAATCAATAAGAAAGAGTCCGGGTCTTTATAGAATGCGATTTCATAATAGTTACAAAAACTTATAGTAATGCAGGATGCTCCAGGGTCCTCAAAACTTCTGGGCCCGGGGGCAATTGCCCGCTCTGCTGCCCCGGTAGTTACGCCACTGCTTTCGGGGTCATGATAATGAACTTTTTATAAATCTAATCAATTATCGTAACTTGTTTTAAATATTTATTTAATAATCGAAGACTAATAAAATTAATCAATAATGATTAAAACGTTTTTTACATTAATTTCTATTTATTATGTGTCTGTAATTTTTTTATAATAATTTTATAAAAATAGAGATAGATCAACTCAAATACAGAATCACTATTAATTGTTCACAATTGTCTAACAGAACCATGCGAAAGGGGCCTAGGCGCCGGGCGCCTGATCTAGAGGAGCGCTAGAAACTACTCTAACAAGTACTTCTAACTTGAAATCTTCATAGACTTTTTATACAAGTCTATTGAAATCTTATTTCAAAGGGGCGCCAAATTAATGATATGCCCCGGGCGCAATTTTTTGCCTTCGCACGGCCCTGCGGTCTAATATGCGGATTTTTTAATTTTTTGAATCAAAATGAAAACTATGACACATTCTTGATTTAATTATGTATAAACATTTTTGATATTTGTAACTATTTTTGGTCTTGGTTTCAGTAAAATTGTGAATCGTGAATAGTGAATGAATGAATGAATTGTGGATTATAGACGCGCGACAACAGAGGTCATTAGCGTCTGTATCGTGAATAGTGAGCTGTAATAATAATATAGTCATTTGTTCAAAAAAATATTTTGTAACAAACATTTCCATAATCAGCTTACACTGAATAACAGTAAAATATACTCATTCAATTGTTTTTATTTGAAAGAAAGTTCTTTGCTATCCAATGAGCGTAGATCATTTTTCCATGCAATGCAATAGAGAGAACACTGCTGGTCATAATATTATAACTAGGTATTTTTCATTACACGAACTTATTCGTCAGAAATATACGTCATTACGCAACTAGATACCTATACAATCTACCATTACTCATCCCTCACCCAAATAATTGTGGCTGGCAGTACTGTTTCTTTCAATTGCAATAAAATTTTTGCAGTGAATAAATGTGTTTTGCTATGGTTCAGTGGACATTGGGATAAAATTCTGTACAAATCTCTTATGCATTTTTTTATAATGAAAAGACAGATGGAGAAGAAATATATTAGTTGATTATGAAAAGATTTGTAAGGTTCACGATTCTATTAGAATCTGACAGTATTGTAATGTAAAAAATATCAAATGAAATTACATGTATTGTAAGAATTAAGCAACTGCTTCCGAAAGCTTGACGTTTTATATGACATCTGAGAGGCTGTGTTTTGAAAATAAATTTGTAGATTTGTTCAAATGCAGCCATTTTTATTTCGTGTTTTACAGACATACCTCATAAAAAATAAACAATAAAAAATTTTAATCAGCTGTTGCGTTACTTTTTGGTGGCTAGTAGTAGTAGGGTGATTTTTAATAGACTTGTAAGGATAAAGTTCTATTTTGAAATGTATTTAACGAGTTATCTTTAAATTCTGTTTAAAACGGAATATATTTGTTCTTGATAATTAATTTAAAAATAATTTGATACGGAAACGTCGAAAATTTAAAAATTCGACATTAAAAAAATACTAGAAAATTCAACAGAATTTTCCGTCCGGGCAAGTGCCCTTTTCGCCATTAGGCAGATTTGTTCGTACCAGGAACGCATCCCGTTTTCGAGAATGCATTCCCAAAATTAGAGCTAAACTACACGGGCGAATTTTCCGCGGCGTGTTTCTCGCGACGAGATTTCCGCTGAATTTTACATATCAAAAAAGAAAGCGTTTTTTCCGTCGAGTACATTCACGCAAAACAATAAAACTTTTTGCTAGCTACAAAATGAACCCCGCTGTGTTAGGTTGCGCTGCTGTTATATGTGCAAATTTACTTTTAAAGAACAGAAGGGAAAACGACGTTCGTGGGTTCATCCAAAATTAAGAGACAGACTATCAACAGAATATTTTCACACACATTTTTTACCCAGACTGTACATCCGTCGGTGATTCGTCGCCTCGTCTAGTTTGCCCCGCACTAAACAATATTTTTCGTTTCTAGCGTGTTGTGACAGTGACGAGATCAACGCATTCAGAGGCCTTGAACTCGCTCACGCCGACGGAATTTAAAAAAACGCGACGTATATTCCGTTCGTCTAGTTTCATTCGTTTGTAAAGGCACGGTTTCGATTTGGACCGTGTATTCCGCCACGTTAAAAACGCCCTGGAAAATCCGCCCGTGTAGTTTCGCTCTTAAACGGACGGGTTATGTCTGTATTTATAACATTTCTCTTTAAGCATCTGCATGCATTGAAAAAAATAGAGCAAAGCATACAAATTTATTTTGAGATAATAAAATGTGATATACGAAGTGATTATCCACCGTATTCCTACTTTAAGTAGCATCGAGTGATTTGAATTATTGCTATAAAAAAATAGCAAGTTATTATAATTTAATGTTTTGTACAGAAGTGTTTTGATGACAGTATTGTTATTTAGGGTGCGTTCTACTTGGCGACCGCAACGCCCACAACGACCAAGCGTCGTTCCTTTTATAAAGATGTTTGATTGTTGCGGTCGCCAAGTGGAAAGCACCCTTAATGTTATTATTTTCGAAATGGTGGAATTATTGTTTTTTAAAAGCATAATTGCACGAACTGTTTTTTGTGACAAATCGATAAGATTTGTTAAACAAAATTTCTATTGCGTTCTTTTTGTATAAATCGAGATACAAAATTGACGTATTTTAATTTCTTTTTGTGGATTGCCATAAAAAATATTGAATTAAAAGGCATTAAGTTTGAAAACAACATTTTGTAAAGAAGGATGATAAATACGCAATTTTTTTTGTTTTAAATGATTACATAATGGCCGTATTCGATTGGTTTTTGAATGTGATTTAGGTAAAACATGTCAGTTTTTTTCCTCCGTCGAGAAGATAACTGATCACATTTATCTGATTCAACTTTGTAGTGGGATTAACAGCAGTTGATTTAAAATTAGGTAAGATTTGTTTACTATTTTCACAATTGAATTATTTTTCTTGCTCTTTCTCCTGTTAGCGATATTAAATGCTGTGAGTTGATTTGATATATGTTTTGTATTATCAATTTTAAAAGCCAGTCAAATACTTCTAACGTGTTTATGTAAAATTAATATTATAATTAGACATCGGATATTTTGGTATAAAAACACTACAACCAGAGACGGACTTAGATATGAACTCTTTGATTAATGTTGGTAACAGTGAAAAGAGTCGTCCCTAGGCAATATTGCAGCAAACTTCACACTAGATGCAAACGCTGTGTTTCGTCCTTTGTAATGCTATATTATACTATTAATTGCTGTTTTCACCCCTTCAGATCTCGTAAAAATTGATGTGTTCTTTTATTTGAAAATATGTAATCAGTAAACATAATTTTTATGAGTTTTATCTTTTAAGTACAAATTGTAAATAATTCACTTATTTGTTTTATACCTATGTATCTATAATATTTAATTTGTTTATTTATACATCGACTTTTATTGACTAAAATATTTAATATTTTACAAAATAATTTACTTTTTTGTATTCAAATGCATGTCAAATTGTGTGATTCGACTGATTTTTTCATGCCCTTCATATTATTTCATTTATTGTAAATAGTTTTTGGTATACAATTTGAATTAAAAAAGGGTACCTAATATATTTCTTTTAATAGGATGTATACAAATTGTGCTAAGCACTTAAAAAGCTAATTTAATTTTTTTTTAACGGTATGCAATATACTTGTGTGATTTAATGGTTTGAGCTACAAAATTACAAAATACTATAAATTCCATTTTTTTCTATTTCTTCCATTTTAAATTAACAAATGTGAAATAGTGTACTATTCTGATTTTATTATACGAATGATCTTTTTCAGAAAAAACTTCACACATATTAAGTTGCATTTTTACGATATACAGAGTGTTAAAAAAAGAGTGTAACATATTTAAAGAGGTAATAGTATGGACCAAAATAAATAAAAAAGTCTTATTAAACATGGGTCCGCAAAGTAACGGTTTCGGAGATATGGAAGGGGGAGGACCTGTATTATGGCCTGCAAGATCGCCTGATTTAATCCCTCTAGATTTCTTTTTTTGGGTATATTTCAAAACATTAGTCTATGGTACTCCTGTAAATAGCCTCGAGGAGCTGCAGCTACGAATTAATCAAAAATGCCAATAAATCCGAGCCAATGAGGGGGTTTTAAAAAGAGTTTTAATATCTTTGAGACAAAGATGTCGTGCCTGCTTGGAAATGGAAGGAGGGCACTTTGAACTTTTTTTGCTAGAAGCTTCTTTTTGTTTGTTTGTACCTACATAATAAATAAGTAATAAATAATAATTGCAAATAAATGTTTCAAAAAAGAATAACCTTCTATATCTCCGAAACCGTTACTTTGCGGACCCATGTTTACTAAGACTTTTTTGTTTATTTTGGTCCATACTATTACCTCTTTAAATATGTTCCACTTTTTTTTTAACACCCTGTATAAATTTGGATGTTCAGAATTTTTTCTTGTCATTTTTAAATCATGAGAGACTAGTATTGTTTGAAAAGCACGGCATAGCAGATACTGTAGAGTAGTATCGTTTAGAGAAGATAGTAGCGTCATTTCTGGACACAAACGAGTTTCAGGTCGGACGGGCCAATTTTCTAACAAGGGGTAATCCTATGAATATGGTCATTTAGTTGTTCGTCGCTAGTCGAAACGCACTATTGACCACCCCTTGTTAGAAAACATAGATCCGTTCGACCCGAACCTCGTTTGTGCTCAGAAATGACACTACTATCTTCTCTAAACGAGATACTACTCTAAATATTTCATGTTCGAAATATTTCTTAACTTTTTTGGTCTAATAAAGAATAAATCGAAAAATTGCTTGGAGAGATTTTTTTATAATTGTTAAACGAAACATATCATACCGCTTGTTTTTGACAATTTAATGCTGGGTTTCTGGTACGACTTTTTAGCCTTAAATCTGGATTTAAGGTAAAAATCGAGCATATATATTTTTTACAGTCGGAAAAAATGGTAATCATCATCAGTGGCTATATGCACGGAAAAATGTGTAGTCTGATATCCTGTGCTCTCAAACAATCAGGGATAGTTTGTTAGAGTTATCGTTTAGAGAAGATAGTAGCGTCATTTCTGCCGTCTGCGCACAAACGAGTTTCGAGTCGAGCGGGTCTATGTGTTCTAACAAAGGGTGGACATTGCACAATGGCAAGCGCGGACCACCGTTGTGGGCACGGTGGGCATGTCCACAACCCTAATTGAGGTCGATAGACTGATGTTATATCCAATGCCTTAATAAAATTAAAAAAAAGAAACGTAAGCTTGAATTTGTTATTTAAGTAAGCGCCTAAATAAAATTATTCAGTGTAAAATGTATACTTTTAATTAAATCTAAAATCTGATATGCTTTCAAACTGTAAAAGTTTCATCAAAATCGGTTCAGCAGTTTGGAGTCTAGATGTTATATTCTGATGTGCAAACACGTCTCCCTTGTAGGAATGCAATGCACCCATAGATCGTCAGCGAGTCAGCAGTCTGACTCGCACTTGCCCGATTTTCGGAAAGCCGTGACCACAACCTTTTTTGAGGGCTGGATCCGGGCCTGGGTCACAATGGTGCGTCTCGACTGGCGACGAACAAGTTAAATGACAGTATTCATAGGACCACCCCTTGTTATAAAATATAAACCCGTCCGACCCGAACGTGTTTGTGCGCAGAAATGACGTTACTATTTTCTCTAAACGATACTACTCTAGAAAATTAATACATTTAGTACATTATTAGTATGAATAAATGTGAAAATAATATATTTGTGAAGCTATTTTTGGAACAGTGCATGAATTTTTCATGTTTGAAGAATAATAATATGTTGCGTTGATTGTAGAAAGGATTTAAAAAAAATTGATGTATAATGATAAGATAATCGAAACGCTTTTACTAAGTTTTGTTATAATTACGAGAGTAGCTGCTTGCCACTAAGTTTTAAAGGGTTTTTTACAAATAACCTATCTTTAAAATTATGCTTGATATACAGTTAGTTTATTAGATAGAAATAAAAACAACTACAAAATGTTATTATCAGTACTGATATTATATTTTAATGCCAATGTTAAAAATAAAGATGTTTAAAATAATTTTGTTCTCATTTAGATATCCTATCTGAAATTTCCTTTACATGCAGAGGCGAACTAGCAGTCCTAGGCCATTCGGAACCAGCCGGCCCTTTCTGCAAACTTTTCAGCGTAGAAATGTGAAGTTGTACGAAAATCGGCATTGCGTTCGGTTCAATCCGTCATAAACGAATGTCTTCGAGACCATATTATGAAATGACTGTCATAGTTATATTTTTTGATTGTCAAAGACAAAGTAAGATAGCCATATTCATGTAGCTTGAGGAATTACTACAAGACAATATATTGTTACACGCATCAAGAGCAGTGGCGCTTCAGTTCGGCTGATGAATATTGCACTACAACAAGGCGTATGTATTAGCCTAGCGGCACTGGCGAGAACTAATTGTGCCAACACGATGAATGGTCCCCAGGCGGATGGGGGGAGGTCAGGGGCATTCCGGCGAACGGCGACGCGCGTTCCACACGTGTATAACTACGTAGCTAATAAAAGTGTATTTTTACGGACATAATAAAACGGTATAAATAATTTCCGTAACAATATAGTTTTCTCAATGCCCGCTGCCGCGCCCCGCACGTGCTTGAGCTAGATAGCGAGGGGTCGCTGCCGCGAGTGCAGATTGCTCGCCCTAATATTTGGCCGACCTGGGCCTAGTCGGCCTTATGTAAAGTCCGCCACTGGGAACATGGAATGTCTTGAGACTTTGGAGGCATTTGGAATGGAGTGGGAGTATGTCGAGTTTTCAAAATTAACATTTATGCAGTCTTTGCCTTCCTTTTTAAATGTGTTGAGAGTAAAATTTTATTTTTTGTTGAGCTTTCGAAACTTTATCTTTTTTGTTTTATTGGTTTCTTTGCAGAATAAATAACTGAGAAGCTACTTAATTTGGCTTGCAAAATCATTTCATACGACGTGCGTTAAAATCATAAAAATACATATTAAACTTTAAATAATTTGGAATTATTTTCAAACTAAGTCAGTGCCGTATTTTGGCCTTAGGACCTTTGGAGGTGGTGATATTTTTACCGTTGTGATTTTTTTATACTCAATGACAGGGGTTGCCACATGACACCTGAAATTTGAATCGTACACCCAAAAAGGTCATGGATTATATGACCTTAGATTTACCAAATTACCATAGGTACATGTACCCTGACGCAGCATTGCAAGATATGGTTGGTTGGTACATTCAAATTGTGAATTCTTTATTATTACCTAGGTATATTTTTTCCACAATATATACATTTTATTTATCTTAAATTCGTTATTAATAAGACAGGTTCATAATCGAAATCGATTTATTTTTGCATTTTCATTAAATTAATAATAATATATCACAAATTAATATAGTTTTCAATAACAAAAATAAAATCTTTTTATTACTTACACTAAGTGTAGTATCATAATTCTTAATTTATATTAAAGTATTAAATATTTTAATTATTTCAGATGTAATGATAAACATTATTGTTCTGCAGATGCCTTGTGATCTGATGGACATCCACATTGATCAGCTAAAAAAAATTGTTAATTAAAATTCCTAAATTTGATTTTGTTAAATATTATGAATATAACAATTAAAATAATAATAAAAAGTGGTGGAACCTTTGGTGTAAAGATACGAAATGTTATAATTACCACAAAACACCAAACCATAACAAACACTCTCGACGTACGTTTCGCCAACCAAGTTGGCATCATCAGGAGATGATTAAAACTCTATCATCTCCTGATGATGCCAACTTGGTTGGCGAAACGTACGTCGAGAGTGTTTGTTATGGTTTGGTGTTTTGTGGTAATTATAACATTTCGAATTAAAATAATATACTGGTACTAGGCCCAAATAAATCTAGGTGTTGGTGGCCTTTAAAAAATAATTAACTATAATTATGGTCATGCGCAGCTCATTTTGTGACTAGAACAGGCATTTGTTTTGGTACGTCCCTTTACATTAATTTCTTTTATAAAAAAGTATATAATGTGCTCTGAAACGATTCTAACCCAATAAGAACAAAAAAGGAAAAGTTAAATTACACCCTTAATTTAAAAATTTGAAGAGTATCTCGGGACGCCAAGCACTATAAAGCGCCCTCTTATGCGTTTTAAAATCTTTCAAATACAGGAGAAAAAAAAAATATAATACATAGGTACTGCACGTTCGTTATATTTCTGGACTCCTGCCCTAGCACTGGTCATCCAAGTTGGGCAGGAAATCCTCCATATAAATAATTATATAAATTTGTAAACCTATTTTTTTTTTTGAGGAATAAAAAATTTGAATTCGAATTTGAAAAATACATTTTGACAAACGTGTTACGGGGTCACTTAAGCCCCGAAGTTCCAGAAATCCTAGGTTCGGTTTAAAATGGTGCGTTTATTTGCATTACCTTTATCGCTGGAATCACTGGAACCGTCATTGCTGCAGTTGCATTTATCCCCGCATTTACAGTCAGCGCCACAATTCTGCCCTTTTGTGCATGTCTCTGTAAAGATTATAAAAAAAATCGTCAAACAGCGCTTTTTACAAAAAAATAATAATTAATACTAAATATTATAATAGTCCGAGAGCCCGGTCGATTTTTCTACCTTGAATCCCCGGACGATTTTAATGTTTTCTAAACGATTCGTTATGAAAACATGTCCCTAAAACGGCAACGGTGCCGGCGAAAATCCTGCCGAAAGCATTTGAGATTAATTAATAATACTTATTTTTTTCAAATTCTTCCAATTAGGAAGTTTCTATTGGACGAAAATATTAATTATGATACTATCACATCATTGTAATGAAGATAGCTTTAAAAATTCTGAAAGAACAAAAATTATCGATCGAGGAATTATTCCGAAGTTCGATTTCTTTTTTGACTAATTTGACTCCCCTAGTTGCAATACAGACTTTTCTATTTATATTAAATTAAAATTAACTGTCAAAAATTTAAATTATTATTTATTAATATCAATTGCTTTCGGCAGGATTTTCGCCGGCACCGTTGCCGTTTTAGGGACATGTTTTCATAACGAATCGTTTAGAAAACATTAAAATCGTCCGGAGATTCAAGGTAGAAAAATCGATGGGGCTCTCGGACTAAGAGGAAAATTTTGTTTGTTTGCGGCAGGTAATCTCAGGAAACCGATTTGAAAAATTCTTTAACCTTTTGTAACTCGTGAACCTCTGATTCCGATAGTCTGGTCGGTAATCTAGCAGAAAACGATATTCTAAATTCAATTAGCGCACCCGGAGATATGACGTATCTCTTATCATTTCGGAGATAGAGCCATTCTGATTTTTTTCTGGAAAATCTAGAATATATCCCGGATCGTTTTCAAATTAGATATACCTACTTGTAGAAAACGACATTCTAAATTCAATGAGCACACCCGGAGGTCTGTATCTACTATCGTTGCAAAGATAGAGCCTATCAAACTTTTTTTTTAAATTTAAAACAGCTTTAATAAGTCATAGTTCTCAACCTTGAGCTTATTTTTAGGGTTCTGTACCCCAGAATGAAAAAACGGAACACTTCTATTTAGTATGTCATTTTCTATTAGTCTAAGGCTCGGTGTCTGATACATCTTTCCAAGTTTTAGTTATAAATCTAGATTTAATTTTTCAACTAAATCTAGGGATCTCCATTTACTTGAAAACAAATGACATTCTAGATTTAAAGCTTGAAACCCAGCATGACTAATCCGTACGCAATAAAACACGAGTTTTTGAAATTTATCAAATACGACTTTTAACATTTAGAATTTATCTTGGACACTGTGGAGACCAGTGTCAATGGTAGTTACATAAGAGTTTAACGTAATACATTTTTGATGAATAAAAGTTATTCTTGATTAGACAGCCATTGAGTGTTTTTGATTGAAATTTGTAACGTACCACAGAAACGGACATGAAATTAAAAACTACATATTGTAACTTAGATAATTAATAAAAGATGACTTACCCTTACAACTATCGCAACATGGAGCCGGCATGATGTTTGTCTAAGTAATGTACTTACTAATTACTGTATGTTTTATATTTGTGATAATTAAATAAGCACCTGTTGTCAGTTCGCAGTACGGTGGTTCATACAATGACGCTGAGGAAGGTGTCGGCTCTCTATTTATCTATCTTCAGATCCCACCTGTCCGGCCGACTTCCGTAGTAGAGAGTAGACACGTCCTCCGTTTGTTCGCGCACCCTTTACCGCGCACGGAATCTGCTATGTATCGACAAATACTTCAGCGTACTACCGAGGTATGTATCTCTATATGGAATAATGGTCACTATCAGTCATTAACGTCCTTGTGAATAATTCAAAATGTATTTCTATAGACTATCCTTTTGTTCTATTTAATGCAGAAGTTCTACTTCAATGGAAGGAATTGTTGATAATGGGCATACATAACTTATAGAATAGTTATAAATAATCAAACGATTTAAATCTCCAATATCCACACCGTATTCACTTAACAATTAGTGAATAATAACAGAAATAAAAAATTTATTAAATAAAAAAACAAAAAACCCGACTGCGTAAAAATCGAACATAAAAGATGAAAACAAGATCAAATGATAACATGCAGTCGGAGGCATAGTAGTAACATCAGGTATTTCTGTCCAATTTGTTACTACTATTATGCTTCCGACTGCATGTTATTACTACTATGCCTCCAACTGCATGTTATCATTTGATCTTGTTTTCATCTTTTATGTTCGATTTTTACGCAGTCGGGTTTTTTGTTTTTTTATTAAATAAATTTTTTATTTTATACTTTTTAGTTATGAGTACCTAGCTAGCTATTTACCAGACTGGATTTCCTATCAGCATCAGTACTACATCACAATTGCACTGAAATTTAAGTTCAAATTACTTATGTGATTTTTTCAAATGTTTTTAATTAAAAATAAATCGATATAGATCCTAAACGGTCAGTCGAATCGAAAAATGTTGAGGGAAAACTAAAAATGATTTTTAAATACCTATTCAACGATACCCCACTTGACATAGTTTGTTGACTTTCATTTTTTTCATTTTCACAATATGGCGTCCTGTAGTCGCCATATTGAATTTTCACTAACGTCATGTCTTTAGTGACACTCGCCAAACTAAGGGGAATCGATTGACGTGTGAATCATAAAAATCGGCCCAGGCGTTTGGTCTGTATAGTGCTTCAAAAGAACATAAATTACTTTTGCATTCTGACAAAATGGCGTCTAGCGTCCGCCATATTGAATTTTCCGTGACGTCATGTCTTTCGTGACACTTGCCGGACTAAGGGGAATCGATTGACGTGTGAATCATAAAAATCGGCCCAGGCGTTTGGTCTGTATAGTGCTTCAAAGGAACATAAAAACATACATACATAAATACATACATACATAGGCTGTTAAACACATTACCACTCCTTTGCGTGCGCAGTCGGGTAATAACAGACAGCTATGCTGCCATGATTTTTAACCGACTTCAAAAAAAGGAGGTGGTTCTCAATTCGGTTGTATTTTTTTTATGTTTATTACCTCAGAACTCCGTCATTTATAAACCGATTTGGAAATTTTTTTTTATTTGAAAGGATATGCTTTCAGATTGGTCCCATAGAAATGTCATCAAAATCAGTTCAGTAGTTCGGCTGATTTTAATAAAAGTTAGTAACGGCATGTGATTCCTTAAGGTAAATGTCATTTTTTGACACATTAGGCAGCGTAAGAAAGTCGGTTTAATAAAAGTGAGTAACGGCGTGTGATTCCTTTAAGGTAAATATCACTTTTTGACACTAAAAAGTAAAAAATAAAAAACTTTTTAACAAAAAAAAACCTCCTTCAACAAGCCACTAAAAGAGAAAAATAATGAAATTTTGAGGTCTGCGCCAATTTAATAAAATATGAAGTTGGTTAAAAAGAAGATATTAATCACTATACTATGCTTTTTAATCGACTTCATATTTTATTAAATTGGCGCAGACCTCAAAATTTCATTATTTTCCTCTTTTTAGTGGCTTTTTGAAGGAGGTTTTTTTTTGTTAAAAAGTTTTTTATTAATAAAATTAATATATAACTGTGGTACGCCTATGTGTTTCAAGAACCGTTGGTGGGTGGCATTGTTGAGAGTACGCATGGCGCGCGGAATCTTTCATCGTATACTAAAATAGTTGAACACATAGAACACGTTATTGGTGATATGAATTATATTTCGTATGCAAACGAAGCGACACAGAAAACTTGAATTGCACCGTTTATAAAGTCAAAGAAGATAAACATCTGTTTTATCTGCACGTGCAATCTGCTCTTGATAATGAATGCCTCGTTAGCAAGCATCGTGTTGGAAATCCATAATATTGTTATTAGATCTCGGTAAGTAACTTGGGAATAATATGTATCAACTGTATCAGTTTAGCTAACAGCTTAGTCTGCCGGCATTTGTACAGTTTGGTCCCGTTTATAAACTTTATTGGAGTCAATTCTCTCTAAAGGTACGTGCAATATGGAGCTGGGATTCTAGATGGTAGCGTAGATCATAGCAGGGCTTGCTTAAATTAATGCATTGTTATATATGCGAGCGTACACAACGAAACAGTGAGTATAGCAGGTATAAGCGCTGTTACAAGAGCTGGTAGATTCAAGAATGTATCTCAGCATTCTTTCAGCGCGCTGACTACTACAATCAACGTGTGACAACTGTCAAATGGCCGTTACAAGTTTCGCAATGGTTGTGTTGTGACTAGTTCAATAAGTGAAATTTTGACAGTTTTTAGTGAATTTGTTTTAAATTTTTTCTAAGACGTATTTAAAAGTGTTATAGGTTCCAAACGTAAATATTCAAAAAACAGGTTTGGGTAAAATTTTAATTCTGGGTATAAATGATGAAATTCGCTATGTTTAGATCGTTTTCTATTAATCTGGTGGACATGATAGCTACTACCCAAATTTGTATTTAAAATATACCACTTTGTAGCAGAAGAACGCAAATATTCGTCTTCGCTATCTGACATTTCAAACGGGATTTAAGCTTGTATCAAGCTTCGTTGTGCAAACCTATAAGCGCTTATAATTTCAGCCATCATCTACCATACATGCTACCATCTAGAATCCCAGCTGCGTACTGTACGTACCTTTAGGTAGTATAGTTTCAACCCAACAAAGATTTTGTAGTTTGATTTCAGGAAAATTTTTATGCATCTATATAGTAGCGAAGGGTCGGGTAATTCTATTTTCTAAGAAACTGGTATAAAAGAGCTTTACTGTAATCGATATAATATGGAATATGTATGTAACAGAGATAGTATAATATTAAACAAATATCCATATTTGGAAAAATAATAGCGTATGTTAACCTGCAGCTAATATAATAACCGTTGCTATAGTTATAGCAGATTACTATTATAGTAACTGATATTTAGCTAGCGGTTAATAAAATGCCTTATAATAATATTATAAGACGTTGAAATCATATATGATATAATTATTATTGTTATTTGGAGGACTTCATATATTTTTAAAACACTGCAATAGGTTTTTTTAAAACAGTTAAAAATATTTTTTTGTTTTATAAAAAAACTTCAAATAAAGATAAAATCTCAACAAAATAATTTAATGTCTGAGTTTTAAAACACAAGGTGTTCAAGAGGAGGTACATAATAGAAGAGGTGCAAATCGTACGTGATGTTTTCCATGCCACGGCAGGCAGCTCTGCACGACTTCTTCTAGCCGACGCTCATGACCTCAGCTGTTGAGCGTCTATAATCTGCAATCTACCTCCTGACCGTGAAAGTTATTTAAATAAATAATAAATGAACGGGTGTAAGCTGAATATGATTTACAAATGTCCTAATGAGTACTTTTTCATTGTCAATATCTCAGGTCTTTTTTCAAATGAGTTTATAATTGTGCAGCTAGTATAGCAACATTACAAGTTATTTTTATAACATTTTTATTATTACCTATTTATATTTTTATATAGATTAGAATGTTTATCGATATTATTTGGAAAATTATTGTGGAGGAAAAAATTGTAACGGGTCTGACTTG
Organism: Mongoloraphidia duomilia; assembly: GCA_039654895.1. Taxonomy (NCBI): domain Eukaryota; kingdom Metazoa; phylum Arthropoda; class Insecta; order Raphidioptera; family Raphidiidae; genus Mongoloraphidia; species Mongoloraphidia duomilia. Next base: position 22,328,986 of record CM077524.1, on the reverse strand, counting down.
TCATCATGCAGAGTCAATGGAGCGTACTCTTGGATGCTGGAGACTGGGGCAGGGGGCCGTATGAGGTACATGGGGCCAGTCTGTCCGTACCTTGAATGGCGTGCCGCTTGGAAACACATCATTTCATTTCTCACATTACTGATTCACATCTATTGCGACGCTTGTATTTTTTGTTCATCTGCAGAGGTTTATTTACATATTTACGTTACGATGGATATGGTGAAACAATACGCCCCCGGCTATACCGTTTCTTAACAACAGTCGATGTACCGGCACCTAATTCCTTAAAACTCGACAATGCGGTAAAAGCATTGGTTCCAGATCACCCATTTTTGGTTGATCACTTTTATATATTGTTACAGCCCTGAAGCGTGCTATCTCACTTATACGAGCCCAGCCGCAACTCATCCAGGTTTGTCAACACACTATGTGGACCCCGCAAAAGAGTTCATTCGTACACTGAACGTGGTGAGCCCTAAGTAGACGTTATGACTCCCGTATTCTTCAAAAAGGCTGCTTTGGCTGTTTAGAGAAAGTAAAAACGTGTTTGGGTGAAAGATTGGTTGCAAAAAGGAGCAATTTACTCATTTTCTGGCGGTCGAGTGGCGCAAGCCGCGTGGATTGACGATCCGCGCGGCCTGTATGAACGAATATGTTTACGCTAATGTAAATAAGCTCCGCGCGGCATCCGCGCGAATTCCACCGTGTCTGAACTAGCCCTAAGGGCAAAGGAAGACACGGGGGTTCTAACAGAAGCGTTTACCGAGTCGGTTTCCAAGTCGATAGGTCGTTTAATATAGCATTATAGTGTAAAAGACACACAGCTGTGCCGTTCGGTGCATTTCGTGCGGCGGTAATGAAACAGCTGTGTGCGTTTTACACTCTTAAACGACCTATCGACTTGGAAACGACTCGGTAAACACTTCGGTTAAAACCGCCGTGTCTGTTTTTGACCTAAATACTGCTTCCAAAATGTGTTGTGTAATCAAAGCAATTGAAGGACAATTATATAAGACTTAATTCTTATGGTAATGACGTGAATAGATAAAAGATTAGTATAACTTGAACAATAAAGGAATACACATATAAAATATTAAAACGTTTAGTTTTTTTAATTAATAGTTTTCTTGTAACACTATTTTATAATTAATATAGTAAATTGTTATCATTTAATACGTAAATATTAGACGCCAATGACCTCAGTTGTCGGGCGTCTATAATTTACAATTCAATACGTAAATAGACGCTAATTACCCCAGTCTACAGTTTACTAATCTTTAATATGACGTTATAAAGAACATTACCATAGTAAAATAACTTTATCGGTGTGAACAGAAAATATTAATTTGCAAGTGATTTAATTTCGTCATAGGGCGCTACAAAACTTAACGAATTTTTTTCTATGATAAATTTTTGTTCTTCAAGACAATACTCAAATATTCTCGTCGTTCCATCTCTAACGAAGGTACTCTAAGGTCTGTAAGCAGAAATTATATGAAATTATATGTTATCACTAAATGTTTTACCAGTTTTATTCTGACAAGAATTGCAATATTTGGTAGCTACCGATTTCACACGTGTGGTTCGATTAGCGCCGGTCGCCGGATGCCCCAAACCTATTCCCTCCATTTCCGCCGGGAGACCATTCACTGTGTGTCCTGTTGGCACTATTAGTTCTCGCCAGCGCCGTTAGGTTATTGTATACGCCTTGTTGTAATGTCTATGGTTATACGCCAGTAACCCTTCATAAACAGCCGTTGTTGAACTGTCGGGAACGCCGCTTCAGTTCATTCGTGCAACAATATTATGTTCCTCACAGTGGCGGATTTAAGTTCGATGCCGCCCTAGGACCTCGCCGATGTGTCGCCCTTTTTTCTATGTAAAAGTGATTGTCAGAATTATATTATGAGTTATTTTTTTCCACATATTAGTTATTTTTCCACAGTGTAACAGTGAGACAGAAATTAATAATAAAATTCAATCTCACAGTTGACGGAAAACTTAATCAACTTTGACTTTCCAGCGCCCGGGAAAAATGTTTAGGTTCAGGCACCTTCTTAATTTTGCTGCCCCTCAAATGTTGCCGCCCTAGGCCCGGGCCTCGCGGGCCTAGGCCTAAATCCATCACTGGACTTCCTCACTAGAGTGAAAAACAATCTACCGTGTGATCCACGCTCCGATTGAAGGATAAAATAAATTAGTAGCAATTGGTATTCGTTTCTAGGAAATATGCAAGCATTTAGATACAAACGCGAAAAAGGACATTTAGTGATTGCATAGCAATTAAATATATTAGTTTTTTTCTAATATCAAATAATTGATTCCGATACGGTCTTGAGTAGGGTTGGGTAATATTGGAAATTTAAAATAATTTATAGATATCAAATTTATTTCAATACCTATAGGTACTTATAATATAGATAATATTATTTGTTGTGTTGAAGACGCTAATGACCCGAGTTGTCGACGCGTCTATAATCTACAATAAATAAAAAAAATTGTTGATGTCAATAGGGCACAAAAATGGACAATAATATTTGTATACCTATTATATAAATTATCAGTTTATTTATACATAATTATATTGTGTTTGAAATTAGCAGGTGGATTAATAATATTAATTAGTGGTATGGCTATTTTATTATGGTAGTATTTTATTGTCTTTTTTCCTCGATGCCAAATAGTTGAACAGGAAACCGCAGTTTTATCTGTTTTTTATTAATTAATTCATATGCATATTTTCATAATACGTAGCATTAATTTCTGAAGAGATAAAAAAAACTTAAAAAATGTTACATTATATTTTTATAATGTGCAGTTAGAAAGATACTATTTTTCAAAAATTTGTTTCGAAATTTCATCAAATAACTTATAACTTTCAAGAAAAGTAATTTAATACCGTTTTCTGACAAATTTTAAAGATTAAAAATAATTAAGGATGGTTCTAGATTGGCCCAAAAAGGTGCACCACATCCTATAATAAGGATTTTTGTGCTTCCCCTTTTTACTGTATCTAGTCAGCAAATAGTCTGGATCTTCTTACGAGCTGCAGAAGATTGGCGACTACATTATCCTGTAGAATAATTCCGTCCTCATCTATGTAACCAAAGGTGGTTGTCCTCCTGTAGGCTAGTGCTTCACATTCGAACACGGTATAGGTGGCTGTTTCATCCTTCAATACGCGGAATCTACATAGTGTTGATTCCTGATGTATCACCATCACAATATGTAGGTGTTTTTTCAGAAAATCGTGACCGGTGAAAAACCCAATCATCTTCCTGAGTCTGATTGTGATTATGTCCTTAGTAAACCTTAGGGAGGGACCTACATTCACTTTCTTCCCATGTTTGTTACCTGAAGCCGGGTTCAAATCAAAAAGATGCTCGCAGGTTCATTTCCTTACACTCTGTTGGACGTTTACTCATGAGAAGATTAACGTTGCGTTGTTGCATCTCTAAATCTAAAAAACTCGGGTCGCAGTGCCAAAACCCTGCCGACAATATAGTGTATTTGCTAATACTGGCATTGTGTTTATTATATGAACTTAAGTTTGTTTTTGAACAAAATAAAAAATTTAACCCCTTAGTATATCCCTTAAAATAATAGTTTTTTTCTTAACTTCAATATTTTTATCAATGCAATCTCGGTACCAAATTAAATACACCCTTCAGTAAGTAAAGCACTATCCGCAAACTAGTGTTTTCATAAAATTTGTAAGTCCGGTCCTGTCGGGCCGATTTTATTAAAATTTTAGCAGCACATTTTAATCGTTACTAAAGGGTTAAATTTCAATTTTGAAACGATTCTGAGAATTTTTTCGGCATTTTTGGGCCCAAAAACTTTTTTTAACCCTTAAAAACAACCCTTAAAATGGTCCGATTGGGCCCATTTTAAATAGGCTTCGTGCGGTGATGGATTTCAACGTGCCTACCAAATTTCGTCAAAATCAATTAACTCTTTCGAAAGTTATAGCCCGCACACACATATATATATATATCCATATATATATATATATATATATGATATATATATATATATATACATATATATACATATATACATACATATACATATATACATATATACATACATATACATACATAATATATATATATATATATATATATATATATATATTAATATATATACATATATATATACATATATAAACAGACATTTCCAAAAATGGTGCCAAATTGTTCAGGAGGCTATGAAACGTCGAGAAATTTTGGTCCGACCCCTAGGTCTCGCCATCCGACCGACGCCAATAGTGTATGTGCCATATGGCAAATACACTAATGAAGATTTAACATTAGACATTGTTTATTAGTGTATTTGCCATATGGCACATACACTATTGGCGTCGGTCGGATGGCGGGACCTAGGGGTCGGACCAAAATTTCTCGACGTTTCATAGCCTCCTGAACACTGGCATCATTTTTGAAAATGTTTATATATATATATGTATGTATATATTATAGGGGGCTAATTTTAGTCGTAGTTAGGGGGGCAATTAGCCCTCTGGCACATCCAGTAAATAGCGGCATTATTTAAAAAAAAAATATTTGAAAATTTTATTCACGTAAAAAGTACCATATTATACGCGGGTACCGCTAGTAGAAAATATTATTTGAATAAATGAAATTAATAAATATTCAAAAAAAAGACACTCGATGTGTCGGAGAGAGCGCGAGACACCATGTAGGATGGATGCTGATGAGTGAGATAAGGCTACGGTCGTCGGTTGACAGAGGTGAGCGAACGTACGTACTTGTCGTTTTGATTTCGTCAGATATGGAATGACTTCGGCGATGTTATGACTCGCAAAAGAAGACAGACGAGGTCTGGCGACCGTATCAGGCACATCGGTCTGTAAAACAATTAAAATAAAATGATTGAATATCTGGCGAATAAAATACTTTTTATTTTGGGATTTTGGAGTTGGATTTGTGCTTTTCGTTTTGGAGCTATATTGTTTTTGGTTTGGAGTTTGGATTCTGCGTTGTTTCCTGCTTCGATTCCTGTATTGTTCGACCTTCCTAGTTTTCCTAATTCCCGAAAATTGATTTATTTTCCGTATTTCCATTGTTGGATTATTGTATTCGATTTAGTTAGTTTACCGTGCAAACATTAACCATAAAGGGCCAAGCGCTTCTCCTAGTAGGGATTATAAGTTGCTGCTTTTGGATTTCCGTGTGGTTGTGTTGATTCTGGAATACGGGAATAATTTGATTTATTCCAGAAATTTTGAAGATTGTGCAATTATTCCGAAATTTTTAATATTCGTTATCATAAGTGACGACGCATAAAGTATCCCAGAATTTTATCAAGTGTTTATCCCGGTGGGATAGATATGGTACTACAATATATCCCGAAAATATTAAAGGATCAAATCTAATATTTTATGAACATTTTACATTTCTGAATGTCGACCACTTTGAGTAGTACTGGGTAAATTTTAGATATTTACGTCAGAATTAAAATGATTAATGTTGCGTCGATTGTATTCCTGTAGGATTTCTTGCACTATATTGGGAATTTTATGGAATATTTTGAATCTTATTATGAATTAAGTTTGAATTCCACGTCGCCGGTCTCGCGATTTTAAAGTGTTTATGTCTCTCGTATGCTATGTATTTTCTTTTCAGGCTCCGGAATTTCTGTACAGGCCCGGATTAAGTGTGAAATAATTGTTAAAAATTAATTATGTGAAATTCGTTATCGTTCCGTATCGATTCATTATTTATGAAGAGTTTTTGTTGAGAATTTCGCTATTGTTAGGTTATCGTTTCACTATCGCTCGCTAACGTCACGCTACGTTTTGCGATTGAATAAGTAGGTTGTTGTGAGGCTTCGAGGCCTATTGAATTAGGATTTTTGTCTCGATTGTTGGAAGTTCCGTGAGGCCTGTGATTACAGTGCCGCTTTTATTTTTTTGTATCTCGAATACCGTGTGTCCCGATATTGTGTTCGGAACCTATTGTTTTGTTAGTATTTTATGTTAAGTTATCGTGTGGTTTTGGCCATTGAAATCACCTCTGATTTTTTTCTGTTTATCTTGCTAAAGAAGTAACAGCGTTAGGCCTGGGACTTAATATAACTGTGATTGTGGATCTGGACTCTGTTCCGGAATATTTTTCGGATCTCTTTTGGCCAACGTGGTTATCCTTTTTTGAATTATCCCTAACTGTGACCACTCTCGCGTCTCAGCTTGGACGACCTGAGACTTACGCAGTGTGGCCCTATAAGTTCTGGCGCCCTTTGATCTCTCGGTCGGTATCTGGCCCACTAAGTAATCTTCCAACGAGGTCCGTCTCTGGTTAGGTGATACTAGTGTAGAGGTGACTTCAAATAGAAAATTAAATTATTTTGACGCACGATTCATTGTGTGCGTTCACTTTTTGTGTTGTCCTAAGTGTCGAGTGGTAGGTGGTTGGGTTTTTTATTGCCTATTAAGGGCTTTTCCTGTATTTAAATTTTAGAGGCTGCTTCCCAAAACAAGTGCGATCGTAACTAGATAATAATTTTTGTTTTCCGACCCATGACCCCGCGCCGTCGGTAGCTAGCCGCGCAACCGATTCAATTCGGGTCTTTTGAAGCAAAAGCCATTGCTATAATATATATATATATTTATATATATATATATATGTGTGTGCGGGCAATAACTTTCGAAAGAGTTAATTGATTTTAACGAAATTTGGTAGGCACGTTGGAATCCATCACCGCACGAAGCCTATTTAAAATGGGCTCGATCGGACCATTTTAAGGGTTGTATTTAGGGGTTCCAAAAAGTTTTTGGGCCCAAAAATACCGAAAAAATTGTCAGAATTGTTTCAAAATTGAAATGTAACTCTTTAATAGAGATAAAAATGTGCTGCTAAAATTTTAATAAAATCGGCCCGACAGGACCGGACTTTCAAATTTTATGAAAACACTAGTTTGTTGATACGGATTTACTTATGAAAGGGTGAATTTAATTTGGTGCAGTTGTTGTACTGATAAAATCCATGTCTAATATTGAAATTTAGAAAAAATTAATTATTTTAAGGGATGTATTAAGGGGTTAAGTTTTTTATTTTGTCAAAAAACAAACTTATGTTCACATAATAATGCCACAATGCCTGTATTAGCAAATACACTATATTGTCGGCAGGGTTTGGCACTGCGACCCGAGTTTTTTTTAATTTTATTGATAATATTTTAATAAATAATTCAACCCTAATGTTAAGATGTTTTACCTGCATTGTCAACGTTTCCCCATGACTCATGCTTCAAAAATGACTTTTTTTATATTTTAAATCATTTCACTGGTTTTCTGTTACAAGTTCCAATGAAAAGTATTTTATTACATAATATATTTTTTGTTGTATGATTTGTTGATTAATTACGGTTTTGAAAAGTGTAAACACATGATCGTTCTGGTGTAAAAAATTGACTATTGTGGTTTTAGTTTTTAGTTTGGAAGACATTTTTTTCACATGGGAATTCTATCAGTAATATCGATTAAAAATAGAAAAAAATAAAGAATTGACATTGGAAATTAGATACCTATTCATTAATTTAGCTTCAATAGCATGCTTTTTTAAATTTTCATGGTCATATTATGAATCGTAAACAATACCTATACCTGCATACGTGTACCACAAAAGTTACTTACTTTGCCTGTACTTCACATATAAGAACCCTCTTTCACAATTTTAATATGGTGCGCGTGCTACCTTAATTTTGGGTCAACCTTGAAATATGTGGAATGTTTTGTGAAAATAGGTTCAGTCATTTTTTATGTGATGCCCGCTCAAACTAACAAACGTACAATTTTTTTTAGTAATAATTATTAATTGTAAGTGTTATAAAGGAGCTCGGAAAGTGCATTTATTTTATTGTAAATTATAGACGCGTCGATAGCTTAGGTCATTACAGGCGCGGATCCAGCCCTTAAAAAAGGTTGTGGTCACGGCCACCCGAAAATCGGCCAAGTGCGAGTCGAACTACGGACTCGCTCACGAAACGTCAAACAGTACAAACTATTAGACTAGTAGCCAAAATAAAAAAGTCAATCGCGTTCTTACCCGCACGGTTCGTTTTTTTTAAATTTTATTAAGGCATTACAGATATAACAGCCTATTGACCTCAATTAGGGTTGTGGGCATGCCCACCGTGCCCACAACGGTGGACATCAGCCTATCGACCTCAATTAGGGTTGTGGGCATGCCCACCGTGCTCACAACAGTGGATCCGCGCTTGGGTCATTAGCGTCTTGATTACATTAAATATCAACTCACTTAAAACTAAATGACATCACAAAACATCCATGAGCGGAGGCGGCATTCGAACTCTCGACAGTCTGATCCAGAGGTCACGACGCTAACCACTGGACCACACTGTTCTCTCGGAGAGTGCAATGTTCTAACTCCTCATTTCGCTAGATTCGTTGTATTTAATTTACGGTCGTAGTTCGTATCGAAAGTCGAAACCACTGCCTTGTTCAGCTTACCCTAAACTAGAGGTTTAGGCATGGCATTCAGGGACTCAATTATGTCATGCCAGGCATCTCCTAGCCCCGGGTCCCAGGGCTAGAGTCCTGTCAGCCCTACTCTTGTAAGAGCCATTGGTTTGGGAATTGGGATAATTATCGTATCTCTAAGTTGGGAACTAACTTCTAAAAGGAAATGTTGAAATAGTTAATTATATTCTAGTTAATTAAAATATGTTATTATAGTATTAAAAATGTTTTACGATAAAAGGAGATCTATTTACATATCGTTTTAGAAATGGTTCGATGAACAGTATATCGATTTATAGTCACAGTCGGTCCACTGATCGTATCGATGATAAATTATTATAATAAAGTAACGGCAGTACAATAGCAATATTCATGTTCAGCGTTAGAAAAGAATAAATCGTTCGAAGGGATCGTGCACCATCCACATGTTAGCATATTATAGTGCAATAATGAATCGCTAGGTGAATGCAACAGCAACACCGGAGGTTTTCACGGTCATTATCGTCGAAGACCCGCGGCATTTCTTAGCGTTCACCGACCTGTTGCTTGTCTGCTATTCGCACTGCGTCGGTCTATAATATACAATCAGCCATCCTGCAGTGGCGGGATTCTGGGAAATGATTGGTAGGGCAGAATATTATTATGATGAGAAACGAAAAAAAGACGTGATTGGTTGCCCGACCTTCCCCCCTTAATCGGTTCTCATATTAGCATTGTCTTTTCAATGATCTAGTACAGAAATTTAAAATCCCAGACTATCATTTTACCATTTTACAATAACGTAATAACATTATGATAGCCTAGGTGTCACTCTGGAAGAAAGAATTTTTCAAATGGGTTTTTAATTCAGCTTTGAATTTATTTTTAGATCTTTTTGGTTTTTTAGACCTAGATGATCTAAAGTTAAAACCATTTGCATTCAAGCTGTACCTATCATTTATGGGTACCAACCAAAAAAATACCTACCTAGTGTTCCACGAAATTTACCCATTTCAATTTTAGAAATGTTAGTTTATTTAATTTGTTAACAGATTTACGTTAATAAAATTATTGATAATATTTAAAAATTGTGAATTAAAAAAATAAACTGTATATTTTAAATATTATAGCATAGGCTCGTGAGGGCTTGAGAATAGCCGAGCGTGTAGCAATGCTGTTGTGTACATTGGCGCTGCTATGGTTCCTCTATTACAAGCCTCCAGTTGGCGGGTTCTATCCCGAGAGCTAGTAAAAGTGTCAATTGGATTTTCAATTTATTATTAAAAAAAAATAATGAATTGAAAATATGAATTGGTGCTAGGCCCAAATAACCTTAGCTGTTGGTGGTCTTTAAAATACAATGTTTCATAGGTTCGTGTCTTCCACTTGCATTGATGTCTTTACCACAAGACAGTCAGACATGTACCACATGTTAGAAAATGACATTCAAGACAGATTATCAAAAATTTTGAAAGGCTTAAGGCTATATATTATGCTTAACTCATGACTAGGGCTTCCATACCGGAATTCAGAGCGGGCAATATATCAATTACGGAACTGAAGAAAGTAATAATAGAGTTTAGACAACAGTTGGGGATTTTAAATTTTTACCATGCCGTCTGCCAGATTGGCATGGCAACTGCCCGTGTTCGTCATACCCGAATTTCGCCAATGCAATCAACTGATAGCTTTTATTATTATGACAGTTACTAGTCATTGCGATTTGACAATTACTTACCTACTCGAAATATCTCTTGATACATCAGTTTCAACGAAGATTGTGCGGCCTTACGTTATTGGTAGCAACATCTGACGGTCTCCTAGCGACGTAATCGCAAAATCGTGCGAGAAATAGTAGCATAAAATTAAGCAAAATCGCAGGATAGTCCACTATCCTGCGATTTTGCTTAATTTTATTATAATCACGATGGACACGATTTCTAATATACAAACAGTAGCATGTGTGCGCTGGCCCTTGGATGAACGACGAAAAAGAATATTCGGCTAAAAAAAATTAAAGTATCTTTTGTACATGGTTGGGTGCATCCAGTAGGTACTGTTTATTTTTAAAATATTATTTAGTTTTACCTTCTGTGATCATAGATTGACTTACGAATATCTCTTGAATATCGTCACTTAAAGTGCAAAAGGTTGTATTTCAAAAATTCTATTTTTTCTTTTTATTATTACTATACGCTGCATTTTGTGATTTCCACAGGGTGGTAAAATCTACTATGTCATCAGCTGATCCAATAAGAGGTACAACCAAATGTCAAAAAGTTCTATGTTTTTAAAGCTGACAAATAGTCGTATGTTTGACTACGGTTCTTAGTGCAGATGTTTTAGAATTGCTACAATAATCTCTGTTCAAATAATAAGGAAAAAATTACTTGTTTGCTCTCCTGAAAAATATAGCTATTAGCCATACGTTCTTTTGCACTTTGAGGGACGATATGTTGCGTTTCATTTTAAAATATATCAACGTTTTGTTTGTAGAAAATCAAACTGTCAATCATCCGTCAATTAAATGTAATCGTATCATGTTTCAGAAATACATCAAATGGTAATTAAAATAGTAAAAAGTTTAGCAAAAGTGTCCCATCTGTAGAAACATGCATTAATTTAAATACTTTCTATTAGTTAACGTGTTCCGATGATAATACATATTTTAACTCTTTTAATACCACTGAAATTTAAATATAATAGACGTAGTATGTACACGATAATTACTTAAATTGTGTTGCTAATTTGGTTAATTGAATTTGCAGTTACACGATAGGAACTTGGTTATAAGAAATAATAATTTCCTCTAATATTCTCAATTGTCGAGCATCTATAATCCACAATCTAAAACAAATTTCAGAAGATTTCAAAGTTTCGTTTGTAAAAACGATCATACTTTTTATAGCTATACGAATTGAAATAAAATGCAATAAATCTCATACAAAACCAATCATCGAAAATTGTTCGTTAGCCGTTAAATCGTAAGTAGTAGCATGATCATTATAGACCATCTACGTGCCAATTTTTTCAAAAAATGTTTAATGTGGCCATGACGTGCCAACAAGCACTTAAGAAATGGACAAAAAAATTATTCAAACGTAGATGAAAGAATTATTTCGATAATGCACTGAGTGCCATGAAACTTTCGTCGACTTCTCATGTCGATCTCGTAATATACCTATCGAGTATCGTTACGGATCACCCTATATATAACCGGTAGGCAAGAATTATGAGAAACGGGAGTCTGCTTGCTGAACACACTGGTGCCTTCGCGAAGATTCTAGACAACGCTAGAGAATACGAGGACGCACTGAGCGTACACCGCGCGCCCTATATAAGCAGCGAGTCGACGGGAGTAGTCTATGGTGAGTCGTGCAATCAAGTGGATCAGTGATATAAATATTAATCAGTTCAACGGAGATCAGTCGGTCAGTGTAGATTATACTGTGACAGTGTTGAACAGCGAATATAGTGCGAAATAAATCTGAGTGAATATAAATATACAAACATAAATAATTAGAATTAAATAATCTTTGTAAATATAGTTATTGTTTACTTGTGTTGATTGTCAGAACTGACTTTTGGTTGTTGTATTTATTATTGTTGTGTTTTAATTATTGTAAATAAATATATTTTATTCCGCCAACTCAGAAAACAGTTTTGTAACACTATGTTATATTTGAATGGTAGCCACATTTTTTCGACAGCATCTAGCATATTTTTAATTATTTCGATTGTGTACCACAATCAATGGCGTGCCGACAATATTTTGTCGCGTGCCATAGGTTCGCCATCCCTGTTATAAACGATGTCGACTGTATCATATTGTATCTTGCAAAATGAACGACAAACAACTATGTTGCACTGTGAATGCTTTGTATTTTCAAAATTTCAAAAGGTCATTTGATCAGATTTGAGCAGATTTTCTTGAATTCTAGTTTGAGCTAAAGAAGCTGACCAAAATTGACATCCCTCTAACTGTAAGGTTTTTTTGTGAAATTGAAAACGAAGACGGGTGTGTAATCTTACAGCTTCGACAGAATATTCGAAAGAGTATTGTATTGCGTAAATAACATGATACCGTAGCTGAAAGAGTTAAAAAGCAACAAGATTCAAGATTATTATTTTATTATATGAGCTGCATTTGAATTGGAATAATAGATACCTATATAGTTTAATGTTAAACTCGACCACGCCCTCATAAATTAAATGATATCTATAATGTTTCTTGTTTTTATGTTTATAACAAGTACTATAATAAGTATATGTCAAACAGAGGTTCCCAAACATTTTCATTCATTTTCTGAACAACGAAATCTCGCGAGCGCCATGCAGCGGGTCTTCAGATTTGAAAGAAGTTATAAAATTTGAACAAAAATAGAGCGTGATCCATTTAAACGTATTTTAGACACTATCAAAAATTAATATCAATGCTTTACGATTATAACATTATTCAAAATAATTAGTAGTATTTGAATCGTTCTCTGAAATTACCTAACACTAAATTCTAATGACCTCAGTTATCGAGCGTCTATGATCTACGCTTCTGGTACGATTCTCAACGCTAAAAGTATTTTTAGCACTAAATTACCATGGAACTGTTACTGACGAGTAGTGACAGTCACACGAGTCATAATATCATTATTTTTTATTTGGAAATAAGCTGCCAATTTACATTTGTTCAAAGAATTCATTTAGAAGCTTTGATGTGAATATAGTTGTTGTTAAATGATATAATTTTTTTTTATAGATTTAGAAGTATATAAAATTTTTACTTCCCACCTCTACTATGGTAGGGAAGTAATGGATTTAGTCCGAAAAAAATATTTCGAGATTTTAACAGATCTTCACGTTTTGAGACCCTAGCAATCGTTTAAGATCATTTTCTGACTGATGTCTATATGTGTGTGTGTGTGTGTGTGTGTATGTGTGTATGTGTGTGTGTGTATGTGGTCAATTTTTCGCCTTCGATATCTTAAGAACGGAACAACATCCGGGCATGCCGATTGTTCTATTGTGTTTATCAGCCTTTAACTTAGATCTGATTAGATTTTGAGTCAAATCGGTTCAGTGGATCCTGAGATATTCAAAAAAACGTTCTCAATGTCACGTATTAACATAGGTAAAAAAATATAAATGAATTCTAGATGTTATAATATGAAAAAAATGTAAATATTATTTTTCTCTAAAATGTATAGTTTTCGAGAAAAAAAATATTTTACTAAAAAAAATAAAAATTGTACGTAAATCAAGGTAACCATGATTTTTGCTATATTAAGCTAGCCATCAGTAGATCACCAAACAAAAAAGAGGGCCATGCTTTTTTCAAAGAATAAAAATTAAATTTTGTTTTAAAGACCACCAACAGCTAAGGTTATTTGGGCCTAGTCAAAGAATAAAAAAAGAGTGTTTATTTTTTGCAAATATTTACTAGGTGGGAAGTATAGGACTGGTCATCAGTCGAATTTTTTTGTGTTAGAGTGAGGATAGTGTATGTGGAGAGAGGTAAAGTTTAATTATTAGAGTATGTTTTTTTTTTTTTTTAAATTAAATTGAAATATAAAGAGTTTAGATTATTAATGTTAGTTTTGTAATTAATGTAAATTGGCAGCTTATTTCGTAATAAAAAATTATAACTACTGCCGTACTAATTGCAAATCATATAATATCATTATGCACGAGATATATAATATAATACTATGGTACTTTTTGTTATACCCACTATAAGCAAATTTTCACTTTATTTTCAGTATATTTTCAAAAGTTTTTGATGGTTCATTTGGGTGGCCAACTTCAAATTTATTAATAGGAAGTAAGTATGGTTATAGCGGGCGGATAAGAGCGAATAAACATAAATCACTATGGAAACTGTTTATTTATTACACTAATGTGTTTTGAAAACACTTTCTATCTGTTAACTGGCCCATTCCATACATACATATACGTATGTAAAGTAGCTATTTTATGGTGGGTATGGCAAAAAGTATTTTTATTTTAAATCTACTTAATTGAAAGTTGTACCAAAAACAAAGCATAAATTTGTTTCTGTATAAGTACTTGCTTTTCAAAAATTATAGAATTCCAGTTTGGAGACCGCTGATATAAAATATTATCTATCGTAAATTGTATATTTTATGCATTGTACATAATATATGTGTACATATATCAATCAAATAAAATACGTGTTTATTGATTACAAATAATTACCATTATTGTAAACAGAACTTAATTTAACATTGTAATCATTTTCACAGTAGTGTAGTGGCCCCTGTCGTGAAATATCAGTTTGTAAATTCTCACTTCTTTTTTGAAATTTGAAGGTCGTTATAGCAAATCACTAGTTTCTGTTTAATTTCTTGTCCATCAAACCTGATGGATATACTTTATAAAATAATTTGCTTTTTTATTTTTTTTTTGTTAAATCATCATGTATGTCTTGAGGTCAGAGGAGGGGAACTCTTAAGCGATGTAATCGGGGCTCAAAATATCTGTCTCCAGGCCTGGCAGATCTGCCCAATACAAAATCTGATGATACTTAGTCACTTAACGTATGACAATGTGTTCTTCATTATTTTCCACGTCATTCTCATCAATAAAGCAATCAATAATAATTAAACTGACTTGTTGATGGCTACAGTTAATCGTTGAATAATATTTAAGTCATGATTGCGACGTAATTAACAAATGCTTAAAATAAGTAGTTCTTTTTTTAAACTATTTAACTATTTAGTTTTTATAAACGAGTGTTTGTACTATGAATCGAGCTTTAGGATAATGATTAATTTAGTTATTTGCTTTAGTGATTGAGTCTATTATTTCAAACAAGCGTATATTATTAATAGCACCTTCAGCCTTAGGGAATAAAAAGGTGTTATTGTTTTGCTGACTAATGAAAGTAATTAAAAAAACAAATATTGCAAAAAATATGCCCGAAGTAAGTATGTACCTATTATGTCTAATGATAATTAAGAATAAGCAATAACGACCTCTCACTCTTATTTCGGGAGATAGGTCCATTGATTTGTTGATTCGGAAATTTTGGGCGCTACGGCAAAATTTTTAAACACTATGGTGATCTGGCGTCTGAAGACTTATCGTTCCTTGTATTGAAAATTATATAAAAATAATTTATGAATTTCCCTTTATATAATATAGGTATTTATTTAATATATATAAAACAAATATTTAAAAACAGTTGATGATATGATATTACATTTTCATTTTAATACTTTTTTATTGTAATCATGATAATATGAAAACCATTATGAAGATATGTTATATTGATGCCACTGAAATATTATATTGTACTGAATTAGTTTTTCACTTCTTCTTTTCTTGAGGTTTGGGGCAGCAAGATCCACCGCTGTTTGATTTGGCGGTGTTGCCACAGTTGCATCCGCTGTTACAGTTGCAGCTAGAACCGCATTGGCTGGCTGTACATTTGCAATCTATAATCAAAAATTACTTTTTTTAATTTTTAGAATCCTAAAATACATATGTTTTGGTTTGTAAATCCATGAATGTTTTATTTTTTACGAAAAAATTCACTGTCGAATCGAAATTCTCTGATCTAGGGCCGTAGCTAGAGGAGCATATAGAGGTTCAATGTCCTACAATAATGTCCCGTCTTTTGTAATTTTTACCTTTTTTATATATATAAAATTTCTAATGCCCTACCACAATTTGGTTTTTGCTACCGCAGTGCTCTAGAAATGTTGTTATTGATGGTTGAAGTTAATACGACTGTTAAAAAACTATAATTGGTTCTTTTGGCTACTGAATTTATCAAATATCAAATAAATAGTTTACGAACAGCTGCCCTTCATTTGGGATTGAAATATTAGTTATAACTAAAATATACGTTATAGTTATAAATAAATAAACACATAAATCATTTTATTGTATTAGCTATACCATATTATACAGGTCAACTAAAAGTCTCTAGAAGCAAATTTAATTAGGTACTTAAAGACAATTACTTAATTTTTTCGATTTGTTATTTGTTAGGGTTCCGTATCTCAATAAGAAAAAACGGAACCCTTATAGGATCACTCGTTTGTCCGTCTGGCTGGCTGGCTGGGTGTCCGTCTGTCAAAACCCATTTTTACTTCCCACCTCTACTATGGTAGGGAAGTAATGGATTCAGTCCGAAAACAATATTTCGAGATTTTAACAGATTTTCACGTTTTGAGACCCTAGCAATCGTTTAAGATCATTTTCTGACTGATGTCTCTCTCTGTGTGTGTGTGTGTGTGTGTGTGTGTATGTGTGTGTGTGTATGTGGTCAATTTTTCGCCTTCGATATCTTAAGAACGGAACAACATACGGGCATGCCGATTGTTCTATTGTGTTTATCAGCCTTTAACTTAGATCTGATTAGATTTTGAGTCAAATCGGTTCAGTGGATCCTGAGATATTCAAAAAAACGTCCTCAAAGTCACGTATTAACATAGGTAAAAAAAAATATAAATGAATTTTAGATGTTATAATATGAAAAAAATGTAAATATTTTTTTTCTCTAAAATGTATAGTTTTCGAGAAAAAAAATATTTTACTAAAAAAAATAAAAATTTAACGTAAATCAAGGTAACCATGATTTTTGCTATATTAAGTTAGCCATCAGTAGATCACCAAACAAAAAAGAGGGCCATGCTTTTTTCAAAGAATAAAAATTAAATTGTGTTTTAAAGACCACCAACAGCTAAGGTTATTTGGGCCTAGTCAAAGAATAAAAAAAAAGAGTGTTTATTTTTTGCAAATATTTACTAGGTGGGAAGTATAGGACTTGTCATCAGTCGAATTTTTTTAATAACAAATTGATAACTTGTGAATAGTCGAGCAATGTTTTTTATAAGGCGTTTCCATTACTCCCCTATTATATTTTATTAAATATCAACTCACTTAAAACTAAATTACATCACAAAACATCATGAGCGGAGGCGGGATTCGAAGCCGCGACGCTAACCACTGGACCGCATTGTCCTCCCCCTATTATAAGCCCCCAGTGTTCAGGTTCTGAGAACTGATAATATAGTATCAAATGGATTTTCCATTTATTAAAAAATAAAAAAATTGAAAATATGAATTGGTACTAGGCCCAAATAACACTGGCTGTTGGTGTCCTTAAAAAATAACAAACTGAAAATTCATTTGATAATTTCTCCAGTTCTCATATTGTAGCCTAGGAGGAATACACAAGTCATGGAAACGCCTTTATAAACCACAACATCGCTAGGATCTTTGCTATTCTAATAAAAAAAAGCTCAAAAAAATAAAAAATAAAAGCAAAATAGCTTACCTTTACCACAAGCACCGCACGGCATGTTGATATTTAATGGTCGTCTTGTTGATCAACAGAAAAACAATTGATAGTTTGGTTGGTATAGCAACGCTGTTATCACTGTATCAGAGAATCAGTTCAGTTTGTAGCATTTCTGGGACCGGTCGGTTCTATTTATCGTACCCGCCGTCGCACCGCACACGGCGTCTCAAATTGCACACCGCAATACAGTGTCGTGTGCAATTGAAAACATTCCATGTTTTCACACCACACCACGTTGTGGTCTCACGTCTCTCGTACATCGCTCTAATGCACGGTACCACTTCAACTCCAGTGGCGGGGAAAACTCCGGGGTATACACATCAAAGCTGGGCAGTGGGTAACCGACAAAGCACCGAACCTAAGTGCTTAAAACACCGAGCATTGAGCACTTTCATAATCGCTCGCTTTATTCAAGCATCGAACACTTTTATTTTCAAAAATGCTTAAAAGCATCGAGCACTAACTAAATTGCTTAAAAAAGTTAAGCATTTAGCATTTTAAAGTAACTTCTTAAATCTTAACTTCAAACATTACAACACAAAAGTTCAAAGTTCAAAACATACAAGAAAATTGAAAACGATCTTTAACATGAAACGAAACAAGCCGTGAGGTGGGTCGTTTATTATAGGACAAGTGCGACCCTTGAGGTCCACACGACGAACTTCCCAGTTTCATAAATATTTAATAACAATAATTAAATTAGATATTACACAGAAAAGTAATCATTTTAATCATTAAAACATAATTATTATTTATTTTTAACAATAATTTAAAAAAAACGGCTGAACCGATTTTTATAAAATTTATGTCGGATTAAAATGACGTTAACACGCCTCGATTGACACCCTTACGAAGTCGATATAATTTTTTATTCGCGAGATATTGTGTAAAATCTACTTTTTTGGAGTCTATTTGGTTAAGAAAAAAGAACGGCTAAACCTATTTTGAAAAAATTTCTTTCAGATCATATTTACGTTAATACGCGTCGATTGGCACCCTAACGTAGTCGATATCATTTTTCATTCTCGAGATTTCGTCTTAGAAAGAAAAGGACACATACGTACACACACACAGACATCTTTCTAAAAATAGTGTAGTGACCTTGAAACATAAAAATTTGTTATACATTTTGATTTCGATTTTCGGACCCATTACAATAACTTCCAATGGGAAGTTAATAATAATCAGTTAATAATTATTTTATCTGATTTTTTTGGTACACGATGTTGTAAAAATTGTACACCACTGACCACCTAAAATATTGAAATGAGTGTTGTGTTATTTTTTTATTAAACTTTAAGTGACTCTTTAAATGAAAGTTACGACACTGATCGTCAAAATACGTTTAATCGTTTTTTTTCCTGCACCGAAACCTTCGGTATTTTTATGCGCTATACAAATTGTTGTTTAATAACAAGCATCATTGTTTAATTAGTAATGTTGTTTATCCCATTAAAAATGGCAATATACAATTGTAAAAATTTATTGAATATACTGTTCACGTAATTATTACATTTATACTTTAGTAAACATAATATTAATTTTTGAAATTAAACAAAATAACTACTAAATGTGTCATAAGTACGTCAATCATTTAGATTTTAGAGTATTCTCTACCGAAACCTTCTGGTGCCTTCTGCACTCTTCATCGCAAATCCTTTCCCCTTATTTTTAAAGTTAAATTTTATTTATTGTGGATTATAGACGCGTCGACAACTTAGGCCTTAAGCGTCTTAAATACATTAAATGACAATTCTCTTAAAACTAAATGACATCACAAAACATTCATGAACGGAGGTCCGATTCGAACCCATGACAGTGTGATCCAAAGGCCGCTACGCTAACCGTTACACTACACTGTCCTCTTTAAAGTTAAAGGGTTCGGGTAAACGCCAAATGAAGGACCAAGAATCACAACTCAGATCCTACAGGCGAAAAATTGAAAAAAAATGTCCTGGAAAAACTTACAACTTTTTAAAAATTACTTAATCTTTCACAAGTAGTCAAAACTTTTTTCAAAAAATTCGCCTGTAGGATCTGTTGTGTGATTCTTGGTCCTTTATTGGACGTTTACCCAAGCCTTTTAGCTTTAAAAATAGTTTAAGAAGAGCCATAACCGTTTTAGGTGAGGGTAAAGAATTTGAGATAATGAGTGCAGGGGATAACTTTCGGTAGGGAATACTTGATCGAAACCAATTATGTCGAATCTTTGGTATCTTTGTTTCTATGTTTTCAGATAAATGTTTAACCAAATTAAAAAAGAGGTTATTAATTCGACGCGTATATTTATAATTTTTTTAAACCCTAACTTTTCGAAGGGGTTAACCGATTTGAATAATTAACGCCGTTGTGTTCAGGAAGATGACGGAATGATCCTATATAATTTTTACTTAAATCGGGTTAGTAGTTTTTTTCTACTAACCAAATATCATTTTTTTATGTACGTTCAGCCTTCTTCGAGGGGTTAACCGATTCGAACAATAAGATGAAAACTAAATCACGGGCCTTTGTACTATCTCTAGGGTCCACGGAGATGCTAAATAGAAAAAATTGGGAACAGGAAACATTCACGCTGTACTCAGGCCTATACAAAGGCTCATTGGCTATTGTGCTTCCCCGACATTTAAACCAGGTCCCGAACAGTTCTGGGTTCTCATGAGAACTGCGGAGGTGTTTAATGAGTGAATTATGTGGATTATAGATGCTCGACAACAGAGGTGCGGAGGTGTTTAGTCCATTCGTGATGAAACTGATGAATCTCTTGGTCCCATAATTGCTTGCTTTCCAAGTGATACTAAATGATTTTAATAACCATAAAAATAAGTTTGGTGAATATGAACGAAAATAATAATACAGAACTCTTAAATCACTAATAAATATGTTATCGTATGTTTAATAGATGGCAACTCAATCAATTCTATTTTTTTATAATGAAGGTACAATTCATAGAGTATTACAATTACTAAGTACAGAAAAATAACTGTAATATTATACTGCCGTCCTAACCTAAAAAGCAGTATCTCCAAAACGCGTGTTTAAATTCTTACAAGTTATCAATTATTGATATTGCAAAGCGCAGAAGATATTTGTTAATCTAGTGCTCTTAATAATGGTTCCTACTTTCTAGCGTTGTAGGATAACATATATTCACAACGTAGAAATTATTTGCTATAGGTAAATGAGGAAACAATGGAGATACTACTTTTTAGGTTGTACGTATATAACAGTATCTACCTTTGAAACGATTATTTTTATTTTGTGACAAATACTGAAGTCAGATAAAAACATTTATCAATGCTGAGTCATAAAAACCAGCGCCCAAAAAAACTATAACTTGCTATGTAAAAAAGTGAAAATATGTTTGTTTCGTATGAAACGATAGATAAACTACAATTATCACTAAAGTAAATAAGATAATTTTTATATCACATTCCGTATCGATCGTTCTTCTTCAATGAAATATGTACCTACCTAATATTAAATTAAATATGTACCTAATACCTATGATTTGTGTGTAACACAAGCCGCTATTTTTAAAAACCTGGGGCTACTGGATATGGCTGATCAGAGACTCTTACACCTTTTGTGTTTTCTACGTATCGACAACTAATGACATATGATTCCATGTTGTCTTCGCTGAAAGTTGATTATCTACAGACGCATCATCAATACAACACTAGGCATACAAGTGACTTGATCATACCCAGGACATATACCTCAGTTGGCGCAACATCCATCATCGTTCGTGGGCCAAAGGAATGGAACAAGTTGCCGAAAGCGCTACGTTCTCAGAGATACGGCAATTTTAAAAGCAACTTAAAAAAGCTATTGCTAAGCTCTATTAATTATAGCTAAATTTTCCCATGCTTATGTGAACATTTGTTTTTAAATAAAAATATATTAATTATTCTTATAATAGAGCAAGAGCCCGTGACAGCCAGACCGTCGTCATTTTATAAAAGCTGAAAGTTTCTCTGCGCATGTACCCAACACAGGTAAGAACGATCAGCGACTTATGAAGTTTGGATAGTGGTTACTTTGGCAGGTAGAGGGTAGCAAAGGTGCATAAAATAGTATCTCAAATTCGTTAAAGTATAAAGCTCAGTTTTTTTATATTTTCTTCGGAATAATATTAGAAATCACGTCGTCCATTGCCAGACGCTTAGTACGGTTTCAACCCCCTGCCAGACACCCCTAAAGTTCAATAAATTATGAGTATACTTTCGTTATAGTATAAAAGCTGAAATTTATGTATTTTACTTGGGAAACTATCAAAAGATGTTACCTCAGTAGCCAGACAGTTCTGACGGTTCTAACCCCTAGCCAGGCTACTGAGGTAACATCTTTTGATAGTTTCCCAAGTAACATATATAAATTTCAGCTTTCGCGGGCTCTTGGACTATAAGTAACATCAGCAGACATGTTTCTTGTATTTTAATTTAAATTTTAATATTTTTGTATTTCTATGGTACTTTATCAAAATGTTTTAATGATGAATGTGTTTATTATTGTATATTTATATGTTTTTTAGGACAAGATGAAAACGGCTTCGTTCATTCTTGCACCTATAATAAAGATCATTATTATTACTATTATTATTATTATGTATATAATTTGTTTATTACTTATAATATATTTTCATTAAATACAATAAAATAATAATAATAATAATAATAATAATAAATATTTTGCATTATTATTTTGCTTAAATTCTTTTCAAAAAAATTATAGAAGATTTTGTTGAAACGACTAAATATATATTATAAAACTGGTTTTAATTTTTAAAGCGTGTTGTACCTTCTGATCTCCCGTCTTCTATAATTCCTATCTTCCCAGTCATTTTCTTGTATAGTCCCCTCTCCTCCATTGCTATTTGATACGTAAAATTCAGCGGAAATCTCGTCGCAAGAAACACGCCGCGGAAAATCGCCCCGTGTAGCTCCTCTCTTATACAGCGTTCATCAAATCGCAAAACCGAACTTATCCATAGACTACTCTGGTAAAAGACACGTAGCTTTATTATTATTGTGGTTTTACTGTAAATTTTTGTGCAGGCAGGTGGAACCTACATGATAAAGATAATTTGAAGTACGTAATTAGTGATAACACAAAAAGGTGTAGATCACACGCACATAAATTAGTTATAGACGTTGCCCTACAGTCAACTGTCTATATTGATAAAAAAAATAGTAGACAAGAAAGTAAAATTTGTTATAGAAACGTTATGGTGTTCAAATTTAATATTTAAAATAATTATGGCTTTAGCTAAAACATTATTAAATCTTGTTATAGTAGTTTTTCTTTTTGGATTATGTTCAACGGACGAAAGTGTAGCACAAACTGGAGGAATAAATGGTGATTTAGTTCCGACTGTTGTTCCTGAAGTGAAGAACCTGGTTCCGGATGACGTCGAGGTAGTTCCTGCTAGCGTAAATAATACAGACTTCCAGGTGACCCATCAAGAAGGTAGCGACAGTGATGATGGAGTCGTTGTAGAACCAGTACCTCCTGAAACTGTTCACACCAACAATGAACAGTCGGGTAAAAGCGATAAATACATCAATCCCGATTACGACAGTGTTAGCTATGGTAAATTATTTATTTTTTTTTAAGAGGGCGACACTCTTGTAACGTTTTGATGATCCTCAACTATTTAACTAGTTAATTAACATAATATATAAATCCAAAATTTAAATATACAGGGTGTCCCAAAAAGAATGGGACATAAAGTAACAGCTGATTCCTTACAAAAAAATATTGCGATAGACCCCAACTTGTCTATTCCGAAAGTTGATTTTAAAAGAAATACAGGGTGTCAAAGTTTAATTTTTATTTTTATCATTATGACGCGGCCTTTTAATAAGAAACATTGAATTTTTAAATAAAACTGTCAAAATTACCATGATAACGCCGCGCCGGCGTTTTCAAAGCCACCTATGTTTATTTTCAAAATTTGCCATTTAAAACCACATTCCATCGATTACTTGAAGTGCAAATATCTTGAAAAAGGTTACTCCTAGCCACTTTTACAAAGTATACCTTTTTTACGTAAAAATGACGGAAAAATCAATTTTTTAATTCAAAAAAATAGTACGAGTGCGTACAAAAAAGTTATGACTATTTGAATGATTGAAGAGGTGTGTAAGTGGCGCCCCCTACAAGAAAAAGCCATACCAAGGTCAGATTTGAATTTCTCATGTCAAAAATCCCCATAAACCAAATTTCATTAAAATGCCTAAATTATTTTAAAAGTTATTTAAGAAAATCAAAAATAAAAATTAAACTTTGACGTCCTGTATCTCTTTAATATCAACTTTCGGAATTGACAAGTTGGGGTCTATCGCAATATTTTTTTGTAAGGAATCAGCTGTTACTTTATGTACTATTCTTTTTGGGACACCCTGTATACAGGGCGAGTTACTAAGAATGTCTCGGGCGATATCTCATTTATCATGAGCATAAGAAAAAAAAGTTTTAAATGAAAATTGGATTGGAATAAGAGCACTACACTTTAAAATTATTTTTAGATATACAGGATGTACGATCTAGTCATGGTACAACTGACTTGTATTTTTATATGTAGAACACCCTGTATATTTTTAGGTCATCTTATTGTTCATTCGGAGGCCTACATAAAATGATGCCATTTTTGAAATTCGGTTGGAATGTAGCCAAAATATTCTACTTTTTCTGCAAAATTCTACATTTTTGTTATCTACTACTAAAATACACAACAACATTTTTCAAGTTGAGTCAATTTTTGCGTGTCAAGTATTAGTCTATAGTATGTACTACCCTCCAGATACTTCAGAGTTAAATTTAATTATACAGGGTGTTAGTTGCAATGGTTGGAAAATGCAAAACTTTAACTTACCTTAAGTCAATTTTTTTAAATAGCACACCCTATATATATTTAGGTATGTGAATAGAGCTCGCTTTCGTCTACACATTTGATACCTAAAAATATACAGGGTGTGCTATTTAAAATTTTTTTAAGTAGCACACCCTGTAAAACTTTTTTTTCTAATGCTCATAATAAATGAGATATCGCTCGAGACATTCTTAGTAACTCACCCTGTATTTTAACAAAAAGTGAAAACAATCGATGTGCGAACGCTAATGACCTCAGTTGTCGAGCGTCTATAATTTACAATTCGATGTACGAATATGATCATCGCAACGTACTCAGGAACCAGATGGGGCAGCAGTACCTACAGATTCACTTACTGGCAATCAAATTAAATTTTAATTTGTCCAAAAATTAAGAGGATTGTTATAATTTATGTTTGTTTTGTGTTTGGTACATGTAGTCCTGTACGTGGGTATCAAAAATGAGTGTTTGAATGCAAAAGGTGGGGTAGTAGCGATTTTTTAGTATGTTGTTAGGCTTGGGGCCCTAATAAAAAGTCCAAGTTTTCGACCTCGAGGCGCATGCGCTCGAGCCGTCATCTTGGATTTTAGGTACAAAAATCTGGTTTTTTGATAATAACTCAAAAACGGTAGCTTTCACGACAAAAGATGTTCTATACAAAGTTAAAGAGGACAAAATTTCTTACATTTTTTCTAGAATTTTTTTTTGTAGCACACATATGTTAGGAGTTACAGCTCCGTGAAGTTGCACTATTTGAAAAAAAAGTATTATATCTTGTTATTTGGCATTGAAAGCGAGGACGAGGATGACGACATTTTTCAGGCTACGGACCAAAACTACGACCAGGACACCGACAATAACCAACCCGGACCATCGAAACGTACCAAAATGTAGTCGAAATTAATTTTTGTAACGCTCTAAAATCATAATTTACTATTCTTAAATTTAAAAAAAAATGCGATATACTTTTCGCCTTTATTAAACTTTGTTTACGAAAAGTATAGTATTGTTAAATGATAATATTCAAGTGCCTTTTAGTTTTTTTTTTATAATTTATTATGTAAAAATATAATGATATATAATAAGAATAATAAAATAAAACTCAACCAAAATGAAGTTTCCGCATTTTTTTTTCAAATAGTGCAACTTCACGGAACTGTAACTCCTAACATATTTGTGCTACAAAAACATTTTTCTTACAAAAAATGTAGGAAATTTTGTCTTTTTTAACTTTGTATAGAACATATTTTGTCGTGAAAGTCACCGTTTTTGAGTTATTATCAAAAAAACAAATTTTTGTACCTAAAATCCAAGATGGCGGCTCGAGCGCATGCGCCTCGAGGTCGAAAACTTGGATTTTTCATTAGGGCCCCAAGCTTAACAACATACTAAAAAATCGCTACTACCCCACCTTTTGCATTCAAAAAACCCCCACGTACTGGACTAATGGGGGTCCCCCCTAGAGCCATATAGTGATTGAGAAAAAAAAATATAATTTATGTTCCTATAGTTCCATTTTTCAAATTTAATGAATTTTGTTTTAGTTACACAATTTAACTAGAACACTGAACTATTGATTTCATATTTCTTTATTTTTAGATGAATAGAATTGCATAGGTCCATTTCTATTCTGAATGGAATGTCGCTCTCTTAATAAGCGGGCCCAATAAATATTACTCAAAGTTGATATTTATAATATCAGAAAAATCATCTTGTTTTATTCATAAAAAAGTCGATTTTTTAATTTTAACTTCATACTGAGAACAAGAAATGGCCATTTTGTATTTAGTTGTAATTAATTAATGATAATCTTTATTGTTATGTATCAATTATGTATTAATATTATTATGAGTAATGTATTTTAAAATTGTGCAATCAAACGTTGTAATCACCAATACTGGAAGACATGTTTAAGGTATATTTACACTTCAATGGGTTACCTAGCCTTTAATAATATTGGGTCATATGTAACGATTTCGCAAAAATATAGTGCTGAATCTTTTTTCTGATTATCCTCTAATCTAACGATAATAACTGAACGTAATATACTAATTTAATTATTAATTGGTTGAATTTCCTTAAAAGTATTCGATATCGGAAATTGACCCCTGCACTTCTCATCTTAAATCCTTTCCTCTCGCCTGAAAATGGTTACAGCTCTCCCGACGCTATTTTTAAAGCTAAAGGTTTAGGATACGCCAAATGAAAGGCCAAGAATCACACTACAGATCCCTCAGGTAAAAATTGAAAAAAAAAACATTTCTTGGAAAAACTTACAACTTTTTAAAAATACGTAATTTTTTACACGTAGCCAAAAGTTTTTTCAAAAAATTCGCCTGTAGGATCTGTAGAGTGATTTTCGCTCCTTCATTTGGCGTTTACTCGAACTCGTTAGCTTTAAAAATAGTGTCGGGAGAGCTGTAACCGTTTTAGGCGAGGGAAAAGATTTGAGATGAAGATTGCAGGGGGTAACTTCTGGTAGAGAATACTCTTAAGTATTTTGAGTCCAGCCCGGTCTGTGCTCGGTAATTGTCCTGTTAAAGTGCAAATATGCGTTAATTTATCGTAAGTAATCAGGTGTGGCATGACGATAACTTTTAATCATTACAAAGATTAGTATATTTGCCGTCCTCGATTACGTTGATATAATTTTTCGGAAATATTATTCACAGTAATATTACAAATTATTATGAAAATATCTGACTAGTTGAAATTTGAAAGTAACAATGCAATTATTTAATTTATTTAATTAAAAAAGCAATTACAAAAATGGGACCTCTGTCTGTATTATTATGTTCCTGGAGATTTTTTTGGGTTTTCGGGTATTTTGTATGAAACCCAGACAGTCGATGAACTCGTTTCCAAAATTTGTATCTGTTTGTTTGTATAGGTACTGACATTACTTGAAAAGTGTTAAATCGCTACTCAAATTTAAAGTACCTATAGGGCACTTTTTAACCGGCTAGGCTTAGACCTTAGGTTAAAGTCAAAAGTAACACTAACGCGAGCCTTTTTGCAAACAAAACCGACATTGACGTAAACGAAGCCGCGGGTAAAAGTAATTAATGCAATAAGGTCAACTCAAATAATAAATATAAACTATTAATTTAATTATAGCTACTATGTAAGTGCTTATTGAACATAAACAATATGGTCATTTTTTGTTGTATTTTAAATAGTTTTCCATAGGCATTTCTAATAACATTTCATTGTTCTCATTGTGTTATATTATTTTTTAGTGGATTAAACAATAACAATAACATTTTTTGAGTAATAATATTTAATAATAACATTTTAACGAAGTGCATCTTCAAATTCAAGATAAATATATTTTTATAAAATGTATTCAATAACTTTATTATAATTGTTTGATTCTGTGAACAAATTAAAACACGCTGACCAAAAAATCAAAACCCTTTGCTTTTAACTGTTTCGTCAGTTTGTTTTATTTTATTTTATTTTATTTTATTTTAATTATGTCTCATATTATGGTTTCGTCTACCTGTTCAGTTTATTTATATACTTTGTTTATCCATTAAATATGAGAAGTATTTTTGTCTCTAAAACTACAGACAGTATTTTACAAGAAAACAACTTTTTTGTTAATTAAAATTGTATTTTAGATTCTCTACATTCCCGATTTGCACCGCCCGATGCAGACCTGAATCGTTATCATGGACAGCCTTATCTGCTAACCGATGAACGTCTTAAAACAATTCGTGATGAAATGATGTACTGGTATTTCGATCAAGGTGGAAGAGATGGAAATGGAGATCATCAGAATAATATTCATTCTTCAACCCCACAAGTTCACAAGAATTTTAATTTCCAATTGCCCTTTTTCGGCTTCAGATTCAATTATACAAGGGTAATTTTGCATTACAAATTTGGAATTTGCAAAGAACTATTTAACTGTTACTTGTTATCATATTGATACAACTTTAGATCTTCTACGGAAATTTCAATGATCTTCCTTCACAATCATTAAAAATTGGGTCATTTTGTCTTAGCATACGACGTCATATTATTAATGAGGGAGTTTACAAGCGCTTGTCCTGTTAGTAACGCTTCTGGAAGTACTTTTGTACAGAGGGTAGTGTGCTGCTGGAAGGACAAAGTTCCGCTTATAAGCGTGTCCTTCAAGCAAGACTCTTTCGTCTTGCTGATATTACAGACAAGCAGGACTCCTTCGACCTGCTGGCAGTACAGACACACGATCTCCTACACGTACCATTTCGCGTTGCAATCGCTTACAAAATACACACACAAGATTATACAAGTAAAAGGAGTACTACATATTTCCGCCATTTTGAAATCTGACGTTACTTTATTTTTTTGTGTCCTATAAAACTCGCAAATATCAATTTTCAAAAGGATTGGATAATTTTTACAAAGAAGTATATACCTATGGCCGCCATTTTAAAATATGACGTCATTTTATATTTTTGCGTTCTATAAAACTCGTCAATATCTATTTTCAAAAAGATCAGATAATTTTTACACAAAAAGTACATATTGCCGCCATTTTGAAATCTGACGTCATTTTATTTTTTTGTGTCTTATGAAACTCTCAAATATCAATTTTCAAAAGGATCGTATAATTTTTAGAAAGGAGTACATACGGCCGCCATTTTTAAATCTGATGTCATTTTATTTTTTTGTGTCCTTTGAAACTCTCAAATACCGATTTTCAAAACAATCGGATAATTTTTACAAAAAACTACATTTGGCCGTCTTTTTTAAATCTGACGTCATTTCATTTTTTTGTGTTCTATGAAACCCTCAAATATCAATTTTCAAAAGGATCGGATAATTTTTACAAAAATGTACATACGGCCGCCATTTTGAAATCTGACGTCATTTTATTTTTTTGTGTCTTATGAAACTCTCAAATATCAATTTTCAAAAGGATCGTATAATTTTTAGAAAGGAGTACTACATATTTCCGCCATTTTGAAATCTGACGTTACTTTATTTTTTTGTGTCCTATAAAACTCGCAAATATCAATTTTCAAAAGGATTGGATAATTTTTACAAAGAAGTATATACCTATGGCTGCCATTTTAAAATATGACGTCATTTTATATTTTTGCGTTCTATAAAACTCGTCAATATCTATTTTCAAAAAGATCAGATAATTTTTACACAAAAAGTACATATTGCCGCCATTTTGAAATCTGACGTCATTTTATTTTTTTGTGTCTTATGAAACTCTCAAATATCAATTTTCAAAAGGATCGTATAATTTTTAGAAAGGAGTACATACGGCCGCCATTTTTAAATCTGATGTCATTTTATTTTTTTGTGTCCTTTGAAACTCTCAAATACCGATTTTCAAAACAATCGGATAATTTTTACAAAAAACTACATTTGGCCGTCTTTTTTAAATCTGACGTCATTTCATTTTTTTGTGTTCTATGAAACCCTCAAATATCAATTTTCAAAAGGATCGGATAATTTTTACAAAAATGTACATACGGCCGCCATTTTGAAATCTGACGTCATTTTATTTTTTTGTGTCTTATGAAACTCTCAAATATCAATTTTCAAAAGGATCGTATAATTTTTAGAAAGGAGTACTACATATTTCCGCCATTTTGAAATCTGACGTTACTTTATTTTTTTGTGTCCTATAAAACTCGCAAATATCAATTTTCAAAAGGATCGGATAATTTTTACAAAAAAGTATATATAATGGCAGCCATTTTGAAATCTGACGTCATTTTATTTTTTTGTGTCCTATGAAACTCTCAAATATCAATTTTCAAAAGGATCTGATAATTCTTACAAAAAAGTACATATGGCCGCCATTTTGAAATCTGGCACCATTTAATTTTTTTGTGTCCTATGAAACTCTCAAATATCAATTTTCAAAAGGATCGGATAATTTTTACAAAAAAGTACATATGGCCGCCATTTTGAAAAATCTGACATCATTTTATTTTTTTGTGTCCTATGAAACTCTCAAATATCAATTTTCAAAAGGATCGGATAATTTTTACAAAACAGTTCATATGGCCGCCATTTTGAAAAATCTGACGTCATTTTATTTTTTGTGTCCTATAAAACTCTCAAATATTAATTTTCAAAAGAATCGGATAATTTTTACAAAAAAGTACATATGGCCGCCATTTTGAAATCTGACGCCATTTTATTTTTTTGTGCTTTATTTCCTTAGTCTGATTTTATAACATTTATCCGATCCACTGAAACGTTACCGGAGAAAGACCTTTTGCCTCTGAAAATTCAAAAGTACGATTTGCACCCGGACGAAAGCCGGGCCGGTCAGCTAGTTATCATAATATTGTATTGTCACCGGAGCTACACATGTGTGCAAAATTTCAACTCAATCGGATCACGGGAAGTGGGTGAAAATTCAAAAGTACGATTTACACCCGGACGAAAGCCGGGCCGGTCAGCTAGTTACCATAATATTGTATTGTCACCGGAGCTACAGATGTGTGCAAAATTTCAACTCAATCGGATCATAGAAAGTGGGTGAAAATTCAAAAGTACGATTTGCACCCGGATGAAAGCCGGGCCGGTCAGCTAGTTATCATAATATTGTATTGTCACCGGAGCTACACATGTGTGCAAAATTTCAACTCAATCGGATCACGGGAAGTGGGTGAAAATTCAAAAGTACGATTTACACCCGGACGAAACCGGGCCGGTCAGCTAGTTACCATAATATTGTATTGTCACCGGAGCTACAGATGTGTGCAAAATTTCAACTCAATCGGATCATAGAAAGTGGGTGAAAGTTCAAAAGTACGATTTACGCCCGGACGAACCGGGCCGGTCAGTTAGTTACCATAATATTGTTTTGTCACCGTAGCTACACATGTGTGCAAAATTTCAACTCAGTCGGTCGCAAGATTTGTAACAAATATACGGGATCAAGCTAAATTAAACCATACCGTTTAAAAAACAAAGCATCTACTACCTACTTACTTTTGCGTGATGCCAGAACATACGTTTTTATTTGAGAATCAGTTCGGTTGCTTTTGCGTGATGCCAGAATATTTTAAAACTCGCAGTCGCATAAGAAGTTATTTACTTAAAAAAAAATCATATAAATCGGATCAGTGGTTCTTGAGTTATAAGCGTACAAAGAGACATACAGACAGAGAAAGTCAAATTGTTCGGGAAGGTATGAACGTCGAGAAATTTTGGTCCGATCCCTAGGTCTCGCCATCCGATCGACGTCGATAATTAGTTACACGTCATTTTAACTCAGTAGGCCAGGGTTTTTAAACTTAAATTCAAACATCAGCAGTCAAAAAATTGAATAACTATATTAAAATAATGCAATATAAGATAGAGCATACGCTATCTTCCAATATCCATATCACACTGTGCAACAGACAAGGACAACCGAAACAAGTTCGCGATTTATTAGATAAAGTCGCATTTATTTAGTTTAATAATCATATAAATCTGTATAAAAAAACTGTTTTGACACAATATTATACATGAAATCTATCTAAAATTTTCTGCTCTTTCGTTTAAGACAGGTTTCGAATCGATCTGACTTAAATTGAGCAAACTATAAGCAAAAAACACCGTTTTTTCTAATTTGCTCCCCTCTGGGGCCAAAATTCAAAAATCGGGCGACGTTAGGATCAAATAGACCCCGAGAGGAATCGAACAAAAAAAAGTTTTTGAAAATTGGTTCATCCGTTTGGGCTGTACGCGTGACACAAAATAGCGTGACAGATTCACAGATTCACAGATTCACAGATTCACAGATTCACAGATTCACAGATTCACAGATTCACAGACAAAGCGAGTGTATATAGGTAAAAATTCATGTATCAGCTCAAAATAGCCTTTCCTAAAATTTGTGCTGATAATTCGTAAGTTTATGAACATATCTACCTATAAAATTATCCTGCTAGCAGTTATGAAAGTGCTACAAATGACGATTTAAGATTTTGTACATCCTCAAGTGAGTCGCAGCGGTCCTTCCGGCAGGACGCTGTACACTATAGGTTTAAGTTGAAAAGTAGCAGTTACAAAAGAGTGTTTATTTTATTTATTGTAGATTATAGACGCGTCGACATCTAAAGTCATTAGCGTCTTTCAACTACACTAAATAACAACTAACTTAAAACTAAATAACATCACAAAACATCCATGAGCGCAGGTGGGATTCGAACCCACGGCAGTCCAGTCTAGAGGTTGCGGTGCCAAGCACGCTACCATCTAGGCTATACTGCCCTCTACAAAAGAGTGTTCAGATAATTATAATAATATAGACAATAAAAATAAAAATAAAAATACTGATGACACATCTGTGCCCTGTGGTCTGTCGACAAAATATTATCATAAACTTCTTCTATTTGTTAATCATTTTTGGAAGATATTAATTTAGAAGTTTCTGAACACATTCGGAATGGTTTATGTTAATGTTTATTTAAAAAAATCAATGATTTGATTAAATAATTGATTGGTTCCAGTTGTCCATGAATGGTTATTTGGAGTTCAGCGATCCACCAGAACAATATGTATATCCGTTAACATTCCCTGTAAAAGAATGGCCAAAGAAAAAAGATCCATCGTTCATTGGAATTTTCTATAGTAAATGTCGTATTGGAAAACTTCGTCCAGAGGATATTGACAAACGGAAGCCTGGCGTTTATTTTCGTTTAGAACGTGATCTCCCAACGCGTATAGATAAATTTGGCGTGGAATTCCGCGAGCGTCTCAAGTTGGACATACAAGAGGGTATTGTTGGCGCGAAAACATTTGAACCTAAACACGCTGTAGTTGCTACTTGGAAAAATATGTCTTTTGCTGGAGGCATAGACAGTGCTCTATATGTGGTTAGTATTTTTAGATGGAGAGCTGGCGATGTTTTTTCTCAAGTGTCTACGTAAGACAAAATAATAATATTGAAAATACCTGTATACGTATTCCATATTTGAGAATCTATTAAGTCTGGCAGACTTTCTTCCTTGCGTTTTAGGTGGCAGGTAGAAATTAAGTAGGTAAAATATGAATTTTTTATGTATCTAATAATGCAACACTTTTTAACTACCCATTGGAATTATTGTAATGGGTCCGAAAATCGAAATGAAAATGTATAACAAATTTTTATGTTTCAAGGTCACTTCACTATTTTTAGAAAGATGTCTGTGTGTGTGTATGTGTGTGTGTGTACGTATGTGTCCATTTCTTTCTAAGACGAAATATCGAGAATGAAAAATGATATCGACTAGGTTAGGGTGCCAATCGACGCGTATTAACGTAACTATGATCTGAAAGAAATTTTTTCAAAATCGATTCAGCCGTTCTTTTTTCTTAACCAAATAGACTCCAAAAAAGTAGATTTTACACAATATCTCGCGAATAAAAAA
The DNA here is from genome assembly GCA_039654895.1 of Mongoloraphidia duomilia. Classification (NCBI taxonomy): domain Eukaryota; kingdom Metazoa; phylum Arthropoda; class Insecta; order Raphidioptera; family Raphidiidae; genus Mongoloraphidia; species Mongoloraphidia duomilia. The sequence continues at coordinate 22,294,946 of CM077524.1, read as the reverse complement.
TTATATCGACTTCGTAAGGGTGTCAATCGAGGCATGTTAACGTCATTTTGATCCGACACAAATTTTATAAAAATCGGTTCAGCCGTTTTTTTTTTTTTAAATTATTGTTAAAAATAAATAATAATTATGATTAAAATGATTACTTTTCTGTGTAATATCTAATTTAATTATTATTATTAAATATTTATTAAACTGGGAAGTTCATCGTGTCACGTGTGGACCTCAAGGGTCGCACTTTAGTCCTAATAAATGACCCACCTCACGGCTTGTTTATTCTATATTTATAAGTAATAATTTAGAATAAATAAAACAATATTGTCTGCTGGATTCTTATCATGTTAGACTTATTTATAATTAAAAAATTTTTTTTTATATATGTAGCTACGTAAGGTCTGGCATTTTTTTACATAAAAGGTGACGTATATATCGTAATTCTAAAATGCCATACTAAAATATTGATGCGAACACTTCGAAAAAAATTATTGAAAATCCACTATTTCTAATAATAAACGGCTTGAGAATAGCCGAGCGTGTAGAAATGCTGTTGTTTACATGGCGTTGCTATGGTTCCTCTATTACAAGTCCCCAGTTCCCGGGTTCTAGCCCGAGAGGTGGTAAAAGTGTCAATTGTATATTTTCTAATTTCTACCTGCTACCTAAAACGTAAGGGAGAAAGGCTGTCAGACTTACAGATTCACAAATGAGGATCACTTATACAGGGATTGTTGAGATTATTTTGCCTTACGTAGACACTTAGGAAAATCCGTCGCTGCCTCTTTGACTATTCTATTCTATTCTATTTAGATATTGACTCATTTTAATGAGGACTTCCATTTTTTATTCGTTAGTTGGCGCTAGTCGCAAGTAAGGTATTGTTATGTTTAAAAACAAAAATAAAGATAGTTACTTCTTACCACAACAGTTTTATTGATGGATGTACATTTCGAAAGCTATATGCTTTCATTTTCAGCAAACACTATACATGATGTATAATGTTTGCTGAAAATGAAAGCATAGCTTTCGAAATGTACATCCATCAATAAAACTGTTGTGGTAAGAAGTAAACTATCTTTATTTTTGTTTTTATTCCAACCACAGTGCTCATATATTTTTATTGTTATGTTTGTTCAGCCTTAACTTCTCTAGATGATTTGAATAATTTGTGTGAATAAGTTGTGTTCAGGAAAATGCCGGAATGGTCCCTTATATTTTTTTCTTAAATCGGTTCAGTAGTCCTTTTCTAGTAATAAAATATAATTTTTTATTACAGACAAATACATTTCAACTGGTGCTAGCAACAGATGAAGTGTACACTTACGCTATATTTAATTATTTGGATTTGCAATGGACAAGTCATACAGAGGCTCGAGGTGACACAACGACTGGCGAGAATGGAGTTTCAGCTTTTGTTGGATTTAACGCCGGAAACGGAACTCAGAGTTATGAATATAAACCGTACTCTCAACAATCTGTAATACGAGATTTAACAGGCAGAGGATGGGGAAATGGGTTCAAAGGGCGACATATATTTAGAATTGATGAAAAAATAATGCTTGGGACATGTAATAAAGATCTCAGTAAGTATCACAACAATTAAATTGAAAGCCCTAGTAGTTCAAACTTTAGTTTTTTCTTCGGAATAATTTTAAGTCAAGGTTTCTTTTCATACAGAGCTTCGTTATGTCATTCTAAATGATACCTGAAAAATATCCGACTCTTTGCAACATGCTTCCCTCTTTTTATAGAAGGGGGAGGTGGGTGAAATGGGGGAAAACTTCAACTCAGCTATTTAGGAAAATGGGGTATCGTTTTCTATGCATTTTTTACGCTGAATCGAATAAAACCAGAACCAAGTCGATACAATCTAGTTAATCAAAAGTCAAAACAAATAAAAAAGTCTTAATCAGTATAGGCTGGCAAATCAACTGTGTCAGAGAGAGCATCGATATTGTATTTACTCCTCAATATTAGAATGCATCTATGGTTGATGAACATGTATTCATTATCTTATCATTTTTCAGGTCTAACAAATCTGCCTTTGGTATTTGCTCCAGAAAGCGGCAACATGTTAGGCGGAACAGTTGTCAATATTACCGGACCGTGCTTTGATCCCGAAGACAAAGTGGTGTGCAAGTTTGACACTGTGGATGTAGTGGGTACTTATGTCAATAGAAACAGGGTCATTTGTATTCAGCCTATGTTATATGCAGAAGGCTATGTGCCTCTTGATGTACGCGTCGGTCAAAACAAATACAACTGGAAAGGAAAATATTTTATTGGTAATAATAATAGTAGAATGTATATCTATAGTGGCGTAATCTATATTATATATAAAAATGTTTGTTTGTTTGTTTGTTTGTTTGTTCCGTATGCGTTCCTATAACATTCATTCGATTGCGATGAAACTTTGGTGAGTTGTTGTGTTCACTATCGGGAAGGTTTCTGTAGGCTCATAAATTCTTTGCACTCGGGTGAAGCCGGGCGGGACCGCTAAATTACCGTGCATGGTGGAAGTACGTGTATATATATGGCGGAGGGGTGGGTGTTTAATCTTTATTATACAGTGTGTCCACAGACTCATCCTCAACATGGGGATCTCCGTTGTTATGGGAGATAGAGATTTGGTTAAATGAGACAAAATGTGCAGAATCTCCAGTACTACTACCCTGCATAGTCAAACTTTCCATATTTGGTTCGCGACCGACAGTTGAAAAACGAGATTTACCCATTTTCGTTTTTTGTTTATAACTCGCTTATTAAGTAAGTTAGAAAAAAAATATTTTCACTTTATTAAGGCCCTTTTTTATGAAGATTTCAAATCTCTCTTCATATTTTTATTTACTTTTATAGTTTTAGAGATACTTGTATTAACTTTGTTTTTTTAAATACACGTCAAAGATGGCCATGACACCATTCGAAAGGGATTTTTTTTCTCTTTAATTTGATATGAGGGTTGAAAGATTTATTTTCAAAAATAACAGAGTTATACGTAAAACCATTGGTTAACATATTACTAGAAGATTTTGAACCTTATGAGCGTAAATGAGGCCACTTTTAATAGAGGCAGCTAGACGTCGCACTATTGGCCATCTGTTGACTAGCATCCTAAGTTTTATTATTTAATCTTTGAGTACAGAATAATTGTAGAGTTTTAAGAAGTGAGTTGTGTTGACAATCGGCCATCTGGTGACTAGCATCGTAATTTTATTTAAGACAATCTTGCGTCATTGGTTCATATTGCATAATATTTCGCGGTTATATTAATAGACAACCCCTAACGTTCTTTCGAAACGCCTCTTTTTTGAGATGTTTATATTCACGAGGAATATTATTATAAGTATATAGAGGCAGAACCATAAGTAAAAGATTTTTTATAAAAATTTGTTTCATGGAAGTTTATTGACAATGTTGTCTTGTGACCTCGCATTTTTATTATGATAATCTGATAAATATTTTAAATAATTTAGCTCTTAGTCTATGAATACATCAAAATATATTTTACGAGTGTTTGAACAATTTTTATTCAGAGACAAAGAAATATAAAATCAGATAGCGTTTACAGATAAATTATGTAACTAAACTAAATTCACTTTGTATAAGTTTTATACAGTCTCAACAAATTTCAAAACATTAAAATAATGTCAGCTGGCAGCGATGTAAATATCTTATATCATTATTTAGGATCAGTATAGAGGTAGCATTGACAATATCTGAGCTGTTAGTTCAACAATAATATAGCTGGAAGCACAAGTCAATATTAAGTTTGTGGGCCAGGGGAATGAAACGTAAGCGGGCAGCTATAGTATATTTTTCAGTACATTGGATCTCTATCTTCCTATATAATATTGTAACAAAACTCGTTGGTAACTTTGGTAAATATTTTTATTTATCTATTCTTTCACAACAGTGACAACCGTTTACATGCTTTGGACAATTATTGTTCCTCACTTTATTTTCACTGTTCGCTTTTTGTCTATTTTCCGTTGGTCAGTTTTGCTTGACCGTTGGTCAGTTTTTGTTGACCAACACTTCGTCACTACTTGACCACTGCTTGACCACTATGTGTCCACCATATGTCTGTGGTACGTATATTGTTCACTGGGTCCACTATATGTCTGTGGTGGTTGTATTTATTTGCCACCTGCAGATATCTTCCACACTGTCTGTCACTTTGCACCAGAAGATTATCTGCACTTAATCACTCGAAGAACTTGTCTGTCACTCGCAAATATCTTCCACACTGTTTGTCACTTGGTACTGGAAGATTATTTGCACTAGGTCACTCGAAGAACTTTTAACTCGCTGGCGGTATATTTATTTCCCGTTGCACTTTTCACGTCTGCTCTCGTTGAGAATGTATACGCGACTCTCGTGTTTCATTCTTGCTCTTGCCTATATGAACTTTCCTGGTCATTTTATATCCATGGTGGCGGGTTTTCTTATTGTTGTCAACCAGAATATTTCTTCGCGCTCAAGGCTGCGTGATCCATGTTAAGCCAACGAATCAAGGCTGCAACCAGCCTGCTTAGATTCGTTACAATATGTTAATCAATGGTAAAACACTGATTTTTAATAGTAGGCTGTTTTGTTTTAGCTGTCAAAGTGTAGTTTGTTGCTAATTTGTCAGTTTACTAAGTGATTTATTAAATTTACTTTTGTTATCATGGAACCATTTTGTAACAATGAAAAATAAGCGATTTTCAACAATTGATCGTAAAACAGTAGTTTTATCTTCTTCACTTATTCGCGTTGACTTAGTAAACGGCTTTTTAAATGATCCATAGTTTATTAAATTTACTCGTAAGTTTCTGTAAATAGACGAATGAGGTTGTCTTCGTTCTGGATACTGATCGAAGTGCATTTCTGCAGCTCTGGTCGAATTTTTGTGAAATAGAATGTAACAAAATAACATATCAAATTTTTCATTGTTACAAAATGGTTCCATGATAACAAAATTAAATTTAATAAATCACTTAGTAAACTGACAAATTAGCAACAAACTACACTTTGACGGCTAAAACAAAACAACCGTTTACTAAGCCAACGCGAATTTCAACTGTTTGCTAAGCCTTCTGTTGTTTTATCAATTAATTTAGCATAGCCTTCTATTAAAAATCAGTGTTTTACGTATAACTCTGTTATTTTTGAAAATAAACCATCAACCCTCATATCAAATTAAAGAGAAAAAAAATCTCTTTCGAATGGTGTCATGGCCATCTTTGACGTGTATTTAAAAAAACAAAATTAATACAAGTATCTCTAAAACTATAAAAGTAAATAAAAATATGAAAAGAGATTTGAAATCTTCATAAAAAAGGGCCTTAAGAAAGTGAAAATATTTTTTTTCTAACTTGCTTAATAAGCGAGTTATAAACAAAAAACGAAAATGGATAAATCTTGTTTTTCAACTGTCGGTCGCGAACCAAGCAAAATATGGAAATTTTGACTACGCAGGGTAGTAGTACTGGCGATTCTGCACATTTTGTCTCATTTAACCAAATCTCTATCTCCAATAACAACGGAGATCCCCATGTTGAGGATGAGTCTGTGGACACACTGTATATAAATTCTTAGCACCCGGGCGAAGCCGGGCGGGACCGATAGTGAGGTATATTATTGACGAGCAGTGACAGGTATGTTAAAACAAGCGCCAGTGAGTTTTAACAGTCACACGAGCCATAATATCATTACCCATGAGATATATATGGTATTTTTTGCTATACCCACTATAAAATTGCTGCTTTGGTCTTCATTTTCAGTATTTTCAAAACTTTTGACATTTCATTTGTTTAGCAAACTTCACTCCTAATAGCAGGCTGAGTAGCAATCGCACCTAACATAAAATACTATTGAATTTTATTTTCCCTCACACCGGCCTGTAAAAAGTTACTTTACATGTATGCATACATGCATGTAAAGCAGCTATTTTATAGAGGGTAGCACAAAAAATTTGTTACTTTACAGTTTTTCTACAATTTGACATCAATTTGATAATAATATTTTGTTTATAGACGTTGATAACTTCAGCTGTTGAGCGCCGATAATTTAGAATCGAATCTGATAATATTTTTTATTTAACAGAAACTCCAGCGACAGCCACTGAAGGAATTGTTTATGACGGTGATGATGTGCATAAAAAATATCCTGCCGAAATCAAAATAACTTGGGACAAATTCAATTTGACTACACGCAGAGAGTCTGGAGTCAGGATAGCGCTGTGGGGTTATAAGGAGGCCACTGTTCATCCAGAATTCAAATACATCGATATAATCGAAGTAATTGACTTACATTTCTTTAATTTTTAACCGAATTTTTGAAAGAGTAACTGTGAAAATGTCTTTTTTTGTTTTTAATAATTGCTAGAACTTCGAAACCGAAAGACACTAATATACCGAGTACCGACAGAAAGACAAGACCGGTGTGCACCAAAATGAATTGTTGTAGATTGTGGAGTAGTATAGTTTGGTATCACGACAAAAGGACGCGTCAATTTGAACGCGGGACAAAAGGACGTGGTCATTTAGACGCGAGACAAAAATTCGCAAGGGACAAAAGGACGCGGAGAAATTTGGACGCAAGACATTAGGTCGCCTTCCATTTGGACGCAAAAGGCGCATTTTTATTATTATATATATACAGAGTCTCTCTTACTCTTTTACTATCTGATATAAGTGTGGCTTTAGAATCGAGGGAGAAAAGTTGATAATATTTTTAGATGTAAGCCAATTAATCATATCTGTTTTTTTGGAGTTACTGTAATATTTTTTAAATTCGATTCAGTTTGCAGTGTATATATTTTATTATGAAAGTAATACTCCGTATTTAAATATAAAAATTAAAACACGGTCACTCGGAGTTAAATAAAAATATATTAACTATAATAACTAATAATATAAATAACTAACTAAAAACTAATAATATAAAATAAAAATAATATAATAATAACTAATAATATAATAACACTAAAGAAAGAAGAAAGTCTAAACAGATTGAAGGTAGAGCAATTAATTTCCGGACACTCACCACCAATCAAAAGGAAGTACAAAGACACTGCAAGCAGAATAAAAGAAATTGTTGCAGACATATATAGTAACCTTCATATAGTAATAAAAATTTTAGTTTTAAGAAAACATCCTAGTTTGTTTATTATAGTCTAGTTTTGACTATTAACCTCGCCTTTTGCGTCTAACTGGAAGGCGACCTAATGTCTTGCGTCCAAATTTCTCCGAGTCCTTTTGTCCCTTGCGACTTTTTGTCTCGCGTCCAAATGACCGCGTCCTTTTGTCGCGCGTCCAAATTGACGCGTCCTTTTGTCGTAGAACCGTATAGTTTAGAGACGATAGTATAGCGTCATTTCTGCGCACAAATTGGAGTTTCGGGTCGGACGGGTCGATGTTTTCTAACAAGGAGTGGGTAATCTTGCGTCTCAACTGGTGACGAACCACTAAATGACCATATTCGTACGACCATCCATTGTTCGAAAACATAGACCCGTCTGACCCGAAACTTGTTTGCGCGCAGAAATGGCGCTACTATATCAACAAAATTCTATTTTCAACCAAATACGAGTATCTAAATTATTTATACAAACGCTATAATGACCTTAGTTGCTGAGTGTCTGGAATCTACAATCTTTTATTTAATATTTATTGTAGGAGAATGCAGGTAACACTGGTGTATACATAATATCTCCATCAAATTTTCGAACGCGTGATAATAAACATTTAAGTGAACTGCAATTCGGCTTTCTTCAAATTAATCTCACAAATCCGACAGCGGAACCTGGAATGCCTATTATAAATCCAGTTTTGTGGAGTAAACCTATACCTCTTGCGTGGTATTTTGCACCACAGTGGGAGAAGAAATTTGGAAAAAAATGGGCAGAAAAATTGTGTGATAAATGGTTAATGAATGATAGATTTTTGAGGAATTTTGCTCATGAAATTCCTGAATGTCCTTGTAAATTAGATCAAGCTGTAAATGACAAAGGAAGATTTCTACCGGATTTTGACTGCGATAAGGATATTAATCGTGATTGTATCTATAATAATGGTGCTGTTCATTGCGTTCGATCTGGCTCACCAAGGTAATTTTTAGTCTTCTAACGAAAATATCTGTTAAAAAGTACAAAAAATATGAAATCTTTGTTCCACAAATGTGAATTTATACAAACTAGCCGTACTGCTGCTATATTTGTACACTGCAGTCAGTAGAGAGCTCTATATACTTTGAATGTATGAATATACTATGAACGTGTACCAACATAAATTTATTAATATTAATTGATTATTTATTTAATTATAATTATTATTTGCTAGGAATCATGCCACAACAACACACAGTCTGTGAAAATTTCAATTAGCTACCTCTTTCCGTTTGTGTGATAGAGCCCTGCGACCGACGTACGGACGGACAGACAGACAGACAGACAGACAGACATCGTAGGCAGGGTTATAGGGTTCCGTGCTCCGTATGGAACCCTATAACCCTGCCTACGATGTCTGTTTGTCCATACAGAGTACGGAATCCTAAAAAGCATTGAAAAATAATTTGTTGAGACTCTACTCAGAAATCTTCAGAATCGCACTGGATGCGTTAGCACTATAGATTTACTTAGATAATAATGTCTTATAACTTGTCATTTTTAGTACGCGCTAAATGTAATTATGATAGAATTTTGTACCAAAAGCTATGCGTTTCATCCGTCGCTCACCATAATTTAATAAATTGTTAGTTAACCACTATCTGGAGCTTTATAATCAGTTATACCAGTGTCGGTAATTGTTTGTTTGTTTATAAATTGTTCCAAATATTTTTTCCCTTATTTATTATCTCAAATAAAGAGATTAAATGAAATCATACATCATGTTTATAATTTGCTTGTATAATATAATTTGCAAGAAATGATTTTTTTCCCATTATTTTTGAGTTTAAGGTAAAATTTCTTTAATGCAAACTTGTCAATTTTTTAGCATTGAGGGATCAGAGCAACAATGTTGTTATGATAAAAACCATTATCTGATGTTATCTTACGATCAACAGTGGGGTTCAAAACCTCATCGTATTCATAATCTTGGATATTTGCCGTGGAATGAAGCTAACAAAGTTCCAACATTATCAACTTGGTATCATGACGTTATACCTTTTTATCAATGTTGCCTTTGGCAAGACGAACAAGCAATTGGTTGCGAAACTTATCGATTCGAACATAGACCTACTCAAGATTGTGTTGGATATCAAGGTCCAGCTGTAGCAACCGTATTTGGTGATCCACATGTCGTAACTTTTGACGGTTTACAGTATACATTTAATGGCAAAGGTGAATTTGTATTGGCCAGAGTCAATACACCAAAATTGAAACTAGATGTTCAAGGTCGTTTTGAACAAGTTCCAATCAATATATATGGACAAGTTAATGCTACGCAATTAACAGCGATTGCTGCGAGAGGAAATCATTCTGCCACAATCGAAGTTAGACTAAGACCCAAAGATGCTCAATGGAGATACCGACTTGATGTCCTTGCCGATGGGAAAAAAGTTTATTTTGACAGAAAATCACTTAAAATACAACATTTTAGCGGTAATGTTTTGTCAATCTTTTCATTGAACATATTATGCCTAATGTTCAAGAATCACCCACTTTTAGTTTATTCACACAATCTCAATTTCAAACAAAGTTGTTAATGATTATAATTAATTATAGGTGTGACCGTTTATACTCCGACATATATATTAAATCAATCGGAGGTCGTGATTATGTTTGATTCTGGAGCAGGAGTTGAGGTGATAGAAAATGAAGGATATATGGCTACTAGAGTTTATTTACCATGGAAGTTTATCGTAAGTATTACTAGTTTATTACATAGGACACCGCACACAACATATGGAAAAGTGATTCCGGTCAAATCGACTAAAAATTAGTATGTTTTTGTTCGAATAGTCCTGATCAAAAGTCTTAACGCGCAAAACTTGTGAAAATCAATTTTGATATTGGAAATATTGAGTATAGATCAATAAGGATTGCAGTAGTCAAGCATGCGCAATATTCTTGCCATATGCAAGTATTTTCGCAAAGTCAAAACATGTCTGAGAGTTCCCGAAGTCCCTACAGTCTCTCCTTAATCTGAACAAAATGATACCTTGAATTACCTTCAGATCAAAATATCTCAGAACCTGTTGATTTTCGTGAGTTCTGCCCATTAGGACTTCAGAACCATCCGAACATACCAAATTTTTAGCCAATTTGGACGAGACCACTTTTTCATATTATGGTGTGTGCGGGTTCCTTTAATGACGTCATGATGATATGATTGACAAAATTTGTCTAGTCTCGTGATTTTTGTGAACTGCTATTCATACTTCAATTTATTATATTGCATTGTATTACGTTTCAGAATACTACAAGAGGTCTAATGGGAAATTGGAGTTTTGATAGAACTGATGATTTTACTGCGCCAGACGGAAGCTTTTCTGCGGTTACAAATCTTATCAATTTCCAAAGTGCACATGAAGATTTTGCAATAAAATGTAAGTGTATATTCAATACTATTAATATTTTAGTTGTACATTATGATTGATACATAATAAAACCTAAGCTGTTCAGTAGATCCATGAATGATGAATTACAATCACGAATACAAAGAGATATACCTAACTCGGTTTTGCATAAATTACGCCAGGAACGAAATTTATTCAGCAATATGAATTATTTACTCAATGTTAAGATTCATACTAAATTTGTAATCAGCAGTTTGTGTGAAATGAAAAATAACCTACTAGACAACTATCGTGTTCCAAAAGAATAAAGAAATGTTTGCCATATCCACTATAAAATAGCTACTTTACATACGTGCATGTATATGCATGGAATGTTTTCAGAACACACTATAGTGCTTTATGCTTATTCGCACTAAGTAAATTGCCTATTCATGGCCTGTTATAAATGTGAAGTTGGCGACACAAATGAATTGTCAATTTTTTTTTGAAACTACTGAAAATGAAATAAAAAGTAGCTATTTTATAGTGGGTATAGCAAAAAATTCTATATTTATCTCATGCGTAATGATATTATGACTTGTGTGACAGTTAGAACTCACTATCGCTCGTTTTTACATACTTTCACTACTCGTCAGTAATATGCCTCATTACGCCACTAGATATACAATTTGATACAATAAAATAAAATTTTAAGTTTTACGTTGATGGAATAAAGGAGAGAGGAGTGGTTGAAGAAAAGTGGCTTAGATTTAAATTTTATAATATAATTGCAGGGTTAATTGAAGATAACGAGGATAAGTTAAAAGGGGGTGCGCTATTCACACGAGAATTTGGAAAAACGTCTAGTAATTATGCAGATCGGTCCTTTGTTCCTGAATTTCGATCAAGTCCAGAAGAAATATTACCGAGTAATCGTAGTGACGACATAAATGAAGCACATAGTCTCTGTCATGATGTCTATCAATGTCAATATGACTATGCTTTGACTTTAAATCGAGATATGGCGCATTTCACTAAAAATTATTTTAATAGTTACACCACCATACAGTCACAAACATTTGAAAACGTCATTTCGTGTGGAGTACTGGAAACACCTCGATTTGGACATAAAACTACATTCTTATTTGTTCCCGATACTACAGTATCATTCGAATGTAACGAAAATTTCCATTTAGTTGGAGATAAGAGGCGAAAGTGTCTTTCAAATGGTCGCTGGGATGTCCCAGAATATGGTTATACTGAATGTTTACGTAAGTACTTTTAATGTTTCTTTTGAAATTATTTTATTTTAAATTAGATGCCCCGTCCGGCTCAGTCCAGTTCTCAATGAGCCATTTTCCTGAGAGTAGTTCCTTCAAATATCCACGAAAGGCAGCACTGGTGGTAGGTACAAACATTATTTATTCCTCATTAGTGTCGTGTCATTTTAGTGGTATAACTTAATTATTTAATTAATTTAATAATAATAATTAAATAATTAAGTTATACCACTAAAATGACACGACACTAATGAGGAATAAATAATGTTTCTACCTACCACAAGTGCTGCCTCTCGTGGATAATTGAAGGAACTACTCTCAGGTAAATAGCTCATTAAGACACGACGGTTTTAACCGAATCGTTTACCGAGTCGGTTTCCAAGTCAATAAGTCGTTTAATATAGCATAAGAGTTTAAAACACACACACAGCTGTTTCAAAATCGCCGCACGAAATGCACCGAACGGTACAGCTGGTGTGTGTTTTACACTATTATGCTATATTAAACGACCTATCAACTTGGAAACCGAGTCGGTAAACGCTTCGGTTAAAACCGCCGTGTCTGTCTGCTCTAACTGTCGTAATCTCCGTTATTCGAGTTTTGCTACTGCACCATAGATGGCGCCCTGTGGAATTTTATCGAAAAAGCTTCGTCTTCTTTACTATCACAGGAATACCTGCTAACCAACCGCTTCACGGAATCGATATCTTCGGAACTATTTGAGATATCACGATTAAACAAAGACTTAAGTTGGTCTCAGGGTTACTGTCTACATCCTGTGTAAATTTCATGTCAATAGCTTGAGTAGTGTTTGAGTTAAATCCGTTCGCACAGACAGACAGACAGACACACAGACAAGTTTTTAACATTAGATTTGGTTTAGTAATCGAGAATGCAAACGGGAAACGTATTTACAAGTTGAAAATTCGAAAATCATACATTTCTATTTTATTTATTTGTATTGAGTCTTGATGATAGCATCCTTTGGGGGTCCATGCTGCCAGACCCTAGCTACGGTGTTGCCCCATTGATATCAGATGATCGAATAGTGTAAAGCCGGCTCCAGACGGCATGGTCAACTTATGCCAATGTTAGCGAATGTGTTGATGACCAATGTTGGGTATGGTTGTGCATGTGTGATCATTTGAATATATCCAGTATCCACGCGACAGGATTCTGTTTGGACGGCGTTGACCAAGCTACTAACTGGCCAAACAGAATTCTGTAGTGTGGATACTGGACATGTTCAAATGATCACATATGCCCAACCGTACCCAACATTGGTCGCAAATACATTAAGACAATCCATTTGATCACCACGTAGTGAAAACTGTCCAGTCGTCTGGTTGTAAACAAAGTCATATTTGTAAATCCAGACATCCCTTTCATGTGTGTTCAAAAAACCGCCCTCAAAGCGAATGTCTTCCAATGCCAACATTGGTGACTGTTAAATATTGGTCATATATGAAAACCATCCACACGGTATGGCAACTGCCCTAATGTCAAAATTGGTCGACTTGCCATCTCGTCTGGACTTTGGAGCCGGCCTTAATTAATAAAATTTTTCGTATAATATCAGGTCGCGTTGAATATGAGTCTATTAATGCCGGTGCTGCCGTCGGAATAGTAGCCGCTGTCTTGTTACCACTAATATTCTGCGTTTGCGTAATCGCTTATTGTATTTTAAAAAATAATAAGGAAGACAGATCGACGGCATGGCAATTTGCTGCAACTCGTTCCCGTTCCTTGAGTCGATTGAGAATGAATGACGACGAGATGCGACCTGTTAGTCCACTTAAATCAGATTTAAGTAGTGGCTTGACAGCAAGTGCAGACAGTGACTTAAGTTCTAATAATAAAAAGCGTAGGTCGTATGATAAAGTATATCGTACCCATGAACCATTGGAAGGAAAACCGAATATTGAATTTGAGGATAAGAAATGGGACTTGGACGAAGATTATCTAAATTCATTGACATCTTCCCCAGCTAGCAGTGATACAAAACCTGTTGTAAATACAACAGCGGGATTACCTGTTCCGTTCCGTATTGATAGTGATTCGGATTATGCGACTGTTGATGACGTACTTGAAACACCTTCATCATCTCCTACGACTAAATTGCCATACAGCGAAAAAGATTATGCTAAAGTTAACAAAAAACCAAAAAACAGTCTTGACAGACCCGTTTCAACATATAGTGCAATAATTACTGACGTTTAGATAGAATAATTTTCTCAGAACTATTTACTTCAGTTATTTTTGTGGCATGTGGAATAGTTATATTTTAAAACTTTCAATATATTTTTATTTTTAAATATATTATCTACTATAGTTTAGGCAAGACAGTATTTTATAAATGTTAAACTATTTATTTGATTTAATAAAAATTATATTAAAAGTTATAAAAAACGTGGTAGAAAATATCTATTCCACATGCCTAAATATGTTACCCATATAACATATTATATAACATAAAAATTTAAAGTAAATTATTAGTGGTAACACGACAGCAATGTGGAATGGATGTTTGAACCAGTGTTATTTTATAATTATCTTGACTTTCGTCAAGTGGAATAACTTCGTTTTTCATTCATATTATCCCAAATTGCCTTCTATAAATTCAGGAGGAAATATTTAGCACATTGCAAGTATATAAATTATTTATCTTGAATCATGCATAAAAGAAGTATTAAGGTAATTTGAATTTTTTTATTTTGCTTGTAATTATCAGGAATGTTTGGGATAAACTAAACCGATCTAGGAAACTAAAGGGATTATTTCTTGAACGGGTAATTTTCTTTGTTATGACACTTTTACTTTTGAAGCTTCATATCAGCATTAAAACACTGCCATTTTAATTTGGATTTGAACTATTTAAGGCTCGTATTCATAGATTTCAGCTAAATGTAAATTTGTTCCTTCTTAAGAGCGACGCGTTGCTCTTGTAACTTGTAAGTCCTTCCATTTTCAAAATTCCATATTTTAGAAGATAGCTCCAACAGAGCAAGTAATGGTGTAAAACTCTTATTTTTAATTCTAATCTAACCTTAAAAATCTGATTCTAAATCATAGATCCCTTGACTTCGTTGTGGGTTATGAGATACAATCGTTGAGAATTAAATATTTTATAATTATGGTTGAAATCATGACTGAGTTGTCTCTCTTTTTTTAAATATTAATTGAAATATTTATAAATATTTAAAGGCAGTAGTATTTATGTTATTTATGAAAATAACGTGAACTTACCATTAAAATAAACAGGCAAGCAAGAATATTCATCTCGAACTGCTGGAAAGACTACAGCTATTGTTGTAGCCATTATTGTGCCAATAGTGTTGATATTGGTGTGCGTTGCTGTTCTGGTTCTAAGAAAAAGAAAACAGGTACAAGAGGAAGCAAGACTCGCTGACGAAAGGTAAAGACTGCTGGAAAGTTCATATAATAATGAAATACTTACAAAAAAAATGTAATCAAAAATAGCAAAACATCATTCAAATTCGACAATTCATGTCATCAGCAGCGTCTAAAAAGAAGTAACTACAATATTGCTTTCAAGCTGAAGTGTTGGATTCCAAATTTATTTTTCTTCTTTTTGGTTTTGGATCTAAAAGTATTTCATTATATAAAGGTTGAGTTTTTGTCCAAATTTTTTTTGAAAAATTAATATAAAAATGTATGTTTTGCAGAGCTATGCAAGAAATCAGACTAAAACGTAGTTTAGAAGAAGATGAGGAGTCACACGGATTTCCACGGATAGAAACTGAAGTTTCGTAAAATCATAAAATTTTTAATAGAAAAAAATATCATAGAAAAAAATATTTGAATTCCGTTGTAGAACAGTTGCAAAGTTCGAATGTAACACCTTGTAGTGTAATAATTCATTTTAAAAAACTTATGTACTTATAGAAAATAGGCTTACGAAAATAGTTGTTTTTAAGTAATAAGTAATTAGTTTTATTTAATGTACCTACTTATTTAAAAAAATAGACTTTTAATTTTTTATTTCCATTAATATTTGATAGATAATGGTTTCATTAAAAATAAATTAAATAAACACTGTAGCTTTGTTAATTGTTATTAGTGTTTCATTAGTTTTTTCTGTTTATAGTATATTGTGCGACTAGTGGGAGAAAGAGGAGATTTCTTCAGTGTGGATTTTGCCGCACGAGCGTAGCGAGTGCGGTAAAACACACGAGGGGAATCTCCTCTTTCGACCAATAGTCGCACACAATATTTTGTTCAACTACCGCAAGAAATATGTCATTTCGTGGCTCTGCTCAGCGTGGGCGAAATAATGGGTGACCTGATTAATTGACGAAACTATCAACACTTGCCTAAACGTTCCCCGTAATGAGCGTGGGCGAAATGGCACTTCGCCCACTCTCTACGTCTACAGTCAGAGAATTCATTATTTCGCCCACTCTCAGTAGACACGAAATTACATATTTCTTGCGGGTGTTGAACAAATTAATTTTTTCGCAAAAATGTTCTGTTCCATAAAGAAAACTGCATCAAAGTCGATCTGATGCCACAGACAGGGACATTTACACAAGTGTGGTACCTTATAAATTATTGACTAGAAATCAACGTGTTATATACCATAAAAACAGCTGTACAGCAAACGGCTACAATAGCTCAGTAGCTATAGCGTCTATTTCGTATGCAAAAGATCGGTGGTTCGACGCCGGTCTCCACAACAAGCATACAAACACCCCTTTTTTGTGGGATTGAGGTTAAAAACGTGTAACTTTGTACGCACAAAAAATAAACAAATAGTTGAACGTGCCAACACATACTAATTAACCAATGTACACTAATTTCGAAGGAAACCTGAAGAAAAAATATTGTTTTGATTTTGCTCTCTGGCAGACCATTAATAATGTCAAAAAAGACAATCGCGATTCGCGTCCCTGAAAGTGTTTCCTTTCCATATTTTTTTACAGTGTAGTGTGTAATTAATTAATTGTGTTTTAAAGACCACCAACAGCTAAGGTTATTTGGGCCTAGCACCAATTCATATTTTCAATTGATTATTTTTTTTTTTTTAATAATAAATTGAAAATCCCATTGACACTTTTACCAGCTCTCGGGCTAGAACCCGAGAACTGGGGACTTGTAATAGAGGAACCATAGCAACGCCATGTAAACAACAGCGCCGCTACACTCTCGGCTATTCTCAAGCCCCTACAGTGTAGTGTCTGAAATGTACTTCACTGTACCTTACAATTTGAATTTATTAAATTTGTATTATGTAATATTGTGGTATATTCAATAGGTTGTGTAAGTACCTTTAGTTGAAACAATATTTATGTTAAAAATTATATTCATTCAATAAGAATCATTGGATTAGAAAATATAAAAATAAAGAAAATTATATTATTTTGAAACAAGCATACCTACATTACAGACAAAAACAGATTACAGGTTCGAATACTAGATTTAAGTAATTAGTTGTCATGTCCATCGTAATTATATATAAGAGATTAATAGGAACTTGGACCGTGGGTTGATTGAAACTCAGTTAAAGTTTTAATTCGCAACGTTTCGTCTATATTTTAGACTTCTTCAGGCTCTTAAAACATAACACGAGTATGTCAGTAATAATCTGTAGTCATCATTCATTTACAGCGATGACTACAGATTATTACACGAGTATGTCAGTAATAATCTGTAGTCATCATTCATTTACAGCGATGACTACAGATTATTACTGACATACTCGTGTTATGTTTTAAGAGCCTGAAGAAGTCTAAAATATAGACGAAACGTTGCGAATTAAAACTTTAACTGAGTTTCAATCAACCCACGGTCCAAGTTCCCATTAATCTCTTATATATAACTAGATTTAAGATGATTTTAATTGCATATTTGTAATTGCTACTGGTTTGACGATATTCTTATTTTTTCACGATCGTTAGTTGCTTCACTGAGTGAAAAGATTATTTGACGTACTGCAAGCATTTAAAAGTAAATCCAGTCGCCATATTTACTGACACTTGTTCATTTTATATTTAAGAAAAAGAAGATAATAATATTCATATCCATTCCATGTTTGGTTGTCATGTTCGTTGTGACTTGTGACGTCAGACCAGAGACCTGGCTTTAATTTTGTAGGTATAAGCAGTTGTATACGGTATAGCGCCTCTCTTACTTTTTAGCTTAGTGGTTTCGAACAAGTTCTAGAACAAGTTTCTCAACTATGGCATCTATTGGCATTGTACTTTACTAATGATAATGTAATCAAAGTTCAAATATACAATGAATTGTTATAATCAATTACTAGAGCGTGTTTAACAAGGAACGTATTAGGGTTATTTATGTATAAAAGTAAATGATTAAACCAATAAATTCTAAAGCCGGTTCCAAACAACATGGCAAATGTCGACCTATGTTGACATTTGGGCAATTTCCACGCCGTGTGGATGGTTTTCATATGGCTAATATTTAATAAACAGTCACCAGCGTTGGCTTTGGAAGACATTCGCTTTGAGGGCGATTTTTTGAACACACATCAAAGGGGTTGGACAACGCTGGTCTCGACTTGCAAATATGAATTTGTTTTTATTCAGTCGACTGGATAGTTTTCACTACGTGGTGTTAGTCAGTGTGTGTATATTATTGTGATTTATGAGTTTCATGAAACATGTATTAAAACCTGGGCACAAGAAATTATGCCCGACCATGCTCAACATTTGCATACGTTGGCCATGTTGTCTGGAGCCGGCTTTAGTTCAGTTTTTAAAGAAAATATATTTCAATTTATCAATACAATTGATACTAACTCTACCCTGTTTCAACATAGTATGCCCCTGTATATATTTTGTCACCTTGTACCACTTATAATACCCACAGTTTGCATAATACCTAAGCAGTTGTATAACATAACAATAAAGCATAGACTAAACATTTGCGTGGAGACAGTGTATTTTCAACATAAATTATTTAGAGGCAGGGCCGGCGCGTCAAAATATGCCGCCTAAGGCGAATACAACTTTTGCCGCCCCCCCACATATAAAAAAAATTAATAAACCGATGATATATTTTATTTACTTAACAAATAAAAAACAAATGTAATTCTAATAAACGCTGCCTGGCTGCCTGCAATTTGTAAATACCCCCTTTACAACTTATGGTATTTGCGCCGAGCGGCTGAACGACATGCTACATCTTTTATCTAGTAGTAGAAGGTAGAACAAAGAATCGGTGAAAACTCGAACAATATAATCATTTTTAAAAAGAAGAAAACCGCACGAAAAATTCGCTGCTACAAAAATATGCCGCCCTAAAAATATGGCGCCGTAAGGCGATCGCCTGTCTGACCAGGCGCACGTGCCGGCCCTGTTTAGAAGATAAAATAAAGGTTATTAAAACACAATGAATTAAAAATATCATTTGAAAAAAATCAATTATGTTTCGCACTTAAATTTTTGTATTAGGGTAGATAGGGGCTAGTTGAGCATAGGGGCAAGTTATGACAGCTATATCTCGGAAATCATATATGCGGTTTGGCGGTTAAATTGAAGTGAAAACAGGTTTTAAAATTGTGTAAACATTCTAGTGGAGTAAGTGTACGGACCTGGTTCGCTTGTATGACTTTAGTTATCACCGTATTAAATTGTTCTTATCAATTGAAACCAATGAAGCTGTTCCATTCAGTGATGAGTTACGTTTTTGTTTATTAGTTATAATGTCAAAAATATAAAACAAACAGTGTTATTGTAGAAATACAAGTTAATTGTGAAAAAATTTACTCAAAATATTTGCTACGTTCATACAAAATTGCGTTTTTTAAAAATAATGTATCGAAAAATAGACTGGTTCGATTTTGGATGATAATAATATTGATAGGCGTCACTATGTTTCTATTATTGCATAAAAAAAGTTCAAAATCAGTAGGTAAAAGTATTTTTTTCTATTATACTAACTTTTTATAGGATTCCGTATATAGCTATAGTAGAAACTTTTATAATGTCCGTCCGCCTGACGCAGCTCCATAGCTTCCAAAATTTACAACCAATTTGGATGAAATTTCATAAGGGTTTGTTATCTTCATAATACTAAAAGTGTTGGGAAATTGTAAAAACAAAATTTTGAAGCCCATGGGAAGTCATGATTAAAAAAGTCACTCATCTAGTGAGGTTCACAGATCTTTTAAAATCCAATTTAATTTTGCAATTTGGAATCCCAGTAACGAGCTATGAACATATAAAGTCGTTTGGAGTGTATCCCCCCACTTTAACTCTCCAACCGTTTATTCACAATATTTGGGGAAAAAATGAATCTAACGTTTAATTAATTCAGTGACATTTTTTATGGTCAATAATTTTTAGAGAAGTACAACAAAACTGGTGTTAATTTGAAACTCCTCTAGAGAGCAATGTAGCCTAGTGTATAGCGTACTTGGTACCAGCCTCTAGACTAGACTGTCGTGGGTTCGAATCCCACCTGCGCTCATGGATGTTTTGTGATGTTATTTAGTTTTAAATTAGTTGTTATTTAATGTAATTTAAGACGCTAATGACCAAGTTGTCGACGCGTCTATAATCTACAATAAATAAAATAAAAAATGAAACTCATCGAACTTCCGGACGTTCATTTAAACAATCAGAAAAAATGAAAAATATTTTATGAAAATCACAGCTACGGAATCCTAATTTATGCGTGTTCGACGCGCACTTGACCGATTAGAGGTAGACCTCGCGCGGCGAAAGATGAAGCCACCGCGTCATAGTAACGTGAATGCATTGCGCCCGTCTTCTAGCTTGCTATTGGCTGTTTATTGTCGTGAATAGCAGTTTGCCAAAATTGTACCTAACGTCATAAAATCCAATGTGCAGTTTTGTGTACACGGCACTGTCTGCGGGCAAGCAGGCGTTCACTAGCATATTATTGATGACGTGCCTGGCTTCATCTCTCACCGCGGGCACTCTAGCAACCATTTAAATGAAGCTTTTTTTGTTTATATTTTAGAAAACGACGCTTATCAATCGAAAAAAAATCAGAAAATTTCAAAATGCGAATATATTCACATTGGTTTAGTATGTGCCGGTTACGAGTCTAGTCGATATATTGTAACTTTATTTAAATCGATTTTGTTTTATCGAAGAAATCCAATCCACTTCCATTTATTGGTAGACGAAAAAGCAAGTAGAATTTTGAATACACTGTTAATATCATGGGCCTTGCCAAGTGGTAAGTTCCAAATGAAAAATACTGTAAAATTAAGTTCCAAATAAAAAATACAGTCAAAGCTGTGAGTTTAGGCAAATTGTCAGAATACACTTTATAGTGACCTTTATATGCTGGGTTGTAGAAAGCATTGTCAGAAAATCTAGATTTGACAATGACCTTAGATTGTGACCATACATTTTTCTTCATAAGAAAAGCATTGTAGAATTTCACATCGATCTTGCTCGAAAAATAATTGAAAATCATCCGAACTAGCCTAACCTAATGATTAAATCATTATTTTTGTTTCTAGTTAATATTTCTTTTTATGCTATTGAAAAACATTTACCAGAAGTTCAATGGATACCCAATGTGCATTACTCAGGAGTTTTTGGATTACTAAAATTAATTTTGCCATCTATATTACCCAATGAAATCGATAGAATCATATTTTTAGATACAGATATTTTATTTACTACCGATATTAGCGAGCTATGGCATGAATTTTTAAAATTTAAAACAGGTCAGGTAAGAATAAAAAAAATTTTTTTTTGATGCTGTTAAGTTGGCACAAGATTACATAATGCATTTTTAATCCTCTAGTGGGTGCGTGAATCAATTCCATTTTTTTATTGAAAGAGACTGCACACTAGGCTGGTTATATAGTCTTAAGGCACCTTGCAGTAAAAATATATAAATATTATAATATTATGAAGTATTGGAAATACCTTGTATTATGTCCGTCTTGTGACTTCTTGTGATTTAATACAACGCGTTTCAGCAACGAGTTGCCATCTTCAGGTGTGGTTAATTATTTTTTAAAAACACACATTGAGTATTCGTAACACTATATATAATATTATGATGCTAAGCACTGTGTATTATGTCGTGGATTGTGAAGTACTGATTTAAATTTCGAGATTTTATGATATTTATAATATTCATATTATAGTGACTTGGAGACCCAACACTCTAAAAAATGTATCATAAATATTATTCATTATTCAAGCATGCCATGTTGGCAAAAAATGCGTCATTTATAAAAAATTCCATGTGTCGCGGCACACAGGACCGAAGTGAGACTTTACTACATTAATTATTAATTAATTAATTAATCGTGGATTATAAACGCTCGACAACAGAAGTCATTAGCGTCTGAACACATTAATTATTGATTTATACATATAGAGTTGTTATGATAATTCGCGTTACACCATTTTTGTCAGTAATTTTCGTTTCATCGAACCAGCAATTTACCCTTCAAATAATCGAGGCAGAGCCGCCTAAGAAGTTTTACTTCAAAAAATTTTTTAATACACTGATGAGTAACCCACTAAAGGATTAAGAAGTTTGACATTGATACATTTTTATTATAGAATAATTTCAGATTATTGGACTTGTGGAAAATCAAAGTGATTTTTATTTACGCAAATTATTTCATAATCATCTGCCATGGCCTGCCTTGCATAGAGGGTAAATATACAGACTGTTTAATTTTCATCGAAGATTTGTTCGAAAATTTAAACTGGTTATTATAGATTCAACACAGGTGTTATGTTAATGAAAATTAGAGAAGCAAATAACAAAAATTGGTACAAAATATGGAACGCAGTGACGATTAAATATCTATCTAAATATAAGGGAACTGTTCTTGCTGATCAGGATATAATAAATGCTGTAATAAAAGAAAATCCTGATTTTTTATATCAACTTAACTGCAAATGGAACATACAGCTTAGTGATCATACCGATAGTTATAGGTGTTATACAGATGAATCTGATGTTAAGGTATCTATATTTTTCTTTCGACAGTCCGCCAGCGGTCTCTACTCAACCGATTTATATTAATTTTTGAAATTGAAGCTTTTTGTTCAAAGATATATTATCAGTAATTTTCATAATAAAAAATATATGAGCACTGTGGTTGGAATAAAAACAAAAATAAAGATAGTTAGGTACTTCTTACCACAACAGTTTTATTGATGGATGTACATTTCGAAAGCTATGCTTTCATCTTCAGCAAACACTATACAACATGTATAGTGTTTGCTGAAGATGAAAGCATAGCTTTCGAAATGTACATCCATCAATAAAACTGTTGTGGTAAGAAGTAACTATCTTTATTTTTATGAGTAATTTTCTTTTTATTATTATTGTTTATATTATTATAAAGAATTAATTTGAACGCTCTTTTTTGACCAGGTTTCATCGAAACTGTTCGGAGAAGTTCAAAGCGAGCAACCGAACATACATAACGTATTAATCGGGTTTTATTTAACTGCTCGGCAAAGCAACCAAGCATGTTAAAAAGAAGCTTTCAGAATTGTTTCTTTATAATAGTATAAATAAATACAATTTTTGACGAGGTCTGTCTAGATTGTATTGTTACGTCTCAAAAAATGTTAAACTCAGTTTTTGTTAATTGCTTATATTTTATAAAATAAGCAGTTAAACAAAATCTACAAAATGAAGTGAGCTAAAGGGAGAAAATGTACCATTTGCCCCGCCTTGGCTACACCCATGTCGACTCGTAACCCTGTTACAAAGTATAACAATTAATTGATTCAATATCTTATTTCACGTTTTATATTTTTAAGACAGGTACTGAACACATATTTTTAGGTTATTCACTGGAATTCACCACGAAAATTAAAAGTGAAGAATTTACATTCTGATTATTTCAGAAGTTTGTATCAAACTTTTGTCGAATACAATGGAAATTTGTTAAGGAATAAAATTTTCTATTGTAATAAATCGTTTAAAACATCTGAAAAGGTACTTAATCGATTTTTGTTTAAAAATATTTAACAAAAAACATTTTTAAATAGTAAAATACAGCGTTTAATTTATTTACATTTAAAAACTTTATTAATTTATAACAACTGTTTCGCACAGTGGCTTCGTCAAACAATAATGTTATAGAAGATTCTTGACTGACGAAGCCACTGTGTGTGCGAAATAATTGTTGTAAAGTTCTTAAATGTAATTAAATTAAAACGTGTTTTAAAAAATTTCAAACGCATATCAATCTACATCAAGTAACGGCCGAAATTATATATTTTGTAAAACTTGTTTTAGACACCAGCAAATGATCAATGTTCCGATTTCAAAAAAGTTCAAAATAGCACATGGAGAACCCATTTGTTTATATTGGATTATGAATATGAACCGAGTCCTAGTGGTTGTGATGTAACTTTGATTGCTCAATTATCGATTGATCGATTAGCCATAGCTGAACAGTTAACAACTTATTGGAATGGTAAGGATTCACACAAGCGAAACATAAACAGAAACACCCTGACAAAAATATACAGTGCCTTAATTGAAAGTTCATTTGTTATCCGCATGAATATCTTTTTGATGATGCTAACTTTGTTAGCGAAAGGCAGGGTCGTCATATACTTTAGACATAATCGGTATAGTGCCTATGGACATTCTTAATAAAATAAGGAGAAAATAAATCCAAAACCATGATAAAAATAAACAGTACCTACCTTAATTCAAAGTCCATTTGTAATCTACATGATCATTTTCTTGATGATGCTAACTTTGTTAGCGGAAGGCGGGACCGACATATCCTTTAGATATAATTGACATAATGTCTAGGAACATTTTTCATTAAATAAGAAGAAAATTCAATTTCAAAGTAAAACCACGACTGTTATTCGAAGTGAAATAAAAAAATTAAGATTCTTTAGTTACGTTTCTAAACAACATCAATTAATTTAGTAAAAAATTGGTATACGCTGTGAGTTGAAAGCCAAATAAATCGCTCCGGTATGTTTATAGTCTACTAAGATGCTAAAAATGCCTCGAGAGAAGATTTTAATTTACTTTGCTATTATTTAACATCAGTTGCGTGACCAGAGGAGGGCTCTAGGGAATCAATCTCCCCCAAGCGTTTATAAAAAAAACCCATACTGATTATCAAAACCACCAGCTGTTAGTCAATTAGTTGAATTTTAATTTACTTTCTCATTTGATTTATAATAATTGCTTTTTTAAAGATAACACAAAGAAAGTTCGATGCAAATCAGACAAGTCAATGGGGTGAGATTATTAATGCATTTGTCTGTATATGATACTATACACTATTGGCATTGATGGTGGGATTTAACCCTTTAGAAAAGATTCAAATGTTGCCTTATTTTAACAAAATCGGCCAGACAAAGACGGACTTTATGAAAACATTAGTTTCAGGATAGTGAATTACTTACTGAAGGATGTTCATGATAATTAGGCGTAGTTGTTTTAAGAGGTGTATTAATGGATTACTTTTTCATTTTGTCCAAAAACAAATTAAATATCACATTATGACTTTATATTTATTATTTAAATACTTCAGTGCATGTAATTGCAGATAAGTACACACAGTTGTCAAGTTTTGCTTAGTTTTTTTATAACTTCGAGTCTTGTTTGTATTTAATATTTTAATTTATCACTTAGAATTGTAAATTTATTGTTGTTTCAGGTCCTATCAGTTTAACTCTTTATCTATCGGATGCCGAAGTTGTCCAATTTTTTGATCATATATCTAGTTCAAATGTATTAAAATTTAGGAAAAATATTGCTTACCATGTCGTTTATAAGGATGGGGTATGGTTTATTATTAAGTGAAACTTTTGAGCTCCGTTTTTTCCCTTTCGGTTATGCATGTCGAGGTCACGTCACATAACTTCCATTCGAAGAATAGCGTATATATCCCAACACTATTGCAGAATACTGCGTCATCCCAAACAGACAACTGAGTACAACATAAGAAATAAACACAACGGGATGCGTGGCGTAGGTGTATCGCAGCTACTTTATAATATGCAGTAGGTCGCTGGTTCGAACCCGGGTGGCACTGTTAATTTTAGTTTTTTAATTTTTATTATTCCATATTCCACTTTATATTTTTGAAACAAAGTTTTAATAGATATTATTGATATACTAAAAGCAACAATTTGATTATTTCTTAACCACAACAATTTCATTATTGGATGGACAGTAATGCATCAGCAAAAACAAAACAGTTTAGTTTTTGCTGATGTTGAAAGCATTGCGTTCGAAATGTACATCCAATTATAAAATTGTTGTGTTTAAGAGGTGACAAAATTGTCGTTTTTTCTAGTTTCCAGTCACAGTGTCTTAGTACCTACTACCGAGGACATTGTGGTCCAGTGGTTAGCGTCGCGGCCTCTGGATCAGACTGTCGTGGGTTCGAATGCCGGTTCCGCTCATGGATGTTTTGTGATGTCATTTAGTTTTAAGTTAGTTGTTATTTAACACGTAGACTGCCATGTGGCCTGACGTATGTGCCATGAGTAAATTTGCTATAGACGCCGCTGGTACAGATATTGTGCCACTGGCACGACTAGGTTTAAACGACTCGTGGCTTTGCAGCTGTGCCATGCAGAGCGTGTATTTATATGGGAACATTTAAAGCTCGGCGCGGTGGACTTGTATGCTGCGTTGCCCGTCAAAAATTTTTTTCTGTTTCAACAAAATTCTACAGAAATTAATTTATTTCGATTAGTAATTGAATTTTATAAGATATATGGTAGTGGCCCAGGAGACCCAAAATTTAAATAAAGCGTGGCAGTCAACGTGTTAATGTAATCAAGACGCTAATGGTTTAAGTTGTCGACGCGTCTATAATTTACAATAAAAAAATAAACTACCTACTACCTATTAATTAATTAGGTATTATTGATATAATAATATTATTACAGGACTATTATCCAATAAACTTTTTAAGAAACATAGGTTTACAAAATATAAATACACCTTACGTATTTTTGAGCGATGCAGATTTTTTACCAATGATGGGATTATATGAAACTATCAAAGATTATATTGCATTCCTTGGTCTAAAAAATTCAAAAAAGGTAGAAAAAGTATGCAAATAAGGAAATAACAAAAAATGGTTTATTTTTCATTGGTTTTTTAGGCACTACTGATACCTGCATTTGAAACTCAACGTTATAGAATAGGCTTTCCTAAAAATAAATATGAGTTATTATCAAAATTAGATCAATCGATTCTTTTCACATTTAGAAATCATGTTTGGACAAAAGGGCATGCTGCGACAAATTATTCAAAATGGCGAACTGCAATTGTACCTTATAAGGTAAATATGTAATCTTTGAAAATTTCCTAATTTACTTTCTTTATTTTAATTTTATCGGAAGAAATATCTTACAGAGTATTGTGATATTTGTGAATAATAATTTAAATAATTAAAGTTTAAAACCATGTATGTGTTGAATAAACTATAGTATGCAACGCGCGCGGCGTGTACTAAATCTTTATGCGTCAGGCGCGATGTTTTCAACACTCGTATTCGACTCGCGATGCACACTCGCCAAGGCTCGTGTGCGCTCGCCTACTAATCGTGCTACAAACATTGCGATTTTAAACCGATCGTCCGCGTTCACTAAATAGGCTTTTTTGTAAGACAATGTAAGCCTCAAATTACCATCTCGAGTATTTTAATTGATTTAATTTTATCTCATTTATTTTGTTTTGTTTTTTTATTGACTTTTGTTTATAAGACACACATGACCTCTGTTGTCGAGCGTCTATAATTTACAATAATACATAGACTGTTTATTAAAAACTAAATAAGTTGTTTTTTAGGTGAATTGGGAACCAGATTTTGAACCATATTTGGTTACATCTAAAGATATCCCACTTTATGACACACGATTTGTTGGTTTTGGATGGAACAAAGTATCACATATAATGGAACTGAATGCAATTGGCTATGAGTTCATTGTTTTACCAAATGCTTTTATCATTCATGTACCGCACGCGCCTAGCTTAGATATAGCTAAATTCCGGACATCTTCTCATTACCGAATGTAATTATAATTTATGTTATGAAATTATAATAACACTAAAGGTTAGACGACAATAGTTCAATAAATTTTACTGAACTTTACTCAGAAGCCCTATATTATTTTTTCAGAAGTAGGCGGATGCCTAGGGCAGCAAATATTTAGAGATACCAATATCCTAAATTTGAGGGATGAACTCATTTTATTTTGTGTTTAACACTTTTAAAAAATTGTAGAATGATAAAGTTTTCTTTTATTCGTTTATGAAATTTTTTACAAGCATTCACTTTTTGCAGATCAATTATTAAAATTTTTTATTTTTACTCTAGCCTTAAATATTATTTCTAGCTGGTATTAAAATTGATTAAACATTTAAATATTTTCTTTTGGTAGATGTTTGAAAGCATTCAAGGAAGAATTTATTCGACATTTGAATGAAAAGTACAATAATGTTTACAATGCTTCATTTTTCGAAATATAGGTAAAGTGATTTTAAAATTATTTATTTATTTTTACAATATGTAAGTATTTGAATACAATCTCATAAAGTTACCAATATTGTATAATTTGCTTTGAAATAAAATATTCACTTGTATATTTCAAAAAGTATTTCAAATACAATATTTCTCTAACAAATTTAATTTATTTATAAAATAAATACTAGTGGAGAAGACACCAGCAAGATGATCAACCTGAGCGGAAAAAGTAGTGGGGTGAGCTAGTGGTAGAATATGGACTCGTCCGACACGAAATGCGCGTGTCAAGTCTGTTGTGTGTCACGCGCGACCCCTTTAAATAGAATATGAACTCGCCCGACACTAAAGTCGTTTTTGCGCATGTGTGACGTTGGTGTCTTCTCTAAATAATTCCCGTTAAATATTTTTACGTGCTTTGAGTTATTAAAAAATATGTTGGCAATATCGGTAATTTGATTTTGAGTTTCATTAATTAATATTCTTTTGTTTTCGCACAAAATACAAGTGGTATTTGTTATCCAAATCACAACAAATATTTATAATAACGTCGTCATTTTATATTATACCTAAATGGAATTATTTCAAAGCATTAATAAATGCCTCTTATTTATCAAAATATTATTTAATAAACACATTCTTATAATTGAATTTACTTAAAGTATTTAAACATAGAAAATAAAATAATAATATACATAAGAACTACTCCTTGCGCGTTAATTTTTGTAATTATTTATATGGCTTTTCCATGTCTCCTGTACTAGTCCCCAGTACAATCTGAGAGCTGGTAAAAGTAAAATGTTCAATTTATTATTAAAAAAAAAAACCAATAATTTGAAAATGAAAACGAACCAACATTTAAAAAATCATTTTATTTCTGGGCAGTTGATATCTATGTTATTTTGATTTTTAAAAATGTGCATTTTAATTTTTAATAAGTTAACATGTAATTAATTAATAATATATAATTTATTTTGTATTGTTAGTCAACAATATATAAGACAACATATCATTACTGGTAGGTACCTATTATTAGCAAATATAAGGCCAGATCTTCGAACTTATTACTATACAATTGGTTTTTTCAGAATATGTACAATTTGTATAAAATGGACAGTCAAAGACAATGAAATTTTTATTATTGTGTGTAAAAACATTTTTTTATGGCAAATATTTAGTTTTTAAATACATGAAGTCATTTTGCAGTTGCTGTATAATTTAATTATTTATATTGATTAGTGTTTTATACATGTTATGGTAACAATGTCTTTTTAATTTGAAGGAATAACAATTATTATTATTATAATTATGCAAGTCATTTTATTATTTTAAAATATTTGACCTATACAATGGGATAAAAAAAACAAGCTAAACCTCTTATCGTTTGTGAGATTGAGCCCTGTGACAGACGGACGGACACACGGACGGACAGACTTCGTAGGCAGAGTAAAATAAGGCATTAAGACTCCCGCTGTCCACAGGTCAACGCGGGACTGCGGGAACGGGACGGAATCGTTGCGAGATCAAATTATATGGCGAGATATTCCGATATTCCGTTTATAAATTCCCGTCATTTAATTTGATCCCTCACGGTGCCCCACGTTGGTCTGTGCTTAAATTTGTTTTAGATTATAACAACTGTTAAGAGTATGACAAATTGGTTGAGGCTCTCGCGGCCAGTTGATGAGCTGATGTTGTCCTGATTCGGGTCTATAGGCCGTCGTTGGTTGGAATTGCTTCCTAACGTTTCGCTAGCACGAGTGGCGAGCTTCTTCAGAGGTCCTTCCATCTCCGATGCTGGATGTAGAATCCATCGGAGATGGAAGGACCTGTGAAGAAGCTCGCCACTCGTGCTAGTGAAACGTTAGGAAGCAATTCCAACCAACGACGGCCTATAGACCCAAATAAGGACAACACCAGCTCTGTTAAGAGTATTCTTTAACGGAAGTCACCCCCCCCCCCTGTGCTCTTCATCTCAAATCCTTTTCCCTCACCTGAAAACAGTTACCGCTGTTCCGACGCTATTTTTAAAGCTAAATGGTTCGGCTAAACGTCAGATGTAGGACCAAGAATCCAACAGGCGATTTTTTCGAAAAAATGTTTTGGTTACGTGTGAAAGATTACGTAATTTTAAAAAAGTTGTAAATTTTTCTAAGAATTTTTTTTAATTTTCGCCTTTAGGAGCTGTAGTGTGATTCTCGGTTCTTCATTTGGCATTTACCCGAACCTTTTAGCTTAAAAAATAGCGTCGGGAGAGTGGTGACCGTTTGTAGAAAAGATTTGAGATAAAGAGTTCAGGGGGTAACTTCCGATAGAAAATATATACTCTTAATGAATGAATCCAGCAACTAATGAATTAATCCGATGATTCCACAGGCCAATCGTGTACCCGATGTGCCTGTAGTTATACTATCGACTGTACCTCCGCGACCAAGGTCATCCTTATCGGCGTGTACGACCAACATCCTTCCGACCACACTTTGAGGTCCACCATGTAATGTTATTAGAGGGTCGGCTATATGGAATTCTGCAGCTCCACTTTCGTCAGCTTCTATGTTTCCCAGATCACCGACGTGTCTAAATCCGTCAAGAGGAGCGCCATGCTGCAACTGAAAAACAGCCCAGTCGGGCATAGAGATCCCTTTTTTCAATTTTTTGAGACAGTTCCGGTTTTATAGGGGTTCTCGACTAATTTATTTCTTTTTTTGAGGTTTCCAAATTTTTAAAAAATAAGGTACATTTATAACAATATAAAAGAGATAGAAATATAAGAATAGTAGGATTGTGTGTTAAGAGCGTATTGAAGACGATTTTAAATTTGCATTCCGCCCTTGATGCACACTGCATTTTTAAATTCACTACATATTTGTGAATCAACATAATACCATCCCGACTAGAAATTTCAGTGAGGCAGTGATTCGGCCCAAATAAGGCATACCGAATGTCAAACTTGCGGCAAGTGAGGCTTCCAAACCAGACTGACGTCTGGGAAGTAACGCAGTTGCGAGGCTCCGCCAAATTTGGCTTCCTAACTAGGTAGCAGTTTGGAAGCCACACTTGCCTGTGGCATTTTAAGCCTAATGCGGCCCAAACTTGGTTTCCTAACTAGGCAGCAGTTTGAAAGCCACACTTGTCGGTAGTATCCTAAGCCTAATGTGGCCCAAACTTGGTTTTCTAACTAGGCAACAGTTTGGAAGCCACACTTGCTATATCAGACGTCTGATAGTATTATGTTAATTCACTAATATAGTGAATTTATTTACTATAAGCAGGCCTGGATTTCTGCCTAGGCCAACAAGGCACCGGTCTAGGGCCCCAGCCGCCGAGGGGCCCCCGGCCAGGGCAGAGATGGAAATTAAAGAAAAAAAAGCCCAACAATTTTGTAAGATAACCCAATTGCTAAATTTCCATCCAATTCCATTTCCCCCTCTTTTTTTGGGGTGGGGGGGGCCAACTGTCAAGTGCCTAGGAGCCCTGGGTCTTTACGTCCGGGCCTGACAGTAAGGAATTCTAATCATATTGGTTGGTAATTTCATTGTTAAAATTAAAATTGTTGAATTTTGCTTTTTTGTCCGGTATAAGGGGACGGTAAAATTACTTTAGCGCCAGGATCGTTACCGACATGAAATCGGTCATTTTACGGTGGGTTTACATACTTGAAAAGCAGCTTTTATAGGGGGTAGAGGAAAAACTAATAAAGAAACCTACCCCGTACGGATTGTAGTGTTCACCAGCAGAATCGCAGTCATTGCGTCGGTCGCCATACGTATGAACATGCAGGCCATGCGATCCTTGTCTCAGGCCGGTTATGTTTCCCTCGATGAAAACGGGACCATGTGGATGAAATTGTGTGAAAATCACTTCGCCCTGCACGCCCTCGTCAGAGCCCGGTTCAAGATTAGCCAGGGCCACGAACGGGGCTCGTATTTCTTGCACCTACATAATAAATTCACGTTCATTTATTAAAATCTGGCAATTATATTCAACCCTACGTCGATAAAAATTCATTGATGCAAACGTTTGCATCACGGCATTCTCTTCCCTGTACATGCCACGATGCAAACGTCTGTAGAATGGTAGTGAAACGCAAGTCCTCCGTAATTTCAAAAATAAAGCCCCTACCACGACACAATCTGCCGTATAAGATTTTTGATGGGTGGCCGACGGACATAAATCGGCCAACTGCTCTACACACGACCCAACTTGCAGTGTGCTGTAGTGGGGAGTCCGGAGATTGTGTTGTCGCCCGAGTCAACCCCCCGACATAAAAATAATAATAATAAATCGGCCCGAATGATCTACGCACCATCCAACTTGCAGGGTCTAGAGATGGGCATATCAGTGAATTTTCAGTAGCAGTGAAAACTGTGAATGCTACTTTTTATTCACTGCTACTTTTAGCAGTGAAAAATTTCACAGTTAAAATATCTCAGGTAAACTGGTAAAATCCTTTCAATGCACAGTGTGGCTATGCATTGTGCACTGTGCAGCAAACTGGGTTAGTTGTTAGGATATAATATAGCAGCGGTGAAATGAATTATGAAAAAATGCGTTTCACAGTCACTATTATTACCTATTAGGCATAACAAAAGATTTGACCGGATGTAACGTAAAGCAGATTTGTATTTTGCTTGAAGGTCACTGTGAAAAATGGGTACCTATATTTTTTTTGTCCATGTATTTTTTGATACGTTAATTAACATTATCTAAATTTGAATTAATAGAAAAAATTATTCGAAACACTTTTGGACAATCCGCGTCAAGAAACATTAACAAAGCAAATATATTTTTTTGCTTTTATTTCGCATTTACTTTTCTTATACTTCCTAATTTTTTACACTTAAATAACGTACACTGTACAAGTTATTAAAACAAATCAATATCTTGTGCCAATAGATAATGATATACGTAAATACGATAGGTACCTACCTACCTGATAAACCTTATTTTAAATTTTTCACTGTTGGGTACAATAGGTAGGTAGTAGGTACACATCTGTGAACGTAATTGTAAACTGTGAACTGTGAAATGATAGCGAACTGTGAACTATTCACATTTAACAGTATGCAGGTAGCAGTGTGCAGACCATACTAGTTGGATGTGTAAACGTTAAGAGTGAAATTGATAGCAGCTACTTTTAAGTGATATCTTTTAAGGTCGCTGTGAAAAATTGATATCTGTGAAAAAGTAGCAGTGAAGTGAATACTTGCACATCACTAGCAGGGTCCCTGCAGATTGGATCCGCAGCAGATTGTGTCGTATGTTCGTATGTAGGGGCTTATAATGGTATACTTACCGGATGACTGAATCCTCTCACAACACGAAACACGCTTGAAGTTGGATCGTTGTTCGCAGCGTTTAGCATATTTATATTATTATTATCGTTGAATGTGTAGACAGGCGTATTGTTTGAACCATTAATACTGTGTAAAGTGTTGGTGACACCAACCAAAGGCAATCCGGCACTGTTCACTTCCTTTAAAACACTTATCGTCACGACACCACTTAACATCAAACTGAATCTTGTTAGCATTTCATATAATTGGCTAATATTTAATGACATTGTCAATATAATATAATAGTCAGAGATGAACCAAGTTTCAAAAGATAATGTCATAACTGTCACATATTAATAAAATAAAAGTTAAAAAAACTAAAACCCGACTACGTAAATGAAGTAAACAAGCTTCCAATATGAAAGTTAGTTAGTTATTGTATATTTTGGACGTTCGATAACTATGGTCATTAGCGTCTAATCCAATATGAAAAGTAGTTGGACAAAAAAATATTTGTTTTAATGTCATCTCATTGGTCGCATACTAAAATTTTTGGTAATAAATTTTTGCCCGACTACTTTTCATATTGGAATAGACGCTAATGACTTTAGTTATCGAACGTCTAAAATGTACAATAACTCAATAGCTTTCATATTGAAAGTTTGTTTACATCTTTTACGTAGTCGGGTTTTAGTTTTTTAACTTTTATTTTATTTTAGTCTTTTTCAATTTTTATAAACCATAAAAAGTATATATTTTTGGATTCATCACAAAATTCTCTTTTATTTGATACCCCACTCAACCGATTTGGCCGAAAAAAATTTTGTAGCAAGGTTTTTTTACCTCACGGCCGCCATTTTGAATTTACAAAAGTACTTTATAGCCTATAACATTATTATGATTAAAACAAATCGAATGACACCTCGATAATAAAAATCGGTCTAGTAGATTTGGCCCTACCAGGTATAATATATATAATATAATAACATACATAAGTAATACATAATAATATTTCACTTTAAGTATCTATTTTAATAAAAAATACATCAATAGCGTCATTATACATACATGTATACATACATATATGCACACAATCATACATAGACTGTTAAAATCATAACCATTCTCTTTTCCATAGTCGGGTAAAACATATTATAAGTAAGTCCGTGTCCGCAAAACTATAAGTGTTATCATAAATTAAGTCCGGTCCTGTTAGACCGATTTTATTAAAATTTTAGCAGTACAATTTAATCTTTACTAAAGGGTTAAATTTCAATTTTGAAAAGATTCTCAAAATTTTTTCGGTATTTTTGGATCCAAAAACATTTTCCAACCCCTAAAAACCACTCTTAAAATCACCTATTGGGCCTCTTTTAAATAAGCTTCGTGCGGTGATGGATTCCAACATGTGTACCAAATTTCGTTAAAATCAATTAACTCTTTCGAAATTTATTACCTGCACCTATATAGATATTAGATGTATAAAAATTTCCAAAAATGGTGCCATATTGTTTAGAAGAGTATGAAACGTCGAGAAATTTTGGGAAATTTTAAAGGGATACAGCTTCTAAACCAGAAGAGATACAGACGTTTGCTTGTGCTCATTGGAATCAGCTATATAATTACATAAATAATGGCATAACCTACCGTCTGAACCTCACAAAATAATATTATATTAGACAAAACATAATCACATTTATATCGCCTAAATATTTTTGTATTATTTCATTCATAAACTATAAAAGCATGATAATGCAATTTTTTAAATATAGACTTAAAAAAATTGACCGGTATATTTTCTTTTACAATCACTATTAAATTCTCGAAGTACACATTACACTGCAAAAAATAAATTAAAACCTTGTTTTACAAACGTAACACAAAATCATATTATCTTCTTGTATTAATTGTATTTGTAGATTTCCAAAAATAATTCAATTTTAAAATGACAATAGCGTGAACAATGAAGAACTTTTGTTATATTGTATTTATTCGATTCCCCTCTCCTTCTTTTTGTTTGTTGTTTAGAGGAGGAGTGTCTTTTGTCATTCACTTTATTTGCATCTGTAAATTTACAACTCGTAATTTCACTTTGTTATTATCAGTGTCCTAAATCTGTATTTTCTTCTTGAATTGTTACCATGGGCGTCGGTTACATGGGTGCTCCGATGCTGAAACACCGATGCAATTTCTGTGTTTAACTGACTTAAAAAAGGGGGTTATAAATTCGACGCGTATATTTATATATTATATATTACTTTTTTATGTTTGTTCAGCCTTGTAAATTCTCAAGGGGTTAATTGATTTTTAATAATTTCGACTCCGTTGTGTTCACGAAGATGTCGAGGAGGTCCCCTAGGTATATCACCCTCTGCACTCTTCATCTCAAATTCTTTCCCCTTGCCTAAAAATGGTTACAGCTCTCTAGACGTTATTTTTAAAGCTAAAGGGTTCCTATAAACGCCAAATAAAGGACCAAGAATCACACTACAGATCATTCAGGTGGGAAATTGAAAAAAAAAATCCTAGTAAAACTTACAACTTTCTAAAAATTACGATATCTTTCACACGTAGCCAAAACTTTTTTCAATAAATTCGCTTGTAGGATTTGTAGAGTGATTCTTGGTCCTTCATTTGGCGTTTACCCGAACCCCTTAGTTTTAAAAATAACGTCGGGAGAGCTGTAACCGTTTTTAAGCGAGGGGAAAGAATTTGTGATGAAGAGTGCAGGCTGTATCTTCCGGTAGAGAATACTAATAAATCGAATTAGTAGTTTTTTTTCTAGTTAAGTAATCATAATATATTAAAAAAGATGTCGGTTAATATAATGTGCAATGCAACCTATGTATTGCAAAGCCACTAAGAAGTAAAAAATAAAAATTTTTATAAAAAAAATTGAACCTCCTTAAAAAAAACTACAAAAATGTAAAAAATAAAATTTTTTATAAAAAAATTGAACCTCCTTCAAAAAAGCCACAAAAAAGAAAAAATAATATTTTAATATCGGCGCCAATTTAATAAGAGTATAAAAAAGTCTTATGTCGGGTTTATCGTACATTTAGCACGCTGTTTTGTTAATCGCTGTTCAATTTTTACACATAAAACATAGAAGTAACCATAGAAATAACAGCGAATGAACATAACAGCGTGATTAAAATGTACAATAAACCTGACTTAAAGTAAT
The DNA here is from genome assembly GCA_039654895.1 of Mongoloraphidia duomilia. Taxonomy (NCBI): domain Eukaryota; kingdom Metazoa; phylum Arthropoda; class Insecta; order Raphidioptera; family Raphidiidae; genus Mongoloraphidia; species Mongoloraphidia duomilia. The sequence goes on along the minus strand of CM077524.1, from coordinate 22,258,268 downwards.
TAAATTGGCGTCTTTTAAAAAAGGCACCTTCTCACACTTGTTATACTTATAGTAATATTAAAGCTTTATAATGAAAATCGAATTATTGATGGTTTGGTAGCTGATTCTTAGCACTTAATTAAAACTGCGGCCTATCTTTTAATGAAGCACTTTCATTTGTTCAAAAGACATTGGCTACCCGTTAACCAATGCCGTTCCGGTCCATTAAGAATTTTAGGATATGAAGAAGGAGTAAGAGAGTATCTGTTTATAAATTAATATTGTCAGTGTAACTATGTGTGTGGTACAGGGTGTAATTTCGTATCCTTGAGTCTTCATGCTACACTGAATATCATGCCTCGTATTATACAGTCATAACATTATAATAATATTGCATAAGTATTGACATCGTTTGTAAAGTATGCATAGCATATTATAGGTTAGGTCTTTTGGAAAACAATATAAAAAAAAATTAAATTAAAAAAATCAAAAACCCGACTGCCTCAATAGCGAACCTAAAAGATGGAAAGAAGATCAAATGACAATATGTAGTCGGAGGAATTAGATCCATTCAACTTGTAGGTATGCTGCACACTACATGTTATCATTTGATTTTATTTCCATCTTTTTATTTCGCTTTTGACGCAGTCGCGTTTTTTAACTTTTTCAATTTAATTTAAAATAATAGCAACCACATTCCAATGTCCCCCCTGGGGACTGGGGAGTTTGGTTCTTTCGCCAAGTAGTTAGATAAAACCCGATACATACATGTATGTTCGGTTGCTCGCTTTGCTCCGAGCAGTTCCGATGAAATTCGATTCATATACAAGCATGTTAAAAAGAAGCGTTTAAAATTGTTTCTTTATAATAATATAAACAATCACAATTAATTTCTTTTGCTTCTAAGATACCTGCTTTTCCAAAAGTTATAAATCCGTTGACGGGATCAAGTCAGTTAAATTTTTAATTAAAATGTGAGCCACAGCCTGTGCAACATAAAATAATTAATATTATAGTAATGACATAACCTTATGCTTGCCCATTTTGGTGACTGTCAAACCATGACGTAATTATATTGATTACTTCAACAACTCTTCATCAATAAAAAATTACCATACTTTGAAAAATGGAGGTCATAAAATCATTCTTTATTTCCTTTGATTAATTATCTTACTGTCAGCTTCCTGTAAATAATAAAATTTTAGAGGTCGAGGAATGCATTTGTTTTATTTGGTAATCATTTGTGTCTGATATTACGAATGAAAATGTTTTTATCATTCTGGGAACAAGACTTGAGTCTTGAACCCATAATAGTATATTAATAAAGTGCGATATTTTGACACGAATTTGAGGCAAATGCGTCGGAGGTATCCTCGCCGGAAATAATTTTCCAAATTATCGCACGAGTTTTTAGAAAAAGAGACATCTTCTCACACTTGTCACGCACCTACTGCGTATGACGCGACGGTGCTATCCGTTACGCTACGTACATCTTACATAGCAGTGCTATATAATAGGGTATTATAATCATGAACTTCCAACTAACTTCATGGTGTTAAATTTTCGTGATGCGATGCGCGCGCATCGTACAAATTTACTCTCATCATTTTTCCATAATGCGCCAAAAGCAGTATAACTTTAAAAATTTATTATAATAGATAGACGTTCGACAGCTTAGGTCATAATACGTCTATTATATTATTGTAATTACGTCTATAATACACATTGATGTAGGTATTTGGTTATATTATATGGTATTAGGGATGGCGAACCTTTTCACATCTACGTGCCAATATATTTTTTAAATGTTTAATGTGCCTATAACGTGCCAACAAGCAACCAAAGAAATTTAGGGGACAAAAAATGAATCAAAATTACTGTAAAATTGAGCGTTATTAAACTTTCGTTGACTAATTGTCGTGTCGATCTCAAATTTGTTTTTTGAATAATAGTTTACATTTTTTAGACATCTAACATATTAAATACAACAATGAGAGTTGAGTTTTTTGTGGTTATAATATAATAATTATTAAAATAGACAGAAAAGTATTTATTTGTGGTTTGGCTAATATTGTCTATTTTAATAATTATTATCTAACATATTTTTAATTATTTCGATTTTGTATTCCTCAATCAATGCCGTACCGACAATATTGTTGCGTGCCATAGGTTCGCTATCCCTGCTATAGGGTGTTAAAAAAGCAGCCACTAAATTTATGCAATAATAGGGGTTTACAGAATTTATTTTTTATTTGAAATACATATTACATTGTTTTTAAGTACTAAATTAAAATATATTGTTTTACATTTGGATGAGGTTGGACATGTTTTTACAGATTTTAAAAACCACTTATTGGGAAATGAAATATTATAGTTATATAACAACAATAATAAAATATTTTAAAAACTTGGCAAGAATAAGACCATTATGTTTTTCATAAAATATATATTACCTATATTTTTTAAATCTTACAGTTATAATAGATTTCTGATGGACATTGGAATAGCTGTTGTAATTGTGGAAGAATTCCGTAGCAACAAAATAGATTTATTTATATGAAGAACGCAAAGTAAATAACGAACTTTTAGAATTAGCCATTTTCCTGAGAGTAGTTCCTTCAATTATCCACGAGAGGCAACACTTGTGGTAGGTACAAACATTATTTATTTCCCATTAGTGTCGTGTCATTTTAGTGGTATAACTTAATTATTAAATTATTATTATTAAATTAATTAAAAAATTAAGTTATACCACTAAAATTACACGACACTAATGGGGAATAAATAATGTTTGTACCTACCACAAGTGCTGCCTCTCGTGGATAATGGAAGGAACTACTCTCAGGAAAATGGCTCATTAGATTATAGTTTCACCAACAAAAGAACGCCGATCAAAAGAGTCAGAGAGTTTTTAGATTAAGCGTCTATAATCTACAATCTCTCTCTTTCTCTTGAGATGTCGAGCGTCTATAATTCACAATTCATTCATTTCTTGCTCTTGACCGGCGTTCTTCCTTGGTCAAACGATAATAATTTGATATGTTTATTCTTTTCCTATGTAAGATTCCCGTCGAATATTGAGGTTGTTTCTAATTTTCCATTTTATACAGTAATATTTCTGCATAATACTTATGTCTTACAATATACAAGGTGCTCATTTTATCGTGCAAACTCTGTATTACAGAATAATGCAGTCCAACTTACATTCTTAACGTCCCCCTTTAAAATTAAAAATGTATCAATATCCAAGTTTTATTAATATTTTTTTTATTAGGTATAATTCAATAAATTGACTATCAATTTATCAAATATTTCATAATAATAATTGATGTGATCAAAAATTACATTCGGACGAGTTGCATCATTTTCCATTGAAAAATATATATACAGAGTGTCCCATGACTCGAGGCCCATAATTTAAGGACGTGTTATTAAAGTCATTTAGAGTTAAAATTGCTTAATAAACATAATATGTCCGAAAATGCTTCCTAAAAGCACTACAACCATTAAAAGTTAAAGTGCTAACATATCAAAAACATTAGTCATTAATTTTATTAGTAATTAATTTTCGGACATTATGTTTATAAAGCAATTTTAACTCTAAATGACTTCGATAACACGCCCTTAAGCTATGGACCTCGAGTCATGGGAAACCCTGTATAATAAAATAGACACCCTTATATTTTTTGACAACAGTGAAAAAGTTATCCGTTTGATTTATTTGTTTAAGTATACGAGATAATCGTTAAGTAACTTTTTCAAACTGCAGCTTATCATCTTGGAAATATTAGATTATTAACCACATTTAAGTTTTAATTATAAGCTGGTCGAAAAGTTTGCATAATCTTAATTTAATAATTCCCTCCAACCAAATCGCTTTTACAATATTAAAAAAAAATAATTCTACCATAAAACATAAATGAATAATAAATATTTAAGCCCAGTGGCGAACACTTACTGAGGATTGAGAGTACTTCTTATTTCAAGGCCCCTCAAAAAAAATTAATGTCCCGAAAGCCCTACGTCAACAGTGTTATCAGTCATATTTCTTCTTAGTTTTTAGTAATTTTTAGGAAGTTTATTAAGTTATTTTTGAAGTGAAAATGGAGGAGACCCAACCCCTTGCCGAGGAGGCCCGGTGCGCCTCCCCCCCCCCGCCGTTAGTAGTTACTGTTTAAACCATAACTGAACTATAATTAATTAAAAATTTATGCTATTCCAATATCTACAGAAATGCGTGTAGTTTTTAAGAGATGAACAACAGAATCTATGCTTGAATAAACCTACGAGATTTTTATTTTCTGAAACATGAAATGGGATTGAAATAGCATTGTCTGAAGCGTAACTGCGACTGACGTTTCGTCATAGTTGGCAAGAGTGACTCGATATCATTAGAAGAAACGCCGAGTTGTTGGGCAAGAAGCTGAAGTCGCATGAAATTATTCAACTGTTCAGTGTCTATCTGGTTGTTAGAGCCGCTGAATCGATGGTCGTTTGACGGGGCCAGTCCAATTGACGTGTCCAAATCATTGTTGTTCTGAAAATATAAATAACGAAAATGTTACAGGCTATACCTAATAATAATAATAAACCGTCTTTATTTCATGGTGACACAGAAAAGGTGTATGAAACAAGTCAAAGGTATAGAAAAATTACAATGTTACAATACATTTAAAAGAGCAATGAAAACTAAAAATTTTTAATAAAATCATTAATTCTATACGGGGCCTTGTCTATAAGAATTTTCTTTAGTTCTTTTTTGAATTTTGGTGTAGGTAGTTCTCTTATATTTTTTGGTATATTGTTGTATATTTTTGTTACCATGCTATATACACCTTTATTTATGAAAGTTTTTTTTGAAAATGGTTGATGAGTATCTCGATACTGTCTTAACAACACTTACATAGTGGACTCGTGCTTTACTGGATTTAATTTAACGTGTAATAATACAATGCCTCCAGAAATCAGGTCTCTAAACAACAAATTATTTAAACAAAATTTGAAAAAATATTTTCTGACCAAATTTTACAGCATAGTTGAATTTATGAATTTTTAACGTACTTTTTATTTCTATATATTTTCATGACTTGTTTTATGACCTCAATCATAATTGCAAAACCTTTTTTGGAGGTCTAATATCTTCAAACAAACTGGATGCCCTTCAGTTGTAAGATCCCTTGTGAGATAAGCAAAGTAATGAGTTTTAACTTCAAATCAATAAAAACTCGGGTCTCAGTGCCAAACCCTGCCGACAATATAGTGTATTTGCTAATACAGGCATTGTGGCATTATTCAGTGAACTTAAGTTTGTTTTTTGACAAAATAAAAAATTTAACCCCTTAATACATCCCTTAAAAAATATTTTTTTCTTAATTTCAATAATATTATCAATGCAACCTCTGTACCAAATTAAATACACCCTTCAGTAAGTAAATCACTATCCGCAAACCAGTGTTTTCATAAAATTTGTAAGTCCGGTCCTGTCGGGCCGATTTTATTAAAATTTTAGAAGCACATTTTAATCTTTACTAAAGGGTTAAATTTCAATTTTGAAACGATTCTGAGAATTTTTTCGGTATTTTTGGACCCAAAAACTTTTTTCGACCCCTAAAAACTACCCTTAAAATGGTCCGATCGGGCCCATTTTAAATAGGCTTCGTGCGGTAATGGGTTCCAATGTGTGTACCAAATTTCGTTTAAATCGATTAAGTCTGTCGAGAGTTATCGTGTACACACACACACACACACACATATATATATATATATACATATTATATACATAAACATTTTCAAAAATGGTGGCAAACTGTTCAGGAGGGTATGAAACGTCGAGAAATTTTGGTCCGACCTCTAGGTCCCGCCATCCGACCGACGCCAATAGTGTATGTGCCATATTATGGCAAATACACTAAAAAGTGGGGCTTAGATCATTTCAAATATTCGAGAACACTCTGTAAATTATTGTAATTAAGTCTGTGTCGAATTGAAAATTTTGAAGTTTGCTTTGTGTTTTACCAAACGTTCAATATACGTCATTATAATCACGTCTTGTCTTATATGTTGAATTTTGTCAACACAACCTTTGGTGTAAGGTTCTCGTGTACTTTGAAACCAGTCTCTTAGTAATTAGTGGTTTCTGGTGTCAGTCCTTGTATTTACCTACAATTAACCGAGAGAAGAGTCCTACAACTGACAACATAATATGACCACCTGAAATTATTTTCTTAAGAACTTAAGAAAAGAACTTTCTCGAGAACTACACATTGACATTTTTTAGTTCAACTGATTGTTACACACAATGAAATAATAGTAGATTGTATATATAATTGTGTAGTGACGTATAACACTGACGAATAGTGACATAATGTTAAAACGAGCGATAGCCGAGTTTTAACAGTCACACGACACAAGTCATGAGGATATTTCACATATTTATGGTAGATTGCATATCTAGTTGCGTAATGAGGCACATGTTACGGGCGAGTAGTGATAGTATGTTAAAACGAGCGAAAGCGAGTTTTCAGTCACAAGAGTCATAATAATCATTACGCACGAGATATAATATATGGTATTTTTTGCCATATCCACTATAAAATAGTTGCTTTTCACTTCATTTTCAATATTTTCAAAAATTTTTGACAGTTCATTTGCGTCACCAATTTCACATCTATAGTTGGCCGAGAGTAGCTGTCAGTAGGTAATAGCGGGCTGATCAGAGCGAATTATAAACATATCACATAATATGGGAATGGTTTACTTTCCCACACTAGTGTGTGAAAGATATGTTCCCGCAGTCGCACACCGGCCTGTCAAAAGTCACTTTACATGTAGCTATTTTATAGTGGGTATGGCTAAAAAGTAATAATCATGATATAGGTAATAACGCAGATAAAACTGTAACGGGACATCCATCTAAAATTCTTTTTCTTGTGTTTTTGAGTATTTTCTATGCTAATTATTGTTAAGTTTCAAAATTTAAGATAGTGAGTCAAGCACTTATACTTCACTATTTATATGAGCGGCACAGTTTTTATGCATGGGACACGTATGCTTACATTGTTTCATTACTTTTCCGCTCCATTAACCTTGTTACGAGTTATGCATGATTCACTGTCTTAAATTTATAGCTGAGAGAATGTATGTTTCCAAAATTTTTGTCTGTTTGGTTGTACCAGTGTAAAAGTATTTCATGTCAGCGAGTAGACGTCAAATTTCAAAATTAAGATATAGATACAAAAATTAAAAATTCGACTGATGATCTAGTAAATATTTGCAAATAATAAACATTTTTTTTTATTCTTTGAAAAAAAAAATCTACTGATGGCTAGCTTAATATAGCAAAAATCATGGTTACCTTGATTTACGTACAATTTTTATTTTTTTTAGTAAAATAATTTTTTTTTTGTCGAAAACTGTACATTTTAGAGAAAACAAATATTTACATTTTTTTCTATTATAACATCTAGAATTCATTTATATTTTTTTTACCTATGTTAATACGTGACATTGAGAACGTTTTTTTTAATTTTTTATTAGGAAATAAACTGCCAAAATGGCGAAACGTCTATGATTTTATATAAAATGTAAATTGGCAGTTTATTTCCTAATAAAAAAAATTATAATCTACTGCCGTACTAATTGCAAATCATGTTTTTTTTTAATATCTCAGGATCCACTGAACCGATTTGACTCAAAATCTAATCATATCTAAGTTAAAGGCTGATAAACACAATAGAACAATCGGCATGGCCGTATGTTGTTCCGTTTTTACGATATCGAAGGCGAAAAATTGACCACATACACACACACACACACACACATACAGCCATCAGTCAGAGAATGATCTTAAACGATTGCTAGGGTCTCAAAACGTGAAGATCTGTTAAAATTTCGAAATATTTTTTCGGACTAAATCCATTACTTCCCTACCATAGTAGAGGTGGGAAGTGCTAGTTGTCGCTTTTTTTATTTATTGTAAATTATAAACGCGTCGACAACTTAGGTCATTAGCGTCTTGATTACATTAAATAACAACTCTGCACTTAAAACTAAATGACATCAGTGGAGGCGGGATACGAACCCACGAGAGTCTGATCCAGAGGCCGCGATGCTAACCACTAGACGTACTAGTTGTCGAACTTGGTTTTGTTAGAAGTTTAGAACGTGAAACTTGTTGTGCTGTAATAAAACTTGAAATTTATTAGAATCTGAGCTTAATTAGTCTGGATTTCATGTGTAGAGGAGGTTTTCTACTTACTGTACAATCTACGCGTCTTATTTCACTCTACAACTTGGTGTTAATTAAAATAAGGTTATACCTTTGTTCACTAAATCTCGCAGTATCTACTCTTCTTAGAAAGAAGGATTTTTTTAACAGAACAATTGCATTAGTAATAGCATCGATATATCTAGGTACCTATGTATTTATTAATATCCCTTTATTGGATATTCGAAATAATTTTCACTCTCATGTTAGACTCTCGCTGGTACGAGGATTCACTTCATATCATATAGCTATTGAATTAGCAGATATGAATTGACGCTTGCATGTAGTGAAAATCTATTGATTCTGAAGCATATATGGAGAATATTAGTTGGAGAATCATTAGTTATAGCATCGATATATCTAGGTACCTATGTATTTATTAATATTCCTTTATTGGATATTCGAAATAATTTTCACTCTCATGTTAGACTCTCGCTGGTACGAGGATTCTTTTCATATCATATAGCTATTGAATTAGCAGATATGAATTGACGCTCGCATGTAGTGAAAATCTATTGATTCTGAAGCATATATGGAGAATATTAGTTTAGCAATCTTGTCACGATTGAGTATTGTAAGCTCATTCCGCTGCGAAAGTGGAAAGGTTTAGGTTAGAATCCTGATTGTGACCACTGGTTGGTAAAATGATTTTTTCCTATATGTTTCGAAACAATTATATAATTGGCTGCTCTCCAACGAAAAAATCTTTCATTAGTAATATGTTTTGTTAGTTTTGGGACATTCATAGTCCATAGTGGAAAATCCGCGAACTAAGCATTTTCCCCCGCGGAAAAGCTGTGATGGGGGTGTTACATGGCTTAATTAATCAAGCAGCAGTCGACAGACGCTCCTAACCTAACCGGAAAGCGGGAAAAATCAACGTGATTGCCCGGAAAATTCCGCAAGAGGGTATTAATTAATCCATCAGCAGTCGTTCGCGGAGGGTGTGGCTAGGGATGCTGGGGGCTAGTCCGGTTAGGTTAGGAGCGTCGGTCGACTGCTGCTTGATTAAATAAGCCATGTAACACCCCTATCACAGTTTTTCCGCGGGGGATAATGCTTGGTTCGCGGATTTTCCACTATGGACTATGGATGTCCCAAAATTAACAAAACATATTACTTGCATTTATTCTGAATACATAAATAGTTATACACTTTTGATTTAAATTGTTAATAAATTTTTGTGTAAAGTTTTGTTTATTGGGAAATATTCGAAATTAAAAGCAAACTGGCGCGGACGGGCTATATTTTTTAGGGATGCTAACATTTGTAGGGGCCCGAGAGACAGACTTGAGTAATTTATTATTTGTTGGGATTAAGAAATAGGAGGGCCCAGGCCTTCTTCAACTCCGGGGGCCCGGGATGCTCCAGCAGCTAGCAACCCTGGCCAGCCCGCGCCTGCATCTGGTGTTCGAATCCGAAGTCGTCGTACTCGTATGTTAGCTCTACGAGAAAATAAAAAAGGCAGCTCCCGTAATGTCATTATTATGTCTCATTTGACTCAAACCAACGTATTTATAAATATCAATAATGTTACTGCTCAATTTTTTTTTAGAATTGTTGGAAATGAGAACTTCCGTGGCACAAAGGATCAATAAAAAGCAATACTGATTTTATTAAATTTGCATTTTACTAACGTTTCGGTATTCTTTATACCATCTTCAGAGTCAAATGCTGTCAATTTCTTTCAGTATTTTGTTTGAGCGATTAATGATTACTGCTCAATCCGACATTGTTGACATAAAATTCTAACCTTATTAACTTAAAAAATTACTTTACTTGTAAAACCATTTAAACCATCATTTCGTCCGAAGTGCTGACTCTACATTCGTTATGTGATACGACCGATTAAATTCCACATAGACGTACGACATACTGATATCCCTATTCGCTTTTAATGGCGAATAAAAAATGATATCCTGGCTTGAATTTTTACATTTGTGTTATTTAGTTTGTATTTTTGTTCGGCAAAAGTTTATCAAAATAAGTAGTTTCGATTATTCGACATAAATGGGACCAACAGGTGGTTGAATAAACGGAAATTTCGGATAATACAGAAATAGTGAATGATGGCTGAAAGAAACGCAAATCCAATTTAAATTCTTTGAATTCTTTTGTTATCTTTTTAATGCTTTAAAATTTTGTTTAACTGTAAGAAACAATTGTTTCCTTTCTTAATACCATTAAAAATGGTTTGTCTGATATGAAGTAGATCAACAAACGTATGTCGACTAAAAGAGAGTTAGATAATAGGGATTATACTGTATCAACTTTTTGTGCAATTATTTGTTTGAATTTAAATATAGGTGCTATTACGACGGTTTAGGGATGCATAAATTATTTAAAACATTGATGTGGGCATCGAATGTTGTATTGAAAAATTATCAACATTAATTGTACCCAAAATACTGATGTTCAGAGGGCATTGATGTTTTTTGTGCATCCCTACAACAGCTAAATGAGTCGAGCTTATGTTTTATTTTTCTGTTATTGCATTTATATGATCTACTTTATTACATCTTATATTTTCCAATTAACTTTTTATTTTTAAAGAGAAACTCATGGCGAATGTTACAAAATATATATATGCGTGTTCATTGTAAGCCGATTTCATTGTTTCGCTATTGAGTAGGGATGTAATCATGCCAAGGCGCATTACCGGGATTGACGGATATCAGCGTTTGCCACCGACATTAACTATATAACTGGAACTAAATACAGTTGTCGAGCGTCTATAATTTACAATTCATTCATTTGAACTAAATATGATTTCCCTATGTAAAAACATAGTATACTCTGTAACTCGAGTTTTCAGTCTGGCGAACTCTATATCTCGAAGTAAGAGGCGTGTACATTTTACAATCTAGCTGTTTAGTCAAAGTTTATTGTCTATGAGACTTAACTCGAATCCTCGATGAGTCTAAAACTCCATTAATCGGAAATTTTCCAAAAATTTCGAATTACCTTAGAAGGAGCCTATATCTTTCAAACATATATATTTTTGTTATAAAATGTACAGAGCTACTGTAATTTGAAAGAAATAAATTCTATTCTATTCTATTCTATTCTATTGGATTTGGATTGACAAAAAACTACTTTCAACATGGTGGACTTACTGATGTGCATAAAAATACTTATTGGTAACTAACGCTTCTGGAAATTCTCTTCTGCGTTACTGTTTAGTGCGAATCATCATAGGCAATTATTAGAACTATAATGAAACTGACGACGGTGATAAATGATAATAGAGTACCTGTGATCCGTCACCGCCGAACCCATGCGACGGTCGTCCGACGCATACGCTGATCAGGACCGACAACAACAGGTAGTAGAAAATTGTTTGTACCGAACTCTTGGCCTGCATCATTGTTATGGTGTCTTCTATTCTGTAAACACAACACTTCTTTATTAATATCTACATAAATAACAATCAGCGCGACGGGGCGTTATCAATTAATTAATAACGGTTAAATGGTTCATTATCTTCGATAAGCGACATAAATACAAAAGGGTTTGATAGGCTGAGCTGGTTTGAGAATAGCCGAGCATGTAGCAATGCTGTTGTTTACATGGCGTTGCTATAGTTCCTCTATTACAAGTCCCCAGTTCCCGGGTTCTAGCCCGAGAGCTGGTAAAAGTGTCAATTGGATTTTCAATTTATTATTAAAAAATAATGACTTGAAAATATGAATTGATGCTAGGCCCAAATAACCTTAGCTGTTGGTGGTCTTTAAAACACACGATATAGGCTGAGCTCAGAAGGTACAAAAGTCTACTGAACAACACTATACTAAAATTTTATTAATGAATTTAACAAATTATGTAGTGTTGTCCAGTAGATTTTTGTACGCTCAAACTATAAGTAATTGAATATATCTCAACCTTCCATTTCTCTAGGGTATGCGTGAAATTCACATAAAAAGCTGGAAATATAATAAAGTTCTTTAGAATATTTGATTTAAAAAAAATTAATTATATAATTAAAATGCGAAGACATCATTTCACGACTTAATTAATTAAAAATCAGATAAGAAACTTTGAAACTTTTCAATTATTGACGCTTTTCAATACGCGAAAATTTGTTCTTTAATTTAAATCTTCGTGAATTTCTCTTTTTTATTTTTTCGTTTTATTGTATACTAGAGGCCCGGTCTGGCTTCGCCCGGATGCCATGACTTTATGATTTATAATCCCCTCCCCCCATGAGAAATTCTCCCTCTGCGAAACGAAACCGGGCTGGTGATGTTTATACTATTAGTAGGATATGCTTATTTTTTCCGACTTAATCAACAAATATCATCATAACATTAGCTAATTTGCATAAAATATTCATTAATTATATACCTAAACCTTCCTCGTGAAACAGTCTGTCTATTGGTGAAAACCGAATAGAAATCCCCACAGTAGTTTCTGGGATACATAGAGATATACAGACAGACACGGTGGAGGACTTTAATTTATAATATGTAGTGATGTATTCTAGACTGCACTAAAATAAAGTTAAAAGCATCAAAAAAGCTTTCAAACAAAAATTTGTAAATCAAATTTTCAAAAACAAAATTTGCATAAATATTTTAAGAAAAAGTAGCGCTTTACTTTGGCTTGTGTGTTTCACAGCTGATAGTGTTTTATCTAAGTGATTAAATTAAACAAAATATATACAGTTTTTAAAGTGCCCAATAATATTTTCAACAAAAAAATAGGGTATGTACTACTACCTCACCCACATAAACGCACGGTCGAAGATATACTTCATACATAAATACATTTTTGCTTGTACCCTCTCAGCATTTTTAAAATTAATAAATAATAATTTATTATTAATAAAATCTAAGGATATTATAACATCTACCTTCTATACATATTAGGCCTTGGCTTGTTTGTAGGTTATTTATATAAATAAATAAATGAATATGTAAGCAGGGCCGGATTTAACGTTGGCGCCGCTTCAAGCCCAAACATTTTTCCGCTTCAGTTCTCCTTCTTTTATTCAACACATACTTACATGGTTTTAGACTTTAATTGAATTAATGTCAAACACTTTAGATTAACTGACAGCAGTACATCTCCTAATAGAAACATTGGCCTTGATACAATATTTATTTACCTCGTTGTCATAGTAACCATATTTATAGCATCGAAATGGCCGTTCATTATGTGACGGGTTTTTCAAATGTTTTTCATTATAGCATCGAAAAGCGTTTCATAATAGATCATGACGTCACCTGTCGATAAACGGCTATTTAAGATCCGCCTTACAGACACGAAAAAACACTATAGTCCAATTACTCTTAGAATGGTACCGATACGTCATCAATGTACTGGCGTCAATCATCAAAAGGCCACCTTAAAAGAGAAAAAAAAACAAAAAAATAACTTTTTTTTGTTTTGTTTTTTTTTTCATTTTTTTCAGTAACCCTTTGCACACTAGGCCACTGAGTCAAGTAGGCGGCGTCCAGATAAATAGGCGTTTTCTGTCAATGACGTAGTGGTATCATTCTTAGAGTAATCGGATTATAAAAGCGTGCATGTGTTGAATAAAATAAATTCGAAAAGTTATTAATTTCAATATAAAAGGAAATTTTCACATACTGTAAATTTTCTTTATGTATCAAAGTCGCATCCATTCATAAATTAATTTACCAGAGAAAGGTAAAGCAAGGTTACACGTAGGTTTATAGTGTAAGTAAATTACACCCGTCTTTCTCATTCAAGTTGAAATGAACAATTCATTGTACAATATGTGTACAATGTGTGCAGGATGTCCAGATCTCAGTAGCTGCCAGGGGTAAAACAACTGACTAAAAGTCAAATATTTTTTTAATCAACTTAAAACAAAATGAATGTGGTTATATCTATAACAGGAGACTCACTACTCTATGTGCACTAATCCGCCCACCCAGTAATCCGGCGTTGAGGCAGCTCCTTACGAGAGCATTTTCTTACTTTATATAATATGTTGTTTCGTACTAAAAACACAGTAGGTACTATACACAAGTTTATGCTGTACTAGTAATCCGACACACCCTGAGCTGATATATATGAGTATGACTCATTTTCTTATATTATGTAGAATTCGCTCGATTTTCTAAGTGATTTTACATTATTATTTATTTTTACACAGAAAACTTCATAAAAACTTGAACTTTTACTGTAAAGTTAAGCAAATTTGTGATTTTTACATAAAGTAAATTAAAATTACATAATTTGTGTAATATTCCAATAAAGTGTGTAAAAATTACAAAATAAAATGTATAGTTACATATATAAAATGGATGAATACAAAACAAATTAATGTAAAATTAGTAAGCACGCATGCACAATGTGTTTTTATGGAATCTACGCGATGTGCAGGCGACAGGGATGTGAAAAAATAATCGATTTTTATATTAATCGATTATTTTTTTCTTATAATCGATTTTTAATAATCGATTTTTTTAATAATAATAATCGATTTTTTATAAATCGATTAATTTTTTAATAATAATAATCGATTTTTTATAAATCGATTATATAAATTACACTTTTAAATCAATTATATAAATTACACTTTTTTCATTTATTTTTATTTTTTTTTTATTAATATTAATATTAAGAAAGAATATAGGCTTTGGGAAAACCAATGCAGCCAACATTTACAAATTACACGTTTTAATCGATTTTTGTAAACAACGCCATCTGTGCGACGGATGAAAAAACGTAAAATAAGTTCAATACACGTAAACTAATCAGTCGGAAAACGGCGCCATCTGTATGACTGTTTTCGAATAATAGAAAAAATCGATTTTTCCACAAAAATCGATTATTTCTTCAAAAATCGATTTTTTACAAATCGATTTATATTGAAAAGAGAAAAATCGATTATTAAATAATCGATTTTTTTTACTCAATGTCACATCCCTAGCAGGCGACACCTGTTTGCGACGCCATTGTCTCTTTGTGTGCCTATTACCAGATTAATCGCTGGCTACAAAATATGGACCATCGATAATCTATGTAATCGGCCTTCTCATTTCTTACAGTGTATTATGTAATAATTCAGGGCCGGCATCGGTACAGCCCTTAAAATAAGCGATAAATCACTCAATCTGAATTTGTGCGAACAAAATAAATACAATTTGTGGTCCGATTGTGACCCTTGAGATGTAGTGTTTTACTTATTTTCTCTTGCTTTCTACGTCTTTATTTGCGAAAATAGACACGTATTCAACTAACTGCATATAAACGATCCCTATGGTCGTATCTGAGTTTCCATTCATATATTATACAGGGTGTTAATTGAGTATGTGCACAAACTTTAAGGAATTAATCTATGATTGATTTTAAGACAAAACCTTTATATAAATATGGGTTCGCAACGGTTCTGTTTTCCAGATACAGGGTGTTAAAATTTAAATTTAAAGTGGTTGAATTAAAATTAATGTAATACTTGCAAAATGTGCCTCTGACTATACCGTGCGAGTTTTTTCAAAGCGTACATAGACTGTTTCACAATTTAAAATCGTGGTATAGACATTGTTGGTATCTATACAAATTGTACATAAGAACCTTTTCTTCCACGGTGTAAATTTTTTAAAGAAAAATATTAAATAAATCTCTGAACTTATAAAATGTATTACCACAACTCAATAATAATAAATTGTAAATAAAAACTTTCGTTTCCATAGTTTCTAACAATATCCATACCACGATTTCAAATTGTGAAACAGCCTATGTACGTTTTGAAAAAACTCACACGGTATATTAGTGTGCAGTGCAAAGTTTTAATTAAGTAGCTGGCACTATTCAAAAAATAAATTAAAAAATCTTAAATTTTTTTTAAACACTCTGTATCTGGAAAACAGAGCCGTTGCGGACCCATACTTATATGAAGGTTTTGTCTTAAAATCAATCATAGATTAATTCCTTAAAGCTTGTGTACATACTTAATTAACATCCTGTTCCTGTATATCGTGGGACAAAAACTATTTTATAGGGGTTCGCAATGATATTCTGACTAGTTTGACTGTTAAAACTCGCTGGCACTCGTTTTAACATACGTAATATACCTCATTATGCCACTAGATATACAATCTACTATTTTCACACATTTTGTTGTTTTGAAAATACTTTAAAATTATCATTAATGCATTTTTGAGTTGGTTTGTAATATTCCTTCAGAACGGAACTTTATTACTGAGCCGCCTACGATATCTGTTCGTCCGTCCGTTCGTCTGTCATAAGGCTCTATCTCACAAACGATAAGAGGTAGCTAGTTGCAATTTTTATAGATAATGTGTTGTTGTGGCATAAATCTTGGCAAATAATAAATAGAATTATTTAAATTAATATGTTTGCTGTAAATTTTTAATTCCAAAGTATTCAAGAGAATTGAAAAAATCGCGAGATCTGTTTTTAATTTAGAATAATATTAAATAAAATGGTGAAATATTGATGCTATATAATATCCACCAGCCACCTATACAAAAACCAATACTTGTAAACAGTAAGAGCTTTTATTTATTATAGAAAATATGCTGCATTGCAAAGGAAGATATGAAATGTTTTCTAAAAGCTTAGTGATTTTATTCGGTGTTTTATTTTATTTCATCGCTTTATATTTTCCTTTTAAGAACAGATTACTGTAAGTTTATGTGGCGACACATTCCAACAGGTGTGTGAAGCAAATATTTTGTATGGGTACTGAATTATACCCGAACAGGGAAGTATATACCCGAATACATAGAATACTTTTTAAGGATGTATGGCACCTATCTCAAATCACCGAAAAACGAATGAAATTTTGTAAACTTACTTCTTAACATATCTGAAATAAATACACAACATTTCAGAACGGCTTACGGAATAGTTTAAAAAGATATAAAAATATAAAATTAACATATAAGCTCTTATGGAAAAATCGTGCTTTCATAATTTAATACCGGTAAAACACATAGTAATATCACCGAGAGAAATTTGTAATTTTTAGAATTATGTTAGACATATAACTAACTTTGGTCAAAATTTTATCTATGGTCACCGATGTCAATCACGAGAAAAAAATAATAATTGCTGAAAAGTATCAAGCAAATGGCGTACTTTATAAAATGCGTGTTTATACTCGGCAACAGCGCTCTCATACATAAACATTTTTAACTTATTATTACAGTCCATTTTTGAGAACTAACCAATAAAATTGACAGATTTTTTTCCCTTTCAAATGCGACGGTGGCTATGTATCTGCTATAATAGTATGCAGTCATATGATATATAGCTTATATCTCTGTGTTGGTGTGACATCCTGTACCGGGGTACAAGTTTTAGCTAAAAAATCCAGTATGCGTCTAACTTAAAGTATAGTTACTTATAATAATATAAAACTTTATTTGTCGAAGAATAATAAAAGAATACAGATACTACAATATTTTTGTTTACAGTGTACCATAACAACCAACTGCGTACAGTTTTGTAAATCAGCATTATTAAACATGTTTAATAATTAAGTTATTTCTTTGGGAAAATAAAAGGTTGAAAGAAAAACCCAAACATGAAGGTGTTCGTGAATGCACTGGAGCGCTGATTTTAGGATAGTATATGTTTAATACGTTTGTGTTTATGTCCACTGAGGTCACTAGGGTTGTAATTGCCGATTGAGTTTATAATGTCGGAGTCACTTAAACTGCATTTTTGAAAGAATTTTTAGTTGCGGCATGCACAAAATATTTAACTGGCATTAGGTCGACGGTGTTATGCAATAAGGTAATTGGAGTGTATTTAGGAAGACGTGTTGCTATTCGGAGTGACTTGTTTTGTAAAATTTGCAAACTCTGAAAGTTGGAATTGCTCATTGAACTCCAAACAGAGCAATATTTAACTGGCATTAGGTCGACGGTGTTATGCAATAAGGTAATTGGAGTGTATTTAGGAAGACGTGTTGCTATTCGGAGTGACTTGTTTTGTAAAATTTGCAAACTCTGAAAGTTGGAATTGCTCATTGAACTCCAAACAGAGCAAGCGTAGGTGAAGATTGGTCTTAGAATTGTTTTGTACAGTAGTAATTTGTTAATGAGGTTTAAGTTATTCTTGTTGTTGAACATAGGATAGAGTCGGTACATGGCTGCATAGGTTTTGTTGCATGTATATTTGCAGTTTTTTGAGAAGGTGAGTCGTTTGTCCAGCAGAACTCCTAGGTATTTGACATGATCCACCCATTCAATTTCGATGTTGTTCACACTTACTGTCCTGTTGGTGACTGGTCTTCGTTTTGTGAATACTATTGCTTCAGTTTTGGTAGCATTTATTTTGATTTTCCATTTCTGGAAGTATTTTTCTGTTTTGACGATAGCTACCTGCAGTCTGTTGATCACTGTATCGATGCGAGTCGAGCTCGCAAGTAAGGCAGTGTCGTCTGCGGAAAGTGAGAGGGTTATGTTTTCAGGATTGGGAATATCATTAATGAATATGCTGAACAGAACCGGACCTAGAGCAGAACCTTGAGGGACACCAGCAGTGATTAGTTTCGGCATGGATTTGGAGCCGTTTACTGAAACGAAAAAGTGACGGTTTGATAGGTACGAGTTTATGGTGTGAATTAGATATGCTGGGAATTGGTAGGTAATTAGTTTGTGGATTAAGCCTTTATGCCACACAGTGTCGAACACCTTTTCCACGTCGAGGAGAATCATCCCAGTGTGTCTCTTTTTGTTAAAATTGTCCATAACAAGATCTGTGATGCGCGCTAGTTGTTTGACCGTACTGTGACTTTTTTTAAATCCGAACTGTTCTGGTATTAATATGTTGTTATTCTCTATAAAATGGTTTATTCTGCTTAAGATGATACGTGCCGTTAGTTTACTCAAATGACTTAATAGACTGATAGGTCTATAACTTGTCGGTAGTTTAGGATCTTTACCAGATTTAGGGAGAGCTATCACTTTAGCTGTTTTCCAGACATTTGGAAAGTAGTTGAATCTGAATATTGCGTTAATAATTTTTGTTAAGAACACAAGGCACTTGCGGGTAAAGTTTCTAATAATCTTTGAGTTAATGTCGTCTGTTCCTGCCGCTTTGTTGTGACGAAGGTTGAGTATTAATGAACGGATTTCGCTTGGCGTTGTAAGCTTGATATTGTCATTTGCTGTGTTTTTGAGATGAGATTTAACTTCTCTTGAGATTTTATTTGTGAAGTAGGTTAAACTTAGGTCAACATTTTGCCGGTGAATGGATGCAAAATGGTTGGCAAGTGAATTTGCTTTGTCGAGATCCGTGTAGACAAGTTGTTACCTAACTGAAGCGGTGGGAGCGCGTTTTTGTTTTCAGTGAAATATCTTGTAACTTTCCAGAGTGAATTGTCTTTGGGATTTAGGTTGATCAAAAATGTATTCCATTTAGTATTTTTATGTATCGACAAGTTGTTTTTTATGATGTTGTTTAAGAAAAGCATTGTTTCATAATATGTTTGGTTTCTTGTTCTTTGGTATTTGCGTCTTAGAATGTTTTTTATTTTTATTAACATTTTTGTGACTGCAGGCGTATCGTCTTTGTTATTATAGTTACTTAGATAGACATTTGTGCCTGTGTAAATACAATTTTTTTTTGAGCAAAGTTATAGTATCTAGCAATGCAATTATCTAACAACGCAAGTACTGCAGAAGGATAATGTAAATAAAGACAAACAAAGCAAATTTACAGGATAGTAGGTTTATACAGTCCTGTGAAATGAAAAAATGAAATATCCTTTGCGTAAACATGAATAAATAACAGTAATATGAAAAGAAATGTTTATTTGATACAAATAAATATTGAGTTAATTTTACCTAAAATTCGGTTCAATAAAAGCCAATCAAACAAATGTATTAATTTCATTCAACCAGTCTTTTTTCAGTTCTGTTAATATTGACCAAATATTTATGTGCAGTAAACAATTCGTTTAACATATTTAAACAGATATTTATTTTTCTCTATAACTGTATGTATTTGTATTACCTATGTAGAATTCATTGCTTTCGTTGACAACAAAATTAGCAAATTAGAACATTCTCGAAAAGCATTTTTAACGTAATTTGATATCATAATACAAAATTTATGTTTTACACGATCACAAATCTTCTATACAAATTCAAAATTATTTCCATTTAAAACGGGCTTTAATTATATGCATGTCGTTTCTTTCATAGTGCAGATTATTTTTTAGCGGTTTTTACTACAACAATATGCAAATTTAAAATTACATCAGTCATTTTTGTGCCAACTCGGAAGTGGCAAACAGAATTATATTTTCATTATATTTATATCTCTATAATATATACAATATTGGTAGATAATATACTTCTGAAGGGCGCGGGAATACAGATAGTCGAAAATTATATACGGTATATATATCATTTATAATCTTCAATACTTATATACGAGTATACTGTATATAATTGTTAATGTCTGTCTGTCTGTATTTCCACGCCCTCCAGAAGTGCTAAGATAAGATTGCAGATTATGAACGTTCATCAAGTGAGGTAATTGGCATCTAATATCCTCCAAAAGTTTCTCGTTAACCTATAGGAAACTTTAACTTTGCACACTTGTAGGGCACAGAACAGATTCAGAATTTTTTATTTCCTCCCTGGGAACAAAAATTATTTTTTTAACAATCATGCTAAATAATATCTTTAACATGTAAAAATGAATTCAGAAACGACAGGCAATTATGGGACACGGGACAGAACCTAACTGAACCAGATTATTCGTTTTTCTCTTTGGTAGCTAAAATAGATTTTTTTTTAGTTTTGAAAAATCCGCGAAAATCTATATATGCAAAATATATTCAGCAACTACAAATAATAAGATAGATATTGTAGATTATAGACGCTCGACAACAGAGGTCATAAGCGTCTGAAGCAAACAAATAAAGCTAGACTATTTATTTCAAATGACGAAGACAAGCTTAAATACTAGTAAATAATAATTGTATCCTTGCTGCTCTGGAATTACACATCCAGTTTTAATTTAACGCAATATGAAAGGACGACTACAGTCATAAATAAATACGTAAGCATTCCTTTCCACAGATGTTATGATTGATATGCTATTATAAGTCGGGTTCTCCACCGTTCTGTTCTCACAATAGTGGGTATCCAGCTGTTTTCAGCCGGTTGTTAACACGTTAAATCCATTGGTACGACATATTTCCTGCATCTCGATATGTAGTTACGTTGTTTTCTTTTCATTTATGGTATCTCATATGAAATGTATGCAGGGGTTGTTGTAGATTTTTGCCGCCCTTGGGCTAAAGCAGTATTTGCCACTACTCTTCATTAAATTTTTCTCACCCATCCTATTTTATTCTCCCCCACTCCTCTCCCAAACCTCCTTCCATATCCTATTACAAATATCATAAATGCAACACTACTTTCTTCTTTTTTTGCCGCTCCTACGAACTTGCCGCCCTGGGCTAATAGCCCTCTAAGCCCCCTGCAAATAAGCCCCTATATGTATTCATTTATTTCTGGAGCCGTTTTGGTATACAGGGTGAGTTCGACCACCCGTATCAGTCGTTTTTTTCGAAAACGGTTAGTTGTAGAGAGTTGTGTCAAAAATTTGTATTATAAAAGCCCTAATAAAGAATCGAATGGTGATAATTTTTTTTCCCGGGAAGGTCGGCATCCCTATTAGTTTGCTCCATAATGTCCAGAACTCCGGAATTATAAATGTAACGATAGGTCGAAAGCGGTTTTGTTGAAAAGATCTTTAAAAAATAAGCAAGTTTTGTAGGAAAATTTTTTTTATTACTGCCACCCCTTTAAATTTCTATAAGTATAATTAATATAAATTATTATATGTTCAAAACTTCGGAATTTTAGAAAGCACGATAGGTTGAAAGTGGTGCTGTTGAAAAGCTCTTTAAAAAATAGGCAAGTTTTGTAGGAAAAGATATTTAATTACTGCCACCCCTGTTAAGTAACAATCGTTTGAAATTATTAAGTCAAACTTTCATAATAACGATCGAAGTCGGCATTAAAAATCTAGCAACCTTAGACATTGTCACAAGTGTTCAAACTGTCTTCCATTTACTCTTTAATACATACTACCGAGCTCTTCTGGTTATACTGTGAGTATACTTCTTCAGTGTTTAATGATCGATAGATAGGTAACTAGATTTTAAATGCGGACTTTTAAAAAGTTCGTTATTATGACATTTTAATTTAGTAATTTCAAACAAATATTACTTACCAGGGGTGGCAGTAATAAAAAAAAAATCCGTACAAAACTTGCTAATTTTTTAAAGATCTTTTCAACAATATCACTTTCGACCTATCGTTACATTTATAATTCCGGAGTTCTGGACATTCTGAAGCAAACTAATATGGAAGCCGACCTTCCCGGAAAAAAAAAATTATCACCATTCGATTCTTTATTAGGGCTTTTATAATACAATTTTTTGACACAACTCTCTACGACTAACCGTTTTTGAAAAAAACTACTGATATGGGTGGTCGAACTCACCCTGTATATAGGGTGTCCGAGTTAATATACGCTTACAACTGGAATTCAATTAGGAAAAGAAGCATATGTACGGGCCCAGAAAAATGCCTGATCGGTATTTTGCTAGGCTTCCAACAGTTACATTGTGTGACATAGGCCTGCAGTCAGTCTGCAATATTTTTTCAACACCTACTTATTTTTGCCTCCCTCTTCTGATATAGCGCCCTAAGCCAGTGTCAGACTGGACTGCCCCTCGGGACAACTCTGATCATTACATTATTATTCGTACTGACAATAGGGCTCTGTTTTCATTAATTTTTGACTTTAAAGTAAACACAACTGTGGGATATTGTAACATTTCATATTCCATTTAAAATTTTACATAAATGAACTTCTTCCCATTCAGGTTTACGTGACATTGTGACAGTATGTGTATTCAAAATGTCATTCATGAATAGACAAGTAACAGTTAGAATGAAAGCAGGTCCGTATTTGATATTTGAAAAAGAAAAAAGGGAATTCAAAACTATCTATCTTTCTTTTACTTAAATGTTTCATTTTATTTTTTTTTTTATTTTAATGTATCGACGGACTGAAAATTTTTAACATTTTTAGAAGAATTTATTTCTGGAACGTTTTGAAAACAATTTTTACGTAATTTTTTATAAAAATTTGTCTATTTTATAACAAGATTTTAACGCAAAAAAAAATCTCTTAGCATTTATTACATTCTTTGTTTTCAGTAATATTACTGATATTACTGATATAATGCCATACTTGTTGGACATATGCTCGGTTTCTAGAGCGACTTTCAAAGTACTTTTAGCACTGTAAAATATCATGTGAAATTTAGTGTTTAAAGTACTATTTTTATCTTAAATCTACTTTCAAAGTCGTAACAGAAAGCATAAAGTGGATCCCATACAGTATCCCGAATATTCACAAGCTCATGCATTAACGATTACTTTGGGATTGAGAACATACATTTCGTACAACTTGTACATTGGGTAAGTTCGGTTTTGCACTCGATTGAACGACCAGGTTTTTAGTCACGTGACAAACGAGCAATTCGAGCCATCTAAACAATTCCGAACGTAATTTAGCAGATTTTTACAAACGTCAGAAAAATGGCGCCAGTAAATTAAATTCTTATGACTAAACAGTGGCGGCGCGTGAACATTTTAAATGGGTGTTCTGCAGAGTCAACCTGGAGATTGGAGTAGCTCCCCCCTAATGAGGGAACTTCGAAAAAAAAAATTCAAAAATACATTTGATGCAATTTTTAAGTGTATTTTTGATCTGAATAATTTGTCTATACATTGATTTCGCTAGCGCTAAAATCGTAAATAAAGTGATTTTATAGCAATATTTATTATTGTATTAAAAAAAATTTTGGAGCATACAAGTAATTCAAGAATTACAAGGCGCGATATTCATGTAGGTATTGTGTGTAAACGGTTTTACCAAACATAGGGACAATAACACTAAGAAGATCAATTTTGTAGTAGGCTATGGCCATAAGACCTAATGTAAATATGTATTGGATTACATAGAAAAAATAGTGCAGTGAATTTTTTAAACAATTTTCCATAGCAACGGTTGACTATAAAGCGTAACTCGGAACCTGCTAAATAAAAAAAGTCATGAGGTGTCGTAAGATACCCGACAGAAGCTATGTTTCTTACGCATTGTATATAAAACCGAATTTATCGAAGATATAAACAATACAATTAAAAAGTTATTATTTGACTGCCATTTTGAAATCTGACGCCATTTTATTTTTTTGTGTCTTATTAAACTCTCAAATATCAATTTTCAAAAGGATCGGATAATTTTTACAAAGAAGTATATACCTATGGCCGCCATTTTAAAATATGACGTCATTTTATTTTTTGGCGTTCTATAAAACTCGTCAATATCTATTTTCAAAAAGATCGGATAATTTTTACACAAAAAGTACATATTGCCGCCATTTTGAAATCTGACGTCATTTTATTTTTTTGTGTCCTACGAAACTCTCAAATACCGATTTTCAAAAGAATCGGATAATTTTTACAAAAAAGTACATACGGCCGCCATTTTTAAATCTGATGTCATTTTATTTTTTTGTGTCCTATGAAACTCTTAAATACCGATTTTCAAAAGAATCGGATAATTTTTACAAAAAAGTACATTTGGCCGCCATTTTTAAATCTGACGTTATTTCATTTTTTTGTGTCCTATGAAACTCTTAAATACCGATTTTCAAAAGAATCGGATAATTTTTACAAAAAAGTACATTTGGCCGCCATTTTTAAATCTGACGTTATTTCATTTTTTTGTGTTCTACGAAACCCTCAAATATCAGTTTTCAAAAGGATCGGATAATTTTTACAAAAATGTACATACGGCCGCCATTTTGAAATCTGACGTCATTTTATTTTTTTGTGTCTTATGAAACTCTCAAATATCAATTTTCAAAAGGATCGTATAATTTTTAGAAAAGAGTACTACATATTTCCGCCATTTTGAAATCTGACGTCATTTTATTTTTTTGTGTCCTATGAAACTCTCAAATATCAATTTTCAAAAGGATCTGATAATTCTTACAAAAAAGTACATATGGCCGCCAATTTGAAATCTGGCACCATTTAATTTTTTTGTGTCCTATGAAACTCTCAAATATCAATTTTCAAAAGGATCGGATAATTTTTACAAAAAAGTACATATGGCCGCCATTTTGAAAAATCTGACATCATTTTATTTTTTTATGTCCTATGAAACTCTCAAATATCAATTTTCAAAAGGATCGGATGATTTTTACAACAGAGTACATGTGGCCGCCATTTTGAAAAATCTGACGTCATTTTATTTTTTGGTGTCCTATGAAACTCTCAAATATCAATTTTCAAAAGGATCGGATAATTTTTACAAAACAGTTCATATGGCCGCCATTTTGAAAAATCTGACGTCATTTTATTTTTTTGTGTCCTATAAAACTCTCAAATATTAATTTTCAAAAGAATCGGATAATTTTTACAAAAAAGTACATATGCCCGCCATTTTGAAATCTGACGCCATTTTATTTTTTTGTGTCCTATAAAACTCTCAAATATTAATTTTCAAAAGGATCGGATAATTTTTACAAAAGTGACGTTACACTACTTCGTGACGTGACGTTTCATTTTTTATTATTTAGGTCCCCATCTGAAACGTGCCTTAAGAAGCATAGCTTTAAATAAAAATAGGTAAAAAAACTTTTAAGTTAAACGGTTTTATAAATGTTTTAAAAAGAAAAAAATAATATTTAATTTAGGTTCATAAGTATAAAAGCGTGGGTCGTAAACTCTATGATAATTTATTACAGTCACGACCCACGCTTTTATACTTATGAACCTAAATTAAATTTTATTTTTTCTTTTTAGTACATTTATAAAACCGTTTAACTTGAAAGTTTTTTATCTATTTTTATTTTTAATTTTTTAGTGTGCTTTATTTCCTTACTTTGATTTTATTTATCCGATCCACTGAAACGTTACCGGAGAAAGACCTTTTGCCTGTGAAAATTCAAAAGTACGATTTGCACCCGGACGAAAGCCGAGCCGGTCAGCTAGTTATCATAATATTGTATTGTCACCGGAGCTACACATGTGTGCAAAATTTCAACTCAATCGGATAATTTTTACAAAAAAGTATATATAATGGCCGCCATTTTGAAATCTGACGTCATTTTATTTTTTTGTGTCCTATGAAACTCTCAAATATCAATTTTCAAAAGTATCTGATAATTCTTACAAAAAAGTACATATGGCCGCCATTTTGAAATCTGGCACCATTTAATTTTTTTGTGTCCTATGAAACTCTCAAATATCAATTTTCAAAAGGATCGGATAATTTTTACAAAAAAGTACATATGGCCGCCATTTTGAAAAATCTGACATCATTTTATTTTTTTGTGTCCTATGAAACTCTCAAATATCAATTTTCAAAAGGATCGGATGATTTTTACAACAGAGTACATGTGGCCGCCATTTTGAAAAATCTGACGTCATTTTATTTTTTGGTGTCCATAAATTGTATAGTTACCATAAATTGTATTGTCACCGGAGCTACACATGTGTGCAAAATTTCAACTCAATCGGATCATAGGAAGTGGGTGAAAATTCAAAAGTACGATTTGCACCCGGACGAAAGCCGGGCCGGTCAGCTAGTTATCATAATATTGTATTGTCACCGAAGCTACACATGTGTGCAAAATTTCAACTCAATCGGATCATGGGAAGTAAGTGAAAATTCAAAAGTACGATTTACACCCGAACAAAAGCCGGGCCGGTCAGCTAGTTACCATAATATTGTATTGTCACAGGAGCTACACATGTGTGCAAAATTTCAACTCAATCGGATCGTAGGAAGTGGGTGAAAGTTCAAAAGTACGATTTACGCCCGGACGAACCGGGCCGGTCAGTTAGTTACCATAATATTGTTTTGTCACCGGAGCTACACATGTGTGCAAAATTTCAACTCAGTCGGTCGCAAGATTTGTAACAAATATACGGGATCAAGCTAAATAAAACCACCGTTTAAAAAACAAAGCATCTACTACCTACTTACTTTTGCGTGATGCCAGAACATACGTTTTTATTTGAGAATCAGTTCGGTTGCTTTTGCGTGATGCTAGAATATTTTAAAACTCCCAGTCGCATAAGAAGTTATTTACTTGAAAAAAAAATCATGTAAATCGGATCAGTGGTTCTCGAGTTATAAGCGTACAAAGGGACATACAGACAGAGAAAGTCAAATTGTTCGGGAAGGTATGAACGTCGAGAAATTTTGGTCCGATCCCTAGGTCTCGCCATCCGATCGACGTCAATAATTAGTTACACGTCATTTTAACTCAGTAGGCCAGGGTTTTTAAACTTAAATTCAAACATCAGCAGTCAAAAAATTGAATAACTATATTAAAATAATGCAATATAAGACAGAGCATACGCTATTTTCCAATATCCATATCACAGTGTGCAACAGACAAGGACAACCGAAACAAGTTCGCGATTTATTAGATAAAGTCGCATTTATTTAATATAATAATCATATAAATCTATATAAAAAAGCTGTTTTGACACAATATTATACATGAAATCTATCTAAAATTTTCTCCTCTTTCGTTTAAGACAGGTTTCGAATCGATCTGACTTAAATTGAGCAAACTATAAGCAAAAAACACCGGTTTTTCTAATTTGCTCCCCTCTGGGGCCAAAATTCAAAAATCGGGCGACGTTAGGATCAAATAGACCCCGAGAGGAATCGAACAAAAAAAAGTTTTTTTAAATCGGTTTACCCGTTTGGGCTGTACGACTGATACAAAAAATCCGTTACAGATTGACAGATTCACAGATTCACAGACGTACAGACAAAGCGAGTGTATATAGGCGCTTCTAGCTTCGCTAAGATCGCGCCTAAAAAAGAGTGTGTGTGTGTACTATGTACGCACGTCAGAAGCTATACTTCTTTTACGTAACAAAACAAAAATAACTCCAAAAATTTTATCCCGCGTGCTAGTACTAAACGTTTGTAAAAGACGATAAAATAATAAAATAAAGATATTAAATAAATTAATTTAATTTAATAAATTATTAATTTATTAAATATATTTATTTATGATATTTATATCTAATTATCTATTAAAAAAAAAGCATGCTTGTCTTGGGAATTGAACCTGAAACCTGTTGGTTATAAAGCCACTACGTTATCCGTTAGACTACGGATACATCTAATCCCAATGCTATTATAATACGGTTACCCTGTGTGCGTATGCCAACAGACTAGATATATTAAATAAGAGTTCGTACTGTACGTTCTGCGAACCTAAAAAGCTTGCTTACGCATACAAATCTGTCTCTTTTTGTACTTTCTTTACTCTGTTTAACACATTGTTTTTGGTGCAAAATATAATGCAGAACGCGTCACTTGCGTAGTGAAATTAGTACGGCTGCGGACGGTTTATAGAATATAGGCCCCGTGGCATGCCGTCATTTATAATAATGCTATGTGATGGCTTCATAATTATGAAATTAAAACATATTATGCAGATTTATAATACAATTTTTTTAGATTTATAATACAATTTTTTTTTAATTGTGCGTTATTTTCTGGCAGTGCGGCAGCTCCGCAGCTCTCATAGAGGAGCCGCCACTGTTACTAAAACCGATATATATTCTTTATTGTTCCGCATTTGTCCTTTAATACAACATTGTTATAATAAAAAGTCATGATTTATAATTTTTTTCGTTTTATTCGTTTATTTTAGAATTAATAGTACTACCAGCTGTTGATTTTTTTCGACCCATAGATATAATAAATAATGAATATTTTTTTTAATTATTCTGTGCAGTTATAAACTTACTGGTCATTACTATTCTTCGATTAAATATTACATGTGTATTTTTACTTATTGAAAAATTACCTCATACAAATAAACTTCGAAATTTATCCATTATTACAACACGTGTTTCCGCTCATTTTTAAAATGAATGCTCTGAAGATGGTTAAATCTGCCAGCTCACTTGCTTTCCTCGGAGCTCATAGAGCGTGCTCGATCTCCTCCAGATTTTAAATCCGAACGCAGGATAGAGATCTTTCAGAGCATATAAATGTTAAATTCGAACGCATTAGAGCACTCGAATTGATCTGAGCGCAAAACCGAACTTACCCATTGTGCTTGTGTACTGGGCATCAATATGTATAAACAAAATTTTAACGAAACCTCCGACTATCAAATTACAAAAGCATCAGGTATTAATAATAAAAGGCGTAGTTCTAAGTAAAAAAAAGCTTCGGTTATAACAGAAATCATTTTACTTTATTTATTGTGCGGACATATTCATCTCATAAAGTGTATGTCGCACCATGTTCTTTCAAAATAAATACCGTTTCAAAACTTCTGAAAAGTTAAAGGAGTATGAAAAGCAATTATAAATTAAGAACAGTAGAATTTGGAAGCAAAGTAATAAACGAATAATGAAACAAATGAAAATTGTTCATTCACAAATAACGAAATTCAAATTTTCTAATGATTCAATGATTTTATTTGTTTAACGTCTGTGTAAAATTATTTTTCATTAATAAAAATTAATTTGAGGGTTTAATTATTGTTCATAAACTTAAAAAAAATATTTAATAATATACTAAAAACCAAATCTATTTGAAATCATCAGAACTGGGTTACTTTGGTTACTGTTTTGTTGTAATTGTTACAACAAAACTGTTAACAAAGT
This sequence comes from Mongoloraphidia duomilia, assembly GCA_039654895.1. Lineage (NCBI taxonomy): Eukaryota > Metazoa > Arthropoda > Insecta > Raphidioptera > Raphidiidae > Mongoloraphidia > Mongoloraphidia duomilia. The sequence continues at coordinate 22,228,316 of CM077524.1, read as the reverse complement.
AACCATATCTGGTGATTTCGAATAGATTTGGTTTTTAGTATAGTTATTTTATATATTATTTAACTCTACATTTCTGTTGAAAATTTAGTTAACAGTGATATGTAGAAAAATATTTTAATTAAAAATCATTAGTTTAATTAATTTGCATGAGTAATTATCAAAATAGTTTTTTGTTTACAATACGATTATATAAGATGTAGCATAAAATATTACGACAAGTCGAGTAAACTTAATTTATCTATTAATAGGTATGCGAAATTGCAACTTTTCGGTGATAAGGCCTGTCAAGTAACCACTCTAATATTCTACCAGGCTTTCAATAGATTTTTTTCATTTTAATGGGCGGGTATTAGTTAAATATACTACAATTTTCTGCAAGCTGTTATCAAATATTCACAAATTTCAGTGACTAGCTTTGTTCAAAAGCGTCATCTCATTTTTTTAATTTTTCTCGAAAACAACTTGATATGTAAAGTTTAGTACTCAAAATTCAGAAATATCTACATATCTACAATACAAAAAATTGGAAAATTTAACAAAATCCCACTTTCTGTTGCTAGATCCTTTGAAACTTTCTAAGTCATATATAATAATAATAATAATATTTTTTATTGGTTAACACCCTTGATCCTTAACAAATCATATAAAAATGGCAATACATGTTTTGAAGAAACTCAAAATTTTTATTAAATTGAAAATCTCCAAAAAGTAGCGTTTTTGCATTTAGTTTATTGTCCTGTTATTAGTATAATTTGTGTTACATCTTTTGAAATCACTTTGTATATCTAATTTTTGTATTTATTTCTATAATTTCTATGATATAAAATATAGATGATGCATATATTATTATAACAAAGCAACGTTCTACAATGCACATTCCATTAATTATATTGCCTATTGAAATCATAAAAAATAATAATTAACATATTATGAAATTGTTTAATATTTTAATTTTAATTAATTATTATCTCTATATTCCGGTCTTGTTAGTATAATATATTTATACCAAAAGTTGCCACTACAAAAAAGAATCGACATTTTTTCCAAAGATTTCGATTAAATATCCAACTGTCTTAAAAATACGGATTATAGCCTCCCGTTAATAGGGCCGGCGTTAGGGAGGGGGCCGTCAGCTCGGGCTTATAAGTATGGGACTACCATGTTTAAAACTGCGAGCATTAAAACATTTTCCCAACAAAAAAGGCGTTTTTTGCTTTTTTGCATTAACATTTTCTGACTATTTCCAAAAAAAAAACAAATTTTGGAGTAAATTTTTTTTTGGATGGGACAGGGGCCTGAGAACGCTTACCCGGGGCCCGAAAATTCTAGCGCTGGCCCTGGCCGTTAAGACGCTGCTCAGTAATTTAGCACTCCTTCCCTTCCTGCTTCTTACTGCGTTCAACTATTAAAAATCCTCACTCCTACGAAAATTCATTTTCTCCCACAACACAAGTGAACTGTCAAAACGCAAGGTGAAAATAATGCAGATTTCTGTAAAGCGTGTCGCGGACACATACTATTGGCAATTAAATCGAACTACAGGTGGCAGCATGGGCAATGTTCTAAGCGGGATGAACTTGTAATTTTAACAAGTATAAATGGAGTTCTCCACCTGCTCTGATCTGAACTATGGATTAGCAACGCTAGCTTCACTCTGAATCCGTGTTTTGACAGAGTCAACAAAACATGACAGATTATACTGTTACGGATTACCCTGTATATAAACGGCAGGCGAGAGTTACGAGAAACGGGATCTGCTTACTGTAACAACGAGTACCTGCACGAAAGCTCTAGAGAACGCGGGAACGTACTGGCCTTAAGCCGCGCAGCATATATAAACAGCCGATGCGAGGGAGTGAATCAATCAGTCATCGGTGAGTCACGCAATCAGTCAATGGAGAATACTGAACGACAAATAGTGCGTCTGATATAAATACAGTGAATATAAATATGTGAAACATAAATAAGTAGAAATATATAGTCCTGGTATATATTTAATTGTATATAGTTAAGTGTTAATTACTGTTTAGTTATTGTTTACTTGTGTTGATTGTTAGAATTGACTTTTCGTTGTTGCGTTCATTATTATTGTGTTTGTAAATAATTGTAAATAAATATTTATTCCGCCAACTCAGAAAACAGTTTTGTAACAATATAATGTACATAAAGCTAGCAGGGCCGAAACGTCGTATATCGAAATTGATGGTATGTGAATTAAGAGCTATTTACAGGCTAATTTAATGCCCCTATTTTAAATTTAGGGCTTCTACCCTTAAAGGCAAAATCTGTGGCGCTGCTAACTTTAGTAAAAGTTAGCAGCGCCAAATTGTCGGATGATGAAATTGACGGTATGAGAATTAAGAGCTATTTAAGAGCTCATTTAATGCCTCTAATAGAAATTTGGGGCTCTTACCTTTTCCAAAAAATCTATGAATATCTTTCATACGATGGAAGTATGGATTACGTATGATGGGAGGCACGGGTCACACATGGTGGAAACACATGTTAGAAACATCCATGCCTTAAAGGGTAAGAGCCCTAAATTTGAAATAGGGGCATTAAATTAGCCTTTAAATAGGTTTTAATTTCAGTTAACAACTATAGCGGTCAGCCATTTTGAATTTAATCGCGAATCTGCGTAGTGAATTACTTTGAACTATTCGACACGACATCTATTACTCGGAAAGTTAAGTACTTTTTTTGTACATGCATACATACTATCTGTGTAGTGAGACGTTGTCACGTCAAAAAGTAAACTATTTCTTACATAAAAATTATATTATTTTATAATTTAATAGTATTGTGTAATGGTATAGCTTGTTAACATCGTGGGTTTATAACTGTGCACAGACATCCGGTACGGGAGCTTTCACAGTATTGTTGACTTTGGAATAAGGATAAAGTCAAGAGAAGGAGTTCCCGATAAGTAAACGGTTTTTTAATCCCCTAGGCGCTAACACGAAAGTATACTGTATAACTGATTGATCGAAAAATGTCTTATTCTACGGACTGAAGCAAATATTCTTTAATGATTCATTACTCCAAGGCTTTAAGTACAGAGTGGATACATTCATTTTACTCTTTATTTAGTTTAGTTCACCGTTATAAGTATATTTGTCCATAAAATATGTACACGTAATAGAAAGTAGGCTTAGCTGACATGGTGGCAGATATTGGAACTTTGCGACAACCGTTGCTTCAGTATATTATATTGTTACGAAACTGTTTTCTGAGTTGGCGGAATAAATATTTATTTACAATAATTATTTACACAATATTTACAATAACAATAAATGCAACAACGAAAAGTCAGTTCTAACAATTAACACAAGTAACAATAACTAAACAGTGATTAACACTTAACTATATATACAATTAACTATATACCAGGACTATTTATTTCTAGTTATTTATTTTATTAATTTATATCACGGAACTATTTATATTACTGCACGATTTATATCATTGATTCACCGATGACTGATTAATATCTATATCACTGATTCACTTGATGCCTCGACTCACCATTCACTGATTGATTCAACACGACACACTCGCTGTTTATATACCTGCGCGGCTCAAACCTAGCGCGTTTTCGCTGTTTCTAGAACCTTCGCGCGGTTACTAGTTGTTCGGTAAGCAGACCCCCGTTTCTCAGTATTTCTTGCCTGCCGCTTATATACAGGGTGATCCGTAACAATATTTATGGAGATCCTTGTTAAAGTGAAATATATTTTAGAATGATTTTATTAGTTATGTACAATGTACACTTGCGTGCTTAAAAATCGGCCCACTGTTAACTTTTGACTTTAACTATATTTTTTTTAAGGAACCATTCACTGATGAATAGTTCCTTAAAAAAATATAGTTAAAGTCAAAAGTTAACAGTGGGCCGATTTCTATGCACGCAAGTGTATATTTCACGGTACTATTTAGGCGATTTTCTATACTATTGTGATTACTAAGCGCTGGAGCGACCACAATTTTTTACGAGTGGAAGCTGAGATCCTGATTCAAATTTTTGTACAGGCTTCGACGTAATGTTCTTTTAAGACTAGTTTCATTGTCATTTATCGACCATCGTGGAATTCTATTAAATTATGGGCTAACCAGATATATGCCAATATTTTGATTATTAACCATGAAACACATTTTGAATTCAATAAATAACGTTGGTAAAAAAGGTCTTGATATATGATATTTTATTTAAAAAACTCCATGGATCTCTTAAATTGTGAATGAACACTGAATATTAATAAAGGTAACCACAAAACATTAAACCACTTATTTCCTTCTCGACGTATGTTTCGCTAGCCATGTTAGCATCATTAGGAGATTTAATCACCTTGTGATGATACTAACATTAGGAGATGATTAAATCTCCTAATGGTGTAAGCGAAACGTACAAGTGGTTTGGAGTTTTATGGTTACTTTTAATATTCAGTGAATGAAAAAACTGTCAAGTTGTTTTGTCGCACTCTATATAAATGCAGTTTGTATGAGCCGTTCATTTAATCGTTCGTTCAAAATTATTGTTTATTGTATTCCTTTAATGGCGTTTAAATATTTATTTTATTTTATTTTATTTTATTTTAATTATTTATTTAGGATCAATACTTGGACCTCTACTGTTTATTTTATATATTTTTGACATAGCGAATTGCCTTAAATATTGCAAAATCCAGCAGTATGCAGATGACACGCAGATATACATGCCGTTTTGTCTTTCAGATATCGGAAACGCTACACAACTATTGAATCATGATTTGCAATCTATTAGTACATACAGTAGAGACCACGCCTTACGGTTAAATTCTTCTAAATCATCTGTATGCTACATTGGAAGTTCTCAAACAGTCAAAAGTGTTTCAAATCTCACGCTATCAGTTTATATAAATGGGGAATTGGTTCCTAATGCTTCCTCCGCAAAAAATCTAGGTGTGCTATTTGACTGTCATCTGGACTTTGCTGAGCATATAATTTCGAAATTCAAACAAGCATTTTATCGATTAAGAGTAATTCGCAGATTTGGAAAATTTATGTCTACTGAAATTAGATCAAGGCTGGTTAGCACACTTATTCTACCGATGATCGAGTACGGTGATGTTACTTACTGGAGCTCATTAGATTTTGCCACCCGAAATAAACTGCAAGTGATGCAGAATGCATGCATAAGATTTATATATAATATTTCATATCAGAATCATAATTTAACACCGATAATAATTGAGCATAATTTGCTTGATATGTACCACAGAGGTTTATTGCATTTTTGCAATTTTTTAGTAAAAATAATTAAATCAAATGAGCCCCAGTATCTACTTGGAAAACTGACTGCCAGTCAAAATCCGTACAGTTGTCGTTATGAATTATTTACACTGCCTTTATCTCATTCCTCTCAATTTCAAAAATCCTTTTCATATGTAGCCCCAAAACTTCTAAATGATATGTCCCAATCAGCAGACCTGGCAGATATTGCAAGCAAAATTTTAAATTTGAAACCAATTAAAATTAAAACATTAATAAAAAACTTTGTGTACAAAAGGCAATTCAGTACGAATAAATATCGTGCTTGTCTGTAAGAACTAATGTTGGTTTCATGTACCTATGTATTTTATGTATGTATTTTATTTTTGTCTATGCATATTTTATTAAATCTATGTATTAATTGGTCAGAAAGGCAGACCAGTTTGTAAAGACTGATTTCTGACCATTTGCGATAAGCAATAAAGGATTATTATTATTATTATTATTATTATTATAATTGCATGCATTGTTTTAGAAGGCTTACGACATAAAAAAGTTCATTAATGAAAACGACGGACTGTCTGTGTGTTCCATTTGCAGCAGTAAACAGAAGAACATCGCGTTGGTAGTTTGCCTCTAATATGATGCGATTAAATATTTAATGGTATGATAATAATTACTTTACGGAGAAAACTTATTACGACTTCTAGTGAATATAGTACCTACATGGCGGCCTATACTACGCAGAGGTGCCTGAAACGGCCACTGAAAAAAGAATATGTAATATGTATGTATCGCGAGTGCAGACAGATGAATGAATACCGTTAAATAAAAATAATTGTATTCGTTATAAAAGAATGTAGGCTTTCACGGCCGGCATTAATAGAATTAAGATAAGAATCTTTCGGGCTTATGAGCCGTGGTCTACTGGAAAGGCTTCTTCTTCTTCCAGACGTTTCACTTGCAACTGCGGCAAGCATCTTTAGTGGTACGTGTTCGACGTGGTCGTAGTGTTCTTCTCGGAGTGCTACAATCGACAGCAGGACACCGAGAAGAACACTACGACCACGTCGAACACACCACTGAAGATGCTTGCCGCAGTTGCAAGCGAAACGTCTGGAAGAAGAAGAAGCCATTCCCAGTAGACCACGGCTCATAAGCCCGAAAGATTCTTATCTTAATTCTAATTGTATTCGTTGTCTTATAACATCAAATGTTCGTAAAATATAATAAATAAAATAATTGTAATTCTATTTTTTCATATTTTAAAATGTTATCCATGCCTATATATTTTCATTATTAAAATAAATAAAATAAATAAATAAATAAAAGCTCACGGGATTCGCACCTGGGCTTGGCGTTTGTGCCTGTTGATAGACTCGTACTTTTCCGCACTTCCACCTAGCTTACTGTGTCTGAATATCCGTTTCAACTATTATTTCTAAAATGCCACCCACAGTATGAAACATTAAACGTTATTCATTTCAAAAAAGATTCATATATATCGGTTTAGTAGGGACTGCAGGCGGACTGCCTTAAGAAAACGGCTTGTGTTTTATTTAAATAAGTAATTATAGATGGCTAGGCAAACTCTGGTGTCGAGTTTCGAGTGAACACGATTATTCAGTTTGCTTCACACTGTAATAAATTGCAAAAAGTGTCGTCTCGCAGAAAGAAAAAATCATTGTAAACCATTGTAGACGATGTTTATTCCGTAATTGTTCTCGAAACAACTACACCGTGGAACACAAATGGCATTTCACAAATTTAATTAAAGGCTCCAAAGTTCTTATATGAAATTTAATATTACACAACATTGCTTGCTGAAGTATTGTTATTACTAAATTATGTTCAGCTATAAACAGTGCTGGAAAAAAATGTTTGCACTTTACTGAAATATAGCGAGGAAGACTTAATTGTCGGGGGCAGTATAGCCTAGTGGTTACCATTCTTGGCGCCGCAACATCTAGACTGAACTGCCGTGGGTTCGAATCCCACCTGCGCTCATGGATGTTTTGTGATGTTATTTAGTTTTAAGTTAGTTGTTATTTAGTGTACCTAGTTGAAAGACGCTAATGACCTTAGATATCGACGCGTCTATAATCTACAATAAATAAATAAAATAAAGACTTCATTATCATGTACTAAAACTCACTATATTGTACTTGTACAGTCAGTTCTTCATAGGAACTATGGTATGAGAGCGAAGAGAAAATAGGGTGTTTTCATATTTTTGGAAATTATGGCGCACAAATGAGTAGTGAACGAAAGTGAACCATCACACTTCGAGTCGGTGACGCTGAATCGGGTTTACTCGGCTCAAACGCGAAAAGGTATTTGTAGTATGCTGGTAATAAGTTTTTTATAGTTCATAGGTGCGCTAATAGATGACACTAAAACTTAATTGAAAATTTATCTGTAGTATATGTTGGTAATAAGTTATTTGTAGTTCATAGGTGCGCTAATAGATGACACTAAAACTTAATTGAAAATTTATCTGTGGTATGTTGGTAATAAGTTATTTGTAGTTCATAGGTGCGCTAATAGGTGACACTAAAACTTAATTGAAAACTTATCTGTAGTATGTTGGTAATAAGTTATTTGTAGTTCATAGGTGCGCTAATAGATGACACTAAAACTTAATTGAAAAGGTATTTGTGGTATGTTGGTAATAAGTTATTTGTAGTTCATAAGTGCGCTAGTAGATGACACTAAAACTTTTGAGAGTACTTTTATATAATACGCGTATGTTATTGTAAGTATATGATCAGTGTAATATTTAAAGTGTATCGTTTTTTTCTGTCGTGTGGTAATAAGCACACACCCACTTTTTTGTCATAGTCCATCCTAAAATAGTGTAGAGTAATAAATAATTTTGGTTTAAAGTTTTTGAAATATTCCAGTGGTACCATAGATCAGGTACCTAGCCTTCTTTTAAATCATTCCCAAATTCAAATACAGACTTAATAACTACTAAACTTTAAGACTGTTCCGAACATTGTCTATATTTATTACAATATTTATAACAATATTAAATATAATCAAAACAGCGTTCAAGCTTATTTCTTATTAAGTCTTTACTTGAATTTGGGAATGATTTAAAAGAAGGCTAGGTACCTACTCTATAGTACTACTGAAATCTGCCAAAAACTTCAAACCAAAATGTTTTATTACTCGACACTATTTCAGAATGGACTATAGTAACAGTTAATTCAAAATTTATTGTTGCAATTTGAATGCAGAAAATTCCCGCTTAAAACAAATTTGACATCATAATTGGTAGTGCAATGATAAAATGCATTGCTGTCAGTAAATAGCTCTGGTAATGTAATATCTTTAGTAATAACATAATTATTGCACTTTTACAAATTCTGACGTCACGGTGTTCATTCGGTATTCGCAATATGACGCATTTTCAACCACAATTATTTTTTATAGATGCAGCATAAACTGTTATACTATTCACTAAAAACATTTCATTTTAAAAGTCGTCAAATTCCTTTGTGCTACCTTGTATATATGTATTAATGTTTCTTAAGTGTAAATGCGTTCTTTAGATTAATTTGAAATTTAAGTTTCATGTTCCACAAGAAGCTGTTTTTTTTCTTGTGAAATTAGATATTGTAAGTAAAAGATCAAGCGGTTAAACAGTCTATACATTTTACTGACACTTTATGAATTTGACGTCATAAATTTTATATATGCATAATTTATGCGTTACTACATACATATAGCAGTGTATTGAGTGTAATAATCTACTACCTACGTCCTATTGTACAGCATCACTCCATTAAAAATAAAGCTAGATTGCATCGGTCTCAGTCCACAAAGGTGGTCAAAAATGAAATAAAAAATTAATTTAAATTAGAATATGTGTTCCGGAAACTACGTTATAACGTTTTTGTTACCGGTTTACTTTGTAGTACGTAAATTCAAAATGTCATCCAGAGCTAGATGAATTTTAGTTATTCAGTAGCTTGTGGCTGTGTTATCAAAGATGTGTTGAAAGCAGAAATAACCTTAATGCCTAGTTTCTTTTGAGAATTTAGAGTACTTTCTCGTCTAAACAAATTAAATAATAATAATACATTTACTTATTAGTTTCTACCGACAGCGAAAAAGATTACTTTAATTAATAAAACACACAAAAACTTACTATAGCTGTCCAACTTTATTTTTAAATACTACATTTGATTGAACTATGTATATCATTATTGCTTGAAAAGGGTCTCTTATAACAGACCGAAACGTAGTATTTAAAAATAAAGTTGGACAGCTATAGCCAGTTTTGTGTGTTTTATTCATTATAATAATACATTTATTTGTATTTGACCAAAATTGATATACAAAACATCACATAGAAAAGTAAAAAGAAGGGTGAGAAAATAAAATAAAATAAAAAAAGGTACATATACAGGGTGTTCCACAAATATACAGACAAATTTTTAAGAGTGGTAGCCGCTAGGGGACATCGAAACAATCATTTTTTGCTTTATAAACATATGTCCGAAAACGCTTCGTTTTCGAGATACAGGGTATTAAAATTGTTTTTTTTTAATCTTTAATAAGTTTAATAGTTTTTAGGTACCTATTTATAAAAAACGATTTTTTCGATAAATTTTAACAGCCTGTATCTTGAAAACGAAGCGTTTTCGGACATATGTTTAGAAAAAAATGTTTGTTGTGATGTCCCCTAACACCACTAAAAGTTTGTCGGTATATTTATGGAACACCCTGTATAAGTTTATATTAGAAATCGTGTCCATCGTGATTATAATAAAATTAAGAAAAATCGCAGGATAGTTTAAATATATAAACGAAACGTCGTACATTTAATTTAATAAATCAAATATTTGTCCACTATCCTGCGATTTTTTTTTTTTTTCTTAATTTTACCCTGTATAAGCTTATATTAATGACTCTATGTCATATATGGTGCCTCTTTTATTGAATAATTTTTTAATTAATAGCTTTTCACAATTTTGAAAGACTTACGACTTATTATTAATATATTTAAACAATATTAAACAAGGCGAAAAACAAAACAAATAACATTTTAAAAAGGCAAGTCAGATTTAGGTTAATTTTATTTGGAGTCATTATCTTAGAAACCGAATCTAAATCAAAAAACAAAATAAATACAAAACTAAAAGTAGGCATTATGTTATCCCGTGTTGTGTTTTAAAGACCACCAACAGCTAAGGTTATTTGGGCCTAGCAGCAATTCATATTTTCATTTCATTATTTTTTTTTAATAATAAATTGAAAATTCAAATGATACTTTTATCAGCTTTCGGGCTAGAACCCGGGAACTGGGAAATTGTAATAAAGGAACCATAGCAACGCCATGTAAACAAAAGCAGTTATCCCGTGTTACATAGTGTACCTTGATGCGCGGCCATTTTATTGCTGTTGCTATATTCGTAAGCGAAACGCCCTCGGGTGAAAACTTTCAGTTGCCGGTTTTCTCTGTTTTTTAACGTTGTTAAGAAGGAGACACAGCGATATTGAATCCGCATATACCTAACTAGCCGTTACCCGTGGCTTCGCCCACGTATTTTATGATTACAATTTATTATCCCCCCCGCGAAAAATTCTCCTCCTGCGAAGCGAAGCCGGGCTGGTCGTGTTTATTCGCTGGAATTTTATAATACATAACTCATTCGCTTCGCTCGTTCGCTCGGATTTTATTAAAACATTAGACACTCGCTTCGCTCGTTCGTTTGAATATTATTAATTCCTTCTTCGCTCGTTCGCTTGATTATTATTAATACATAACTCTCTCGCTTCGCTCGTTCGCTCGAATTTTATTAATACATGACTCACTCGCTTCGCTCGTTCGTTTGAATATTAATAATACAATACTTACTCGCTTCGCTCGTTCGCTCGAATTTTATTAATACATTACTCACTCGCTTCGCTCGTTCGCTCGAATATTAATAATACATTACATTTGTTATCCCCCCGCGAGAATCTCCCCCCTAAATTTGTTATCCCCCCGCGTAAATTTTCCCCCTAATTTGTTATCACCCCGCGAGAATCTGCCCCCCCTGCGTTGCTTTCTATTAGTGAAAGAATTTTTAAAATCGGTTTAGTAGTTCTAAAGATAAAACAAAAACAAATCTATCCCACTGGAATCGTACATTTTTCCGGGATAAAAAGTAGCCTATAACATTATCTGACCCCTAAACTACCACTATGCAAAAAATCATGTCGATCCCTTGCTCTGTGAAAAACAAAAACAAAACTATCCCACGGGAACCGTACATTTTTCCGGGATAAAAAGTAGCCTATAACATTCTCTGACCCCTAAACTACCACTATGCAAAAAATCATGTCGATCCCTTGCTCTGTGAAAAACAAATACAAAACTATCCCACGGGAACCGTACATTTTTCCGGGATAAAAAGTAGCCTATGTGCTATTCCAGACTAAATCTATCTCTGTGCCAAATTTCATCCAGATCCGTTCAAAAATGACGAATTTCCATACAAACTTTCATCCCCTATTTAGCCCCCTTAGGGGATGAATTTTCAAAAATCCTTTCTTATTGCTCACCTACGTAATATAAGGAACTCCTATGCAAAATGTCATGCTTCTAACTTCAAAAATGACGAACTTCCATGTAAACTTTCATCCCCTTTTTAGCCCCCTTAGGGGATGAATTTTCAAAAAAAAATTTCTTAGCGCTCACCTACGTTATATAAGAAACTTTTGTGCAAAATTTCATGCTTCTAACTTCAAAAATTACGAATTTCCATACAAACGTTCATCCCCTATTTAACCCCCTCGGGGGTTGAATTTCGAAAAATCCTTTCTTATTGCTCACCTACGTAATATAAGGAACTCCTGTGCAAAATTTCATGCTTCTAACTTCAAAAATGACGAATTTCCATACAAACTTTCATCCCCTATTTAGCCCCCCTAGGGGATGAATTTTCAAAAATCCTTTCTTATTGCTCACCTACCTAATATAAGGAACTCCTATGCGAAATGTCATGCTTCTAACTTCAAAAATGACGAACTTCCATGCAAACTTTCATCCCCTTTTTAGCCCCCTTAGGGGATGAATTTTCAAAAAAAATTTCCTTAGTGCTCACCTACGTTATATAAGAAACTTTTGTGCAAAATTTCATGCTTCTAACTTCAAAAATGACGAATTTCCATACAAATTTTCGTCCCCTATTTAACCCCCTTAGGGGTTGAATTTCAAAAAATCCTTTCTTAGTGGGTGCCTACGTTACAAAAGGAACCTACTGTCCAAATTTCAAGTTTATATCTTCAGCGGTTTGACCTGGGCGTTGTCTGTCAGTCAATCAGTCAGTCAGTCAGTCAGTAACGGAACTGTTTTATATATATAGATATTCTAAAACGTCAAAATGACAAACATAACTCCACATAAATCTGACAGATCTAATATTTTTTCGACTTTTTTGCGCGCCCAAATTGTAGGTACCTCAAATCGAATTGTCAATAGAGTTGTTGTGAAAAATAATATGCAATTACTCGAAACTAAATTTGGCGTTTGCAACACGTGTGATTGCTGCCCTCGTACCTGGACAGCAAACTTCACACTGGTTGCATACCTTGTAAAGCAATATACTATACTTTTGCTGAAGATGAGAGCATAATGTCTCAAAATGTCCAGTAATAAAATTGTTGTGGTTAATAAGCGGTTAAACTATTGTTAGGGTTCCGTACCTGAGAATGAAAAAACGGAACCCATATATTTTTTAAAGTGAAACCTTTTATAGTCAAGTTCCAAAATTCCACTATTTATACAAGCGGCACAGTTTTCATGCATGAGACGCGTGTTTAAATTTAAAGCGTTGGTTTTTACCGTAACATTTATTTTCATTGTAGTTTGAAATCAGCCTCTGTTTGGTTTTGAAATAAAAATTCTCTATCACGTTTATTTTATTTTATCATCGGCTAATACCTATACTGTTCGGATCAATTAAAAAGAAATTGGTAATTAATTTTTATAGAACTCCCATTGTTTGTTACTCATAAAATCGAAAAAGCTGTCATTGATGGATTTTAAAGCCATTAATAAAAGTGTGTGATGGACATTTCATGAAAATTCTATTTGTAGGTATACCTAAAGTACATCCATACTCATACTATTATACATAACACAAAAAATGTTGTACCTACCTATATATTTAAAAAAAAAATATTTGCAAAAAATAAAAATTTTGGAGCATACAAGTAATTCAAGAATTACAAGGCGCGATATTTATGTAGGTATTGTGTGTAAACGGTTTTACCGAACATAGGGAAAATAACACTAAGAAGATCAATTTTGTAGTAGGCTATGGCCATAAGACCTAATGTAAATATGTATTGGAATACATAGAAAAAATAGTGCAGTGAATTTTTTAAACAATTTTCCATAGCAACGGTTGACTATTAAGCGAAACTTGGAACCTGCTAAAAAAAAAAGTCATGAGGTGTCGTAAGATACCCGACAGAAGCTATGTTTCTTACGCATTGTATATAAAACCGAATTTATCAAAGATATAAACAATACAATTAAAAAGTTATTATTTGACTGCCATTTTGAAATCTGACGACATTTTATTTTTTTGTGTCTTATTAAACTCTCAAATATCAATTTTCAAAAGGATCGGATAATTTTTACAAAGAAGTATATACCTATGGTCGCAATTTTAAAATATGACGTCATTTTATTTTTTTGCGTTCTATAAAACTCGTCAATATCTATTTTCAAAAAGATCGGATAATTTTTATACAAAAAGTACATATTGCCGCCAGTTTGAAATCTGACGTCATTTTATTTTTTTGTGTCCTATGAAACTCTCAAATACCGATTTTCAGAAGAATCGGATAATTTTTACAAAAAAAGTACATTTGGCCGCCATTTTTAAATCTGACGTCATTTTATTTTTTTGTGTTCTATGAAACCCTCAAATATCAATTGTTAAAAGAGTAGTATATATTCCTTACTTCTGTGACCTACAACCTTAAACTGAAAAGTCATTTTCCAACATGGCGTCGCTTTTCCGGAAAAAATCAATAAAAAATGTCGACATTATACTCTAATTACTCGGAAATGCGTTTCCTGTGCGTTTCTGTGATCCAAACACGTCACGGCTGCTTCGTTTACGAATCGGTTGGGGGGGCGGGTGTTGGGGGGTGCCATTGAAATTTGTTTTTTTTGGCAATTGTCACGATGCAGAACTTCCGGCCGACCAAGGCTGCAGCTGCAAGGTTGTTGTAGTATGTTTCCCGTATGGACTGTTATTATTTTTTTAGTTTATATCAGTTCAGTGCATTTTGTTATAATGAAGAAAATAGGTGATGTTTTTTTTAAATATAATTATAAATGGCAGCTGCGTTAATTTGATCACTAATAAATTGCTGCACCTATCAGCGTCCATTTTGTTGCATAGCCACGCTGCTGCGTTAATTTGTAATTTTCCAACATGGCGTCGCTTTTCCGGAAAAAATCAATAAAAAATGTAAACATTATACTCTAAATACGCGGAAATGCGTTGCCTATACGTTTCTGTGATCCAAACAAGTCATGGCTGCTTCGTTTACGAATCGATTGGGAGGCACCATTGAAATTTGTTTTTTTGGCAATTGTCACGATGCAGAACTTCCGGTATATATTGGTTATTCTTCTGACCTAATACTGATTTCAGCGTCCATTTTGTTGCGTGTGGGATCTGCGTAATCACGCGTGAAGTGGGAGGTACTTCCCTATGAAAGCTACCCCCCCCCCGCGGCTGCTGTATGACCTAGAGATTTTATATGTTTATATGTTATGTTTTCAATGCATTTATTTTTATACGGAAGCTGTAGATTTTCATACACATACAAATTTGTTATAATGAAGAAAATAGGTGATGTTTTTTTTTTTTAAAAAAGTATTTTATTAATTCATAAATAATACAGATATTATTATAATTCATTAATACATTTATAATAATATTTAAAAAAAGTATTTTATTAATTCATAAAATACTTTTTTTAAAAAAAAAAACATCACCTATTTTCTTCATTATAACAAATTTGTATGTGTATGAAAATCTACAGTTTCCGTATAAAAATAAATGCATTGAAAACATAACATATAAACATATAAAATCTCTAGGTCATACAGCAGCCGCGGGGGGGGGGGTCGGCTTTCATAGGGAAGTACCTCCCACTTCACGCGTGATTACGCAGATCCCACACGCAACAAAATGGACGCTGAAATCAGTATTAGGTCAGAAGAATAACCAATATATACCGGAAGTTCTGCATCGTGACAATTGCCAAAAAAACAAATTTCAATGGTGCCTCCCAATCGATTCGTAAACGAAGCAGCCATGACTTGTTTGGATCACAGAAACGTATAGGCAACGCATTTCCGCGTATTTAGAGTATAATGTTTACATTTTTTATTGATTTTTTCCGGAAAAGCGACGCCATGTTGGAAAATTACAAATTAACGCAGCAGCGTGGCTATGCAACAAAAGGGACGCTGATAGGTGCAGCAATTTATTAGTGATCAAATTAACGCAGCTGCCATTTATAATTATATTTAAAAAAAACATCACCTATTTTCTTCATTATAACAAAATGCACTGAACTGACATAAACTAAAAAAATAATAACAGTCCATACGGGAAACATACTACAACAACCTTGCAGCTGCAGCCTTGGTCGGCCGGAAGTTCTGCATCGTGACAATTGCCAAAAAAACAAATTTCAATGGCACCCCCCAACACCCGCCCCCCCAACCGATTCGTAAACGAAGCAGCCGTGACGTGTTTGGATCACAGAAACGCACAGGAAACGCATTTCCGAGTAATTAGAGTATAATGTCGACATTTTTTATTGATTTTTTCCGGAAAAGCGACGCCATGTTGGAAAATGACTTTTCAGTTTAAGGTTGTAGGTCACAGAAGTAAGGAATATATACTACTTAAAAGGATCGGATAATTGTTACAAAAATGTACATACAGCCGCCATTTTGAAATCTGACGTCATTTTATTTTTTTGTGTCTTATGAAACTCTCAAATATCAATTTTCAAAAGGATCGTATAATTTTTAGAAAGGAGCATTACATATTTCCGTCATTTTGAAATCTGACGTTATTTTATTTTTTTGTGTCCTATAAAACTCGCAAATATCAGTTTTCAAAAGGATCGGATAATTTTTACAAAAAAGTATATATAATGGCCGCCATTTTGAAATCTGACGTCATTTTATTTTTTTGTGTCCTATGAAACTCTCAAATATCAATTTTCAAAAGGATCTGATAATTCTTACAAAAAAGTACATATGGCCGCCATTTTGAAATCTGGCACCATTTAATTTTTTTGTGTCCTATGAAACTCTCAAATATCAATTTTCAAAAGAATCGGATAATTTTTACAAAAAAGTACATATGGCCGCCATTTTGAAAAATCTGACATCATTTTATTTTTTTGTGTCCTATGAAACTCTCAAATATCAATTTTCAAAAGGATCGGATGATTTTTACAACAGAGTACATGTGGCCGCCATTTTGAAAAATCTGACGTCATTTTATTTTTTGGTGTCCTATGAAACTCTCAAATATCAATTTTCAAAAGGATCGGATAATTTTTACAAAACAGTTCATATGGCCGCCATTTTGAAATCTGACGCCATTTTATTTTTTTGTGTCCTATAAAACTCTCAAATATTAATTTTCAAATGGATCAGATAATTTTTACAAAAGTGACGTTACACTACTTCGTGACGTAACGTTTCACTTTTTATTATTTAGGTCCCCATCTGAAACGTGCGTTACCATAAATTGTATTGTCACCGGAGCTACACATGTGTGCAAAATTTCAACTCAATCGGACCATAGGAAGTGGGTGAAAATTCAAAAGTACGATTTGCACCCGGACGAAACCGGGCCGGTCAGCTAGTTATCATAATATTGTATTGTCACCGGAGCTACACATATGTGCAAAATTTCAACTCAATCGGATCACGGGAAGTGGGTGAAAATTCAAAAGTACGATTTACACCCGGACAAAACCGGGCCGGTCAGCTAGTTACCATAATATTGTATTGTCACCGGAGCTACACATGTGTGCAAAATTTCAACTCAATCGGATCATAGGAAGTGGGTGAAAGTTCAAATGTACGATTTACGCCCGGACGAACCGGGCCGGTCAGTTAGTTACCATAATATTGTTTTGTCATCGGAGCTACACATGTGTGCAAAATTTCAACTCAGTCGGTCGCAAGATTTGTAACAAATATACGGGATCAAGCTAAATAAAACCACCGTTTAAAAAACAAAGCATCTACTACCTACTTACTTTTGCGTGATGCCAGAATATTTTAAAACTCACAGTTGCATAAGAAGTTATTTACTTGAAAAAAAATCATGTAAATCGGATCAGTGGTTCTCGAGTTATAAGCGTACAAAGGGACATACAGACAGAGAAAGTCAAATTGTTCGGGAAGGTATGAACGTCGAGAAATTTTGGTCCGATCCCTAGGTCTCGCCATCCGATCGACGTCAATAATTAGTTACACGTCATTTTAACTCAGTAGGCCAGGGTTTTTAAACTTAAATTCAAACATCAGCAGTCAAAAAATTGAATAACTATATTAAAATAATGCAATATAAGACAGAGCATACGCTATCTTCCAATATCCATATCACACTGTGCAACAGACAAGGACAACCGAAACAAGTTCGCGATTTATTAGATAAAGTCGCATTTATTTAGTTTAATAATCATATAAATCTGTATAAAAAAACTGTTTTGACACAATATTATACATGAAATCTATCTAAAATTTTCTGCTCTTTCGTTTAAGACAGGTTTCGAATCGATCTGACTTAAATTGAGCAAACTATAAGCAAAAAACACCGTTTTTTCTAATTTGCTCCCCTCTGGGGACAAAATTCAAAAATCGGGCGACGTTAGGATCAAATAGACCCCGAGAGGAATCGAACAAAAAAAAGTTTTTGAAAATTGGTTCATCCGTTTGGGCTGTACGCGTGACACAAAAAAGCGTGACAGATTCACAGATTCACAGATTCACAGACGTACAGACAAAGCGAGTGTATATAGGCGCTTCTAGCTTCGCTAAGATCGCGCCTAAAAACTCTTTTTTATTCTTTGAAAAAAAGCATGCATGGCCCTCTTTTTTGTTTGGTGATCTACTGATGGCTAGTAATATAGCAAAAATCATGGTTACCTTGATTTACGTACAATTTTCTTTTTTTAGTAAAATATTTTTTTTCTCGAAAACTATACATTTTAGAGAAAAAAAAATTTACATTTTTTTCATATTATAACATCTAGAATTCATTTATATTTTTTTTACCTATGTTAATACGTGACATTGAGAACGGTTTTTTTTAATATCTCAGGATCCACTGAACCGATTTGACTCAAAATCTAATCAGATCTAAGTTAAAGGCTGATAAACACAATAGAACAATCGGCATGGCCGTATGTTGTTCCGTTTTTATGATATCGAAGGCGAAACATTGACCACACACACACACACACACACATACAGACATCAGTCAGAAAATGATCTTAAAAGATTGCTAGGGTCTCAAAACGTGAAGATCTGTTAAAATCTCAAAATATTTTTTTCGGACTAAATCCATTACTTCCCTACCATAGTAGAGGTGGGAAGTAAAAATACTAGTGTAAATAATAATACTACACGCATGGACAAAATTATCGAACATTTTTTGTTATCACTATTACTTGAAAATAAATTTAAAAGAATTTATTTCCCAGCTGTTGATGACGTTAAAAAAGTATGAATTCGTGCAGATTTATTAACTCTGAAATTGAACTGGTTCAACAAAATATTAATTCTAGAAAACAAATTACACGGGCCGACTGTGTAATATGAGAGACATTGAATTTATTGTTTACATTAATATTATTTTATATCACAGTATACTGGCTTTCAAATAATCTATACAAACCATTTTTGAGAGATGTATACATTAATACGATCGGCGGTGCCAGATTGCTTTCACAACAAGCCGTGAGGTGGGTCGTTTATTAGGACTAAAGTGCGACCCTTGAGGTCCACACGACGAACTTCCCAGTTTGATAAGTATTTAATAATAATAATTAAATTAGATATTACACAGAAAAGTAATCATTTTAATCATTAAAACATCAATAATTAAAAAAAAAAAAAAAAAAAAAAACGGCTGAACCGATTTTTATAAAATTTATGTCGAATCAAAATGATGTTAACACGCCTCGATTGACACCCTTACGAAGTCGATATAATTTTTTATTCGCGAGATATTGTGTAAAATCTACTTTTTTGGAGGTTATTTGGTTAAGAAACAAGCCGTGAGGTGGGTCGTTTATTAGGACTAAAGTGCGACCCTTGAGGTCCACATAGGGCATGCAATTCGAATATTCGAATATTCGAATAAAGCGAATATTCGGCTGCATTTATTATTCGAATAGTAATTCCTATTATTCGAATATATTCGAATTATTTGTTAAGAATTAAAATTGTTTAAAAACGGTTTACGGCGGCGCTAAAACATCTTACAAACGCTACACTAGCTCTAAGTTCGCGCTAGGGCGTGGGAGGGGAATCGAAACGGGGCGAGGAAAGTTTTTTTTTGTTAATTATTGCATGTTTATTTGATATAACTATTTACTTACGTTACGTTACGTACGTGTACTTAATTGCTTGATTTGCTCTTCGCACGTGCTAATAGACGTATTATTTATTTGTGAAGTATTTTTTTTATAGGGGAGCAATATCCCACACTTTTGTGGTACTAATTAATAAAAATGCGTCTTAGATGCTCATTTAATATTTTTGTTTGAATAGGAAAAACAGAAAGAAAGAATTTTGAATTTTTTTGATTACTTAAATATGTTCATTTGATCTATGGTTCTCGGAAGCTATGTGCGCTCTAATATTTAGTTGATTTGATCTGAATTTTTACGTAACTAAGTAAAGTAAAAATGATTATTTGATCTCTTTTTAATTAGAAGTAAGCTGCTTTTGTTGTTAAAATATTGATTGGATTTATGGACGTGCAGCAGGCGTGTTGATTTTAAATAATTAAAAGTCATTTATTGAAGTTCCAGTGTTTTTATTATTTTTACCAATTATTCGAATATATTCGAATATATTCGAATATTGGCTAAAATTTGAGCGAATATTCGAATACCTGAAACATCCGAATATTTGCATGCCCTAGGTCCACACGACGAACTTCCCAGTTTGATAAATATTTAATAATAATAATTAAATTAGATATTACACAGAAAAGTAATCATTTTAATCATTAAAACATCAATAATTAAAAAAAAAAAAAAAAAAAAAAAACGGCTGAACCGATTTTTATAAAATTTATGTCGAATCAAAATGACGTTAACACGCCTCGATTGACACCCTTACGAAGTCGATATAATTTTTTATTCGCGAGATATTGTGTAAAATCTACTTTTTTGGAGGTTATTTGGTTAAGAAAAAAGAACGGCTGAACCGATTTTAAAAAAATTCCTTTCAGATCATATATACGTTAATACGCGTCGATTGGCACCCCAACGAGGTCGATATCATTTTTCGTTCTCGAGATTTCGTCTTAGAAAGAAATGGACACATACATACGTACGTACGTACGTACGTACATACGTACACACACACACACACAAACACACACACACAGACATCTTTCTAAAAGTAGTGTAAAAATAGTGTAGTGACCTTGAAACATAAAAATTTTTTTTCCTTTTTGATTTCGATTTTCGGACCCATTACAATAACTTCCAATGGGAAGTTAAAAAGAACGGCTGAACCGATTTTAAAAAAATTCCTTTCAGATCATATATACGTTAATACGCGTCGATTGGCACCCCAACGTAGTCGATATAATTTTTCGTTCTCGAGATTTCGTCTTAGAAAGAAATGGACACATACATACGTACGTACGTACATACGTACACACACACACACACACACAGACATCTTTCTAAAAGTAGTGTAAAAATAGTGTAGTGACCTTGAAACATAAAAATTTTTTTTCCTTTTTGATTTCGATTTTCGGACCCATTACAATAACTTCCAATGGGAAGTTAAAAAGTAACAAATCCATGTTTAACAAGCCGTGAGGTGGGTCGTTTATTAGGACTAAAGTGCGACCCTTGAGGTCCACACGACGAACTTCCCAGTTTGATAAATATTTAATAATAATAATTAAATTAGATATTACACAGAAAAGTAATCATTTTAATCATCAAAACATCAATAATTAAAAAAAAAAAAAAAAAAAAAAAACGGCTGAACCGATTTTTATGAAATTTATGTCGAATCAAAATGATGTTAACACGCCTCGATTGACACCCTTACGAAGTCGATATAATTTTTTATTCGCGAGATATTGTGTAAAATCTACTTTTTTGGAGGTTATTTGGTTAAGAAAAAAGAACGGCTAAACCGATTTTAAAAAAATTCCTTTCAGATCATATATACGTTAATACGCGTCGATTGGCACCCCAACGTAGTCGATATCATTTTTCGTTCTCGAGATTTCGTCTTAGAAAGAAATTGACACATACATACGTACGTACGTACGTACGTACATACGTACGTACGTACGTACGTACATACGTACACACACACACACACACACAGACATCTTTCTAAAAGTAGTGTAAAAATAGTGTAGTGACCTTGAAACATAAAAATTTTTTTTCCTTTTTAATTTCGATTTTCGGACCCATTACAATAACTTCCAATGGGAAGTTAAAAAAAAAAAAACGGCTGAACCGATTTTTATAAAATTTATGTCGGATTAAAATGACGTTAACACGCCTCGATTGACACCCTTACGAAGTCGATATAATTTTTTATTCGTGAGATATTGTATAAAATCTACTTTTTTGGAGGTTATTTGGTTAAAAAAAAGAACGGCTGGACCGATTTTGAAAAAATTTCTTTCAGATCATATTTACGTTAATACGCGTCGATTGGCACCCCAACGTAGTCGATATCATTTTTCGTTCTCGAGATTTCGTCTTAGAAAGAAATTGACACATACATACGTACGTACGTACGTACGTACATACGTACACACACACACACACACACAGACATCTTTCTAAAAGTAGTGTAAAAATAGTGTAGTGACCTTGAAACATAAAAATTTTTTTTCCTTTTTAATTTCGATTTTCGGACCCATTACAATAACTTCCAATGGGAAGTTAAAAAAAAAAAAACGGCTGAACCGATTTTTATAAAATTTATGTCGGATTAAAATGACGTTAACACGCCTCGATTGACACCCTTACGAAGTCGATATAATTTTTTATTCGTGAGATATTGTATAAAATCTACTTTTTTGGAGGTTATTTGGTTAAAAAAAAAGAACGGCTGGACCGATTTTGAAAAAATTTCTTTCAGATCATATTTACGTTAATACGCGTCGATTGGCACCCCAACGTAGTCGATATCATTTTTCATTCTCGAGATTTCGTCTTAGAAAGAAATGGACACATACGTACGTACGTACGTACACACACACACACACACACATACACACACACAGACATCTTTCTAAAAGTAGTGTAAAAATAGTGTAGTGACCTTGAAATATAAAATTTTTTTTCCTTTTTGATTTCGATTTTCGGACCCATTACAATAACTTCCAATGGGAAAAAAGGTAATAGAATTTCAAGAAAGGTAATATTTTTTCAGGACCCAAAATTAATCGAAAAGAGGCGCGTTTGTAAATTGTAGATTTAATTGATAAAGAAAATAGAAGATTTAAAAACAAGTTTTAGTTTAATTGAAATTTATTTATTTATTGTAGATTATATACGCGTCGACATCTCAGGTCATTAGCGTGTTTCAACTACACTAAATAACATCTTTCTTAAAATTAATTAACATCACAAAGCATCCATGAGCGCAGGTGGGATTCGAACCCACGACCGTCTGATCTAGAGACCGACGCGCTAACCACTAGACCACACGGTCCCCAATTTAATTGTAATGTAAATCGTAAGTCATAACGTGGAATCCGGATGGATGGTGTTTTTAATGTAACTACGGTTACTCTTTTTTTGAAAGTTTTTTATTTTATAAAAACGTAATAGATTTTTTCACAAGGTAGAAACCTCTCTAAAAAGTAATAGATCTGTTACAATAATATTGTAATAGACTGGCAACACTGTATACGATTGGTATTGCACACAATGGCGGTTCGCTACCAATAATATGTATTTTACGGGTTTTCCCCAGTGAAGATTAGCAAGGGGATTAAAGTGTAGGTCATATTTGCGTGTAGCTATAGCAATCTGTCTGTGGGAATTTGAAAAAAAATTACGTATACTGCGTTTCTCGTAAGAACCTGTAGGCTTATTTCACACACCACGGTTTCGTCCCTGGAGTAAAAACCGTACGGACTTGTTCTGCCCCCTGATAGATAGATAGATAGATAGATAGATAGATGATTTATTGGTGCTTACACTATAATATAGTTTACACAAGTCACTAGCAAGCGAAATACCTATATGCCATTCAAATGTCAGTACTGTTTATATTTTCGGCTACATGATGGTGCCACTAGCTAGTGAAGTATCTGTTTGTCGAATGTCAGTACTGTTTATGTAAATCATTTAACGGTTAAATTGCAGTTTTGCAGTTATTTAACTATTTATTTTTTAATAATGGTTAAATGAAGAATTACTGAACACAAGCTGTAAATTTCTAAACGTTTGACACCTATCTTATTTACCATTGGCGCCATCTGACAGCTTCGACTGTAATGTGAGTTGTGACTGTCGTACTGGCTAGCAAATGACCTGCCAAAATTCGTAAACTTGCCGTACATATAGCTTTATCGCAGGCATCTAATCCACTATACTAAACAATATTTACCAACTCAAAACCACTCTATGCGTAACTTTCCTGGGAATTGATGTTTACATTTACATAATGTTCAGTTGTAGATTATAATATTGTGGATTTGCATCTTTCGTATAAATTATGATACATTATTGCTTCACATCTCGAATCTATAAGCTTTTGTATATAAAAGATAGTAACAAACAAACAAACATATACAGGGTCTTCAAAGTTAAGTCGGCACTATTGCTAACTTCGTTATTTTTGGATCTAAAAAATCGGTTAAATAAGCAAACTAGAAGTATTTTTTCCGCTGAATAAAACGATGAAAACAGAAAAACAATTGAGCATCGCGTTTTCGAGTTATGATTGTCAGAGTCACTAGGAGTGTTGCAAGCGGGCTACAAAATGCTTGGACCAAGAGGGTGATGTTTTTGAGAATCTTATTTGAATTTTGTTTTCTTCCAAGTTATAGAATAATTTGAAATAAACGAAATTTTTCACCTCATGGATATTCTTGTCACTTTCTATTTTATGGTGAGCCAAAGCTGCCACTAACACAGCTACCTTTAATTTGAATTTGAAAAATCATTATTAACTTAGTCATTTTTGACATAAGGATAGAAGACTATGGGACACTTTTTGTTCAGAATTCAACTGTCTATCGATTGTGAATATTGTATACCGGGTGTATCATTTAAAAAAATAGAAATTTTTGATAAAACTCGAAAACGCGATATTCAATTGTTTTTCTGTTTTCATCGTTTTATTCACCGGAAAAAATACTTCTAGTTTGCTAATTTATCCGACTTTGTAGATCCAAAAATAACGAAGTTAGCAATAGTGCCGACTTAACTTTGAAGACCCTGTATACGGAGTCAAGCTAAATAAAATCGTTTAAAAATGAAACGAAATTTAATGCATTTAAATCTAAAACAGTGATACGAAACAGTCAAAAGTGTGTCATGTGTATTTTGGAGAGATAGAGAGAGGAGAGAACGAGAGGAGGGGGAGAAAGGTGCAGGAATGGTGGAGAGAAAGCGGGGAAGAGAGAGGGGAAGATGTTATAGAGGGTACCCATAATGCTGAGACCTCGTCTGTCTGTCTTTATGTTACAGTCGATTATAAAGCTTGTGTACCCGCACCTAGTCCAAGAATCACACTCACAAGAATGTATTTGTCAATTTTTGGGAAGCTAAAAATTTAGGGTAATTTTTTTTTCACCCGGTCAAGTGGGGTATCATTTGAAAGGGTACTTGCTACGATTCCCTGACGGTATTTCTTTTTATTTTAGGTCGTGTAGTTCTTGACATATTAGCGAAAGAGTTCCCCCTCGTTATATCAGAACTTTGTAGGCTAAAAAATTTGAAAATATTCACACTAATAGAGAGTCTAGTGAAGATAACGAAAAAAATTGAGCTATATCCTTAATACTTTAAGAAATAGAGAGAGTACCTCGCCGAGCGAGTACCACTTGATCGGTTTTTTAACAGTAAATCGTACTTATATCTAGTTGAGTAATGAGGTATATTACTGACGAGTAGTCACATTATGTTAAAACGAGCACAGCAAGTTTTAAAAGTCACCCGAGTCATAATATTATTAAGCACGAGATATACCTATATGGTATTTTTGCCATAGATGCCGACTATAAAATAGCTGCTTTTCAGTATTTTCCGCAAAATTATTTCTTCATCAAAGAAGCCGTTTGTTTGACAGTTTTAATCTGAATATAAATGAGTTAATCAAAAGTTTATTTTCAACTGAAACGTGGATACAGAAAAGAAACATAACACAGTGGCATCAATACTAATAATTTTTATCGACCACCGAAGTTGGCGACATAAATAAACTGTCAAAATTTTTTGAAAATACTGAAAATGAAGGGAAAAGCAACTATTTTATTGTGGGTATGGTAAAAAATACCATATATATATATACACTCAGTTACATAAAAAGTGGATCACCTAAAAGTATATGTAATTTCGATTCGTTGTATTTTCAAAATTAATAAGCCGATTTTGAAAATTCTTTTTTTGTTTGATAGAGCAGAGTTTTAGGAACATTTTTATGTATGCATTTTGAATTTCAATCAAGGCTTGATTACAGTGGAGACGGAAGAATAAGACAATGTTTTTTTAGTCAAGTTTGAAGAATCCTACGGAAAGAAGCAGCAGCAGTAGAATTTTTTCCTTAATTGCATCTTATTCCTTGGCCTTTTTTGTATCGGTTCGTTTTTGTTTTCAGTAATTATCTCAAATAACATCCGAGTTATAAAGAAAAATTCAAAAAACTGCATTTATTCTTTATTAATGTCATGGCCATAAGTAGGCTGCGTCCATCATTAGTCAATGCCATTATGATTGCAACTTGTTCAGGAGTTATTTGTTGCACCATTATTTATCCACATGAATGAAAAACTTAACAATAAACAATAATAACCATCAATAAATTCGGACTGTCAAAGAAATTATTCATTTGTTTTGTTTCTAAACACCGATACATTCCCAGCCACTTATGGCCACGACAATAATAAAGAATAAATGCAGTTTTTTGAATTTTTCTTTATAACTCGGGTGTTATTTGAGATAATTACTGAAAACAAAAACGAACCGATACAAAAAAGGCCAAAGAATAAGATGCAATTAAGGAAAAAATTCTACTGCTGCTGCTACTTTCCGTAGGATTCTTCAAACTTGACTAAAAAAACATTGTCTTATTCTTCCGTCTCCACTGTAATCAAGCCTTGATTGAAATTCAAAATTCATACATAAAAATGTTCCTAAAACTCTGCTCTATCAAACAAAAAAAGAATTTTCAAAATCGGCTTATTAATTTTGAAAATACAACGAATCGAAATTACATGTACTTTTAGGTGATCCACTTTTTATGTAACTGAGTGTATATATATCGTGCGTAATGATATCATGACTCGCGTGACTTAAAACTCGCCTTAACATAACATCACTTATTCGTCAGTAATATACGCCATTACGCAACTAGATATACAATCTACTATTACACCATTATATTTGTAAAAACCTAAAAAAATATTTTTTTTATAATTTTTAATAGAGATAATTCTTTTTGACGTACCACAGACGTCTATGTACTCATGTAATGCTATTTATGAAACAGAATCGCTATAACTTTGCAAAAAAAAATTTATTTAGTATACAATTTTAAAAAATAATAGTGTATGTGCCATAATAGGTATGGCAACACGAGTCATAATACCAGGCCAGGCAAGCACAAGAGTATGACGTAATACCGGACGGATCAGCGGGAATAAACATAAATCTAAAATCACTATGGAAATGATTTACTTTCCACACATCTGCCTGTTAAGTGACCCAATACAGGTCGGTTTATATGCATGTAAAGCAGCTATTTTATAGTCGGTATGGCACAAAATAAATTGTTTAGTAAAAAACTTGTTGACAAACACTGGCGTACGTACACTTTTTAATGAATGGGAAATTACAGGAAAGTTATTGAAATAGCAGTGTACCTGAGGTGCAATTTGTCAACTTTGAAACTTTCAATAATACAGCACGAGTGAAGGTGTTAGCCTCCGGCTGCCTGTGGAATAGCCTTCAGTTACGGAGTGTACAGAAGACGTATCAAGTGCCTTTTTACTTGAAACTCACCTTCTTTTAGCATACATTTTTACACTTGTAAGTATCTACAGAATACATATTGTGTGACGTAACATATTTCCTATATTGATCCTTTCACAAGACATAAAAGGATTTCTTGAGAAATTGTGTGAACCTTTCTATAAAGATTCAAGATTTGCTATGCCTTAGGCACTTTATATTGTATGTAGTCCAAAATACAGGGTTGCCAATATCATTAATCATCGCTTATATCAACCACGATAATAATATATTAGGTATATTAATTAAAATATTTTTCATTTTCACGAAAATCTTTTTAACATTGGAAATGTTTATGTTCGTATATGGGGGCAGAGTTACGAGTTTTCGTTCAAGGCCAAAAGACAACGGTGTCGCGATCAAGTGAGGAGCAATCATGCAAAATTGAACAAGTGCAATTTTTTCGAAATGTGTTTTATATCATGTCTAGTTAATTGAGAGATATTTGCGACGATCTGCGGTGTTATTTTTGAGCAAATGTTAATAAATACTGTAGAAAAATCCATTTAAAAGTTAAGTAATCAAGCAAAAGTGAACGCGTATATAATAGAAGAATAATAGGGTTATTCCTGACAAAACTAAACAGTGCATTGATAAATATTGTGTGTATAATAAACAGTTAATTATATTTCATATATGCTGTTATCATTTCCAATGTCCTCGATGGTTGCAAGGATTGCAAAATCTGTGAATTTTTGATTTGATAATTAAACCAGCAAGCTGACAAATTTAAATTTAGTCAAGTATATCCGATTTCTAATAATGAATAAATAAACAAAAATATTGCGATCCGAAACCCGGGATCCACCGGGTACCTTTAGATCTTCAGTGGAACACTCTATACCAACTGAACCTGTCGAGCGTTCGGCTGGCTGACTTAGTAGAGCTCTATTCTATAGTACAGTGCAGAAGTACGGGTTGAAGTCAGTACCGTAGTAAAATAAAAAATATTAATTTATTAAAATTAATTATTTAATTCTAATTATTGTTTGCCAGGATTCGTGACACAATAACACACAATCTGTGAAAATTTCAACTAGCCTTGCATGTGACAGACGGACGGACGGATGGACATCGTATAGGTTCACTAATAAGGTTATGTCAGAGGCACGGAACCCTAATAAAAACGATATGTTAATGAGCCATTTTCCTGAGAATTCGCGTCTGACATTAAGGTCAAAGCCCTCTATTGGGCTTAGTCGCGAACTACCCGAGGAGGTCGTAGCAACGGAACAAAGCGTTGAGTGAAGGTAAAAGTGCACAAAATATATGTTTTTCACGAATGACAGTATACAAATGTAAGCATATTGCAAAAAGATACTGTTCAGTGTTCACTTGAAGTTTTGTAATAAATAATTCTGGCGTAATACGACTTTTGAATGAATTGTGAATTATAGACGCTCGACAACAGAGGTCATTAGCGTCTGGCTGAAAATATCGAAATTAAATTTCACTAAAAATGTTTTGTTATGTCAGCACAAATGTTGCAATAGGAACTTACGACGCGGAAAAAAATCATTGCCGTTAAAATAATCACTGCATGAATGAATGAATTGTAAATTATAGTCAGACGCTAATGACCTCTGTTGTCGATCTCTACAATCCACAATTCATCCATCTTGTAAATTATAGACGATCGACAACAGAGGTCATTAGCATCTGAATGATCACTGTACAAAAGAGTGCTTTCTGTTATAAGTCTTATTCCAGTTAAACCCATCTATAGCTTCCTCAATTCACTATTTTCAGGAAATTTGTGATAGGAAAATGCTGTCGAAGTATTTCGGCAACAAGGATTTGAACAAATGTAAGGCATTTCTGAAACTATTTAATACAAATCACATGTAAGCTAATGTAAACAAACAACGGTTAAAAGTCGTATTGCGACAGAATTATTTATTACAAAACTTGAAGTGAAAACTGAACAATATCTTTTAGCATTATGCTTACCTTTGTAAACTGTCATTCGTGAAAAACATATATTTTGTGCACTTTTACCTTCATTCAACGCTTTGTTCCGTTGCTACGACCTCCTCGGCTAGTTCGCGACTAAGCCCAATAGAGGGCTTCGACCTTAATGTCAGACGCGAATAGTTCCATCAATTATCCACGAGAGAGAACAGTGTGGTCCAGTGGATCAGACATCGTGGGTTCGAATCCCGCCTCCGCTCATGGATGTTTTGTGGTGTCATTTAGTTTTAAGTGAGTTGTTATTTAATGTAATCAAGACGCTAATGACCTAAGTTCTCGACGCGTCTATAATTTACAATAAATAAAAAAATAAAAATTATCCACGAGAGGCAGCACTTGTGGTAGGTACAAACATTATTTATTCCTCATTAGTGTTTTGTCATTTTAGTGGTATAACTTATTTATTTAATTAATTTAATAATAATAATAATTAAGTTATACCTACCACTAAAATGACACGACACTAATGGGGAATAAATAATGTTTATACCTACCACAAGAGCTCTCGTGGATAATTGAAGGAACTACTCTCAGGAAAATGGCACATTCCATCGACCGCGACCTTGTACAATTTACCTATTCTTTGATAATACTTCAATGAAGTCACTTGACAATTGACATCTCTTTTCTCTATGCACTTGACTAGGTAAAGAAGTAGATGCATAGTCGATCGAGTGCAGTGTTAATATTGCAAGACGTGTAACGTGCATAATAATATGAATGAATGAATAGAAAAGGTTTATTTCAAGATATTTGAAGGTAACTAAAGTATTTAGAAGGATTAACAAAGATAATGATGAATATATTATACAGCTGTTGTTTTTACGTCTATATAGCCCAACCATTTTAGATTTTTTCAAAAGATTAACTGTCGGATTAAAACTTTTGACGCAGTTAGGTGTCCCCCGCAAAGTAGATGAAGAAATCATATTTTGGCCCATTAATTAATTATGGGAACTGTCCGTCATCTTGGATTTTGTTTTTGTCTATTTGCACGCTTTTTTTGTATTTCTCGATAAAAAAAGGTAAGTAACAAATTTGTAGACAATTTAGTTCTCTACAATCCTCATATAGTCAATATTTAAAAAAAAATATGTAGTACTATAGTGTTGCTTCTAGATCCACCGGTTTAGGCTGTGCGTTGTCTGTCTGTCAGTGTTAGAGTTTTATTAAGAAGAACTATTATTATAAAATTATAATAAGATCTCCGTTCGTAATTTGGTTTTTCGCGAGTTTTTCGGATATTTTATATGTTACCTAGAGAGGCTAGCGCGTTTCCGAACTTTTTGTTATTTTTATGTATACGATTTTTATTCATGGTCAAAACTTTCAAGTCTGAAGCATCCTTACGTATAAATTGTCTTTATGCCCCATTCTAGTTCAACGGCGCAGAGCAGTGAGAGTGCAGCGTATCGTTACGCATTCATCCGCATGAATTCAATTCACTCTACCGTGCGTAAAGAAGTTTCACCATTAAACATTTTAGCAAGTAAATTGTTATTAAATTCTGCCTTGTATCCCGTAACTTCTAGAAGTTTAAAAAAATCCAAAATACTGGTTTCATTAAAAAATTATACAAGTAAAAGAGTTATCCACAAAAAATAACAAATGGTAAAAAATCAATAAAACATTGTTTTCTTAAATACAAAGCGAGTGACCCGTCGCGTCGTAATTGAAAATTCTATATAAATTATTGAAGTATGCTCAGTTCAATAAGAGAATAATCAAAAATAACTCTGAATGTTTTTCTTTAATCAGACATTCATTATAAATTTCATAACTTGTTATATCTAACCTGGCTTTTAAAAGAGTCATTGCAAAATTATTATGTAAGGAATGTTATGTAATTATTTGGACTTTTGGAGAAAAAAGTGTAAGTATAAAAAAATTATATGTCGCGACTCTCGGAGAATGTGTAGATAACTTCTTATGCAAAAGTCAAAGATTACACACGGTTTACTTATAAGACACACTACAGAAGTGAAACTTACGTAAACGCAAGTAATTTCAGCGAATAGTGTGCGGCCTTACGCTGCAGTTGGTAGCTGCATCTGACGATCTACAAGCACCGAGGTAAAATATATAGAATAGACAATTCGTATACAACTGTTTATACAAAATTGAAGCCAGATTTGACGTCACAGGGCCGAGTAAACATGGCGGCAAAACATGGGAATATTATTTTTTTCTTCTTCTCACATATAAAATGAGGGCCGAGTTACAATGGGGACTGGCTTCACTTTTAAATGCTTACAATCCCTCTACATCTCTTACCTCAGTGTCTACAATCGCCTTAATTGAGCAATCGTGATACGAAAAGTCGTATTTGTGCGCTGGCCTTAAGAAGTTACTCTTCAATAATTTAATTTTTTTATGTAGACACGAAATGATCTTTTTAACGCATCGCAGTTTGTTTGCCTCAATCTCTTCACGTGTACGTATTTTTTAAAGCTAGCGTAACCTTTATAAACGGTAAAAATAATAATATGATCAGTGTCACAAAATTTTTACAAATTTACAAACCCTTTCATTTCAAAATTATTAGATTAACTTCCGACAATTTAATTTTGTCGTTACAATTTGCATAGATAAACAGTAGAGTGTGGATTATTCAACACTAGCGGCCCGGTACGACTTCGTCCGAGTGCTATGAATTTATGATTTAATAATACATTACTCACTCGCTTCGCTCGTTTATTTATTCTAAAGCAAAGTATCATCTATCGAATATTTAAAATTTGAAATTGATTCAGTAAAAGCCGGACCGGCCAGTTATTATATAGCCTATGTCCTAGAGCAAAGTATCAGCTATCGAACAGTGAAAAAAAATTTAAAATCGGTCTTCTGAGATTACCCCCGATTTTCATTCGGGCGAAGCCAGGCCGGCCAGTTTCAACTATACATCTAAACCTTCCTCGTGAATCAATATATCTAATCGTGAAAACCGGAACAAAATTCGTCTAGTAGTTAAGGAGAAAATCGCGCACAGACAGCCAGACAGATGCGGCGGGGGACTTTGTTTTTATAATTAATATGTACCTATTGATATGGTCAATTAAAAATGACACTCATCATTAATTTATTCCGTTAAAAAATTCATTTTTGCATTAACTCACGACAATAATTCGGTCTCTGTGTAATCGTTCAATGTTTCTCAGATTTTACAGTTTTGCTTAAATCAACTGCACAATAAAAATGCGATAAAAAATTCCATATATATTCCCTATTGTATTACTGTGAACCCGAAACTACAAGAAATTTTCAGAAAATACAACAGAACATTCAAGAATCTTATAGAATGTCATGAAATTTGTCAGAATATCTCATATTTCTAGTGTTGCCGTCTAGACAAGACTTTCAAAGTCTTGTCTTGTCTTGAAATATCAAAACTTCACTAAGTCTAAGTCTAGATTAAAAAAACTCTTGTCTTGTCTAGAAAATTTCTAGTCAAGACTTTTGCAAGTCTTGTCTTGAAAAATCTAGACAAGACAAGAGTCTAGAAAGTCTAGATCTAGACGGCAACACTACATATTTCTCATTTTCATGGATCGAACGGAGCCCCGGGCATCCTGAGACGGCTGCCCCACTTGGCTTAAGGATAAAGTGGCACTGCTGTGAACCGTGCTTTTAACTTTCGTGGAAGCTCACCGTGTACTCATTTTATGCATTTTTTCATATTTTTTAATATAATGTGTTTAAACATTAATGTCATCGTGAGATGAAGAATCTAGTTTCATTAAAATTCAATCTGGCAATAAACGGTTGCATAAGTTGGATCTTAGTGTGAGTAATAAATGAGGTCATGGTTTATTTACTTTCCCCGTCGTGAATTCGCTGGTTGCATTCCAAGCATCAATCAAAAGTTCTTTTATTTCTTGTTTGTAACGCGTAAGAGCTTTGTCTGTATTGTCTACTAGAAGATCTACTTAGTTTAAAATGCTTACAGAATCTATAATCAAGATTGAATTTACATATTATATACCCGTGCGCGTTAATGTATAAAATATTTAGTAACTATATTAAATAGATTTATACGGCTGTTTTGCAACTGAAAATTTTTATTGGAATAAATAATTTCACCTACATGAATAGCTCTCGCTACTACGATGATTCACATCTACAACCTAGCTATAATTAATAACTCTTGCATCGTCGCACGGGAAATCTATTGATTCCTTTGCATATATGGAGAATGTTAGGTTGGTATTCATGGCATGATTGAGTAATTGTAAGCTCATTCCATTTCCGCCGCAATAGTGGAAAGTTTCAGGTTAGAGTCCTCACTGTGACTATGGTTGTCAAAATGATTTTTTCCAATATTAATTGCAGGAATCAATTATGTAATTGGCTGCTCTTCCAATTTAGTAGCTATGCTGCTCGGTCCGGATTCACCCGGTAGCTATGAATTTAATGCAATATTTGACAGTTAAAAATGCAATAATCTGTTTTCCAACATACACAAATACATGATGCGTAACTAGTAGAACGCATCATAAATTCATGACGTTCTGTCTTTCCAATACCATAGGTGTGTATACCTATGGTGTGGATGCATTGCTTGAATGCTCTCCCTCGGGAACAGTTTTCCGGGATAAAAAGTAGCATATGTCCTTTGTCGGATTTCAAGGAATTTCTTTGCCGATTTTCGTCGAAATCGGTTCAGTGGTTAAGCAGTGCGAAGAGATAACAAACAGACAGACATACATACAAACACACTTTCGCATTATAATATTGGTTTGGATTGTTAATTTGCAAGTTTTACGCCATCCTGTAATCTGTATAGTATATAGACTCGGTCTTATCCAGACTTCATGAGACTGGACCATCAGCTTGTAACATTGTTAAGTCATAATTCAAAAATAATTTAATATATAATATTAACGTTATTATCTAAAAAAACTCGGGTCGCAGTGCCAAACCCTACCGACAATATAGTGTATTTGCTAATACAGGCATTGTGGCATTATTATGTGAACAGTGAACTTAAGTTTGTTTTTTGACGAAATAAAAAATTTAACCCCTTAATACATCCCTTAAAATAATTAAATTTTTCTAAATTTCAATATTAGACATGGATTTTATCAGTACAACATCTGCACCACATTAAATACACCCTTCCATAAGTAAATCCGTATCAACAAACTAGTGTTTTCATAAAATTTGAAAGTCCGGTCTTGTCGGGCCGATTTTATTAAAATTTTAGCAGCACATTTTAATCTCTACTAAAGAGTTAAATTTCAATTTTGAAACGATTCTGACAAATTTTTCGGTATTTTTGGGCCCAAAAACTTTTTGGAACCCCTAAATACAACCCTGAAAATGGTCCATTTTAAATAGGCTTCGTGCGGTGATGGGTTCCAATGTGTGTACCAAATTTCGTTTCAAGCGTCTGTCGTGAGTTATCGTGTACACACACACATTATATACAGGGTGAGTTCGACCACCCGTATCAGTCGTTTTTTTCGAAAACGGTTAGTCGTAGAGAGTTGTGTCAAAAATTTGTATTATAAAAGCCCTAATAAAGAATCGAATGGTGATAATTTTTTTTTCTGGGAAGGTCGGCTTCCCTATTAGTTTGCTTCAGAAGGTCCAGAACTCCGTAATTATAAATGTAACGATAGGTCGAAAGTGGCATTGTTGAAAAGATCTTTAGAAAATAAGCAAGTTTTGTAGGAAAATTTTTTTTATTACTGCCACCCCTGTAAATTTCTATAACTATACATATAAATTATTATATGCTTAAAACTCCGGAATTTTAGAAAGCACGATAGGTTGAAAGTGGTGCTGTTGAAAAGTTCTTTAAAAAATAGGCAAGTTTTGTAGGAAAAATTATTTAATTACTGCCACCCCTGTTAAGTAACAATCGTTTGAAATTATTAAATCAAAATTTCATAATAACAATCGAAGTCGGCATTAAAAATCTAGCAAGCTTAGACATTGTCACAACTGTTCAAACTGTCTTCCATTTACTCTTTAATACATACTACTGAGCTCTTCTGGTTATACTGTGAGTGTACTTCTTCAGTGTTTAATGATCGATAGAATGGTAACTAGATTTTAAATGCGGACTATTCAAAAGTTCGTTATTATGACATTTTAATTTAGTAATTTCAAACAAATATTACTTAACAAGGGTGGCAGTAATAAAAAAAATTTTCCTACAAAACTTGCTTATTTTTTAAAGATCTTTTTAACAATACCACTTTCGACCTATCGTTACATTTATAATTCCGGAGTTCTGGACATTCTGGAGCAAACTAATAGGGAAGCCGACCTTCCCGGAAAAAAAAATTACCACCATTCGATTCTTTATTAGGGCTTTTATAATACAAATTTTTGACACAACTCTCTACGACTAACCGTTCTCGAAAAAAACGACTGATACGGGTGGTCGAACTCACCCTGTATATATATAAACATTTTCAAAAATGGTGCCAAAGTGTTCAGGAAGCTATGAAACGTCGAGAAATTTTGGTCCGACCCCTAGGTCCCGCCATCCGACCGACGTCAATAGTGTATGTGCCATATTATGGCAAATACACTAAAAATGTACAGGACTTAAGAATATATCTGAGCGTGTTACATGTAGAAATGCAGTTTTTTTTAGTGATGTGTATATCCGCGGATACGGATCTGAATACGGATATTTGGTATACGGATACGGATACGGATCTTAACTTTCTTATAGAGTACGCGGCGGTAAATAGTATTTACCGCCGCGTACTCTACAAGAAAGTTAAGATCCGTATCCGTATTCTCTTTCCAAAGGTCGATGTGCAATATTTAGTATTTACTAATTACTAAATATTGCACATCGACCTTTGAAAAGAGACTATCTGTTATGGGAAAAAGTTATTGACCACGATATTAAAAAATAAAAAATAATCTGAATGGAATTTAACTGTTTTCATTATACCTAATCACCTATATAAATAAAATTTTATCTATGAAATGAAAATTGATAAGGTAAAAGATCCGTAAAAGATCCGCCAAAAAACTAACGGATACGGATACGGATACGGATATCCGGCACATCACTAGTTTTTTTAAAAAGGTACATCCAATTATTGTATATGTCCACATATTATATAGATTATAGAGCATATTATGCACATTTTATACAAGAGAATATCACGTGGGGGGTGGGTCTACCATACAAGATATTTGGACAGTATCATGCATTAATATTAAAGCTGGATCTAAACGATATCACAAAATATTCATGAGTAGAGATGGGAATCGAACCCACGACAGTCTGATACAAAAGCCAACGCGCTGACCAGTACCTTCTATGCAGTTGTTTAAACTTTAAATTACACTTTTAATAGAAGACCCACGAACTCTTCTATCACTTCTTTTTTAGAAAGAGATTGTAGATTATAGACGCTCGATAACTGAGGTCAGCGTAATATTAAATTATTATTTAGGTGCATCGCTAACTCAAGTCTGATTAATCCAAGCTACTGCAATTTAGATGCTAATGAAATTTGTAGTAGTTTTTCACATTTTGATACATACACCGGCTGCAGTAAAAAATTAACATAATATTGTGTAATAGATAGGTCGACCGTCGTCCATAACTACTATATCTGTGTCAACTTTGGAATCAACCGCCCACGGAATTACACTGATGTAGACATTTTTTGATCGGATATACCGTTAATGAGTTATTATAACTTTAACTTAAATACGCACAATATCATATTCAACACATGCGACGTATGTGTCAAGATAAGATGAACGAACATACGTACTTATAGCACCACGGTTGAATAACAAAAACTGTAGTAAGATAACATGAATTAGTTCAATTTGACCTGAGCTATAAATTCAAAGAAGAATATCATGTAATTTTATTTACTATAAAGATACAGGCATAAAAAGTAATCTATTTGGAAATTTTCCAGATACCTAGATTATTTTTTACACATACATGATAGTCAAAATAATATAATTTCGTACATGGAAATAAAATGTCATACTTATAAATTTTCAGGTAAAAAAATTAATAATTTAAAAAAAAAATAAAGAAACCCGACTGCGTTAAAATCGAACTTAAAAAATAGAAACAAGATCAAATGATAACATGCAGTCGAAGGCAAGTTGAACAGAAATATGTGATGCCTCCGGCTGCATGTTATCATTTGATCTTGTTTCCATCTTTTAAGTTCGATTTTTACGTAGTGGGGTTTTTTGTCTTTTTTTAAATAATTTTTTTTAATTTCCTTCCTCTTAGTTGAATTTATAACTCATCAAGTCTTAAAATGAGAAATTATTAGTCAACCCTTGACCGTCGCTTCTAATTTAAAAGTGATACGGACATTTGCTTGGGCTCATTAAAATCAGCGCAATTTGTTCTATAAACATTCTCAATTTCAAAAATACATTAAAGATATCGATTTTTGCGATTTTTTAAGGCATACTATCTACCTTAAAAAAATGTAAATTTTTGACAGAAATCTAAATCTCTCAGAACTTTAGCAAACTTACCATGCTTGTAGAAAATGATACGCCACACAATAATTGTATTACAAATTATTATAATTATAGTTATAACACGTACAGAGAGTTTGAATTAAGGCACAGTTTTGTATGCTACGAAGACAAGAGAATGTAAAGTATAACTAAGATGGGTAAATTTACTTCGGCGTGGGCTTTTGCTTAGCCTTTTGTTCAAACCACATAAAAGATCATTTTCCTTCGCCCGTTCTAATTCTCATGCATCCGAGAGAAAAGATAGTTTTAATAGACGGAGAGCTAGTGACTTTTTTCTCAAGTGTCTACGCAAGGCAAAATAATAATATTGAAAATGCCTGTATACGTGTTTCCCATTTGAGACTCTGTAAGTCTGGCAGCCTTTCTTCCTTGCGTTTTAGATGGCAGGTAGAAATTAGACAGGTAAATATTAATTTTTGATGTTTCTAATAATACAACTCTTTTTTAATTCTATATTAATGAGTAATAATTTAGAATACATAAAATAACATTGCCTGCTTGATTCTTATGTTATATTTTTATACAATAATGAAATTGAAGAATATTGTTACGGATCACCCTGTATATAAACGGCAGGCGAGAGTTCCGAGAAACGGGATCTGCTTACTGTAACAACGAGTACCTGCACGAAATTTCTAGAGAACGCGAGAACACACTAGGCTTATGCTACGCAGCCTATATAAACAGCAGTCAACGGTGAGGCAGTCAGTGTAGTGTCGAATACGGCGGTCAATGGTGAGTCGTGCAACCAAGCGGATCAGTGATATAAATATTAGTCAATCAACGGTCGAATCAGTCAGTACAGTGATATAAATAGTGGAGTGGATATAAATAAATAGTACTGAAGTAACTGAGTAAATGACCGACATAAATAAACGTTAGAAATAAATCTGATATAAATACAGTGATATAAATAGTTCCGCGATATAAATTCACCTGATAAAATAAATATTAGTGTAGTCTATTGTATATAGTTAAGTGTTAATTATTTGTGTTGATTGTTAGAACTGACTTTTGGTTGTTGTATTTATTATTGTTGTGTTTTTAAGTATTGTATATAAATATTGTAAATAAATATCTATTCCGTTAACTCAGAAAACAGTTTTGTAACAATATATTGAACTCGTTTGAGCTCAACATGTCTGTGATGAATGCAAAACGTATACCTATCATTTGGTTGATTTAGCTTTTCTGAGAAAAATATAACCTTACTTTGCTACAAAGTAGTCCGTTTTTTGACTGAATAATGGCAGCCATGTTTGTTTTTGCACACAAGTCTTTTACGTCCGCAACGTTTGAAAGCTAGTGCGGAACGGCTAAATGTGCGGTCGTGGGTGCGAGCGTTGTAGGCGCCAAGTGGAACGCACCCTTAATAAAAACATTGTTACGGATCACCATGTATATAAGCGGCAGGCAAGAATTCTAAGAAACGGAAATCTGTTTGCTGAACACACTGGTGCCTACGCGAAGATTTTAGACAACGCTAGAGAATACGAGGATGCACTGAGCGTACATCGCGCGCCCTATATAAGCAGCGATTCAACGGGAATCGGGTAGTCAATGGTGAGTCGTGCAATCAAGTGGATCAGTGATATAAATATTAATCAGTTCAACGGAGATCAGT
The DNA here is from genome assembly GCA_039654895.1 of Mongoloraphidia duomilia. NCBI lineage: Eukaryota > Metazoa > Arthropoda > Insecta > Raphidioptera > Raphidiidae > Mongoloraphidia > Mongoloraphidia duomilia. The sequence goes on along the minus strand of CM077524.1, from coordinate 22,188,457 downwards.
CAGTCAGTGTAGATTATACTGTGACAGTGTTGAACAGCGAATATAGTGCGAAATAAATTTGAGTGAATATAAATATACAAACATAAATAATTAAAATTAAATAATCTTTGTAAATATAGTTATTGTTTACTTGTGTTGATTGTCAGAACTGACTTTTGGTTGTTGTATTTATTATTGTTGTGTGTTTAATTATTGTAAATAAATATTGTAAATAAATATTTATTCCGCCAACTCAGAAAACAGTTTTGTAACAATATCCCCCTATATTATTAAACGAGTAAATCTTGTATATATGTTTCTATGTTTCTATGTATATATGTACCTATATAAATATTTTCTCGAAAACGGCTCTAACGATTTTGATCAAATTTACCGAAAAGGGGTTTCGGGGGGCAAAAAATCGATCTAGCTAGGTCTCATCCCTGGAAAAATTCGTTTTCTTATCGATTTTATCATTTTAAAAAACAGTTTTTTTTAACGTCATAAAACAGTGTCGTATTGTGAGTAGGTTTTGGAAAAAACAAACTATTTTCATTATTTATGTCAAAATTACTTTGACAGTCAATCTTTAACTTATATTATTAAAATAATCAGTAATTATCTGAAAAGTAAAAAAATAACAACAATAAAATCTAAACATAATTATGTAAGTAGTTTTAGCTAATATTTAAATAAATAGGTATGTTATTTTTATATTAGCTATATAAAATATGTATATGTACGTTAAATATAGTATGACGTATAATCTTACCTAGACTTTTTTTTCTCAAAAACGACTAACGATTTTGATGAAATTTACAGAATGAGGATTTTTTGGGGCGAGAAATCGATCTAGGTAGGAATTTTGGTCCCAGAGAGGAGCAATTAAAAAAAGGGGTTTTTTGCTTATAACTCGGTCAATTGTCAGATCGATTCGAAGCCTATTTCTACATAGATTTTATATAATATATCACAAGAGTTAAAACTGTAAATGAACACTAATATAAGAAGTGTCTTGTACAATATGTAAATAATGACAAACCGGCACTTCTGGCGCCGCGAGCCTGTGTAAAAACACATCGATTTTTGAAAACTATTGTTAAGATACATACAAAAAAGTTTTGCCTAAAAATTTGCACGGCGGCCCGAAGGGCCGTACTTCTAGCGCCGCAGGCATGCAGTATATCAAAACACATCGATTTTTAAAAACTATGGTGAAGATGCATGCAAAAAAGTTTTGCGCAGGTTTATAGTCTGACGTTTGTTATTAAAAGATATAATATGAATTCTATTTCTTCGAAAATCGATTTTTGTGTTTTTCAGTAGGTACCTCCTATGCAAAAAAAATATTTGAAATTTACTGGAAGTTGCTAAGATGACATCACAGAGAAATAGTACTTCGATAAAGTTGATATTTGGAATCAATGTTTAAAAATGGATTATTGAAACGGCAACGGCCAAGCAAAATTTCATCTGAGTCGAACATTTTTACAAGATATTCAGTCTATGAAAATCGGTTTTTGCGAGTTCTTCAGTCAACAAAACAATAACGGCGGTAGATTTGAAAATGGCGACCTAAGTAATATTTACAGGAAAAAATGCTTGATTCAAGTTGATGCTTAGTTTTTACGCTTAAAAATACACATAGGTATGTAAAATATTTAACAGAAACAATTATTTTAAATTATGTTTCAGAAATAAATTCGTTTCGGAATAATATTCTGAGAAAATAATATCTCACAGCATACGAGTACTATTTTTATTGAACTCATCCGAGCAAAGCTCGGCACCCAGATATTGAATACTTTTATCTGAATGAATTTGCACAGGTTTAATTAATATAAATGTACAGTTATCACAACAAAAAATACGCTTGAAGGTGAGACAAAAAACGTATTTGAAACAATTGAAATGAAATAAAATGTTGCGTAAAAAAGCTATGTCGTTTTATCGCATTGTTTTTTTTTGCTTGCAATGCAGGCTGTTGAAAAGAATAATTAATTTTGAAATACGAGTATCACAATTTAATAATAGTAGTAATAATAGTTATTAGACAAATACTTTTTTTTCATAGGAAACAATCTCATTTAATTTCCGTTGCAACTGAACGTACTGCATTTACTTCAGTAACTATTGAAACCGATTTTCAAGTGGAAACATTGAATTTGTAGTTATATTACAGTGTGTTCAAAAATAATATTAAAATTTTAAAAAGCCAGAGCATGGCATCGTTTGCACTTTACACAAAAATGCGAAAATATTCGAGAAAAAATTAGCGAAATTGTTTTAAAATCGAAAATAATATTAACCTTTCAGAGTAAAGATTAGAATATGCTCTAAAATTTTATAAAAATCAGACATACAGATCCGGACCCACACATTTTAATAAATACTTATAGTTTGCGAATAGTGAATTTCCTACTGAATGTATGATTTCGTGCGGATGTTGGATTGATAAAATGCATGCCGAATAATGAAATTACACGACCGAAGTAAAACTTCTTATGATAAATTAATAAGATTTATACAGCTGAATTGCAATTGAAAATTTTTTGTTGGAAAGCACTCAATTATATAATTGATTCGAAACATTGGAAAAAATCATTTTACCAACCATAGTCACAGTCAGGATTCTAACCTGAACCTTTCCACTTTCGCGGCGGAATGAGCTTACAGTACTCAACCGTAAAATGATTTTTTCCAATATGTTTCGAATCATATATACCTAATATATATATATATCTAATTGGCTGCTTTCCAACGAAAAATTTTCAAAACTTCTTATGTATCAATAATATAAAATGAATAGATATACCTACATTATTGATTTAAATAAGGCTGTTATGATAATTTTTGTCACCCATTTCCGGTTCATGAGCCCGCATTTTATTCTTCAAATCGTCGAAGCAGTGCTGCCTAAGAAGTTTTACTTCAAAAAACAATTATTTTAAGAAATGTATTAAGGGATTTAATTTTAATAAAGTCACAATGTATATGTATGATGTTTTGTCGACAGGGTTTGGCACTGCGACCCGATTTTTTTCCAATTCAAGTACATAAGCCAATGACACTATTACTGATATCTAATCATCAGGCACTTTTGAAGTTTATAACTGATTTTATACACACTAAAATATTTCCATAAAAGCTAAAAGCCTATTTACAGTAGGGTGCCTAACGAGCTGTTCAACGTTTACATATACCTTTAATGTAAAATTATGTCACTGACCACAAGACAAAGTGGGCTTTGTCAAATTTTTTAGTAAATTTAATAAATTTTTAGTAAATTTTTAAACCCGCACTGGCTAATTCCCGGTCAAAGCAAAGGTCATTCCGTTAAAAAAATGGGTGTGTGCTTATGACCACACGACAGAAGTGAAAACTTCAGATTTTCTAATTTTTAGTGTCATCTATTATAGCGCATTTATGAACTAAAAATAATTTATTACTAAAATACTAAAATTGTAGTTTTAATTAATTCCACTTTGGTTTCAAAAAATCATAATTATTGTCAAAGAAAGAATATAACAAAAATAAAAAAATATATAAATAAATATCATGTAGAATTGAAAAAAAAACGTCAAAAATTTTACGCTGCCATCAGATCTCGAACTCAGGTTCCTATGCATAGAAAGCAAAGACGTAACCAACTGCGCTATGAATGGAAGTGTCTAGACGGCCGTTTTTATTATATAAGTATGTTGCGAATTCTTAAGGTCAGGTTGCGAACGGTCAGGTTGCGAATTCTTACGGTTTTTTGCGAACGCTTCACGTTATTTCAGTACCCAGGCAAAAAGCGCCTAACGCGCCTAAGAAAGTTTTCACTTAAAAAAAAAATCTGGCAATGATTTCTACCACCCAGCATTAATATTCAGAATCGTGTGTGAATAATTTCGCATATTACAAGCACGCGTTATAACAAATGATATTGTATTGTAGTAAAATGGATTTATGTTGATAATGAAATTATTGTATTGAGTATACTTCCATCGAACTTCTATCAAACATTTACGATAATGGAACACGGTATCTTTGTGTGTAAGTACAACAGTTCTAGTAGATAATGTGGCAGTAAATCTAAACATATTTGTGTTACAAACATACAAGTGATTGTATGTAGGGGATGAACGTGTTCAATTGTCAACTTATGTAACATTATGATCTGGGACTTTGTTACAGCTCGTCAGTATGTCACTTCTAGAGACAAAGCAGCTCACTTCTACGTTACGGTAGAGCTTCGATTGCAATCATATCATATTCCAATTTGAGCATACTTATCCGTCTGCTATAGTCCCGACTTTTCAAATTCTCGTATAACACGAAATTGTAATTGGTTGAATTTTCACCGCTTGCTTTTGTGGAATCTTTTTTTTGTATTCAGTATCTTCACATAAAGCGTCCTCCTTCTTTCAAGAGATTCGTTATATTACTAAATTTTTAACCGACTTCAAAAAAAAGGAGGAGATTCTCAATAGTCAATTCGGCGCGTATTTTTATTTTTTATGGATGCACACAGATTTCTCCTGCATTTGTGAACCGATTTTGATTATTTTTGTTTCATTTAATAGGGCATACCTTTAGAGTGATTCCACATAAATTTTACTAAAATCGGTTCAGTGGTTTTCTTTTTTAGTTTATTAAACAAATATCAAGACAGAAGTATGTTAATAATGTGCAAACTACGTATTGTAAAGCTACTAAAAATAAAACACTTAAAAATATCTCCTTCAAAAAAGCCACTAAAAAAAGAGGAAAATCATAAAATTTTGAGGTAGGCGCCAATTCAATAAAATAAAAATTGATTAATTTGGCGCTGACCTCAAAATTTAATTATTTTCTTCTTTTCTCAGTGGCTTTACAAGTTACAATTACAAGTCCTGAGAAGACTTAATTAATGTTGAAACATTGCAGATAAAAGAGATTTAGCAAATAAACTTTTTTATTCTTTTGTCTTGTGTCCCGGTCTCCTGAAGTATACAAAGAACTTCTGATATTTGTAAGGGGCGCTTATATATTTATTTATTTAGTTTAAAGTTTAAACTTTAAATTAGTCATATTTTATTAAATAACAATAAAGTTACGCAAAATGTATGCTATATCATTGAAAAGAAAACTTGAAAAAGAAAAGTTACACAATATTCTGCTGAAATAGTGTGGACTTCGGAAAAGAACTGCACTGTAAGTACTTATAGAATTATGTATTAAGTAAAATTGAAAAACTTTTTCCTTCAACTTTAAGGCCGAGAGCTAAGAAAAAAGCTGACCTTAGAATAATGTCAATACTTTCTAAAAAAAAAACACAATTGTTGTATTTTGTGGCCATATGTGGTTTTCAAATATGAAAAAAATATTTGGAAGCTTGCTTATATTTTTCAGAAAATATAAAAATATGAATTTTTTAAAATTTTGTTTTTTACAATTTGCACAGCACAATGTCTAATCAATTCATTAATGATTGTCATTTTAAACGGTTTTATTTAGCTTCACAAATCAACCCACAGTGGCCGTGCGGGTAAAGACAATGGTTTGTCGTGTACAAGATTCCAGGTTCGCTACCAGCTTGAAGTAATATGAAATATTAAAATTATTGCTTTTTTTTAATTTAAATGAACTGGAATTTGTGTACTAGGTCCAAATAAAGCTTGGTGGCCTTAAATAAACGAAAAAATATGTATCTGTTGTTCCGTGATAAATAGATCTCATTGCTTGATGTTTTTCATTATTTAGTGACTTTTACTGTAAAATTAGAAATACCACTATAGTTATTATTCAGGATCTAATTAAGTGTTGGCAACGCGTAATTATATTACTTAGCTGTTCAGTTTGCGTTATACAGGATGTAACAAAAACTAGCTAAATTTAACGGGCGAAATGAAGAGATGAAAAGACAAACATAAAATTAAATTTACGTGCCGGTGCTTCCGTACAAGTAACACATAATTTTAAGTTTGTTGATAATAATCGGTTTTTTTTTCTCGAAAACTGTAAGTGTTATGGATATCGCTCCATTTTTCCTGTAGTCTTTATTAGAACCTCCGTCACTGAGAATTTTTTTCAAATTTTTTGATTTACCAAATTCCGTTACGAGGGGGGACATAGTTTCAAGCGAACATTTTTTCTAATATATATGTTAAAAACTATGCGCATTAAAAGGAAAAAAGAAATGGATGCTCTAACAAGTGACTTTTCATATGAAACCTCACTTGCCGAATGAAAAAAAATACTCTCAATTTTTAATGTTTTTTTGTGATTCTGACTCTTGAAGTAGAGAGGTGCGGGCACACAAGCTTTTATAACTATGCCCAAGTAGAGAGACTACGAAGTCTCATCAGAAGGGTTTCTTTTGCTCTTTTTAAGGTACGGAACTCTAAAAACTCTAACTTATCAAACAACTTAAAGAGAAAAAAACAAAAATAAAGATAGTTACTTCTTACCACAACAGTTTTATTGATGGATGTACATTTCGAAAGCTATGCTTTCATCTTCAGCAAACACTATACATCATGTATAGTGTTTGCTTTCGAAATGTACATCCATCAATAAAACTGTTGTGGTAAGAAGTAACTATCTTTATTTTTGTTTTTATTCCAACCACAGTGCTCATATCTTTTTTTTTAACTTAAAGAGAGGATACTGTTCATGACTTATGTGTCAGTTCCAAGTTCCACCGATGCTTTTCATTTGTAGGGATCACAATAAACGCGACATTAAGATTAAGAATAAAAATGCAAATTGCACACTTTAAGTTTTAACTGTTTAATTAAACAGTCAATTAAATTAGAAACAATTCCCGGCTTTTTTCTTTAAACTTTACAGTTTATTCACACAAATAAATACTGTATACTTTTCAGATATTTTTCATGATAATTACATTTCCAGAAATGAAATTGGTTAAAGTGACTTAAAATTAATTTAAAAGTTTATCCTCATAGCTGCTTTTATTACAGACTTTCGCAAAAATGGAAATTTATTCTCAACAAGCAGGTACCTAGAGCAGCCATACTCAAAGTGTGTTCCGCGGAACCCTAGGGTTCCGCGATACTTCTGTAGGGGTTCCGCAAGAATTTAGAAAAAAAATTAAAACACACCTCTCCCTGGTCGACCGTTCTGACTTCTGATTATTTGCGTTGGAAAGAGAGAAATAGAAAGTTTTACGTCACTCAGTGAGTTTGTTAGCGATAACGATTCAGAAATGTTTCAAGATGATGTATTTGAAGAATTGGTCAAATATCTCACTTCGATGCGCGCATCTTTTGAGAAGTATTTTCCAGAAGAACAGAATACAAAAATGAAACTGAATTCATGGATTCATAATCCTTTTTTACCCAACTTACAAAAGCCCGAAAGTATGTCAAACGAGATATATGAATCTCTTTTAGAAATGTCATCAGACACAAGTATGGAGTCACTGTTTAAAACGACGCCTCTTAACGATTTTTGGTGCAGAATTTGTGATGAATGCTTGCCAAAATGACGCTAAATATTCTTCTCCCGTTCCCAACAACATATTTGCAGTGCGAAACAGGATTCTCAACCTATGCAGCCACGAAAACAAAATACCGCAAATAGACTGGACGCTGAACCTGATATGAGACTTCAACTGTCCTCTATCAAACCTGATATCAACCAATTGATGAAAAATAAAAAACAGTTTCATACCTCCCATTAGTTAGATTTTTTTCTTTTTTAATATCTTCTATTATTATACTTGTTATGTAAGTAAGTAATAAGTAACTGTTACATTGTACTTTTATTATGCTTATTAATAAAGAATACACTTTTAAAAACTATTGTTTTATTGTAGGGTTCCGTCAAGTATTTCGCTTTCCAAAAGGGTTCCGTCACCAAAAAAGATTGAGAAACGCTGACCTAGAGAGTTATTTTTAAGTAAAAATAGTCTATTGTGTAACTAGTGTGCTAAATACATCTTTATACGTCAGGCGCGATATTTTCAGCACAAGTAGTAGGCAAGCACACACGAGCCTTGGCGAGTGTGCATCGCGAGCCGAATACGAGTGCTGATGTTTTTAGCACGAGTAGTATGCGAAGCGCACATGAGCCTTGGCGAGTGTGCATCGCGAGCCGCATACGAGTGCTGAAAACATCGCGCCTGACGTATACAGATTTAGCACACGCGTTGCACAGTATACTTTATATAACACATGCATGGTTTTAGAATTTAATTGAATTAAAAAAACAGTTACATAATGGTTCATTATGTATAACTAGTTACAAGCGAATCAACATTCACGTGAACTAAGTCGCAAGTAACATATGTCACCAGAAAATGCCCTAAATACTTAATCTCTTAAATTTTAAATTGTAAAGAAATTCATGAATTTTTGAACACTTTACATAATTTTAAAATAAAACACGTTTTCATATATTTGAAAAAATATAAATGAGCAAAAGGTTTTTTATTCTTCAGCGAAGTTATTATTTATAGACAATAGCTTTGAAATTTAATTATTTTGTATAAGTTCATATAAAATTGGAAAAAATCTTTTATTTTTTATAATTTGAAGCTATAAATTGTTATAATAGTAATTTGACGGATATAAAAAATCGATTGTTCGATAATAAAATACGAATTATTTTTTTATATCTACTGATACAATCTGTTTCATTTAAATCGACTTAAAAAAAGAGGAGGTTATTAATTCAGCGAGTATTTTTTTTAACCTACAGGTTGTCCGAAATAAAATCTGAACATCGCAAAACAATGAGTGCGCAACAAGAGGTGTAGACTGTAGATATTTAATGAGTGCAACAAAGTGGTCATAATATTTAAATTTACTTTATTCTTTAGTTATTTCCATGGATACTAAATTTAGTTTGAAAATTTACTTAGCCATGATTGCATTCTATCTTTGTCGCGCTTCTCATTTTGTTTATATTTTCCTTCTTGCACTCAATAATTTGGTATGTTCAGGTTTGATTTCGGACACCTATATATACGTACATCGATTACTCAGAAAAGGCCGTACCGATTTGATTGATTTTGACTCTGTCGTGTTCAGGAAGATGCCGGGATGGTCACGTATAATTTTTTTTTAAATCGGTTCAGTATTTTTTTTTTAACTTTTTATAAGTAATTAAATTGGTGCCATATTCAAAAATTAATAATTTTTCACTTTTAGCGTTTTTTTTTAAGGCGGTTCTATTTTTTTATAAAAAGTTTTATTTTATGCACATTTAATTTTATATACAGGGTGAGTTCGACCACCCGTATCAGTCGTTTTTTTCGAAAACGGTTAGTCGTAGAGAGTTGTGTCAAAAATTTGTATTATAAAAGCCCTAATAAAGAATCGAATGGTGATAATTTTTTTTTCCGGGAAGGTCGGCTTCCCTATTAGTTTGCTCCAGAATGTCCAGAACTCCGGAATTATAAATGTAACGATAGGTCGAAAGTGGTATTGTTGAAAAGATCTTTAAAAAATAAGCAAGTTTTGTAGGAATTTTTTTTTATTACTGCCACCCCTGTAAATTTCTATAAGTATAAATATAAATTAATATATGTTCAAAACTCCGGAATTTTAGAAAGCACGATAGGTTGAAAGTGGTGCTGTTCAAAAGCTCTTTAAAAAATAGGCAAGTTTTGTAGGAAAAATTATTTAATTACTGCCACCCCTGTTAAGTAACAATCGTTCGAAATTATTAAATCAAAATTTCATAATAACGTTCGAAGTCGGCATTAAAAATCTAGCAACCTTAGACATTGTCACAAGTGTTCAAACTGTCTTCCATTTACTTTTTAATAGATACTACTGAGCTCTTCTGGTTATACTGTGAGTGTACTTCTTCAGTGTTTAATGATCGATAGATAGGTAACTAGATTTTAAATGCGGACTTTTAAAAGTTCGTTATTATGACTTTTAATTTAGTAATTTCAAACAAATATTACTTAACAGGGGTGGCAGTAATAAAAAAAAAATCCGTACAAAACTTGCTAATTTTTTGAAGATCTTTTCAACAATACCACTTTCGACCTATCGTTATATTTATAATTCCGGAGTTCTGGACATTCTGGAGCAAACTAATAGGGAAGCCGACCTTCCCGGAAAAAAAAATTATCACCATTCGATTCTTTATTAGGGCTTTTATAATACAAATTTTTGACACAACTCTCTACGACTAACCGTTTTCGAAAAAAACGACTGATACGGGTGGTCGAACTCACCCTGTATAGTGTTGAGAAATATAGCAGATGTGCTATCAATGAAATAGGTACCTAAAATATTGGTTAGATTCGGTAATTCAGCCCCGACAAATAAAATAACTGCAAATAAATCATTCTTACTGACATCTCGAACTTGTGTAAAACTCGACCACTAAAACGAATAAAATTTGTTTCTGCTCCTTTGGGAAAGATATCAAAAGTAATTATTATACGGAATGTTTCAAAAATAACTAATCAAACTTCAGGATCAAATTCTATTGAAAAAAAAATAAGTCGAAAAGTAAACATAACATTCTTCGATTTCATAATTACCTGTATTTCTTTTCAAATTTTACAGGGTCCCTGGCAGGTTTAAAAGACTGGTGTTCAGTTTGCATCTTATGATAGACACCGTATATACTTCCTCTACTGGAATTTGACTACATTTTTAGAAACATTGTGTACAAAAAAGTTACGTTAAGATAAATTTGTAAGTATTCCACGGTTACCAAATTATTTTCTCAAGTTTTACAAGTGAAAGCTTATTATCTTCAATTTTCTTTAGGTATAACATTTTTACCGAAATAATTACTTACACAAATGAAAACAAAATGTTAAAACTAGTTTTACTTATTATTAGTGAATTCTATTTCGCATTAATTAAACAAATTAGAATAAAATTAAATATTACATCGAATTAATACTTTAAAATCGGTGCCATCAAATAAAAAATACGTGTTTTCTACAAACTATGGGATTACGCAGTATTTTTGCGCATAAATTACACATACAAAAATTTGACTGGGTAAAATGTTGATAACCGTGAATATTGCTAAAATAATAGCTAGACAGATATTATAAATTATAGACGCTCAATAAAATAATAGCATGGAATGGGAAACAAACAATGTTTTTTTACCAAATATGTAACTGTATAAAGAATATATTTTATGTACTTTACTCAATCTAATATTACTCAGATTTCGGTATAATTACACTGGTAGCACTGGTGGACCTATGAATTTGCATCTTAATTACATGAATTATTACATCATAAACGCCTATGTTTTTACATTACGTTGGAAACGCGAAAGAGCTGTTGAACGTAAATCCGAGAAGAAATTCAGTAGGATACAACCAAAATGTATAAAAAAAAAATATATCATGGCGATAATGTCGTCTGATATTCTTATGTATTTAGTTACGGTCTAGGGAAATTAATCATATTGATTGTTTATCTTTCATTGTTAATTATATAAAAAACTTAAACTGTGAATTTCATTTAAGACGCAACATATATAGGCGAGTTTTGTTTACCTTCTGTAGTTATGAAAAACATCAATGCATTAGAGAAAATCGTTTCATTTAAAGTGTAACATCCACTGAACAAAAACGTACATCACTAATAATATTTTTATTTAAAAAAAATTGCCGTAATTTCATTTTTTTATCGAAATACTGTTACAAATTTTATAGTGATAATTTCAACTATAAAATTGTATTTTTTTATTTTTTTGTGAAAACTATTACGTTTGACAATAGGTACAATTTTGAGTCACAATGAGGGGGAAATTAGAACTGGTCGATCAAATATGAAAGTTAACTATAAACGTTAGTGTTATATAATAAGTATATTAATTATTTGAAAAAAATATTGCTCACATTTACATTTAAAATGATAAGTTTCTGTAAAAAAGATACCTAAACTAACATACTTGCATCATAATGTCATTTTATTTTTATCACACACATTCTAACAGGGTAATATTTCACAGAAACTTGTTGCTGCTCTAATTTAATATTGTATTATATTTAACATTCTTAGGATTACATTTACAAAATATCACAAATTCATATTAATTGTAAAAATATCTCAGAGGATTTGACATTTATTTAAATTCTACTTCTAATTAAGTCTTTTCACAATAATTAAACACAATTAAAAATTTTAATTATTGTTTGTTTTTTTCATTTATTTAAAAAAGTTTCATTACTGAATTAGAACTTCTATATTTCGATATATTTAAAAGATAAATAATAAAAGTCTGACTTACATGGGCTTAGACGCAGTTGTTCGAATTACGAAAATAATTATTGTTTGATTTTTTAATTTATTTAAAAAAGTTTCATTACTGAATTAGAACTTCTATATTTCGATATATTTAAAAGATAAATTAAAAAAATCTGACTTACATATGAGCTTAGACGCAGTTGTTCGAATTACGAGAAGTCGATCACTTTGATACCGGCTGATCTTGTCTTTTTTACGACGTGTTTTTGGCTTGTGTAGCTGCGACGATATTCCAATTTCACCCGTTTGTAGATGCTAAAGACCAGTCCAGTATAAATTTTATACGTGTGTCTATATCTGTGTGAAGAGATCAACAGAGGACGCACGTATTGTAACCGTTGTTACTTATATGTGTCTGAATATGAACTTAACCGTCGCGACGCCGTTCGACGCGCGCCAACAACCGTCGGCCAATCCGACAACATCACCACTGTGACGTATACATCATAGTCCACCAATCAATTGATTCCAACGATTGTGAACTAATATTTTAAAACAATACGACACATGATGTACTATATGTAATTATTCCGTGGGTGGTTGGAATGTACCTAGATAATATTTTCTGCCATACCCATTATAAAATAGCTACTTCACATGCATGTATCTATGCATGTAAACTGACTTTTGACAGGCCGGGGACGTATCTTTCCTACACTAGTGTGGGAAAGCACGCCATTTCCATAGTAAGTTATTAACTTCTCATTGGACGTTATTATAATGGGTCCGAAAATCGAAATCAAAATGTATAACAAATTTTTATGTTTCAAGGTCACTACACTATTTTTACACTATATATTGCACTATATATTTGCAAAAAATAAACACTCTTATTTTATTCGTTGAAAAAAAGCATGGCCCTCTTTTTTGTTTAGGTAGTGATCTACTGGTGGCTAGCTTAATATAGCAAAAATTATGGTTACCTTGATTTACGTACAATTTTCTTTTTTCAGTAAAATATTTTTTTTCTTGAAAACTATACATTTTAGAGAAAAAAATATTTACATTTTTTTCATATTATAACATCCAGAATTCATTTATATTTTTTTTAACCTATGTTAATACGTGACATTGAGAACGTTTTTTTTAATATCTCAGGATCTACTGAATCGATTTGACTCAAAATCTAATCAGATCTAAATTAAAGGCTGATAAACACAATAGAACAATCGGCATGGCCGTATGTTGTTCCGTTTTTACGATATCGAAGGCGAAAAATTGACCACACACACACACACACACACACACACCATACACACACACACCATACACACACACCATACACACACACCATACACACACACACCATACATACACACACACACACACACACACACACCATATATACACACAACACACATACAGACATCAGTCAGAAAATGATCTTAAACGATTGCTAGGGTCTCAAAACGTGAAGATCTGTTAAAATCTCGAAATATTTTTTTCGGACTAAATCCATTACTTCCCTACCATATGTAGAGATGGGAAGTAATAAATGAATAAATAAAAAAAAATGAAGTTTAAGCATGACATTGTATAATATATAAACAGTACTGGCATTTAAATAACTGATATCTCATTTGCTACACGGAAAAAAAGAATTTGCGAAAAATAACGTGTGATATTCAAAAGAAGCAAAATAATCAGGGAAAATTGTCGTATAGCCCTGTAATTTTGAAATTTCATGAGATACTCGATATAAATTGATGGGTAAACTGCAAACATTACAGCCTAAAACTTTCTTATTACAGTTTCAGAAAGGAAAATATTCAAAGTGACCAGGAAAAATTTACTTAGCAAACAATACTGAATTATTATTGCAAATATCCTATATCGACAATTAAAAATTACGGGGCAAACTGTAAAAGTTGTAATACGTAGAACATAATAATTCATTTAGGAAATGTATTTATTACTGTACTTAGATAAGTAGATTGTGAAATTATTTATTTTTTAGTTTATGCTATTATGAATTGTAATTTGTTACTGGGTGTCCGGTATTTTTTGAAGTTTACGGATTGTTCAGAATAATAAAGCAGTTCTGAAAGTATAATATATTTTAAATCAAAATTTACGATTTGATTTTGTAAATTGAATATACCGCTTTAATTATTCATTTATACGAGAGAAACTGTAAAGTCAAAGTGGACTTCAATGGAATTTACAGTCTACCAAATAAAAGTTACAGTTTGAAAAGCAAAAATATTAGTGATTTGAAAGTCGCGCTGACATTCTTCATTGTAATTGGTGGATGTGAACGTGTCGTGACCACGTGGTGTATTGTTCAGTGCTCTACGAATCTACGAAGAAGCTAAGTGTGCTTAGTTGAATATTTTACGGTCTCCTACATCATAGTAAGCCCTTTTTAACCAATAGTCATTGTGAGATTTTGTTCGGTTAAATGGTATTCATAATTAAGTACAAGACGTGTGACAAGTATCATGGGTGAGCCAGATGATATTTATAATTATAACACTTATATAAGTTCACTTATAAAATCAAAAATTAATTCATTGAATATTAATACTTGAACATATTATCTTTCAACTATTTATTACGAATGTTAATTGACAGAATTGGATTTTTATCTGAAATATCCTGAGAAGAAAAACGCTTTCTCAACTAATGGGCCGAAAGTACGGGATCAGCTTGCAAAATTATTTCGAAGTCATAGACAGCCAAACAGCAGAAGCAGCAAAACTGTCTAAACTTAGTGGAGGTTTGTTGCATTAAATATTTATTTTAATTCAATATAATATATATATAAATATTGAGAATTGAACATGCATTATTTTTATAATTATAATTTTCCAAATTTTCCAATTTTTTTCAGATGCTTCTGGTTCCGGTACTACTCTCGAATGCGTTTTCAAAACCACTATTTATAACTAAAAATTCTGGCACTACAATGAAAAATAAAAAGTTAAAAACTACAGATTCTTCAACAGAAGGGAATGCAGAACTTAAAAAATGGAATTCATCTAAAGCAGAATCTCGTGGAGGCTTTATTTCTCATGTGAATGTATGTATCATTTTATATGCTTCCAAGTCATTACTGAATAGCTTTATTAGTGTATTTGCCATATTATGGCACATACACTATTGGCGTCGGTCGGATGGCGGGACCTAGGGGTCGGACCAAAATTTCTCGACGTTTCATAGCCTCCTGAACACTTTGGCACCATTTTTAAAAATGTTTATATATATATGTATGTATATATATATATATATATATATATATATATATATATATATATAATAATAATAATAAATTTATTTTGTGTAACCAGAGGTATAAAACATGTCAAATAAAACAAATAATAGTAACAATCAATATACAATATTACTTGGAACATTGAATAAAATCATTTGTATTGTAAAAGCACTGTTTTACCAAGTAAATTTTAAACTTATTTTTAAATATTTTGCTATCTAGGCATTTAATTTCGTCGGGAACTGCGTTGTAAACATGCAATAATTGAAGAAATATATTTTTTCGCATCATCGCCGTCCTACTGTTAGGTACATGTAGCGTTGGTTTTTTTCTTGTGTTATAATTGTGAGCAGTTTCATAACTCTCGAAATATTCGTAATTTTGTTTTACGAAGCAAGCTGCTTCCAATAAATAAATGGATGGTAAAGTTAAAATTTTGTATTTTACAAAATATGGTTTACATGAGACCCTGTGACCAATTTTAGCAATATTTCTCAAACATTTTTTCTGAAGTCTAAACAACTGTAATAGTTTTGAATTTCCACCCCAAAAAATGATACCGTATCTTAGATTCGAATGTACATATCCATAATATGCCGATAGTGCGGTTTCTTCTGGACAATTCAAAGCTAATTGTCTTATTAAAAATATATATGGAGATATTTTTTTCCGTAGATGCTCAATATGATGATTCCAGGAAAGGTTCTTATCAACATACACTCCTAGGAATTTGACAAAGTCAGTGTTTGCCTTTAAAGTATAAGGCGCTATGCCAATCGTGTTTAGGTTTGAGTTATCAAAAGGTAGTGCTATGGTTTTCTCTAAATTTAAGCACAAGCTGTTATCTTTGAACCAATCATATAGTTTTTCCAATAATGAACTGATTTCCGCATTGAAATCATCTTCCGGATCTCCTTTGTAAATAATTGACGTGTCATCTGCGAACTGAGTCATCTTATACGGAATATTGTTTGGTAGGTCATTTACGTACAACAGGAATAACAAAGGACCCAAAATTGAACCCTGAGGTATTCCTCTTTTCACATCCACCCATTTTGAGTAATTAGCACCAACTTTGACACATTGTTTTCGCTCCAGAAGATAAGATTTGAACCAATCAAAAACAACACCACGTATATATATATATATATATATATATATATATATATATATATATATATATATATATATATATATATATATATATATGTGTGTGTGTGTGTGTACACGATAACTCTCGACAGACTTAATCGATTGAAATGAAATTTGGTACACACATTGGAACCCATCACCGCAAGAAGCCTATTTAAAATGCGCCCGATCGGACCATTTTCAGGGTTGTATTTAGGGGTTCCAAAAAGTTTTTGGGCCCCAAAATACCGAAAAATTTGTCAGAATCGTTTCAAAATTGAAATTTAACTCTTTAGTAAAGATTAAAATGTGCTGCTAAAATTTTAATAAAATCGGCCCGACAGGACCGGACTTTCAAATTTTATGAAAACACTAGTTTGTTGATACGGATTTACTTATGGAAGGGTGTATTTAATTGCGTATACTGATAAAATCCATGTCTAATATTGAAATTTAGAAAAATTTAATTATTTTAAGGGATGTATTAAGGGGTTAAATTTTTTATTTTGTCAAAAAATAAACTTAAGTTCACATAATAATGCCACAATGCCTGTATTAGCAAATACACTATATTGTCGGCAGGGTTTGGCACTGCGACCCGAGTTTTTATTTATTTATGGAAACAAAATATCGTTTTAATTGAAATTAATGCCAATTTTAAGGATCGTTTCATTTATAGGATTAATATATTGTAATATTAGAAAAATTTATTATTAAATTATAATTTTGCATGAATTCTGGGACTCATAAAATTTATTTTGTCATTTTTTATAGGTAGAAAATGATGTACTCACAAGCATCAGTCATCTACGAAATAAACTAGCGACATACGAATTGCAAATAAATGAATAAAAATCTAGAGCCCGTCAAATGTGTGCATAATATGAATCGTATCGTATCGTTTTTTTGTAATTATAAATGTATGCAAAAATTAATGATTATATTATATGTTTATTATTATATGCATTATTATAAGATAGGTATGTAATAATTAAATCAGTATTAAACCAAAAATCGAAGGACTATTTTTTGACTGAAACTACCTAGTTTTTTTACAGTTACCAGTTTTTTTTATCTAGGTGCACCCCCGCTAAATAGAGCACTACCTAGCCTACCTGATATTTACGATAGAAAACGATAAGTTTACTGAAAAACATGACATTTAATATTTAATGATTCTTCATTTATTGCTGACATTTGACACCAAAAGTATTGTTATATTTAGTAAAAATTCAATTTTAAATTTGATAATTTACAAAATCACCCTGTAAAAAGTGATTTGAGACACCAATAATATTAATTGTATTGCAAAGTGCAATGTGCTTATTAATTCGTAACTTTTATTGTTGCTGTATGTGATAAATTACAAAATATTTCACAAAGTATACATTACAAGCTCAGAAATTTTATTGATTCATTCTGTAAATTTTAACTTGGTAGATCCGCATATTATAAATTAAACTAAAGCGAATTATTGTTTGATCATAATCAAAATTATTACAGTTTTTCGCTTACTATCCGGGCAATACGGAAAAAAACTGTAATTATTATCGGAAATCCATTGACTTTTTACAGGTTCTTTTTTTCCGTGTAGTGGCGCATCAGGCGACGGAAAATATAAACAGTACTGACATTCGAACGACAGATATCTCAATTGCTAGTGGCGTTATCAGGTGGCAGAAAAAGTCTGGTACCCCTCATTATAATCAGTATTCAGTGATCATTACTAAAAGAGGAAAAATATAATTTGCAGCCGTTACAGCGATACAGTATAATAATAATACCGTGGTATACTACATACTTGTTGTCGAGCGTCTATAATTTACAATTCATTAATTCGTGGTAAACTCTGATACGATATCACTGTAACTGATTATACGCTTGAATTTTTCCTTCATCTGAAGATATTTCCTCGTCCAAAGTGTGCTACGTGCTTGAAATATAAAGAATTGCGCGTATAGTTGATACACAAAATAACAGTGAAACTTGCATGTCACATCAAAGCTTTGGAAATGTAAGCAGGGGGGGGGTTGTCTTAAACGAGTATAAGTGAGCGTACATAGAAGAAGTTTTGATGTAAGAGGGGAATCGTTGCATTACAGACAGCGTCGTACGGAAAAACTGAGAATATTATATTGTATTAAAATGTGAAGTTAGTACGACTGTGAAATATATAAGTAAAATATTGGTTATTCAGCCAAATTACATAATGGATTCTGCACTATCAGAAAAAATCATTTTATCAAACGTTGGTTCGGGTTCGGGTTTGTATCCCGACTGTGACAACGTTTGATAAAATGATTTTTTTCTGATAGTGCAGAATCCATTATGTAATCTGGCTGAATACCCAATATAAATTTAATTATATTGTATATCTCTAGTGGCATAACGAGGTATATTACTGACGAGGAGTGACATTATGTTAAAACGAGCACAGCGAGTTTTAAGAGTCACACGAGTCATAATAACATTGTGCACGAGATGTTAATTATAGTAATATTGTTACGGATCACCCTGTATATAACCGGTATGCAAGAGTTCTGAGAAACGGGGGTCCGCTTACTGTAACAACTGGTACCTGCACGAAAGTTTTATAGAAAGCGAGAACACACTAGGCTTACGGCACGCAGCATATATAAACAGCAGTCAACGGTGAGTCAGGCATTCAAGCCTACAAGGAGTCAGTAAATGGAGAATACTGAGCGACAAATAGTGCCGTGATATAAATAATCTAATTGATAAATAAATACTAGTGTAGTGGTAATAATAACGAATTATTGTATATAGTTGTTTTGTTTTGCTTTGTAATTACTGTTTAGTTATTGTTTATTATTGTGTTTTTAATTTTTGTAAATAAATATTTATTCCGCCAACTCAGAAAACAGTTTTGTAACAATATGATATTTTTTGCCAACAAAATAATTTTTTTCCTCTACACCTGGATATTTATAGGTCATAGTATCAGTACTGTCGTTATTGCATAACATGTTGATTGTTGAGGTTAGGGAAGTCCCAGTTGACTACAATATTCTGCTGTTTTTATCTAGCAAATACAAACAAATGTATCTGAAGAGAAAACAATGTAATACAAATAATACAACTTCTATAATTATTATAGTTGAAGCTACGCTTATGACCTCTGATGTCGAGCGTCTATAATTTACAATATCTATCTATAGTTGAAGCTGTCAAATTGCGCATTGTCGACATTGTTTAATCCCAGAGCGTTCTGACTGCAACAGGTGTTTGTAAATAAGGTTGGCACTAATTGTTCTCACATTAACGTACATAATATAATAAGTATTATGCTGCTACTGTTAATTTGAAAATTACTACCGAAAATTAGAGGATGATAAATTTTCAATTATAACTATAAATATGTTTCAAAATGTGTAATGAAAACTACAAACTTTTGAAAATATTATTCTGTTACAAGTCTTCATGGTTTCCGGGCTTGTAGGCCGTGGTCCGGTGGTATTTCTACTTGACGTTTCGTCTACAACTGCGGTAGACATTCTCAAAGGCGATGTGGCAGCGGTCGAAGTGTCCTCCTTGGCGGCTCACAGGTCAGTGTGTTCTCCTTGGCGGCTCACAGGTCAGCCTACAAGCCCGGAAACCATGAAGACTTGGAACAATGCCGGCCGTGAAATCTTGCACACCTGGATTATTCTGTTAGTTCAAAAGAATTTTCAGTTGTAATAATTTATTCAAGAGTAGTATAATTAGTGTTAAAATGAAATTCGCTAACCAAAAGTATGTCAATTGCATTTGGTGAAAAAAATCGAAATTATAAGCATGCATGAAACTGAGAGTTTCTGATTGGCCGGTAGAAAGTTTTAAATCTATACCCTCAAACGTATAGTTTCCACTTCATTCGCAAGCTTCAATAATCAATTGATAAAAATAATATTTTAGATTTTTTTATAATTAATTATTTTTATATTACACAACTTCCTTATTTATGACCTTGAAGTGACCTTGACTTACTTTATGTCATAGGTCATTGGTTTCATCTCAATAACGGCTACAAGATTCCGTAATAAACCCGTATGATCTGATTAAAAAAAATTCGACTGATGACCAGTCCTATACTTCCCACCTAGTAAATATTTGCAAAAAATAAACACTCTTTTTTTATTCTTTGAAAAAAAGCATGGCCCTTTTTTTGTTTAGTGATCTACTGATGGGTAGCTTAATATAGCAAAAATAATGGTTACCTTGATTTACGTACAATTTTTATTTTTTTTTAGTAAAATATTCTTTTTCTCGAAAACTGTACATTTTAGAGAAAAAAAATATTTACATTTTTTTCATATTATAACATCTAGAATTCATTTATATTTTTTTACCTATGTTAATACGTGACATTGAGAACGTTTTTTTTTAATATCTCAGGATCCACTGAACCGATTTGATTCCAAATCTAATCATATCTAAGTTAAAGGCTGATAAACACAGTAGAACAATCGGCATGGCCGTATGTTGTTCCGTTTTTACGATATCGAAGGCGAAAAATTGATTTATTTATTTAATTTATTGTAAATTATAGACGCGTCAACAACTTAGGTCATTAGCGTCTTGTTCACATCAAATAACAACTCACTTAAAACTAAATAACATCACAAAACATCCATGAGCGGAGGCGGGATTCGAACCCACGACAGTGTGATTCAAAGGCCGCTACGCTAACCGTTACACCACTCTCTCCTCTCGAAAAATTGACCACACACATACAGACATCAGTCAGAAAATGATCTTAAACGATTGCTAGGGTCTCAAAACGTGAAGATCTGTTAAAATCTCGAAATATTTTTTTCCATAGTAGAGGTGGGAAGTAAAAATGGAGGTGAGCTTAACCTGACCTCAACATATCAATCGAGAAGAAAATCTATTTTATCAAACAGTTTTATAATCAGTGCTAATAAATAAAACTGTTACGGGATCTCGACTGTAATTTCATTTTTTTGCGGGTTTCGGGTATTTTGCATGATAGTTAACAATTTAATTCCAGAATTATCCATCTGTTTTTACTATAGCATCACTCTAAAACGACTAGACCGAACTCGATAAATTATCCCAACTTAAAGTAGGTACCGGACATTTTTTACCCCGCTAAACTCGATTTTATATAGGATTCCAGTCAAAACTGGCATTAAAATGAGGGAATCGACTTTCACGCGAGTGAAGGATGTATCGTAGTTATTAAATAAGACAGTTACGCCTATGCTGAAAACAAATATGACTGTGCAGAGTTAAAGCAGATAATATGCGATGTTATTTTAAATGCTTTACTCTGTTCCGTTACGCTTTGGTTGTCTCAACATGCGGGCCCTGAACTTCTTACCAGTACATTATAGTGATGCGCGAACACGAGATGTTTTAGTCGATTGTCTCGATTGTTCAAACATCTCGATGACTCTCGATGGTTGTCACTTGAACTCGATTGTTGTTGTTTCATAGTTCACCGAGACCGAATCGCATAGTACTGAATCGTACACTGTCGAGAGCCACATAATATACAATCGTTCATCACTCAACAAGCGTGGTCGAGTCGATTATGCAGTAATCGTGTAATACGAATTCAATAATTGAATGAGATCACAGAGTAGTGTGTACCGACTGAACAGTGTGAAGAGTGAACAATCAACGAGTCGCGTGAACGTTAAGGTACGTGCAGTACGCAGCTGGAATTCTAGATGGTAGCGTAGATCATAGCAGGGCTTGCTTAAATTAATGCATTGTTATATATGCGAGCGTACACAACGAAGCAGTGAGTGTAGCAGGTATAAGCGCTGTTACAATAGCTGGTATATTCAAGAATGTATCTCACCATTCTTTCAGCGCGCTGACTACTACAATCAACGTGTGACAACTGTCAAATGGCCGTTACAAGTTTCGCAATGGATGTGACTAGTTTAATAAGTGAAATTTTGCCAGTTTTTATTTAATTTGTTTTGAGTTTTTTCTAAGACGTATTGAAAAGTGTTAGGTTCAATACGTAAATATTCAAAAAACCGGTTTGCATAAAATTTTAATTCTTGGTATAAATGATGAAATTCGCCATGTTTAGATCGTTTTCTATCAATAGGGTGGACATGAGAGCTCCTACCCAAATTTGTATTTAAAATATACTATCACTTTGTGGCAGAAGAACACAAATATTCGTCTTCGATATCTGACATTTCAAACGCGACTGAAGCTTGTATCAGTGCTAGTATCAAAGCTTCGTTGTGCAAACCTACAAGCGCTTATAATTTCAGCCACCATCTACCATACATGCTACCATCTGGAATCCCAGCTGCGTACTGCACGTACCTTTAGTCGCCAGCATATAATCTTGAATCGTGATTATATGTATTCTCATTCGCTGCTATTGCTATAACCTATGTGGCAAATAATCGACTTGAACAATCGAACATTTCGATTGGAAAATCAAACTCCGAGTCGATTGTGGACTCGATTGTTATTATGAACGATTACAATTGTTTCGATTAAACATTTTGAATAATAATAAAAAAGTTTTTTATACTACAATAAAATACAAAACATACAAATAATATATAGGTTCTTATCAGGTAAGAAATAAAGTTAAAACTACCAGCAAATCTATAGACAAAGAAAAAGAAAAAGGAGGAACAACACTAAAGTATACATTCAATAATTATAATTTATATTAAGAAGGGGTGAACTATTCAAGTCTAATTGATCGTTTAGGAGATATCCTAACTTTTTGTGTTTATTAATTTCTAACGATTCCAACAAGTTTAATTTCACGCTTTTATTTTCCATATGTAGGATTTTGAAGTCTTCTTGATATGTATGTCCTTCTTCTAGTAAATGATTGGCGTACGTGGAATCTTGTTTTTTTCATTTTATAGCTCTTTATGTAGGAATATTAAGAGCACTGTGGTTTTAAACAAAATAAAACAATAGTTTAGACACTTCTAACCACAATAATTTTAATTTTGTTAAAAACTTAATGTCTGCACGTAAATATTTAATCTTAAGGTTATACTTAAAGAATAGGTTAAGCTCATTTGGCCGAAAAGCCATCTTAATAGGAATATTAAGAGCACTGTGGTTTTAAACAAAATAAAACAATAGTTTAGACACTTCTAACCACAATAATTTTATAACTACTGGTTTGAAATTTACCTAATTTAGTTTAAAGATTCATATATATACACAGGATTTTGGTTATACACTTTTAGTTTAGTATGTGCTGAAGATGAGAGCTTAGCTCTTGAAATGTACATACATGAATAAAATTATTGTGGTTAGAAGTGTCTAAACTATTGTTTTATTTAGCTCTTTATGTGTTCTCCAATTCTTCTTTTGAAAGTTCTACCTGTTTGACCGATATAATATTTAGGACAATCCTTACACATTAATTTATAGACACCAGATTTATTATTTTTATTTGCTCTATCTTTATTATTTTTTATTAGTTTACTCAGTTTATTATTTGTTTTAAATGCTATTTTTATGTTGTGTTGTTTTAATATTTTTGAGGCTAATGTTTCCGAAAATCTTCCTGTATATGTAATTGATTTATAATTATTATCCTTGTCTTTAATAGGGATAGGGAATATAAATTTAATAGCATCTTTAAATAATTTATTTGACAAAATGTTATTAACTATTGATGGGTGAAATCCGTTGTTAATCGCGATCTGTTTTATTAAGTTTAATTCTTTATTATAATTTTCTATGGACATAGGTATATTGATGAGTCTATGTACTATGCTATAAAAAATAGTCATTTTTTGTTGGTATGGATGGTTAGAACTATTATGTATGATTACATCTGAATATGATGGTTTATGATAAATAGCAAAACTGTGTAAATTATTAGTGTATTTGCCATATGGCACATACACTATTGGCGTCGGTCGGATGGCGGGTCCTAGGGGTCGGACCAAAATTTCTCGACGTTTCATAGCCTCCTGAACACTTTGGCACCATTTTCGGAAATGTCTATTTATATATGTAGATATATATTTATATATATATGTGTACGGGCTATAACTTTCGAAAGAGTTAATTGATTTTGACGAAATTTGGTAGGCACGTTGGAATCCATCACCGCACGAAGCTTATTTAAAATGGGTCCTATCGGACCATTTTAAGGGTGGTTTTTAGGGGTTGAAAAGTGTTTTTGGGCCCAAAAATACCGAAAAAATTCTCAGAATTGTTTCAAAATTGAAATTTAACCCTTTAGTGAAGATTAAAATGTGCTGCTAAAATTTTAACAAAATCGCCCCGACAGGTCCGGACTTACAAATTTTATGAAAACACTAGTTTGCGGATAGTGATTTACTTACTGAAGGGTGTATTTAATTTGGTACAGAGGTTGCATTGATAACAATATTGAAATTAAGAAAAAAATATTATTTTAAGGGATGTATTAAGGGGTTAAATTTTTTATTTTGTCTAAAAACAAACTTAAGTTCACGTATTAAATCCTCAAGGCCTGTATTAATTAGCAAATACACTATATTGTCGGCACTGCGACCCGATTTTTTTTTCATTGTAATGGTTAAATCTAGGAAATTAATCGAATTATTGGGCTCTTCTTCTATAGTGAAAGTGATATTATGGTGGATATTATTAATAAATGCTAAAAATGAAACTAACTGTCTAGTAGTTCCAATAAAGCATGTCAAAATATCATCAACATACCTATACCAATATACAACATTTTTTATCAGTTTGTTATTGTGAATCGTTTCCTCTATATTATCCATAAAGATTTCTGCGAGTAAGGGACTCAAGGGATTGCCCATAATCAAACCTTCATTTGCTTTATAAAACGTATTATTAAACTGAAAATAATTTTGATTAAGACATTCTTTAAGTAAAGTTATTATTTCATTTTTTATACTTGGTAGAACTTTTTTCTTTTCTAAGATGTTTTCAATTATTTTTATGATATCTTTAGGGGGTATTGGGGTCCGTCAAATGAGCATCTGACATCTGGTGGCAGAAAATTGTACTCAAACGAGGGAAAATTTTATATGCTAACAGTGCAAATTAATCATGAAATTGTTTATTACAAAAATGAAACAAGTAAAATAAACAAAAAGTTTATCGAAAATGGAATTCGCGACGTTTTCTAATATCATGGCAATAAACACTGTCAGTTATTGCCTTGTAAAACTTACTTTACAGAGAATTATTTTCTAATGAAATGTGGAAAAACTGTATTTATGAATTAAAAAAATATTTTATAGTAATAATAAGATGTACTTGTTATCATACTGCACTAAAATAGTTGAATCCCTGATGATTAACAAATTTATAGGATTAACTTCGTATACAAATATTTTGAGGTTAACTTACCTACTTATTACAATATAACTTATTATGTTGCAGTTATGTGTTTACATTATTCACCTAACCCAGCCTTAAAAGCGCATTGAACGCGGATGATTAATTTCGTGGAGATTTTCTTTTAATTTTGATGTTTTTAAGCAATATGTCGTAAAGATTACTACTTTTGACAGTTCATTTTGCATGCATTTTTCTCGTTATATTTCCGACATTTGATAATATGCCCGGCTTTGAGAATCCGTTCTCCTTCAACGAAATTCCTTTGTTTAGGATTCGTACCGGCCCAATCACAAATTGCACTTATATTTATCATTTCTTATCACTTTGAAAATCATAAAATTACACGCAAAAGTATACCCCGTATATGAAATTTCCCCCCGTCTGCGCCATGCTTTTGAAGCTCCACCTATCTGACGGATCCCAATACTAGGGAATGAATTTTGTACGTCAAACGAGACAAGTTTGGCGTTAGTTGGTAATTTTATTTCTTTAATTTTATCTATTAGTTCATATGAATTTTTTATACTATATTTTGGTTCAAAGTTACAATGTGTTCTAATGATTGTTATTAACATTTCTGATAATTTTACTGATGGAGCAGTTATAAAAGATACTACTGGTCTAATAGGCAAATTATTTTTATGTAATTTAATTAAAGAGTAAAGTTTCGGTGCTTGAGGATTCATTAGAGCTAACTTTCTTATAGATTGGTTGTTGAAAATCAGTTCCGTGTTATCTATTGCTTTTTTAATATTTTTCTGATATAATTTACATCAAGTTAGCACCCACTCTATAATATATTGTTTCGATTGTAAAAACATCTCGTATCGCCCATCACTCTACAGTCTATATTATACACAACTGATATGTAAGCAAGCACCAGGCAAGATGTATGTATTTATGAATAGTGAGCATAATGATGATGCACCAGTGTCGGGCTGGAATCTCAATTATGAATTTCATTCTTAGAGCGAAACAAGGGCGGATTTTCCGCGCCGTTTTTAACGCGGCGGGTTGCACATCCAAATCGAAATCTTGCCTATACAAACTAGTAAAACTAGACGAACGGTGTCGAGTTTTTGAAGTGAAAACTTCTTTAGTGCACTTTGTCTGAGTAGTGAACGAAAGTGAACCGTCACGCTTCCGATCGGTGACGCTGAATCGGGTTTACTCGGCTCAAACGCGAAAAGGTATTTGTTGTATGCTGGTAATAAGTTTTTTGTAGTTCATAGGTGCGCTAATAGATGACACTAAAATATATATATTTATATTAAAATTAGAAAATCATAAGTTTTCACTTCTGTCGTGAGGTCATAAGCACACACCCATTTTTTTTAATTCCGTTGGCGTGAGCGAGTTGAACACTTCTGATTGCGTTGACATCGTCACTGCTACAACAAACTAGAAACGAAAAACCGAGCGAAAAACATTGTTTAGTGCGGGGCAAACCAGAGGAGGCGACGGATCACGGACGAATATACAGTCTGGGTAAAAAATGTGTTTGCAAATAATCTGTTGTTAGTCGGTCTCTTAATATTGTATGAACTCACCAACGTCGTTGTTTCCTTCTGTTCTTTAAAAATAAATTTGCACATTGCAACAGCAGCGCAAACTAACACAGTGGGGCTCATTTTGTAACTAGCAAAAAGTTGTATTGTTTTGCGTGAATGTACACGATTGAAAAAACGCTTTCTGTTTTGATACTTAAAATTCAGCGAAAATCTCGTCGCGTTGGATTCTCCGTTAAAAATAGATTACAAAAGAAAAAAATTCCCAAAAGTGAGTATTTTTCAATGTAATTTTAAACATAGAATTATACCGCCGCTGAATACGTCATTCACATCCAGCCTTCTCTGATTGGCTGCTGTAGTTGAATCACGCCCACTGATCCATAGATAAAGAAAGAATATGGAGAGAATATAGTACACTGATTTGTTTATGTACAGTTGACAGGCCGTCAGAGAACTTAGGTTAGGTTCTTCACGAGTTACGACTGACGAGAAAGTACTCCTTGTCTTTCCAAATACATATCTCTTTTTATCTATCCGTGGACGTATGTCTGACTTCATTGCTCTAGCATTTATGGCATCATATGGCGGCTAAGCTCATCCGTTTGAAATGAACACATTTTTTTAATTTGCAATTAAAAGGAAGGATATTAGAACAAAAAAATTGGTTTACATTATTTGTTTATGTTTGAGGAATAACATACACTGTTCAAAATTATCAAATTTTGATACGCGGGACGACCTTTTTCGCTGAATCCGGCACTGACTGTGAACAAATATTACGCTCACTACTTTTGAATACGAGATAATACTTCAGACGGTTATGCAAATCGGTTTCATCAGTATCATTCATATCATTCACAGTGGGTTGTGGTAGTAAAATGATCTGAGCTTTGATTGAAAATAAGTCGTATAGAAAAACGATTTAACATCACTTCGATTCACTTCATAATATTCAATTTCGGTGAAAAACCTATTTTTGTAACAAATTTACTAAAAACAAGCCGTGAGGTGGATCGTTTATTAGGACTAAAGTGCGACCCTTGAGGTCCACACGACGAACTTCCCAGTTTGATAAATATTTAATAATAATAATTAAATTAGATATTACACAGAAAAGTAATCATTTTAATCATTAAAACATAATTATTATTTCTTTTTAACAATAATTAAAAAAAACAAAAAACGGCTGAACCGATTTTTATAAAATTTATGTCGGATCAAAATGACGTTAACACGCCTCGATTGACATCCTTACGAATTCGATATAATTTTTTATCGCGAGATATTGTGTAAAGTCTACATTTTTGGAGTCTATATTTGGTTAAGAAAAAAGAACGGCTGAACCGATTTTGAAAAAAATTCTTTCAGATCATATTTACGTTAATACGCGTCGATTGTCACCCTAACGTAGTCGATATCATGTTTCATTCTCAAGATTTCGTCTTAGAAAGAAATGGACACATACGTACGTACGTACACACATACATACACACACACACAGAGAGAGAGAGACATCTTTCTAAAAATAGTGTACGGACCTTGAAACATAAAAATTTGTTATACATTTTGATTTCGATTTTCGAACCCATTACAATAACTTCCAATGGGAAGTTAATAACAGTATGTAAAGTACAATGTATGTAGGTACTACTATTCGACGGAAAAAAAGAGGACAGGGTGGTCCAGTGGTTAGAGTTGCGGCCTCTGAATCAGACTGTCGTAGGTTCGAATCCCGCCTCCGCTTATGGATGTTTTGTGATGTCAGTTAGTTTTAAGTGTGTTGTTATTTAATGTAATCAAGACGCTAATGACCTAAGTTGTCGACGCGTCTGTAATTTACAATAATAAAATAAAAACGACGAAAAAAAAACGTCGGTGCAGAAGGTGATAGACCAAGATGAAGGTGTTCATAATCTGACACGAGCATTTTAACTTTGCGTGATGTTCATCGAACCGAAAAAGTAACAATATTATTAAATTGGATCGTTAAGAAGTTAAATTTTTTTATACAAGTTAAACAAATTACCTAAGCATTCCTTAGGGAAGAGGGTCCAGTGAAAACTTTATAGGTATTTGCTTACAAGGATGGAGGATGAACATAATCTTACATCAGTTCATTTTTTCTTTTTTGTTTATTTGTAAGCACTATTGGTGTAGCTCGTTACAAGTTTTTTGGAGTCACACAACTGTAGCTCAAAGACACCTATTTTTATGACAATATAGAGAAATACATTCAAACATAAATATTTTCTCCTAAATGGTATAAAATATCCTATACTTCAGGGCAAAAACATTCATTATAAATATATTAATTAGTTTTTTCTCATTAATTAAACAATAAAAGCATTATTATTACGGCTTGATTTATTTACTGAAGAACCAAAAAATATTCCCAGGCCCGGATTTTTGCCTAGGTCAACAAGGCACTGGCCTAGGGGCCCAGCCGCCGAGGGGGCCCCGGCCAGGGCAGAGATGGATATTTAAAAAAAAAAAGCCCAAAAATTTTGTAAGATAACCCAATTGACGACTTTTTTTTGCTTTTCCATCCAATTCCATTGTTTCCCCTTTTTTTGGGTTTGGGGGGCCCAACTGTCAAGTGCCTAGAGGCCCGGGCCTGAATATTCCCCTATTTTTCTCAAATGGGGAACACTTATACAGGTATTTTTAATATTATTTTGTCCGTAGGCCGTAGTCACATAAACAAAACTGTCGCCAGCTCTTCGACTATATTGTTTTACTATCATTATACCTCTATAACTCGTTTATAAATAATATTTATGGAATAATATTTCTTGTGGGATATATTTCCGCAAAACAGAATATCCTGTAAGTTATAGGTATAAATAACATAACGCAAGTAATGAAACAAGCTTAGTGTCAACCCTCCATGTTGTCAACTTCAGTACTGTATGATTTACAAATATATAGATTCGATGGACTCAACCATTTGTTTGTTTAATGTCAACAGTATTTCTTAACAGTTTTTTCCCTTTTAGCTTAATGAAAGCTTTTAATCTTCAAAACAAATACTGTAGATACTCATTGGCTTGCCGGAACGAATTAATCCGAATGTTTTTTGTCTACATTCCATATAGATAGATATTGTAAATTATAGACGCTCGACAACAGAACACACAACATTTTTATTTATGTCTTAAAATAAATAAATAAAATAAGTATATAGTTACAGCAGACAAACATTTCGCATATTACTAGTAGAACAGCACTCAAAAAAGGCTTTATTGTGTATTTTAAGAAATAAATGCAATCTTTTCTCTTATTTTTATATTTTGATTACTTATGTTTTATTTGGATTATTTCATTCTTATAGCATGCAAGCAGTAAATCCTAGATAATATTGTATTTACTACAGTGAACGTTGCTATATCGTGAATTAATAGATTGGAATAGTTCGAATTATTCATGCAAAAATACAGAAAAAAACATACTGAAGCAATTCAATGTAAACGCAATTACTAACAAGGGCTTGAGAATAGCCGAGCGTGTAACAATGCTGTTGTTTACATGGCGTTGCTATGGTTCCTCTATCACCAGTTCCCGGGTTCTAGCCCGAGAACTGGTAAAAGTGTCAATTGGATTTTCAATTTATTAAAAAAAAAATAATGAATTGAAAATATGAATTGGTGCTAGGCCTATACAGATTGTATCAAATTAAACCTGTGCATAGGGCGTTCTGTGTGTAAGATAGAGATGATATATAAAGCAATAAGTAAGGACGAGATAAAAGATCCCTAATTGGAAGTTTCTGTAGTTAGCGTCATCTTTGTTTTGTGATTTTGTCAATAATTTCAATAGTCTTACAGTAACCATAGTAAACGACCAACGATTTTGACAAAATTTACAGAATGGGGATTTTTTAAAAATACTCTGACAGATATCTTTAATGTATCACTCAGGGATAAAAAGAAGACTAAAAAGTAAAAAATAGATATTAGTAAAAAAAACTTTTTAGAGACAAGCTTTCATTTAAATGCACTAAAAAGGAAAAAAATAATTTTTAATAATTTATGTTCATAACTATAAAAGTGGATCGTGAACTCTTGTCTCTAAAAAGTTTTTTTACTAATATTTATTTTTTACTTTTTAGTCTTCTTTTTATGAATTTCACTCAGGGATAGTTCAGTTTTCTATTAGTGAAAGAGTCTTTAGAATCGGTTCAGTAGTTCCAGAGATAAAAATTTTTGATTAATTATACCCCCTCCCGATGCAAAGCGAAGTAGGGCTGGTCGGACTGGCGATGTTACCCTATTCTATAAATTTTGTCAAAATCGTTAGTCGTTTACTGTGGTTACTGTACTACTGAAATTATTTTTCTTAATTTTATTATAATCACGATGGACACGATTTCTAATATATATTAATAAAATAAATCCTAAAAAAATCTGTATTCCTATACAGAATCCTAACAAAATCCTAACACCGATAACAAAATCCGCAAACAACACGGAAATCCTGAAATTTCAACTAAGCACGGGACGACACATTAAAATAAAAAACCTTTGCTAATTTTCAACGAGATTAATAGGGGTACGCCACTGAACGGTGAAAATATTCACTGAATATTTTTCATCTACCCAATTTCACGGACAAAACTAGTAGGCCAACATTTAATTAACGATGTCCGAATCTAATCGTTTGTTTTATCCAATCCGAAAATCCTATACAATCCACAGCAACGAAATCACAAGGACCAGGTC
This sequence comes from Mongoloraphidia duomilia, assembly GCA_039654895.1. Lineage (NCBI taxonomy): Eukaryota > Metazoa > Arthropoda > Insecta > Raphidioptera > Raphidiidae > Mongoloraphidia > Mongoloraphidia duomilia. The sequence goes on along the minus strand of CM077524.1, from coordinate 22,156,341 downwards.
CCAGCTGTGATGCTAAACCTCAAGGGCTTAGTCTGACAAACACAGACAAAATAAGGGAATTTCGGGAATAATTTTAAGTGATTATCTCAGGAAAATGGATACAATATACAGGAATATACACCAACAAAAACAATCGTCGTCAAACAACCATCCATTTTTCATATCATATGTTCGCAACTCGGCGACCCTGAGCCGTCTGACCGGCTGTATCCTCTGTCCTGTCCTGTCTATCTGAGCGCGTCTTTCGCGTGACGTACCAGCCGCTGTACCTCGCATTCTCTCACTTATACCGCCTTCACGAGCATAAGTCTATTTCCGTCGGCCAGAATTGAAACGAGTTTTAGTTCAGATACCTTTTGTCAAATATTGTCGTTGTAGTTGACAATGTATTTTTAATTAGATTGATAATTTTGATCATAGGCTCGAAATACATTTTTATTTGGGGCAACAAAAAATATAAAACGTTATAGTACTAAGTATGTGTCATTGTGTCTAACTTTTTCTTTTAATTTTTGCCTTCGTTTTGAAATAACACAACTAAAGGTAAACATATATTAAATTACTACGGGTACCAAGTTTGAATGAATTCATTTCGGATTTTCGATAATAAAGCGAGTAATTCAATAAATATGATCATGTTTTAATCTTAATATTTTAATTAACAATTATGCCATTTGAACATTTTTCTGTTCAAAATTTTTCTCTCTTTTTCACTGTACTGTCCGTAGGCGATCAGAGATACCCTATATTCTATATAAATAAAACTTTTTGCCATACCCACTACAAACTAGCTACTTTCGATGCATGTATTACGGCCTGTGTTGGGTCATTTAATAGGCAGGCGTGCAAAATTGTTTCCATTACATAGCAAGTGCGGTAAGTAAACGGTTGGCATAGCAAATTTAGCTTATTCGCTCTATCCGCCTGGAATTACATACTCACAACCTTCACGGCATACTATAAAAGATGGCGACGCATATGAATTGTCAAAATTTTTTGAAAATGAAGTGAAAAGTAAGTATTTTGCAGTGGGTATGGCAAAAAATATTATATATATCTCGTACGTAAATGTAATGGTATTACGACTCGTGTGACTGTCAAAACTCGCTATCGCTCGTTTTTACATACCTACTGTCATCACTCATCAATAATATACCCCATTACGCATCTAGATATAGTACAATCTACTATTTATTTTAACATTCAACCATTGTCACTTTATTTTGACATTGGCCAAGTCATGGGGGGTACGGGTATTAATAAATTCAATAATTATGTAATATGTATGCTAATGTTTTACTGTAGTTTTACCGTAACCCGCACATATAACACATTGTCCGTGCTAATTGCAATCGGATGAGCCGCTGACAACGAAACAAGTTTATTATAAACTTTGACGGGATTTAGTGTAAACTTTAGTTGGATTTAGTATAGCACATTACCTCGACTATAATTACCAATCTGCATGTATAGCGTGTGTATCGAATAAACTATTAGATAGATATTGTGGATTATAGACGCTCGACAACAGAGACCATAAGTGTCTTAGAATAAACGATTATTATTTTCGATTAAAACAGTATAATACTGGGGCTGACTCACTTATTTTTTATTTTTTTAATCGGCAGTGTTTTTGAATTTAAGGTTATCAAATTTTTTTCGAAATTTTTAGAGACTCGGAAAGACCTTAAAAAAGAATTAAAGTTGAAAATTGTTGGTCGGATAATGTCATAGGACCATGTTTTCGTTTGCATTCTAATAGCTAATAAGAGTAATTAAGCCAGCAGAAATGAAAATACACTGCAGTTGTCTATTTACAACTGTCAAGCGTCAAGAAGCGTGTTTGTGTTACTTCATACGTTCAAATATCTACCTATAGTGTTATTTTTACACATTATTTTCAGACGTTTCTGCTGAGAAATTAATACCGAATTAATTAATTAATGTATTAATGAATTACGGAATTTGGCATTTCACATATCACAACGACAACATGACGATGCTGTTTCAGCCAGATTTCGATACTTGAATGGCGAGCGTGTTCTGATTGGGACTTTAAATAGCGATAATTTTAAATTACTGTGAAATTATATTTTTTTTAATTAATAAACGCTTCCTACGAAAAATGGATATTGATTACACACCTAGAGCACAATGATATCCTTAGAAAGGAAAAAAACAACCACTTTCAATATAGTGGGTTGTATTATTTAAATAACAAATGCATGGATAACGAATTCTGGACACATAGATCTTTATTTAAAAATTGATTTTATAGCAGTACATCATTTAACTGAAAAATTTCAAGTAGTAAATGTTTTATATTTAAAGTAATATCTAACTTCACCAACATAAAGTATATTCCAAAGACAAAATGAGAAATAATATAATAAATTCACCAGAGTAATTTTGTGAGAAAAATACTGAAAGTTTTTTTTTATTTGTTCGAAACTCAAATTCCAATTTTAATTTATTTATACTCAGCGTCGTAAGTATATGCGAGCAGAGTTGTCGAACAAAGACTTGAGTCCAAATGGGCCCTGTGAGTTACGTCTCATGATTATAAATATCTTTTCATCAAACATAGATAACTTTTTTTACTTGAATTTAAAAAATAAATACAAAAAGTGTATGAAATTTTTGTTCGCTTCGTTTGAAAACTTGTTAAAAGGGGGGCTTCGCCTTGTACAGAACCCCACAAGGAACCGGCTCTGTATCTAAAAATCTAAATCCCAGATAACCTGAGACATTAGAGTACCTACAAGAATAAATAATTGTATTGCAAACATTTTTTTTGCGTTGATGACATTTTGAGAAAAGTGTACACTACCGTGTTCGCATTATAATATCATTCCACAATTTGCACCGGTGCAATTATATACTTTTTTGAATTTTTGAAAATTTACACTACACTCAAATGCATGTTGATATAAGCAGCGCGAACGTGGATAAAGACTAGATTTTATAATATGATATCCATTGTATTTCACAATTTTTTACAACTTTAATATTATGTTTTGTTTATCTTTCTTTGCCGTCCAATGATGGTATCTTTGATGTGAATCGAGTACTGTATTTCTCTTCAAAGTTTGTAGTTGATTGATTTTTTTTATATCTGAACGTTGTTGTCTTAACATTATCAACTTGAATCCCAGTGGGAGGCATTTTAGAATAGGTACTGTACAAAAATACAGGAAAGAATATTTAATTTACGTCCATATCTATTTTTATTTTCTTAAATCTTTGTGTTCAAAATCTCCAAATTATAAAAACAAAACAAAAATCAAACTAGTTTTTGTAAAAATGTTACCACAGTAGGTTAAATTAACTTTGTTCATTCATGTTAGTGTGTAACTGTCATCTTACTGAAAATTAGGTTTTGGTTTAAGATTTTTATATTAAAACAAGACTTTTTTAGGAAAAGTGGGACTACGCCGTATATGTTTCAAATCGATCCAATGTTATGTGGAAGTGGGTCTAAATTGGATTACAAGATTTGACCCTAAATAACAAGTAAAGTTAATAAAAAGATTATAATAATATTTTTATATTTTCAGTAATTTAAATAACATAATTTAAAAAACTCGGGTCGCAGTGCCAAAACCCTGCCGACAATATAGTGTATTTGCTAATGCAGGCCTTGTGGTTTTATTATGTGAACTTAAGTTTGTTTTTGGACAAAATGAAAAATTTAACCCCTTAATACATCTCTTAAAATAATATTTTTTTCCTAATTTCAATATTATTATCAATGCAACCTCTGTACCAAATTAAATACACCCGTCAGCAAATAAATCACTATCCGTAAACTCACTTTTTCATAAAAGTCCGGTCCTGTCGTACCGATTTTGTTAAAATTTTAGCAACATATTTTAATCTCTACTAAAGGGTTAAATTCCAATTTTGAAACAATTCTGAGATTTTTTTCGGTATTTTTGGGCCCAAAAACTTTTTTCAACCCCTAAAAACTACCCTTAAAATGGTCCGATTGGGCCCATTTTAAATAGGTTCCGTGCGGTGATGGATGCCAACGTGTCTACCAAATTTCGTTCAAATCAATTAAGTCTTTCGAGAGTTATGCCGCGAACACACACACACACACACATACACACATATATATATATACATATATTTATATATTTATAAACATTTCCAAAAATGATGCCAAACTGTTCAGGAGGCTATGAAACGTCGAGAAATTTTGGTCCGACCCCTAGGTCCCGCCATCCGATCGACGCCAATAGTGTATGTGCCATATGGCAAATACACTAATAAAGTACATGTTAATTCTCAACTACTTGATCACTGTGTGTCTTTTAATCTAATAGGTCCAGAACCTATATTAGATTAAAAACCATACAGTGATCAAGTCATTAAAAATAAAGTTCATATTAATTCTCAACTAGTTAATTACTGTGTGTCTTTTAATCTAATATTTAACATACCGAAATCGGTCATGAACGGTAATTATTTTACTGTAATTGAAATATCACAGCCAGGGGCTCAGGTAAATCATTTTGGAATTGAAAAAAGACTTGAATCGCCATTTGTTTGACTTTATTTATTAGCTATATTTAAAATGCAGAAAAATATATAGGTATATCTTTCCCGATCCAAAAAATATTTGTTTTCAATCATTGAATTATAATATTTTCGACAACGTTTCGGCGTAATTAATTTTTTGCTCCACTAACGAAATCTACAATGGACTTATCTCTTGAAATAAGAGCGAGAGATCGTTATTGCTTGTTCTGCAAGAAAAAGCTAGAGAAAAATATGGTTGCGCACGCATACTGTGTCCTGCCACTTAGCTAGCAGCAATTAGTAACAATCGATATGGACAGACTATTGCCTAGTTACTGCATCATCTGTGAACACGGTATGCGCACGTAATTCAAGTAAAAAGATACGTGAATACGTTATACAAAGTCCTTAAACTGTATATGAATTCAAGTTATAAACTTTATAAATTATGACATGAATTCAATAATTATAAGAAATCAATTTCATTGACGTCATTCTTTAGTTCCGATATTCAGTACAAACAGCCCATAGGAAAGTCTGATTTCTCGTTAGTCAAAGTTTATTAATTAAGATTTTATATTCAGCTCACCTGTTGCACTGTTATATCATAATAATTACTCATTATATTAACATACGTTATAGTATACCTACTGCAGTTCTACGTAAGTTCGTTGAGTAATAGAGCATCTGTTTGTAATTTTTTGCAGGACATTTCGTGTGATACCTGGACGATAGATCGCGTTTCCAGAATGTCTGTAACCATTCAAAAACTACTGTACCGATTTGATAGGAGTTGAAAGGTCGGGTGACATTAACCACCCTCAATCCTCATAGGCTGACAACACCTGGATAACGTTTCATGGAACTGGCGGAGTTGACCGATTGTCTTCGGAATCTACAGGTAAGAATATATATTAACCTCAGTTGACATACCTACCCTAGTTAACAAGTACCTGACCCACATTTCTAAAAAATTAGAAATGTTACGACGTAACACAATTGGAAAAATTTTTTTTTTTACAAACAATAATTCGGCTAATTTTTCCAATTTTATTCTGGTAAACACATCATTATATCAATTATTTTTTTCATAAAAGGGAAACTAATATAAGTATACAACAAATCATCGAATACATAAAATATAAATAATAAGTATTACAGAATGATTTATTAATCAAACTTAGCGAGATGTGTACTTTTGGCTTTGCAATGATTGCAGGGGGAGAGTTTCCTGCGGAGGGGGGTACTGGTGAGATAGTATTTTTTGCAAAGTGTAAAAGGGGTGGGGTGCATGGGGGCGTTCCCCAAAAAACGTTCACGGGAGAGGTGTTCGTGAGATGGCGTTTTTCACGGAGTCAGTCAGATAATATATTGTTATAGACTGTGTTTCTAGAGTCTAGTTAAAAGAACTATTTTCTAATGTCCTGAAGAAGACACAGTTAAGGACTTAAACGTTGGCGATCAAAGAATTTAGCAAATAAATAATTTTGCCTTGTAGCTCGTTCTTCTAAAATAATTAAATAATTAGGTTATATGAGAAGGTAATCTTTATATTATATTTTGGGCTTGAGAATAGCCGAGAGTGTAGCGGCGCTGTTGTTTACATGGCGTTGCTATGGTTCCTCTATTACAAGTCCCCAGTTCCCGAGTTCTAGCCCGAGAGCTGGTAAAAGTGTCAATTGGATTTTCAATTTATTATTAAAAAAAAAAAAAAATAATGAATTGAAAATATGAATTGGTGCTAGGCCCAAATAACCTTAGCTGTTGGTGGTCTTTAAAATACAATTACAATTATATTATATTTATATGACAGTTCAGCTGTTATGTAGTTAAACTTCATTTCTCTGTGAGCAGATTATATATTAACAATGTGCATGTAAGAACTGTTTATTGTAGGTAGTTATGAAAAGGAATCTTTTTATTTTTTATAAAACTTACACCGTCGGTAATTCACCGCTGTTCTTTTGTATTCTGACACGCTTGCAACGCTTCGATATTGCATTCTGCAGCCAGTGTTGTTATATTATCATCATCAAAAATCCGGTTCCTTCGCGACCCATTAAAAATTTAACACGACCCAATATTGGGTCACGATTTGCGACCCGAAGGTTGAGACACGCTGCTATAGAGTATCTGTCGGTAGAAAGTATCTTAAATTATTAGATACCAAAATATCTTTTAGTTAAATACTTTCATATAAATAATAAGAAGTATTAGAAATACCTTGTATTTTTGGTGTCCGTCTTGTGACTTCATGTGTTGTTAACACGACGCGTTTCAGCAACGAGTTGCCATCTTCAGGTGTGGTGTTATATAATATAAAAAATTAACCACACCTGAAGATGGCAACTCGTTGCTGAAACGCGTCGTGTTAACAACACATGAAGTCACAAGACGGACACCAAAAATACAAGGTATTTCTAATACTTCTTATTATTCATATAGTGACTTGAAGACCTAACACTCTAAAAATATTTCATATAAAGTATCTTATCTTTTAGGATATAAACTGTTTGGTATCTTGTATCTCAGTTACTTTTTTCAAGTATCTTCTGCAGCTCTGCTTCTGAATATGATTACATTTAAAAGTGAATTTTACCGTTTCCACTCCAGAAATGGGGAATGGTACCTACTAATTTAGCTCAAAATTTACTTTTCAAAATTTTAAAATATTTTTTCGTTTTAAGGTCTCCTGAATCCAAAAAAATATATTTTTGGGAAAAGTCCGTTTGTTTGTTTGTTAGTCTGTGAGCACAATACAGGTCAAACGGCAGAGAATATATCAAAATCAAAGTTTTGGTAGGATGTGTAACATGTAAATAGGAAGAGCCCTATTGTTTTCGGGAAAAATCTGCACATGTGCAGAAAAAATATGTGCTATAACGTTGTTTTTTCTATTATAATGGTATATTTTTTTTAACCGGTTATTATTCTATCCGTTTTTGCAAGGAAGTTTTGTAAAAAAAATTTTTTCTAAACCTTAGATATAGTTTCATAAATATTTTGAAAATAAAAAAATCAGCTGTTCTTTTGTTCTGAAATACCTCAATGAGCCATTTTCCTGAGAGTTGTTCCTTCAATTATCCACAAGAGGCAACACTTATTCCCCATTAGTGTCGTGTCATTTTAGTGGCATATCTCAATTATTTAATTAATTTAATAATAATAATTTAATAATTAAGTTATACCACTGAAATGACACGACACTAATGGGGAATAAATAATTTTTGTACCTACCACAAGTGCTGCCTCTCGTGGATAATTAAAAGAACTACTCTCAGGAAAATGGCTCAAAAGATATGAGTTAAGTATATCTGAGTAGTAGGCTATTGATTATGTCCTAAAAAGCAGGGCAATAAGGAACTAAGACGTTCACGGGTTTTTATTACAGGAATCGGTCAATGGGTCATTTAAGAAGAAAAAACCGCGAAGTGCTATTAAATTAGAGGGTGGAAATTGGACATAGGGGTGAAACTGCACCCTTTTCAGTTTTTTCAAAATATCTCGCAAACGAAGCAAAATTTCGATATACTTTATATGAAACTTTTTGTAGAGAATTGAATTTCTCATCGAAATGGCTTATTTAAAAAAATTTAAAACATTTATTTATGCCAAAAATGTTGAAACAAAAGGGAAAAAAAGCCAAAATTTCGATTTTTTTACTTTTTTTGATTTTTTGCGTAGCACTTTTTTGGGTCAGAGATAGGTATAGGCATTGCTTTGTAGGAAAAAAAGTAGACAAAATTTCCTTTAAAATGCTAGGTCGAAAATTTTTTTGGGTTAAACATTGACCGAAATATGGCCACTCGAACATACCTTTTTTTTTCGATTGACTGACAGACAACGCCCAGGTCAAACCGCTGAAGATATAAACTTGAAATTGGGACAATAGCTTCCTTTTGTGACGTAAGCACCCACTAAGAAAGGATTTTTCGAAATTCAACCCCTGAGAGGGTTAAATAGCGGATGAAAATTTATATGGAAGTTCGTCACTTTTGAAGTTAGAAACATGAAATTTTGCACAGGAGTTCCTTATAATATAACGTAAGTGAGCACTAAGAAAAAAGTTTTGGAAATTTATCCTCTAAGGGGGTTAAATAGGGGAAGAAAGTTTGTATGTAAGTTCATCATTTTTGAAGCTAGAAGCATGAAATTTTGCATAGGAGTTCCTTATATACTTACGTTATATTATAAGGAACTCCTGTGCAAAATTTCATGTTTCTAACTTGAAAAATGACGAACTTCCATATAAATTTTCATTTCCTATTTAACCCTCTCAGAGGTTGAATTTTGAAAAATCCTTTCTTAGTAGATGCTTAAGTCACAAAAGGAACCTACTGTCCAAATTTCAAGTTTATATCTTCAGCGGTTTGACCTGGGCGTTGTCTGTCAGTCAATCGAAAAAAAAAGCTATGTTCGAGTGGCCATATTTCGGTCAATGTTTAACCCAAAAAAATTTTTGACTCAGCATTTTAAAGGAAATATTGTCTATTTTTTCCTACAAAGTATTGCCTATACCTATCTCTGACCCAAAAAAAGTGCTACGCAAAAGAGTAAAAAAATTTTGGCTTTTTTGATGGGAAATTCAATTCTCTACAAAAAGTTTCATATAAAGTATATCGAAATTTTGCTTCGTTTGCGAGATATATTGAAAAAACTGAAAAGGGCGCATTTTCACCCCTATCTCCAATTTCCACCCTCTAATTTAATAGCACTCCGCGGTTTTTCTTCTTAAATGACCCATTGACCGATTTCTGCAATAAAAACCCGTGAACGTCTTAGTTCCTTTCTATATGATGTAATCAATAGCCTAAAGCATGTTTAGGTTAATTTTTACGTGTGAAACTATAATATGTAACTATGGAAGCGAAAAGCAAATGTAACATAAATATTTAATACTAGCCGTTACTCGCGTCATCGCACACGTTAACAGAAATTTTATTTTATTTATTATAATATTATTTCAAATGTCAGTATTTTTTAAATTGGATTGGTCCCGCGTCCAATTTTTTTAAATGTAATAACAAAAACTGAATATATTCTGTACCTAAAAAGTGAGATACTTCACGGCATCTTATCAGATGCTGTTAAAAACATGTTTGTGTAAATAAAAGACTGTTCCTCCCCTTACACCGTTTAATTTCCGTCAGTGAATGAAGGCATCGTAGTACAGAATGTGACTTAAAGCAGAACATTTTTAATTTGATACATATTTTTTCGTCCTGAAGACACTTTACTGCATAACATAGAATCCAGAGACACGTTGTCTTGTTTAAAAGTTTATACTTTCATTTTAATAAGGAAAGGTGAAGTTGTGAATGAATAATTGGAGCGTATTAATTTAATACTTTCTCAAAATCAATAAATAAATTAGTCAAGAACTATACCTAATAGTAATAAATTATTACGTTCAAAAATCCAAATTAATAGCTCCAGTAGTTTTCCAGGTATTAAAAAAAATATTATTTTTTAAGACATTTCAACACCTTTGTATCTCGTTTTGGCATTTTTGGCCATACGTTGATTATTAACACAATATCTGGATGCCCGAGCTTTGCTCGGATGAGTTCAAAAAAAATAGTACTTAAAGTTCACATTTTATCAAAATCGTTAGTCGTTTTTAAGAAAAAAAATTACATACCTATAAGTAGATAATATTATTATACGTCAGTATACGCATACTACATAACGTATGTACCTACATATTTTATATAGGTAATGTAAAAGTAATATACCTATTTATTTAAATATTAGTTAAAAAAATAACAACAATAAAATCTATAAAACATAATTATGTAAGTATAATTATGTTTAGATTTTATTGTTGTTATTTTTTTACTTTTCAAATAATTACTGATTATTTTAATAAGTTAAAGATTGACTGTCAGAGTAATTTGACATTAATAATGAAAATAGTTTGTTTTTTCCAAAGCCTACTCACCATACGACACTGTTTTATAACGTTAAGAAAACTGTTTTTTAAAATGATAAAATCGATAAGAAAACGATTTTTTCCAGGGATGAGACCTAGCTAGATCGATTTTTTGCCCCCCGAAACCCCTTTTCGGTAAATTTGATCAAAATCGTTAGAGCCGTTTTCGAGAAAATATTTATATAGGTTCATAGGTACACATATATATACAAGATTTGTTCGTTTAATAATATAGGGATTCGGTGCTCATTACTCGAAATCGCATCATGCACAGTCGACCGCATAAACTCATGCCTCGATTTCACGTCATTCATCCTTGTAGTTGTGGTAATTGTGACGCAAAATCGAGTTATGAGCCTCTGCAGTCAACTGCGGACTGCGCATGACGTGAAATCGAGTTTTGAGTCTCTGCGATCGTTTGCGCATGACACGATTTCCAGTCATACGCACTGAACGCGTTAAGTAATCTATCTACTTTCTAAGTTTGTTACACTTATTATAGATCACTCTGTATATAGTTACAATTTTCGTTCAGTATAAAATATTATTTAAGATTCCACTGTCATGATTTACAATTATGGATTAGCTATGAGCCCATATATTAAATTTGGTTCGAAAGAATAGCTTTCAAATTGGCTTTTATACTAAGGAAATTACAAATCGTACGCTTCGATTGTCAAAATTAAATGATTTAAAGATGAAAGATTCAATATCAGGACTTTCACAGAATATATTATTAAATTAAACTTTCGATTACGTAATGGATGTAATAATCTAGATTCGCGGTGTGTACATTTTTTAAATAATAAATATTGTTCTACAATAATTAAATATCGTGCATAATTGATTTTTTACGGTGTGATTATTACATTCTTTAATCCATTTTTAGTGTTCCGTACCTCCGTATTGAACCTTATTACTCTGCCTACGATGTCCGTCCGTCCGTCTATCACAGGGCTCTACCTCACAAACGCTAAGAGGTAGCTAGTTAAAATTTTCACAGATTATGTGTTGTTGTGCCATGAATCCTGGCAAATTATATTTAGAATTAAATAAATTATCAATTAATTTTAATAAATTAATGTTGTTATACGTTCACAGTACAGTTTAATAGCAGACTGCTGGTCGTCCTGCAACTATATTGCACTATATGCGCGTTCTGAATAACATTCGCATGGCTTAGCGGTACAGCGTTTGACTGGAGATCGAAAGGTTCTTGGTTCGATCCTAGGATTCGGATTGTAATATTTTTGTTTGTTTTTTTTCATCAAATATTATGTTAATACAGTCGACTCTTGTTAATTCAAACCTGCGATAATTCGAACCTCTCTATAATTCAAAGTTATCACGAGTTCCCTACAAAATCTCTTTATATTTCGTACTAAATCAATACATTTTTATGCACTTGGTAATTCGTACGAAAAAATCATTGCTATATAACAAAACGACGCGTTAATTCGAACTCATCGGCGTCCAACACTCGACAATTCAAAGTTGCAGAGAGAAAGAGGCGGAAAGATTGTAAGTACATACATTTTGCGACAAGTTCAAACTTGTATCAACGTTTGTTTGATGAGCCTTTGTTTTTCTGACTTTGTTCAAGTGGATGAAGATGTTGCTGTCTCAGGTTCACTAACCGATGGCGAAATTTTATCTGCGACAGATACGAATGAAAAAAGCAACGATAAAGATGAAGACGATACATCAGAACCTTTGGCAGAGGTGTCAGTTAAGGAAGCAAGATCCTCATTCGATACCTTACAAAGCTTCTCTCACAAATTTCGAACCATTTGATATTTCAAACACTCGAGTTTCGAATTAACGAGAGTCGACTGTATATTTTTTTTACTTTAAAAATGTTTAATTAAATTATTTTTTGCCATACCCATAGCTGCTTTTCACTTCATTTTCAGTATTTTACAAAAAAAATTTACAGTTCATTTGTGTCGCCAACTTCACGTCTATAGTAGGCCGAGGCACGCAAAGGAGTTAATAGCGAGCAGGTCAGGCGAATCACTATGGAAATGGCTTGTTTTCTCACACTATAGTGTGGGAAAGATACGTTCCCGCCGAGGGTCCCGCACACCGGCCTGTCAAAAGTCACTTTACATGCATGTAAAGCAACTATTTTATAGTGTGCATGGCAAAAATAAATATTGGAACGGTATCTCAGAAACCATACGTTATGAATATTTTTTCACGTTTCGGTATGGAGAGCTCGCCTGCTAAGCTTATGTACACTTATTTTAGTTACATCCAGTATACAGGCTATATTATATACTATATGTAAAAGAATGATTATTTTTCACGACACCTGTGGATAGTATTAAACGCATCAGTGCGACCCTAGTGTGAATATCATTATAAATATGTCACAAAATAATGACACGGCATTTTTATATTTCATATTTTATATCAATTTGTGAATACGTATAATGTATATATTTCAGTACTAAGTTGCGATATGCGCATAGTGTCTTTTTAGTGTATTTGCCATATGGCACATACACTATTAGCGTCGGTCGGATGGCGGGACCTAGGGGCCGGACCAAAATTTCTCGACGTTTCATAGCCTCCTGAACACTGGCACCATTTTTGGAAATGTCTATTTATATATATATATATATATATATATATATATATATATATATATATGTGTACGGGCTATAACTTTCGAAAGAGTTAATTGATTTTGACGAAATTTGGTAGGCACGTTGGAATCTATCACCGCACGAAGCCTATTTAAAATGGGCCCAATCGGACCATATTAAGGGTGGTTTTTAGGGGTTGAAAAATGTTTTTGGGCCCAAAAATGCCGAAAAAATTCTCATAATCGTTTCAAAATTAAAATTTAACCCTTTAGTAATGATTAAAATGTGCTGCTAAAATTTTAATAAAATCGGCCCGACAGGACCGGACTTACAAATTTTATGAAAACACTAGTTTGCGGAAAGTGCTTTACTTACTGAAGGATGTATTTAATTTGGTACCGAGGTTGCATCGACAAAAATATTGAAATTAAGAAAAAAAATATTATTTTAAGGGATGTATTAAGGGGTTAAATTTTTTTTTTGTTCAAAAACAAACTTAAGTTCACATAATAAAGCCACAATTATTAGCAAATACACTATATTGTCGGCAGGGTTTTGACACTGCGACCCGAGTTTTTTTTTTATTTATTGTAGATTATAGACGCGTCGACATCTCAGGTCATTAGCGTCTTTCAACTACACTAAATAACAACTATCTTAAAACTAAATAACATCACAAAACATCCATGAGCGCAGGTGGGATTCGACCCCACGGCAGTCCAGTCCAGAGGTTGCGGCACTAAGCACGCTAACCACTAGGCTATACTGCCCTCCGCATAGTGTCGAATGAAGTCACAACGTATTATATAAATTACTAGTTGTACCCGCGGCTCCGCTCACGTGCATTTCGAACTGCTGCTATAAGTTATTTTCGACATAATAGCCCAGTCATTTTAGACATAAAAACGACCAATCTACGAAAAAAATCGCGAGGACAGTGTAGTGTAACGGTTAGCGTAGCAGGCCTTTAGATCACACTGTCGTGGGTTCGAATCCGACCTCAGCTCATGGATGTTTTGTGATGTCATTTAGTTTTAAGTTATTCGATTTGATGTAATTAAAAGACGCTAATGACCTAAGATGTCGACGTGTCTATAATCTACAATAAATAAATAAATAAAGAAAAAATTCGCAGTTAGCTCAATTTTTGTATCTTACACCTTCATTATGGTGTTTTAAAAAACGTGTAGAAAGTCACCATCGACATCGTGCCGGCGTTGCCAGATATTTGAGATTCAAGGTCACGAAAAACGGTTTTTTGCTGAGTTCTCGGTTCCGTTGCATTTTTAGTAAAAAATGGTTATTATCAATCTTGTAGAGAACAAAATTCTTAGCAACTTTTGTATAAACATTTTCTTTCTACGATTCGTTTTACTTATATAAGTACCCGCGGCTTCCTCCCCCTCGATTCGTTCATTACGGGATTATGCTGCTCCTGATGACCTAACATTATGATTTCTAACTTTGATTTTAAGTTGGACTTTAAGCTAACAATTAATAATAATTTTATCGAAATTAATGCAGTCGTTCTCTAGTTATACAGGGTGTTCGGGTAAAGGTATTCAGAAATGCAAAGGCATGCAATGCTCATCAAAATAAGTCAAAAAGTTCATATAAACATATGACCAAAAACGCACCCTTAGGGAAGCAAAGGCTCTTAAAGGAGTTCAGATGAAATTGGTTTTTTTCTATTATTTGGAGAACGGTAAAAGATAAATAGACAAATTTCTGGGCATTTACCTAATTTTTCAGGCTGAATAAGATGGGCCAGTTCATTTTTGGTTATCAAAATCTGGGGCGTCTCTTTCGGTAGGGGGGAGGGTCATTTTACCCTGTAACTTTTTTTTGTTTCAAATTTTTTTCTATTTTTACCATAAATTGTCAATTAGTAGATATTTCTATGTCCGAAAGGTATTTTTTGTTTAAATCGATATCGGTTACAGTTTTCGAGTAAATCGAGTTTTAACGTTCGCAGAGAATATTAATAAATTATACCTAATTTGTAAAAGATGGCAATTTTCAAATCCAATTTACTTAAAAACGGTTGGCGATATCGATTAAAAAGAAATGTCTTAAAAACAAAATAAAATATAGTTACTTCTTACCACAACAGTTTTATTGAAGGAAGTACATTTCGAAAGCTAAGCTTTCATCTTCAGCGAACACTACATGAATCAACTGTTGTGGTAAGAAGTAACTATATTTTATTTTGTTTTTATTCCAACCACAGTGCTCATATATTATATTTTTATTAAGAAATGTCTTTTTTACGTAAAAATGTCCACAAATTTTAAATTTATAGAAAAAAATGAAAAAAAGTTGCAGGGTAAAAAGCTTTTGCTCCCCCACCCTTAAAAGGGCTTATACTTCCCTAAGGGTGCGTTTTAGGCCATACGTTTATATGAACTTTTTGGCTTATTTTGATGAGTATTACATGCCTTTGAATTTCTGAATACCTTTACCCAAACACCGTGTATAAGCAAACAAACATGCAAACAGACAGGCGTCAAACTGACAGATAGACGTTTTTTTTTTCGAAAATGCGATATTTCTAATTGACACTAATTATTATAAAGACTATTCGTAAAAGAAATTTATAAAAAAATTACAGGGATTGAGAGAACAGTATGGCTATGTATTCGCATACCGTATAATAATAATAATAATAATAATAGTTTATTTGTATACTAGGTAATAAATTATACATAGTTACAAAAATAGTCAAAATATATATAAAATTTACAAAAAATCTAAGAAATTATATAGACACAAATCATTAAGAATTTTTTTAACTTGATTTATGAATGCCGGTTGAGGCAATGATCTGGTGGCTATGGGTAACTTGCTATAACATTTTGGATCCCAGAAATTAGGGCCATTTGTTAATTTATTTAACCTGTATGAAGGAATTCTGATATCCGCTCTATTTCTGATGCTATAAGAGTGTACGCTCTCAACAGTTTCAAACTTGGTTATATTTTCTCTGATGTATTTTAAATTTTCTAAAACAAACAGGGAATGTAAAGTTAAAATGCCATGTTCTTTAAATAATGGTTTGCATGTAGCCCTGGAATTACTTTTTGTTATTATGCGTATAGCCTTTTTTCGGAGACGAAACACTCTTATTGCATCAGGAGCAGCTCCCCATAATAGAATACCATATATCATGTTCGAATGAAATAATCGATAATAAATGTTTAATACTGTTTTAAAAGATACATATGCAGATATTTTTCGTAAAATAAAGATGATTTTCGAAAGTTTATGGCACAAATTATCAATATGGGTTTTCCATTTTAAATCACTGTCTATATATACTCCTAAAAACTTTACAGATATTTTTTCTTTGGGAATGCCGTATGGCAGAATGCAATGCTGAGTTTTTTCTTTATTTAATAATAATTTATTGGCTGTAAACCAGAACGCACTCTTATATTAATAGCCATGCTTTCTTCACTTGCGAGTTTTTACCATATAACAAAAATAGTAGTTCTATTCGTGATGTGTTACATTATTGCATTCTACATTCGGTATAATTCAATCCAGGTTTCTTGTCTGCCCATTACAGCAGAACGTATTAATCTCCATGAGAAATCGTGCAGGTTATTTGTTATCGGCTAAACACGATATAATAAACATAAAATGAAGGACTGTTGATGGATGATTTATCGGTTACATGTTGTAATTACATGGAAAAAGTACAAACACTTATGTATATTATATCGCTGGGTAAATTTAAGATTGACAAATTCACTAGTAGTTCATATAGCAGCTAATATTGAAATATGTAAGCTTAGTTGTCTAGTGATCGTGAAAAATGAAGAGGTACTTAACTTTTACTATATATTAAAGTGTATATTAATTATTTGATTTTTCATAAGCAAACTGTGTTGCTTTAGATAAGTTTAAATTGGAAGGTACAATAATCTTCCACTTAGAGCTGTTGTATAGTTACATGAAAATTGTACGCCAAACACTAATTAATGTTGTTGATATTTACATATAGTACATAATTTTTAGTCGTCATTTAGTATACTTGCATGGAATATTTTTAAAAGCTTTTGTTAACTTTATATACTTATCTGTCTGCTACTAATTTTGCAATCAAAATTTCGACTAGTTCTAATTGAGCTAGAGCTTTGAAATTTCGCACACGTGTATAAGTCATATATAAAATATAATTTCCAAGGAAAATTATTTTTAAATATAAGAGATTAATGGGAACTTGGACCGTGGGTTGATTGAAACTCAGTTAAAGTTTTAATTCGCAACGTTTCGTCTATATTTTAGACTTCTTCAGGCTCTTAAAACATAACACGAGTATGTCAGTAATAATCTGTAGTCATCATTTTAAAAAAAGGAAAAAAAAAAAATTGTGTCTGTTGAACAAATGAATTTTAATGAAATTATTATGATCAATTATTTCAAAAGGATTGTTGAATATTATATTATCGCTGTGAATGAATGATGACTACAGATTATTACTGACATACTCGTGTTATGTTTTAAGAGCCTGAAGAAGTCTAAAATATAGACGAAACGTTGCGAATTAAAACTTTAACTGAGTTTCAATCAACCCACGGTCCAAGTCCCATTAATCTCTTATATATAGTTACGATGGACATGACAACTAATTACATTATTTTTAAAAGTGAGATTATAAAATTCAATGGGATGCCGTCAAAATGTTTATGTCTAGTTTAGGGTGTAGCAGCACAAAAAGGCTGGGAACCACTGGTATAAACGTTATCTGTATACTATATGTGCATTAAAAGTCTCCCTCTTTAATATCTTATCGACGACATTATCTACAATTATTAGCTCTATTTGGGGTGCTTTTAGAGGAACTAAAATACTACTTAAGTGTGTAAGTTTTCACGGCCGGCGTTGTTCCAAATCTTCATAGTTTCAGGGCTTGCAGGTAGTGTTGCCGTCTAGACAAGACAAGACAAGACTTTCAAAGTCTTTCTTGTCTTGAAATATCAAGACAAGACTTTACTAAGTCTAAGTCTAGATAAAAACAACTCTTGTCTTGTCTAATATCAAGACTCTAGATTATTTTCAAGAGTCTAGTTTTCTTTAAATGCGCGCGCATCCTGGGTTTTGTGGTGTGAGGACTATCAGATACATGCGACTAGGGATAGCCGTCATCCTCGTTTAGGATTGGTCGGTTATCCCTACTGCATCCGCAAAATTCGCAGCTTCTGTAGAGACAGACAGCCCTGTAAGAAGTATAAGTCAACCTTTTTAGTTGATACGAGCAGTGAGTAACGTCAATTTTACAGAAACTTCGTACCTAACTAATAAGTACCTACCCTCCAGTGACTATGAGAGTAAAAAAATATATTTTTAACCAACTTCAAAAATAAGGAAAGTTCTGTTTTTCCTTTGTATGTAGGTACCTATGTATGTGTGTATGTGCGCGATGTACACGACCGATTTTTACTATTCTTTTTTTATTTAATAGGGCATACCTTGGGGATGTTCTTATATAAATTTTACTTACATCGGTTCAGTAGTTTAAAAAAGCCACTAAAAAAAGAGGAACATAATATAATTTTGAGGTCAGCGTCAATTTAATAAAATATGAAAAGTTTTAGCAATTAAATTGGCGCCGACCTCAAAATTTTATTATTTTCCTTTTTTTTGTGACTTTTTGAAAGAGGTTTAATTTTTTTATTTATTTTTATTAATAATAATAATAATAATAATAATAATAAAACTTTATTAATGACTGTAGACACAGTGTAAATAGCGTCATATAAAAGTTACATATCAAATTTTTTAAAAATAATCTTGAATACTATATATGCATCTTTCTGCAAGGTAAGATTTTAAGGTGTGCTTAAATTTTTTAAAATTGCTTATATTTTTTATTTCTGTTGGCAAATGATTATACAATCTACCACCAGCATATCTAGGACATTTAGTAAAATAATAATTTGTAAAAGAGTCATTATATATTAAGTTTTTTTGTCTAGTTTCATAATGATGCACTTCAGAAACACAGTCAAGATGAGAAATATTCTTTTTAACATAAAGTAAAATCTTAAGCAGATAAATAGAGGCAACAGTTAATATAGAGTTGTATTTGAAAATTGGTCTGCATGTTTCATTGCACTTTAATTTAAATATTGCTCTAATGATTCTTTTCTGTATGACGAAAACTCTTTGAATGTCACATGCTTGACCCCAGACAATGATATTGAAACTTAATTTTGAATAAATTAAGGAGTAGTAAATGTTCAGAAGTTGTTTTACATTTAGAAAGTTACTTAGCGTCTTAATTATATAGTAATATTTATTTAAGTTAGAACAAAGGGCATCAATATGAAAATTCCATTTCAAATTCTGGTCAATAGTTACTCCCAAGAAACTAGCTTTTTCAGAAAGTTCAACATCATTACCTTTAAGAGTAAGGTTAAACTTAGGGATATTACGCTTTTTATGAAAGTAAATACATTTAGTTTTCTCTGCATTTAGCACTAGAGAGTTTTTGTAACACCAGGTTTCAAATTCCTTAAATATTTCATTAATTTTTATTTCCAATTCATCTACTGTATTGGCTGACACTGCAACAGACGTATCATCCGCATAAATAATAATCTTACCCAGATTTATATGTTGAGGCATATCGTTTATAAATAAAGAAAAAAATAATGGCCCTAGAACGGAGCCCTGAGGCACACCTAAAACAATTGGAAACTCATGAGACGTACTATTGTTTACATTAACCCTAATGGTTCTGTTTGACATAAATGATATTATCCAAGAACAGATATTACTACGAATACCTAAAGCATTTAATTTAATTTTAAGAAAGTCTGGATTGACACAATCAAATGCACGGCTGAGATCAAAGAACATTCCAGCAACATGTTTACCATTATCTAATTCTTTTAAAATATAATCAATGAAAATAGGTACAGCAGTTTCAGTTGAGCGCTCCGGCCTAAAACCATGCTGTTCTGGTGCAAGTAAATTATATTTTAGTACATAATTCATTATACGATTACTAACACATTTTTCAATAATTGTTGAAAAAACTGATAAGAGTGAGATAGGTCTATAATTTTCAATGTTCATTTGATCACCTTTTTTAAATATTGGCTTAATTAAACAATTTTTTAAACGTCGTGGAAACCATCCAGCCTTTAAAGACAGATTTATAATATAGACAAGTGGCTTAATAATAAAATTATGAGCTAGTTTTACCAATTTTCTAGGAACGTCATCAATTCCAGACGAACTGGAATTGGTTAGGTCACTAATAGCCCTGATAACATCATTATCAGTAATTTCAGCAATGTACATACTGTTTACAGTATCTTTATGTGTTGTACATTCATTACAATTAAGATTTAGGTTCGAGCTTTCAACTGTATGTTCTGCAATTGATGAGAAGTATTCTCCAAATGAATTAGCAATATTAGTTTTATTATTAATTATACGACCATTATAATTTAGGCAGAAATCATCTACTTTCTTTGTATTCTTTTCTGTAATTTGATGAACTATTTGCCATAATTGACGATTACTGTTACTTTTGTTGTTTATTTCTTTTTGAAAGTAGATTTTTTTTGCGTCATAAATCATTTTTGTGTGCCTCTTTTTCATGAATTTATAGTATTCTATTAAATTTTGATCATTAGACATTTTACATAGATGATATAAGTTTTTGAGATTTTCTGAATCACAGATAATTTCATCAGTTACCCAACTTTTTTTATGCGACATATTGTTTTCAACTACTTTTCTTTTAGGGCAAGCCATATTTAAACACCATGAAAACAGAGCCCAAACAATTTCAAAAGCTTCATCCACATTGTAGGTAATATAAACCTCATTCCAGTTTGTTGCAGAAATTAACGAAATAAAATAAGTAACATTGTTGTTATTTAGTAACCTTTCCCAATAATATCTTTTTATATTAGTTTTTTCACCAATATCAATATCACAGATTTGGGCAGCATGGTCATCTATAATAATTAGATATCTATTTATTTAGTTTATCTAGACTCTTGAAAATTGTCTAGAGTTTTGGCAAGAGTCTTGTCTAGATAAAGCAAGTCTTGTCTTGTCTTGAAAATTTCTAGACAAGACTTTAGGAAGTCTTGTCTTGAAAATCTAGACAAGACAAGACAAGAGTCTAGAAAGTCTAGATCTAGACGGCAACACTACTTGTAGGCCGTGGTCCAATGGTATTTCTACCTGTCGTTTTGTCAACAACTGCGGTAGAAATTTTCAAAGGCGATGTGGCAGCGATCGAAGTGTCCTGCTTGGCGGATTAAACTCGATTTATATTATCCGGTCAGACACGACGCGGAAACGTAACGTTTCCGACAAGACAAACATTTTTACATGCATTTCAAATACGAATATTTATACTTAGCGGATCCCGTCCGTTCAGACACGTATCAATACTCATATTTGAATTGCATGTAAAAATGTTTGTCTTATCGCTACGTTCCCGCGCCGTGTCTGACCGGATAATATAAATCGACCCTTACTTGTGAGCCTTGTCCGGCGTCACGTCAGGAAACTGGTCGTGCCATTTTTTTTGATCATTTGAAAATTATTTGATAAATTTTGTGTGTGATTGGTCTGCAAGCTACGTTATGAGTAATAAATAGTAAATAATTAAACAAATACCTTTGTTCCATCGTGTTACTTTTTTTTATGTATTATGATGCGTTTCGGCAACAGGTGCCATCTTCAGATAAAAAATAATTATGAAATATCACATGGGTTTCTTTAAATAATTTAAAGACAACCATGTGACTGATTCTTAAATAATTTTATATGAAGATGGCAACCTGTTGCCGAAACGCGTCATAATACATAAACAAAAAAGTCGCACTACGGAGCAAAGGTATTTGTTCAATTATTTACTAATTATTATTTATTTATTTAATTTATTTAACTTATTCAATTTATTTCTTTATTTAATTACTTATTTATTTATCTCTCAAAAAATAGTACTTGGGTTCTCTTAGAGCACTCCTTTGACGATTCTGCCTAAGGAGTGCAAAATATAACAAGAGACAGAATAATTTTGACGCAACAGTACTATACTATAAATTATATAAAATGTTAAAAAAACTCATAGAAATAATAATTGTATATAATGGAATTAAATTTCGGTCCATTCTTTAATTCTAACTTTAATTGAATTTTGTTTTTTACCTTAGAATTTTATGCGAGAAAAGAGTTGGTTGTTTCTTTATGTGTAAACCTCAGAACAGAGATAGCTTTAGAAACAGCATATCACATCGCTTGCGAAGCCACAACTATAGACCAAAGTACGACCTTTCAGACACATTATGATTAATCGTTACTTGTATTTTGTAGTGTTAATTACTCTTTATGTCGTGTTGTATGCCTGGATGTTGCAATAGGCTCCAAAGCGCTTATGAAAAATCAAGGTGTATCTTATCATTGCAGTAAGTTAAAATATTTTATTATGTTTTCAATTGTTTCAATTGTTCTGTGCACTTCTCGACTGGCTTCAATTGTACTTACTCATAAACTGTTATATGCTCCTTCTATAACTATCTCTGTTCTGAGGTTTAAAAACATTTTATTTCAGAAGTAAATAACACGATTCCCACATTTTTCATTATAATGATGTCTCTTAAATATATGGAATGAACACAACAAGTAATAAATTATACGCATTTCAAAAATCTTATAAAAGCTGTCACTGCTGAGAGCTTTTAAAATGTTTCATATTTAAAAACAAAAGAGTTTAATTTAAATGGGAGCACGTTATTTATTGTCAGCTTTGTGCTATTGTCATTATAATATTTAATTCAGAAGTACGATGCAATTATATTAACATGTAAATAAGAAACCTCCGATGAAAAGTTAAAGCTTTATACCAGGAATAGCCAACAAGTCGATCGCGAAGTGATTTTTGGTCGATCATAATTCATAACCGACAGAAGACAATTTCGACACTCAAACTCAACTAAACGCAACAATTAGTTGTATTGTAAAAACATATTGCTGCAGGTTATAATTACGGATTTCTTGCAAATATGGTAGAAGTACGGGATTGATGGTGGAGGTGCAGAATTGGAACGCTCTTATTTTCTGTAATTATATTTCATAATATTATTTGTGACGGTTGGGACTTATATGAAATAACTTATTTAGTCTCAAAAAAGTTTAATTTTTAATGAGCTACCTCCTCGGAAGTTAATAGGAAATAAAAAAGTTCTGGGATTAATTGCACAAATAAGTATCAAATAAATTTCAAAATCATTGAGGAAAATACTTTGTATAATTATATTATATAATATTTAAAAACTTTAGCCTTTAATTAAGTGCTCTTTTCTTATAAAATTTGTCATTTGCGTCGGTTTTTATTTTACGTTTTTTGTTAACAGATGTTAAGAAAACCAAACATCATTAACAGCGGTTAAATATTATAAAATTTCACCTATATATAACCGTTTTTACCAGTGAAAATAAATTTATATTATATAATGGGAAACTTTTAATTTGAACTGTTTTGTTAAGATTGCGTAATTTACTTGCGAGTAAAAAGTTTTCATTGTTTTGCTTACATTATTTTCGTTTTTATAAAGAATTTGCCATTGCGTTTAAAGACACGTATACTTTTGTTAGAAACGAATGCGTCGTCTTACGAAATTAAGAAAAAATTTGAGAATTTAGATTTTTCTAAAAATATTATTTTTAATTCGGTAGTTTGTCTACAATAGGGTCGTCCCGCGTATCAAAATTTGATAATTTCTTCATACATAAACATATAATGTAAACCAACTTTTTTGTTTTTACTTCCTTCCTCTTAATAGCAAACAAGAATTAAAAAAAATGTGTTCATTTCAAACGGATCAGCTTAACCGCCATATGATGAAGTAAAAGCCAGACACACGTCCACGCATAGATAAAGATAGGCATGTCTATGGAAAGAGAGGATTTCTTCTTCGTCAGTCGTAACTCGTGAAGATTCTAAGTTAACTTCTAGCTGCCGGCTTGTCAACTGTACATAAACAAATCAGTGTACTACATTCTCTCTCTTTATCTATAGATCAGTGGGCGTGATTCAACTACAGCAGCCAATCAGAGACGGCTGTGTGAATGATGTATTCCGTGGTGGTATAATTCTATGTTTAAAATTACATTGAAAAATATACGCACTTTTTTTTCTTCCGACAAATTCTCAGAAAAATTGTTTTATTATCAATTTCAATCTGTAATGTAGATTCCAACCCGAAACAAAAAAAAAATTCGACTGACGACCAGTCCTATACTTCCCACCTAGTAAATATTTGCAAAAAATAAACACTCTTTTTTTTCTTTGAAAAAAAGCATGGCCCTCTTTTTTGTGATCTACTGATGGCTAGTAATATAGCAAAAATCATGGTTACCTTGATTTACGTACAATTTTCTTTTTTTAGTAAAATATTTTTTTCTCGAAAACTATACATTTTAGAGAAAAAAAATATTTACATTTTTTTCATATTATAACATCTAGAATTCATTTATATTTTTTTTACCTATGTTAATACGTGACATTGAGAACGTTTTTTTTTTAATATCTCAGGATCCATTGAACCGATTTGACTCAAAATCTAATCAGATCTAAGTTAAAGGCTGATAAACACAATAGAACAATCGGCATGGCCGTATTTTTTTCCGTTTTTACGATATCGAAGGCGAAACATTGACCACATACACACACAAACACACACACACACACATATACAGACATCAGTCAGAAAATGATCTTAAACGATTGCTAGGGTCTCAAAACGTGAAGATCTGTTAAAATCTCGAAATATTTTTTTCGGACAAAATCCATTATTTTCCTACCATAGTAGAGGTGGGAAGTAAAAATGCTGGAGGACACTATTTATAGGAAAGATTAGAAAGGAAATAGTATGTCAAAAAATTAACAACTGTTGACTTTTTGATAAAAATGACTAATAAAACGTATTCGTATCCTTAGAGCTTGAACTAAAAAGCCTAAACAAACCCTGATTCACATACAAAAATGTTTAGGGTAACCTCACAGGCCACAGGGTAACCTATATGTTTTTATCAAACATAGTTAGCCCTCAAAGACCCTACATACGAATTGTTAAAAAAATTTATTTACTATAAAACAGTACGGCACAAAATAAATTTGCAATTGCATATACGTCATTATGTAAAGATATCTATACACATAATAAAAGTGTCCGTAATTTTAGAATTTTCGCAAAATTTATTTACGAATGTTCTTTATAATAATTGCTGTCAAATAAAAATATCGCATTGTCGAAAAACATTCCCTGTCTGTCGGCATGTTTATTTGCAACAATGTTGTTAATATTTGTTTACTAATTTTATATAAAATCGATGCAACTTGAAATAATTGTAAACTTTGAAACATTTTACTTTAAACATTTAATTTGAATGACAAATAGCAGAACCCGTTTTGTACAAATAGAGGAAGAGCAAAACCGCGGGTACAGCTAATATTTAAGATATCTTTAAATGAAATGTAGATTTAAAAAGCTACACAATTTTTGTATTCGTCTACGCCACTGCAGATAGAAATGGTTGAAACGTGTCACTAGGTAAATAACCTAAAGAGAATATTTAAATAAGACATCATTATTATTATTATATAAGATTTTGCTTTAAATTTTCAATTTATTATAATATATTCTTTTTGTTTTCTCAAACATGGTAATTTACAAAGCTCATTAGATTATTTTACATGAAGGTATCAAAATACATGCTTCTTGCCATACCCACTACAAAATAGCTACTTTCCATGCATATACAGGATGTTAAAAAAAGAGTGTAAAGTATTTAAAGAGGTAATAGTATGGACCAAAATAAACAAAAAAGTCTTAGTAAACATGGGTCCGCAAACTAACGGTTTCGGAGATATGGAAGTGGGCGGACCTGTATTATGGCTTGCAAGATCGCCTGATTACCCTCTATTTCTTTTTTTGGGGATATTTGAAAACATTATAGTCTATGGTACTCCTGTAAATAGCCTCGATGAGCTGCAGCTATACGAATTAATCAAAAATGCCAACAAATCCGAGCCAATGAGGGGGTTTTAGAAACAGTTCTAATATCTTTCAGGCAAAGATGTCGTGCCTGCTTGGAAATGGAAGGAGGGCACTTTGAACATCTTATGTAACTTTATTTTTTGGTTTTACTAGAAGCTTATTTTGTTTGTTTGTACATAATAAATAATTGCAAATAAATGTTTCAAAAAAGAATAACCTTCCATATCTCCGAATCCCTTTTTTACGAACCCATGCTTACTAAGACTTTTTTATTTCTTTTTGTCCATACTATTACCTCTTTAAATATGTTCCACTCTTTTTTTAACACCCTGTCACATCAATTTTCTGAGATTACCGTCGTATAACATTTCGGGATGAGGAGTGTCATGGAACAGTTCATGACAACAGATAATATTCTTTATCTAAGGTTGCCAATGCTAATTTATATTCATACTCTATGGTTGCGCGCTCGTTTTAATTCCGGTGCGACGTAATTCATTATCATTGCCAAGTGCCTCTTGTGATCGGCTTGATGTCGATTCTTTCTAGTTTGCTTGAACCGCGGCTCGCAGCCAGTATCGCCGAGACGGAATCACATATCTCGGGACGAGCTGGGGTTTTATGGATAATTATCGCCCATCGGAGTCCCCCAGAGCTTTAATTATCTTCAATTAATCAAAAACAGCTAAGTAGATATTTGTAAATAATTTAGAACTAATATAAGTGATGAATGAATGTTGCGTGAAAATTATAAGCATGAGTTTATAACATGGCCGTCTGCCATTTTAGAATAAAAATTTCATAAAGGTAAAATAAATGATTAATGCCGTCAGCAGCGTCATTTACGATATTACGTTTAATTACAGATAAAATTTAATATATAAAATTTAATATTTTAATATAACCTGTTGATCAGTGTTGTATTTTAAAAATACACCGACCACGTGTATGATAATAATTGTGGAATAAAATCTGGATATATTTTGCCAATCATATACAATCAATTCATGGCATAGTTGTATTTTAACAGAATTGAATTTAATATAAAATTAATCAAAGATATTTTGATTCGCACACGCGATTTGATAATCAAAATAATATGGCCTTAACAAACCAATGTATAGTAGAATGAAGTATCACCAATTTGGTATATCACCAATCTTTACAAATTGGTGGAATTTGTTAATGAATTAATAGAGATAAGATTATACTGTTCTTTTGATCGATAATTTTAACCTATAAGAATCATCTGTCTATTTTCTTATGTCACAGATGGGTTATTCTCACCTGTGTTTAACTAAGGTAATTTTTCATTATTATCAACTAATTTTGGTTTCTATTGTGATCTAGTGTGTTTATAAAGAGATAGCACCATTATTGATTAATTTTTCATGTAACTTTGGTTGCCTAATACACTGGGTCTACACATTAACTCTAATTATGCATTTTTATAATTGATAAAAATTGTTCAGTACCAATCTGAGATTTTGATACAGATAGAGATTTGTAAATTATAATGCTCTTCAGCGGTTTTCAACTTTTTAATGTGTTGAGTTAAGCAGTATGTCTGTTTAACTGATTTAAATTGTTATTGCAGTAACGTTTGTGATTTGTAAAATTCTTGTTAAATTTATAGCAAGTTAATATATTATGATTGTTAAAGATACATAAAATTGTTTTTTTTCATGTATGAATGAATTAATTGATGAGAACCTTTGGATCTGAATAAGTTTAGTGAAGATTGTTCGAATCAATCTAAGACATTTTTGTTCAACTAAGCATCTCTCACTGTTAATATTAGAACAGTGAACTTCATTAAAATAAGTATAACCTTTTGTAGAAAACATATTTCACTTTGTCTCGATAACAAGGACCCTCAATTGAAGTTCCACCCCTTTCTTTCAACACTTTGGACGAGTAAACATCCAAAGATAAATTAATGTGGGGAACCCAACCCTACCTTTATGCTGATAAACTTCGAACATCCAAATTCAGTTATAATTTGTAATTGTCGACAGCATAAAAATTATTCCACCACATAATAAATGGCGACCGTGACAGGACACGATTGAGGACGATATTGTCGTTAATTTAATTTACAAATTGTGACAATCCTTTTATACGACGCGAAACCTGATTTGTTTTCTACCATGGCAGAAACACCTGATGGAACTAGAGCAAATTCCCCTACTTCGAGTATCGGAGAAGACGCTAATATAAATTCTTCTAGAACTGTTTTAGGTCAGACCACCGAGACGTTTGGAAGTCTGGACTGCAGTCGTTTATATCGCCTGAATGACGATGGGCGTCTGTTTCCGGTTACGATGGAACAAAGTCAACGGGTTAATGTGCAGACACACATCGATGCGACTGCAACTACATCCGTCCCTCAGACAACCTTTACAAATTCAAGAAGGTACGACACGTATCAAAATACTCACCAATCTGAACCAAATCTAACTCAAGCGGATAGTGCACCGAGTGTACAGTACACGACTGTGAATCATCCGCATGTGAGATTCACCGATAACTTCGGAACACGGATGACCTCGGGGAGTCAACTTCCGGAATTTAACAGCCTAGCGGGTAACTATCACGCGAGAAGGACAGGTATGTCAACAAATTTTTCTAATGGTAATGGTTGGTTTAATCCGAACATTCCGAACATAAATCTTAATAATACGAATAACCAAAATCATATTAATTGGGAGAATCTACATAATATTAACGGCATCGCCAATACTCCTTTCGTTAAAACTAGTCAAATTCAGATTCAGCTTCCGAAATTCTCAGGAGAAAGTTCGGAGAATCCGGTAGAATTTATAGACAAATTAGAAGCATATCTAAGGTGTACTCAGATTCCACCTCACTTACAATTATATCAAGTAGAGCAGACCTTCGAAGGTTCAGCATATTTTTGGTTTGACGAGTTTAAACATATGTTTAGTAATTTTGAAACATTCAAGGGTATTTTTTTGGAGGAATTCTGGGATTTTAACAGACAGCAAAAGGTTCGTCTGGAACTTTACACTAACCATTATTCGTCAAGTAAAGGACAAACTATGGCACAGTATCTATTGGAAAGCCATAAAAAATCTAAACAATTTTATCCGCCAATTGATGAAATGGAGTTTATTATGATTATGAAAAGGCACTTCCCTATTCACATACAAAGAGTTTTATTAACAGCACAATTAAGCTCGTTCTTAGATTTCTATAAATTATTAAAAGAACTTGATGATGTAGAATCACAGCGTGGTCCTAGTTTTCAAAAAATGGGTTCGTACAAAACGTCTCAGGAGCATGTTCCTATAAATAACGATAATACGACCTCAAAATTTAATAAAAATTCTTATGCTAAACCTCATACGATAAATGCGACAACAAATAAATATTCTACAGTTAAACCTTCCCCTCAAGTTCACTTCGTTGAAATGGATGTGGACGAGGAGGATTCATTCGAATTGGATCCAAAAAACTGGTTGGACCCCTGTCGAGACTCAGCCGCTGGACAGGGGAAAGATTAAATGTCAATTCCAGTATGGAAAATCTAAAATTAAATTCTCTATTAACTTCTAATTTGAAAAGCGATGAGATGCCATACATCAAAATTAATATAGGTAAATTTCACACAGTTGCACTTGTTGACACCGGAAGTCAGATTTCTGCTATTTCCAATGAAATGTGGGAAAATATTTCTAAAATTTATCAGATTCCATTTATTCCGGTTAAGAGTTGTAGAATTGTTAGTGCTGTTGGTCAAAGGAGTTCGGCCATCAAAAAACAGGCATTTCTTAATGTGACCTGTAATTTAATTAATTTTGAAATAAAAGCTTTTGTCGTAGACGAATTAAAATGCAGTATTATTTTTGGTGCTGATTTTTTGAACGATTACAATGCTCATATAAACTTTGATAATAGGGTTATACAATTTTATGTAGATAATCGCCTGTATACCGAGATTGACTTTCATAATATTGATGATAGGTCGTCTGATCTGGACCCTGGGATTTCAGGTGGGATCTCGAACGGGGTTGATCATCACGAAAAAACCGATTTATGTAACAAAGATTCAAATTTAATAGAGTCAATGAAATTTTCAATAAATAACCTCTCTGGATCTAATATGCTTTCGTGCGCCGATTCTGATTCCAGTATCGCGTCTTTAGATCCTAGTGACAAAAAGAGTAGTAAATTTGAGATACCGTGTGTTCGTGCAAATATGCATGGTCCACGACTATTCTCGTCGACGAAAAAACCATTGTATGTCGGACACGATGTACAAAATATTGATTTACCAGATTATAAGGTCAATGAACCTATATCTGGGAGTTGTAAATCTTCAGCTGTAAATTACAGTTTGAACGATTTAACTTTGATTCATGGCTTGCCCAGAATCACATCTTGTGGGTTGTCCGATACTTGTATCGACAACAATAATAAAAATATCAATCATTCTAGATTGAATGAATACGACGATCGAAATGTTTATACAGCTACATCTAGTTCTGGTGACGATTTCTCGATATCTGAGAAAAGGGGTCGCGACGGCGAAGCTAGTTTTAGGGAGCGTATCTCTCCGCGAAAAGAAAAAGTGCAAAATTTACCTTGTGCTGCTCTCTCGGTTAGAGATCTCGACTTGGAATCCCGGCGTCATGAGATTTTTAATAAAGTAGAAAATTTAGATTTATCTCATGATCAAAAAGCGACGCTAAGCAAATTGATTCATGATTATCGTGATATCTTTAGTGAACAACCTGGTTTGGCCAATTGTTACACTCATGATTTAAATATATCCGATACCTCGGTATTCAGGGGTAATCTATATAATGTTCCGTACAAACTTAGAGACGCGGTTACCCATGAGGTTAAAAACATGCTGGATCAGGGAATCATTGCCAGAAAGAATACAGCATATATTAATCCTATTCATGTTGTCCCAAAAAAGGACGGTAATATCCGACTAGTACTAGACGCTAGACAACTCAATAAACGTATTGCTCCCGAAACTAACAAACCTGAAAACATTGAAACGGTTTTACAACGCTTTGAAGCGATAAAATTTATGTCGGTTTTTGATCTGACAAAAAGCTTCTGGCAAATCGGACTTAATCCGGATCACCAAAAATATACTGGATTTTTGGTGAATGGCAAATCATATGTTTTTCAGCGGGTTCCCTTCGGAATTTCAACAGCTACTTCTGCACTTATTTGTTGTTTGCATGAAGCCTTGGGGGATCTGATGCATTCTTTCGTGATTAATTATGTCGATGACGTGTTAGTAATTTCTAGTAGTTTTGAACAACATATAGATCATTTGTCTAAACTTTTTGATAGATTACGTAGCGCCAATTTAACGTTGAACTTTGATAAAAGTGTTTTTTGTTCTGAAAAAGTAAAATTTCTCGGGTACATAGTTACCACTAGTGGCATATATCCCGACTCTGATAGAATTATGGCTATTCAAAATTTTCCGGTTCCAAGAAACAGAAGGAATATTCAACAATTTTTGAGATTGTGTAATTTTGATAGACGATTTGTAAATAAATTTGCAGATGTTGCCAAACCTTTATATGACATGCTGAAACAAAGTAAACTACCATTTCAGTGGTCGGAGGATAAAAATCGTGCCTTTAATGAATTAAAAAGAGCATTCACTAAAATTACTCTCTTACATCATCCTAAAACTGGTGCGGGATATTTTATCCAGACCGATGCCTCGCGTTATGCGATATCGGGCATACTATTTCAAATATGCGAAGACTCTTCGGTTAACATATTGGCCTTCTACAGTAAAATTTTACATCAGGCTCAGTTGAACTATTCATCAGTTGAGAAAGAACTTTTAGCCATCGTGGAAGCGACTAATAAATGGCATAACTACATTTATGGGGAGAACATCACTGTTTATACTGATTGTCAAGCCCTCTCTTTCGTTCTGAACAAAGGAAAATTTTATAATATTCGTATCTTGAAATGGGTACTTAAATTACAAGGTTATAATATTGACATAAAATATTGTCCAGGAAAATCAAACTTAGCTGCTGATTGCTTATCACGATATTTTCACCCCCACGATATTAGCGTAACTTCTAATGAAAATGAATTTCGTGTGTTTGGTATTATAAAGTTAGGTAATTTTAGTAATGCTAATCCATACAGTTGTATTTTTTCACAGGGTGTATTTGTTTCGCAGCGATGTGTGTCTGTACAATATGATATGTTCTACGATACGGTAAACGAGTGTAACCATAATAATTATTTATCCATTGAAATATTTTGCAATGATACCTACGGCTGTATAGATCCCTTTAATCATGATAACATCCGTGAAGTTGATAATTCTGCAGTGCAGAACTCTGTTTTCATATTTGCAATTTTTCCAAAAGGAGATTTAAAACAAATTTCTAAACTCATGACTCAATTAAAGGTTATGCAACAAGCTGATGAGACCTTAAGTCCAATTTATAATCGTCAAAAGACTGTAAATAATGATGATTCAGTCCTAGATTCTAATTCAACTTATATGATAAAAAATGATTATTTGTTTATATATGATACAAAGAAAAAATCTTGGAAATTGTGTGTTCCAAGCCAGATCGAGATGCGTTACATACGATTCTGGCACATATTCATGTGTCACCCAGGTGCGACTAAGCTTTACTTAGTCATGAATCCTTTTGTATCTATTAAGAATTTAAAAAATAAAGCTATCGAATGTGTAAACTCATGTTGGCCATGTTTAACAGCCAAGCACCCCACTGCCACTCTGCATGGTGGTTTTTATTCTGTAATATCCTATAATAAAAACGATTTGTTATCTATCGATATTGTTGGTCCACTCGTGCGCTCAGCCGGAGGTACCACTGTTATTCTTGTGATACTTGATGTGTTCACGAAATACATCACGTTGTACGCCCTGCGTAGGGCAACTACCAAAACAATTTTAACTAAATTGAGATTGAATTACTTTCCAGAACATGGTGTCGCGAAAAGGATTCTATGCGACAACGCCTCTATTTTCCGTTCGAAGAAATTCAGTGAATCGCTGTCGGAACTTGGTGTTGAGGTTACGTACACCTGCCCCTACACTCCGAAGGCAAATCCCGTTGAGCGATACAACAAGCAAGTTGGCACCTTACTGCGACTGTACTGCAACGTTCAACATACGCTTTGGAGTCGCCTGCTACCAAAGGTGGCGTTTGGGATGAATACGAATGTCAACCAATCGACTGGCGTTTCTCCGTTTGAATTGCAATACGACCGTAAACCTGATTTGTTCATGGTTAAACAAACCGATTTTCCACAACCCGTAGAAGACAACCCGACTGATCGAGAATCCATCAGAAGACGTTTAAGGCAGCTTGCCACAGAACGCCAGCAGTCTCATGAAGATACGAAGCCATCGGTGTCGTTTAGTTCAGGCGACATGGTATTTCTGCGCACGCACCCGCTGTCATCGGTGAATGATCGTCGGTCAAAGAAGCTGGATGTCCTGTTTACAGGTCCTTTTAGAATCAAATCGAAATTGAATGCAAATGTCTACTTACTAGAACATCCTAGTTCATCTCATGAACTAGGATATCATCATATTAATCAATTTAAACGTTTTAAAGGTCAATTGCCGCTAAGTTACGAGGTGGATATAAAAAAAATCCTTTGATGGGTAATATCAAAGAATTTTTTTTTCTCTTTTTTTCTTGTCCGGGGAATATTGTCATGGAACAGTTCATGACAACAGATAATATTCTTTATCTAAGGTTGCCAATGCTAATTTATATTCATACTCTATGGTTGCGCGCTCGTTTTAATTCCGGTGCGACGTAATTCATTATCATTGCCAAGTGCCTCTTGTGATCGGCTTGATGTCGATTCTTTCTAGTTTGCTTGAACCGCGGCTCGCAGCCAGTATCGCCGAGACGGAATCACATATCTCGGGACGAGCTGGGGTTTTATGGATAATTATCGCCCATCGGAGTCCCCCAGAGCTTTAATTATCTTCAATTAATCAAAAACAGCTAAGTAGATATTTGTAAATAATTTAGAACTAATATAAGTGATGAATGAATGTTGCGTGAAAATTATAAGCATGAGTTTATAACATGGCCGTCTGCCATTTTAGAATAAAAATTTCATAAAGGTAAAATAAATGATTAATGCCGTCAGCAGCGTCATTTACGATATTACGTTTAATTACAGATAAAATTTAATATATAAAATTTAATATTTTAATATAACCTGTTGATCAGTGTTGTATTTTAAAAATACACCGACCACGTGTATGATAATAATTGTGGAATAAAATCTGGATATATTTTGCCAATCATATACAATCAATTCATGGCATAGTTGTATTTTAACAGAATTGAATTTAATATAAAATTAATCAAAGATATTTTGATTCGCACACGCGATTTGATAATCAAAATAATATGGCCTTAACAAACCAATGTATAGTAGAATGAAGTATCACCAATTTGGTATATCACCAATCTTTACAAATTGGTGGAATTTGTTAATGAATTAATAGAGATAAGATTATACTGTTCTTTTGATCGATAATTTTAACCTATAAGAATCATCTGTCTATTTTCTTATGTCACAGATGGGTTATTCTCACCTGTGTTTAACTAAGGTAATTTTTCATTATTATCAACTAATTTTGGTTTCTATTGTGATCTAGTGTGTTTATAAAGAGATAGCACCATTATTGATTAATTTTTCATGTAACTTTGGTTGCCTAATACACTGGGTCTACACATTAACTCTAATTATGCATTTTTATAATTGATAAAAATTGTTCAGTACCAATCTGAGATTTTGATACAGATAGAGATTTGTAAATTATAATGCTCTTCAGCGGTTTTCAACTTTTTAATGTGTTGAGTTAAGCAGTATGTCTGTTTAACTGATTTAAATTGTTATTGCAGTAACGTTTGTGATTTGTAAAATTCTTGTTAAATTTATAGCAAGTTAATATATTATGATTGTTAAAGATACATAAAATTGTTTTTTTTCATGTATGAATGAATTAATTGATGAGAACCTTTGGATCTGAATAAGTTTAGTGAAGATTGTTCGAATCAATCTAAGACATTTTTGTTCAACTAAGCATCTCTCACTGTTAATATTAGAACAGTGAACTTCATTAAAATAAGTATAACCTTTTGTAGAAAACATATTTCACTTTGTCTCGATAACAAGGACCCTCAATTGAAGTTCCACCCCTTTCTTTCAACACTTTGGACGAGTAAACATCCAAAGATAAATTAATGTGGGGAACCCAACCCTACCTTTATGCTGATAAACTTCGAACATCCAAATTCAGTTATAATTTGTAATTGTCGACAGCATAAAAATTATTCCACCACAGGAGCGAGCTTAGATTTTTACACATCAAAAGTAAAATTTCAAAACAATGTGCAATTTTTAATATTATAATAGAACATAAACGCTATGAAATGTTTTCTTGGTCGGTTAATCCATGAGCTAAGGAGTTTTCTTTGTTCTAGAGAAATCAGTTAGAAAGAAATAATAATTATATACGTAGTAACGTAATCTAAAGTATGTTGAAACCTTACAGGTCTAGGTGAGCTGGCGTCAGTTTGTACTCGTTATTTAAAAGAGTGTAATTTGCACTGATGCAGTACATTTAGCGCTGTGACTTAACATTGTCAAATTACATATAATGCACCTTTTGATCTGTACACGTGTCACGTTTGATGTGCACTAGCGTCGCATTTCGACCTGACATGTGGGCGTGAATTATTTGTGATGTAATCACGGAATCAATAAAGCTTGGTCAAAGTATTTCTCACAACGCCGCTATTGAAAATTCGATTTTCGGTACCTGTTTAGCGGGTTGAAACTGAGCGTTTTCATCCCTAGGGATGAAAATTTTCAGGTCGGTTCTCTCTGTTTTTTAACGTTGTTAAGAGGGAGACAGAGCAATTGGATCCGCATATAATTTTCGAAAACGTCAAATTAAGAAGGAGATAGAGCGATATTGAATTCGCATATAATAATCATAAACCAACAGACTTATAATGACGCATATAGCCTAGTAGCTGCGCGTCTTATTAAAATTAAAAAAAAATAATCATAGACGTCAAAATGACAGACATAACCCCACATAAATCTAACAGATCTAATATTTTTGCGGTTTTTTTGCACGCCAAAATTGTAGATACCTCAAATCGAATTGTCACTAGAGTTGCAGTAGTGAAAAATAATATGCAATTACTCGGTATGAAACTTGGCATTTGCAACACGTGTGGTTGCATGCCCTCATTACCTCGAGCAGCAAACTTCACACTGGTTGTGAACGCCAAGTTTCTTACCTTGTAATGCAATATACATTTTATTTTTTAATAATAAAATGAAAACCCAACCGATACTTTTATCAAATTCACTTTTATATTGTAGCGCGCATCCACTAACACAGAAGGAAATCTATTGCGTAATATGTATTTATAAATTCATCATATATATGTCTTCAAACAGACTTTTGTTAATTGCCAATTATCACTTGAGTAATTACTTGAAGCATGTGAAGGTAATATTATTTATCTATAGCTTCTCTGATACAACGCAGTTTGTCGTATTTATGTAACAATTCAGTATTGCATTTGACCAAAATGTGGGTCAAAACAAAAACATTAGTAAAATATAAGAGAGACACCCATTGACGTTACGTTACAATGCATTAGCAGAAAAATGTATTTATTTAATCTGTCACCGTCGGGACTCAAACCCGAAACTTCCAGATTCGTGCGGACTGAGTTATCAATTGATTACACAGTGACACGTCTAAATATCCCTTTTATTTATTATATCATATAAGGCAATTATAAACGTATTTTCGAGGGCAGTATAGCCTAGTGGATAGCGTACTTGGTACCAGCCTCTAGACTAGACTGTCGTGGGTTTGAATCCCACCTGCGCTCATGGATGTTTTGTGATGTTGTTTAGTTTTAAGTTAGTTGTCATTTAATGTAACTTAAGACGCTAATGACCTAAGTTGTCGACACGTCTATAATCTACAATAAATAAATAAATAAATAAATAAGCGCGGAGAGCCAATTTTTAAACTTGTAATTTGTAAAGTGAGAATTGAACCTTCTCGTAGGTGATTTAATATATCTTGCTATCATGATGTATTGAAAGCATCAGTATAGATATTTAGAATAATATCAATACATATTATAAAACAAAGTCCCCCGCCGCGTTTAGATGTATAATTGAAACTGGCCGACCTGGCTTCGCCCGGGTGAAAATCAGGGGTAATCTCAGAAGACCTATTTCAAAATTTTTTTCACTGTTCGGTAGGTGATACTTTGCATTAGGACATAGGCTGTAATAACTAGCCGGCTCGGCTTCGTCCAGGTGAAAGTCTGGGGTAAACTCAGAAATTACTGAACCGATTTCAATTTTTTTTCACTGTTCTATAGGTGATGCTTTGCTTTAGGATATAGGCTTAGGCTATAATATCTAGAGCGAGCGAACGAAGCGAGTGAGTAATGTATTAATAAATCATAAATTCATAAGTTCATTGCACCCGGGAGCGAGCGAGCGAGTAATGTATTAATAAATCATAAATACATAGCACCCGGGCAAAGCCGGACCGAAACACTAGTTAAGTATATAAATATCTACTAAATTTTATTAAAACTATGTACTTAATTAAAAACTATATGAGCTAACGTTTCACATTGAAAATATATTTGTCTTATAAAATAAAATTGTAACGTTATTTTATTTCCTTTCGGATTTTTCGATTATTTGATATGTGGTCCAGACGGAAGACCCGCAAAAAAATAAATGACAGCAAAAGATCCCGTTACAATTTTATATACGTATTAGTATTGATAAGTTTCCACTTTGCAGCTGTGAAAACTGTTACACAGGCTTAAAGCACAGGGTTAATATTCCCTTAAGAAATTAAAACAACCCAATTAAACTGTCGTGAGTATAAATAAGAGATCAAAGTGACGTCGAACGAAATATATTAACTGATAGAGTTGTGAATATGTTTAATCCACTCCACTTTGTCGTTTTGCGTCATTTTGATTAGTCACGCTATCGGCTAATATTAACTTATTAAGTACCTAGTATTATATTAATTCTGTTTAAAAGTTGATGTTTAATTTTTTAGAATTACTTAATATAATGAAAAAAATCAAAGTCAAATCAAATATACAGGGTATTTGCTTTCAACCGTCATATTGACTTTACATGTAAATGAATATAATAAATATTAAGTACTACATAATATTACAAATTAAAATCCTCCGCCGCATCTGTCGGTATGTATGCTCGCACTAATCTCAGAAACTACTGTGGGGATTTTCATTCGGTTTTCACCAGACTGACTGATTCACGAGGAAGGTTTAGATATATATTTTATGAATATTTTGTGCAAATTAGCTAATGTTATGATGATATTTGTCGATTAAGTCGGAAAAAATGAGCGTATTGGAGGTATCTTACTAATTAATATTCGATTCGCAGGGGGAGAATTTCTCGCGGGGGGCGATAATTCCTGTGGGATAGTAACAAAACGTAACTCTACAATTTTTTTGAATTTTAGTGTATTGGCGGAATCCTACTAATGTTATAAATATCACCAGCCCGACTTCGCTTCGCAGGGTGACAATTTCTCGCGAGAGGATGATAAATCATAAATTTATAGCATCTGGGCGAAGCCTGACCGATCCGCTAGTAATAAATAAAGGGGGGGAAATCAATAAATTTAATATTTCATATTACTCCAAGCGCGTCGCGAACCTGCAACCTTATACACGGTAGACTAATGCGTTTCTCCACACAGCTATCTCGGCCATTTTGTTTGAGCGCTTAACAGACGCTGTGTATTCTCATGTTTGATTTTCGTGCCACGTTTGATTTTTTGTGTGTCAAGTTTGATTTTTTGTGTCGAGGTCATTCCGAATCACTAGTCTCGCTAATTAAGAAGTTTCACTTAAAAAAGCTAGAGAAATCGATTAGAGACACGTCCTCCCACAAACAACACCGGAACTTCCACCACATGTCATTTTTTCATTTTTTAAATATTATTATAACGAAAATATCAGACTGCTGTAAATTGTCATCGGATTTTCAGTAAACTTTCAAGTCAATTGGACAAATGGAAGTGGATCAAAAATAAGTTACAAGATTTCACCCTTAGAGGCAAATAGAAAAGTGAAACTAAATAAAAACTCATTAAAACACCGTTATTAGTGTATTTGCCATATGGCACATATACACTGTTGGCGTCGGTCGGATGGCGGGACCTAGGGGTCGGACCAAAATTTCTCGACGTTTCATACCCTCCTGAACACTTTGGCACCATTTTTGGAAATGTTTATATATATATGTATATATATATATATATATATTGTGTTCGCGGCATAACTCTCGAAAGACTTAATTGATTTGAACGAAATTTGGTAGACACGTTGGAATACATCACCGCACGGAACCTATTTAAAATGGGCCCAATCGGATCATTTTAAGGGTAGTTTTTAGGGGTTGAAAAAAGTTTTTGGGCCTAAAAAAACCGAAAAAAATCTAAGAATTGTTTCAAAATTGGAATTTAACCCTTTAGTAGAGATTAAAATGTGTTGCTAAAATTTTAACAAAATCGGCACGACAGGACCGGACTTACAAATTTTATGAAAACACTATTATTTACGGATAGTGATTTATTTGCTGACGGGTGTATTTAATTTGGTATAGAGGTTGCATAGATAATAATATTGAAATTAGGAAAAAAAATATTATTTTAAGGGATGTATTAAGGGGTTAAATTTTTCATTTTGTCCAAAAACAAACTTAAGTTCGCATAATAAAGCCACAAGGCCTGTATTAGCAAATACACTATATTGTCGGCAGGGTTTTGGCACTGCGACCCGAGTTTTTTTATGTTATGGTATTACCCTGGTTTATGTATTACAAACTTGTTAGGTTCTAATTTGAGTACTTTGACTTATTGTTAAAAATAATAATAATACAGTAAAACCTGATTTTCTGTAACTTGGCTACCCGCCACAGATCCACTTTTTTATGAAACCTTTGACCTCATGGTCCTTTATAAATTGATCACCGTTTAACTTGGTCACATTTTAGTGAAACAGTAGGTGACCAATAAAGACAGGTTATACTGTACAGAGTGTTCCAGAATAAGGTTCCGATACTTGAGGATCTTATTCCTCGGTGATTTTATGAAAAAAGTTCATGTAAACTGTGGTCCGTAAGTCGTAACTACTTTATTTCTGACATACAGGGTGTTGAAATTAAAAAGAAATTAGTTATTCCACAATTTTTTGAAACTACAACAGATTTTTTTAAAATTTTGGTAGGTAATAAGTAGGTATTGAAACACATTTTTTCAACAAGAATATTGGTGAAAAAACGATTTTTTTAAATTTCAACACCCTGTATCAGAAAAAAGCGGTTACGAACCATTTAGTTTATATGAACTTGTTTTCTTAAAATCATCCGAGGAATAAGATCCTCAAGTATCGGAACCTTATTTCTAAAGACCCTGTATATTGAAATTTGTCATTTACAGAACTAAAAAAATATGATATAAGTATTGGTAAAATTTTATTTTTATTAACGAACGCAAAAATGCGTACCTAATAAGTAAAGTAGATCGTTGCTTGTGAGAATTTGGCCGGCGCACTTCGTGCGTTTAGATATAAAATGAATGGATCAGAATGAGCCACGATTACATTAATTATTGATTTATTTAGGATTGTTATGGTAATTTGAGTCACACTATTTTTGTCATCCATTTTAGTTTCATCGAGCCAGCATTTTAGCCTTCAAATCGTCGAGGCAGTGTCGCCTAAGAATTTTTACCTCAAAATTCCATAAAAGAACTTCCAAATTCATCCTTTAATTATGTAAAATAGTTTGTACTTTTATTTCAGTAATGGCCGGTTTATCGTACATTTTAATCACGATGTTTTTTTAATCACACTGTTAAATTTTGACAGCTACGTGTTCATTGGTTGCTGCGTTTCGTTACCATAGCAACCCTAAACGCTTTTAACCCGAAAACTCTGCAAAACCAAAATACTCCAGTAATTTTAGACATTAGAACGACCCATCTGCAGAATAATTCCCAGTTAGCTGATTTTTTTTTATATACCTTCGTTATGGTGTTTTATAAAACGTGTAAAAAGTCCCCATCGATATCATGCCGGCGTTGTCAGATATTCGAGATTCAAGTTCACGATAGACGGTTTTTTGCAAATTTCTCGGTTCCGTTCCATTTTTTGTAAAAAATGGTTATTATCAATCTTGTAGAGGACGAAATTATCTACAATTTGTGTATAAACATTTTTTGTCTACGATTTATAGTTTTTCTTATTTAAGTACCCGCGGCTTCCTCCCCCTCGATTTTACATAACGGGATTATGTTACTTCCCGAGGGCCTAACAAAAAGATTTGTAGTTTTATTTTAAGTTGAACTTTAAGCTAACGATTAACTATAATTTTTATCGAAATTAATTCAGTAGTTCTCTAGCTATAAGCAACCAAACATACAAATCGACAGCACTCAATCAGACAGACAGACAGACAATTTTTTTTCGAAAATTCCATATTTATACTTGACATCAATTATAAAGACCATTCGTAAAGTAATTTTGTAAAAAAAAATTACAAGGGTTGAGAGAGTGCGGATTAAGTACGAGTATGCATTTGCATACCGTATAACGCATTCTAGTCATAGTAGCCACATTTTTAATTTTTTTTACAAAATTCCTTTACGGATAGTCTTTATAACAAATATAATGACTTGTGTATTCGCTATGTGCAACATCAAAGTCGAGACATCTAGCGGCATTAATCGGCGAGACCACTGCCACTTTTATACATTATGTCAAATGGGACAACTAGTAAAAAGTGAATTAAAATTAAAATTAATGATTAAAGTAAAAAGTATGAATGCCATATTAAAAACGGGTTATGAAAAAATAAATCATACTATAAACTTTCAACCTCAAACTGTGTCAAAGTGTAAAGCTTTAGCTGAGGCTAATCATTGAATTGATGTTGAAGAATTAAGACAAAATGGAAAAAGCTATTTGATTCGATCAGCAGTAATTAGGCAGACTTCAGTAACTTCTGAGCCTTATTCTGTTAAAGTTTATGTAAGTTCTTTTATATATTAACAGTAGTTTTTAATTATTATTATTTCTAATATAAGTAGTAAATAGTACAATTTTATCTGTCACATCTGTCATACATAAATAATAAATATATATAAAAGAATATTTTGTCTTATTTTATTAATTTAATATCAAAATTCAAGTTGTAATTTTATAAAAATTATTAAATTTCATTATTCTTATATTTATTTTATATTAAATATATATTTTCATAGTGCGTTCACACTAATTTTTTTGGAACATTATTGTGAATGTACAATTAAGGTTATGATACTTACTTGTGCTTTCTCACGATGGAAATCAATTTTTTTCTTTGAATTAACTTATATGCTTATATTTTGGGAAACAATAAGAGCTAACATCACTATTTTTTATGTATTATTACAATTAATAATGCTGCATTTACGAATTGTCATTTCATACTTTTGATTTTTTATATCAGTATATGACGTCACTGACGTGCCCTAAGAATGCCAGCTTTCGCCGCTAAGCGCGCACGGTCGTTCAGCGTCTCCCTTCCAAGCAGCTGCACATAGCGAATAGTGCGACTTCGTTTTTTGCTTCTTGTTCAATACTTAGTAGAATGAAAATAGTAAAACACTAAATTTGCTTTCGGAACAAGATATAAAACTCTTTATTTAATCAAAGAGATTGACGACATGTTTCGAGAGCTTAAGCTCTCATCATCAGGTCAATTTAAAAAACAAGATTTTACAAGAATTGAAAATTGCGTACAAATAAGTTCGTTGTTACTTTAGGCATCTTGAGATATTGTGGTAGTAAATTTGTAATTTGTCTGCGTTTATTTTTACTTCAAAATGTCTACACAATTTTTTGATTACAAATTTACTACCACAATATCTCAAGATGCTTAAAGTAACAAAGAACTTATTTGTACGCAATTTTCAATTCTTGTAAAATTTTGTTTTTTAAATTGACCTGATGATGAGAGCTTAAGCTCTCGAAACGTGTCGTCAATCTCTTTGATTAAATAAAGAGTTTTATATCTTGTTCCGGAAGCAAATTTAGTGTTTTACTATTTTCATTCTACTAAATATAATGACTATCCGTAAAGGAATTTTGAAAAATTTTAAAGTATGGCTACTCCGGGCTTTTCTTAGTAGACTGCTTTATAAAGTATGCGGATGCATACTCATACTTAAATCGCATTCTCTCAATCCTTGTAATTTTTTTTTACAAAATCATTTTACGAATGGCCTTTATAATTGATGTCAAGTATAAATATCGTATTTTCAAAAAAAAATTGTCTGTCCGTCTGTCTTTTTCACTGCTGTCGATTTGTATATTTGGCTGCTTATAAGTAGAGAACTACTGCATTAATTTCGATAAAATTATAATTAATCGTTAGCTTTAAGTTCAACTTAAAGGTACAAATCATTATGTTAGGCCCTCGGGAAGCAGCATAATGCCATTATGAAAAATCGAGGGGGAGGAAGCCACGGATACTTAAATAAGTTAAACTATGAATCGCAGACAAAAAATGTTTATACGAAAATTGTAGAGAATTTTGTCCTCTACAAGATTGATAATAACCATTTTTTACCAAAAATGGAACGGAACCGAGAAATTCGCAAAAAATCGTCTATCGTGAACTTGAACCTCGAATATCTGGCAACGCCGGCACGATATCGATGGGGACTTTTTACATGTTTTTTAAAACACCATAACGAAGGTATATAAAAAAAAATTAGCTAACTGGGAATTATTCTGCAGTGGAAATCTAAAATTACTGGACTAAAAGTGCAAACCCCGCTAAGCTACTCATTATATGATAGTAAAATTTTAAAATAAAAAATAAATAAAGATAATATAATCAAAATAGAAAAAATATAAATAAATATCAAGTGGAATATGCCTATATGGAATAGTTAAAAAACAAAACTAAAATTAATCGTGCCGCCCGGATTCGAACCAGCAACCTAATGCGTATAACGCAACT
Organism: Mongoloraphidia duomilia; assembly: GCA_039654895.1. Lineage (NCBI taxonomy): Eukaryota > Metazoa > Arthropoda > Insecta > Raphidioptera > Raphidiidae > Mongoloraphidia > Mongoloraphidia duomilia. The sequence goes on along the minus strand of CM077524.1, from coordinate 22,112,116 downwards.
GCGATACCCCTACGCCACGCACCCCGTTGTGTTTATACTCCTATATTTATGATATACCACGTTGTCTGTTTTGGATGACGCAGTGTTCTGCAATAGGGCATTGTTGCATTATTATGTGAACTTAAGTTTGTTTTTTGACAAAATAAAAAATTGAACCCCTTAATACATCCCTTAAAATAATTAAATTTTTCTAAATTTCAATATTAGACATGGATTTTATTAGTACACCCAATCACCCTTCCATAAGTAAATCCGTATCAACAAACTAGTGTTTTCATAAAATTTGAAAGTACGGTCCTGTCGGGCCGATTTTATTAAAATTTTAACAGCACATTTTAATCTTTACTAAAGAGTTAAATTTTAATTTTGAAACGATTCTGACAAATTTTTCGGTATTTTTGGGCCCAAAAACTTTTTGGAACCCCTAAATACAACCCTGAAAATGGTCCGATCGGGCCCATTTTAAATAGGCTTCTTGCGGTGATGGGTTCCAATGTGTGTACCAAATTTCGTTTCAATCGATTAAGGCTGTCGAGAGTTATCGTGTACACATATATATACACATTTTCAAAAATGGTGCCAAAGTGTTCAGGAGGCTATGAAACGTCGAGAAATTTTGGTCCGACCCCTAGGTCCTGCCATCCGACCGACGCCAATAGTGTATGTGCCATATTATGGCAAATACACTAATAACGTTTTTTATGAGCTGAACCTACTATTTGATATAACTCGAATTCAATGTAATTCAAATAGAGAAAAATAACATGTAAAGTCAATATGTTGGTTGAAATCAAAGTAATACCCTGTAATCTGTATATGCATCTAGAATCTAGCATACAGGGTAATATATAAGTCAATCAACTATAGTACTTAAGTGATTTTAATACAACTTTAAAGAGTTTTCAAATTTTAAAGTAATTAAGCGTTAAATGCTGTAACTAAAACTTTACGGTACCCAGGGAGAATATCTTTGAAATTAGTTCAAATATTTTGAAGCTTAACTGATTGCGAAACGCGCGAAGTTAATAGTGGAGTGTAGACTCGTAATACTATCATAATATATGCGTACATAGATTAATTCATCAAAATCTTCTCTGTTTTTTTAGAATTTTCATTCTCAAGCATTCTGTTTCATTTATTGGAGTTATGGCTGGTTTATCGTACATTTTAATCACGAAGTTTTTTAATCACACTGTTACTTTTTTATTTATTTATTGTAGAATATAGACGCGTCGACATCTCAGGTCATTAGCGTCTTTCAACTACACTAAATAACAACTTTCTTAAAACTAAATAACATCACAAAACATCCATGAGCGCAGGTGGAGTTCGAACCCACGACAGTCTAGTCTATAGGCTGCGGTACCAAATACACTATCCACTAGGCTACCTGCCCTCAATCACACTGTTTCACTTGCACCGTGGTTTCATAAAATCGCACCCTAGTTTTCTGTATAGTAAAATATATTTTCAAAATTTAAAGACAAAGAAATAAAGGATGTACGGGTTATAAAAATGAAATTGAATATAAAATATCTAATATCTAGCGTTGTTATTGGAGTATATTTGTAATCTTTTTCATTTTCACGTTGAGTTAAAATATTATATTGGCACTTTTAAGCAACCACAACTTTGACCGTAACATATGTAGTAAAAATATTTCTCATTTATTTCAATCATATTGGAAATATGAGAAGTTGTAGATAATTTTTTTCCTAATCAAACAGCATCGTGACGTTATTGTTTGTAATAATGAAATCTGAAGACAGAAAGATAATATCGTCATATCTATTTGAAGTAAACGACACTTGAAACCTAGTTCATATAAATATTTATTTTTATATAACTTACGTAACCTGTGTTCTCTCACTTTTGTCTTGAGAGCCAATCTTTAAGCCCATATTGGACAATATTCTGCTATTCTTGGTTAAGTCTCACGCCTATAAATTGTTTGTTATAAATTGGTTGAATATTTTGGATTGTCAATATGCATTTTTGGAGTTAAACTTCAGTCGCAGCAATATCAAAATGATTTACAGTGAAATTCGTCTACTACTTGCCTACTACTCATGCTGAAAACATCGTGCCTGACGCATCCTTACTAATATTATAAATGTGAAAGTAACCCTGTCTGTCTGTCTGTGTGTCTGTTACCGTTTCACGCCTAAACCGCTGAACAGATTTCGATAAAATTTGGTAAGGAGATAGATTACATCTTGAGAAAGGACATAGGCTACCTTTTGTCTCGAAAAAAAAACCGGCTTCGCCCGAGTGAAAAAAATGATCTCAGTGAACCGATTTCCAAATTTTTTTCACTGGCCGATAGGTGATTTTTTGCTTTAAGACATTGGCTATAATAATAATTGATCGGTCCGGCTTCGTCCGAGTGAAAAAAGTAATCTCAGAAACTACTGAATCGATTCTAAAAATTCTTTCACTATAATAGAAAGCTACAGTATCCCTGAGTGATATACGCAATATGTTATTTTAATTCTCGCGGAGGGGGGGGGGGGTAATAAATCATAAATACTTATCTCTGGAACTACTAAATCGATTTTAAAAATTCTTTCACTAATAAGAAGCTGCGCAGGGGAAGAGATTCTTGCGGGGGGCTAATTCTTAGTAATATTTACCTTTTGTTTAAAAAAAAACCGGCTTCGCCCGAGTGAAAAGAGTGGTCTCAGAATATTAGTAAGGATAGTAAGAATAAGGATACGTGAGCGGAGCCATGGGAGACCGCTTTTAAATCATAATTACATACCACCCGGGCGAACCCGGGGCGGGTCGCTAGTAAAGATATATTTAGCACACTAGTTGCACAATATACTATTATATAGAATATGTCTCTGTGAAATTAAATTTTAAACAAATTATGGGTTAACCGGTTGTCTTGTCGTAAAAGTTTGATAAACAATGTTTTAATTTATAGACTTTGTTCTTGTAACTAAATGCCTTTTGTTGTTCATATATTATGTTGTACACCTTTATTTTATTAATAGGTAACTGATCTCAAAGGCTCTCAAGGATTTATAAAATGTAGGTTAAGTAAAACTGCTAGAGGTACTAACTCTTATAATAAAATAAAAATGACCAAACTAACAGACAAAACGTAGTATAAAAATTAATAAACAAACACTTGAAAAATTCTACACATTTATTTATCTCGACGATCGTTTCGGGTTCCTAACCCATCTTCAGGAGTTTAAACTAAAAGTTTAGTTTAAACTCCTGAAGATGGGTTAGGAACCCGAGATCGTCGAGATAAATAAATGTGTAGAATTTTTCAAGTGTTTGTTTATTAATTTTTATACTACGTTTTGTCTGTTAGTTTGGTCATTTTTATTTTATTATTTTATTATTATTATTATAAGTGTTTGTTTATTAATTTTTATTCAGTCATGTTCTACCAAGTGCCTAGCGATAATTCTATAGAATTTAAAACGTAGTATGTATATAATATTATATAAGGGTTCCGTTTTTCCATTTTGAGGTACGGAACCCTAAAAATGATCGACGTTTTAGCCAAGATCTTGACCCTTTTCAAGATCTATAAAAAATTGTAAATTAAATTAATTATTATCGATAAAAAACAAAAATAATGAAGAATAATTAATTATCTAACCTGAATAAACTATCAATTGCATTATACTAACTCTTATGCTGGGTTTCAGAAAGCATTGTCTGAAAATCTAGTTTGACAATGAACTTAGATTGTGACCACACATATTTCTCCATAAGAAAAGCATTCTAGAATTTTAGATCGATTCTGCTGGAAAAATAATCAATTCGGAAGTTTCCATTGGACGAAAATACTAATTATGATACTGTCACATCATTGTGATGAAGATAACTTTAAAAATTCTGAAAGAATTATTTTGATATCTTCAATTTCAACGGAGATATTCAATTTCTTGTACGTGGGGTCGCAAACGAAACTGATTTTTGAATATAACGTCACGCGTACAAGTGTGCTGTTTTTTAGCTTTGTGAGTAATTAGAACCTAAGTTACTTAGTTTGTTGTTGTATTACAGACTTTTCTATTTATATTAAATTAAAATTAACTGTCAAAAATTTAAATGTGTCATCAACTGGTTTGTTTTTAGTGTTTCCATAACAATTTACGAGTTTAAAGAAAAAGATTTATCGAAAGTTACCATGTTAAATTACCACATATATAAACTGAAAATAACAAAATTAAGAAAAATCGCAGGATAGTGAACAAAATATTGAATTTATTTGATTAAATGTACGACGTTTCGTCTATATATTTAGACTTTTTCAAGTACATAAAAATAACAATATTTATGAAATTTAATATTAATTACTAACCATAGCAATTAACATAAGATAGGGTACATAAGACAAAAACATGGTAACATGGTAACAAATTATATTGACTATAAATTTTAACAATCAATAATAATAATAATACAAATGTTAGTATAATTTCATAACATAATTATACTGACTACTTAAATTTTGAGTACTTAAATTTATCAGCACAAAATGGACTGTAGAAACATAAACTTATTAAGTGATAATAAGACGGCGTTGTCATCTCATCATTTCGACACTGGGCATAAATTTCTTTTCAATGAAGTTCAAATATTAGATAAAGAGTCAAATTGGAAGAAACGCAATATCAGTGAAATGTGTTTTATTAGAAAAAACAAAAAAAAAAAAACAATTCTATCAATTATAGAACAGACACTCAAAATTTAAGTAGTCAGTATAATTATGTTATGAAATTATACTAACATTTGTATTATTATTATTATTGATTGTTAAAATTTATAGTCAACATAATTTGTTACCATGTTACCATGTTTTTGTCTTATGTACCCTATCTTATGTTAATTGCTATGGTTAGTAATTAATATTAAATTTCATAAATATTGTTATTTTTATGTACTTGAAAAAGTCTAAATATATAGACGAAACGTCGTACATTTAATTAAATAAATTCAATATTTTGTCCACTATCCTGCGATTTTTCTTAATTTTATTATAATCACGATGGACACGATTTCTAATATAAACTGAAAATAACTTTTAAAAATATCGTGCCGCGTGACGTCACCCGGACTGAAAACGGAATTTCTTAGAGAATTGTCAAATTCAAACTTTGAAGTAGCATAACTTTGTTGCTTTTAAAGATATTTCAAAAATTCTTCCGCCATTAATTTTGTAATTTTTAGAACTATGATTTAGACCAAAAAAATAAAAAAGAGAAACTTCCTAATTGAAACGATATTTTTTTAAACTGTGTGCACGCATGTATTTAACATAGTTTTTTGCACAATTTCCACTTCGAAGCAATTACATTTTTGTACGCATTTTGATAAAAATTTAGCTTGAAAAGCGATATTTTTCTAGGCAGATTTCTGTGAGTACGATCTAATGTTTTTCTTGGGAAGAATGTTAGTAATTTGAATATTTATAATATCTATCTTATTAAACTGAAATACGCTAGCAATCAACAGGTCTACCTACTATATTAAGGTACGTAGTAAGTCTTTTGTCACATGTCACCTCTGAGTACCTATATATTATTAGGCCACAATGCAAAGTAGTTTATGTCAGATTTTAATAATAATAATAAATGATGTGAAACGTCGATATTTTAATTTTATGGTCTTACCTCTAGGTTCCGAGGTACGAGGGTTCGAGCCATAGCTTGGAGAATATGAAAGATTTGATTATTTATTTATCTATTAATATAAATAATAAATTGAAAAACATTAAATTACTATTGAATTTACATAAAATTACTTTAAAAAAATTGTTAAATTGTGTTTTAAAGACCACCAACAGATAAGGTTATTTGGGCCTAGCACCAATTCGTATTTTCAATGCATTATTTATTTTTTTAATAGATAATAAATTGAAAATCCAATTGACACTTTTACCAGCTCTCGGGCTAGAACCCGGGAACTTGTTATAGAGGAACCATAGCAACGCCATGTAAACAACAGTACTGCTACACGCTCGGCTATTCTCAAGCCCACTATTGAATTTTACTTACCGCAACTAGTCATGCGTTTGAAAACACTTTCAGCACGCCTGCTTGTTAAATGACCCATTACAGTGACCCATTACAGTAAAGCAGCTATTTTACAGGGGCTATGACAAAGAAGTAAGAGCGATATAGCGGTTCTTGTCCATTATATTAATGAACAATAACCATAAGCCATTTTACCTTGTTACCACAGATGTAGTGATGTAATGGCGTGTACGCAGTGTCGTCCCAATTAATTCAGAAACATAATGCTGACGGTGTTGCGCTCTCTCGCGGGGCACCGATTACAGGGACTGAGCTGTGAGCCGTGGGGCGGCGTCGCCACCGTTGCACTCCCAACTACGGCGACATTGGTGTCAAATTTATCTCGTCTATCTCGTTGATGTACAGGGTGTCTAATGTATATTCTGAAATGTTATACAACGGTTTTACCAAACATAGGGCAAATAACATTGAGAACTTTTCAAATTTTGGAGTAGGCTATGGGCTTTAAGATCTAATATAAATATGTAGCAGATGCTTTTTGATGTGACACATCTTATGTCGGGCTGTGAACAGCCGCGTGAGGGGAAATATGCAACAAAATGTTTGGTCCGCTCCTTCGCTGCTGTTCTCCCCACCACTGCGGCACTCTCTCTCTCTCTTGGCTCAGGCGTGCACTGTAACACACGCGGTGTTACAGTGCAGTATATAGGATTACGTCAGCATAACAGTTAGTTGCTGCTTTTGAAAAAATATATACTAAGTACTACATAGAGAATACCATCGAGTTCAATAACGTTTTCTTTGATGTTTCACATCTGTCGCGGGTCCCGAGACCCACACCCTTTTTTTATTTTATTTAGCAGGTTCCGAGTTAACTCTTAATAGTCAACCGTTGCTATGGAAAATTGTTTAAAAAATTCACTTTACTATTTTGTCTATGTAGGTACTTAATCTAATACATATTTACAATAGGTATTATGGCCCATAGACTACTACAAAATTGTAAATGTTCTCAATGTTATTTTCCCTATGTTTTGTAAAACCGCTTACACTGTATAGCTCGTACAAATGAAGCTGTCAGTTTACATATTGTTGGTGTTTTTGACTCTTAGAATGACACAGCCTATTGACGCTAAAGCACCGACCTTACTAGCAACAGAGGACAGTGTGGTCCAGTGGTTAGCATCGCGACCTCTGGATCAGACTGTCGTGGGTTCGAATCCCGCCTCCGCTCATGGATGTTTTGTGATGTAATTTAGTTTTAAGTTAATTGTTATTTAATTTAATCAAGTCGCTAATGACCTAAGCTGTCGACGCGTCTATAATTTACATTAAATAAAATAAAATTAAAACTTACTAGCAACCTCTAACAACGGACTTTCTGCTTGACAGCCGTTACCCTCTTTGCTGCTCTCTAATGGTTTTTAGCATGAGTTGAAGTAGGCAGAGACCGGAACAACAGTCGTTACCGAGTGATGACGTCTCGGTGTCATTCTTATAGAGTATTGTGTCTTTACTTGCACAATTTATGTTTAAAATTCTTATTTATTAACTCTTGAATATTTATTTCAAATAATGGCACGCAAAAATCTGTATAGAATGAGTTGATGCACATTTTTTTTTTGTTTTTGTCTTTTCTGATTTAAATAAAAAAAAATCTGTATAGAAAATACAGAAATATAGAAAATGCGTATGCAGTTAATATTGAAAGTTTAGGTACCTACCTTCTTAATCCGGCAATAAATCAGTGCGAAGGCAAGGTACAACGTAGATTCGTAGAGGTATAAGTAAGTGTAGCTATTTGACAGTTATATAATTATATGGATTTAAAGATCTAAAAGATCTCATCAATAATAATAGTAAGATATAAACATTTTTCGAATTTAAAATTATTAGTAGTTATTTTATACGAGTACTTACAATAGTAGTATTTATATATCATAAAAACTTACAAAAAAGGTGTGTCGCGGCACAAACGACCGGAGTAAAACTTCTTATGTATGAATAATATAAAATGAATTGATCAGAATGAGCTATGGCTACATCAATTATTGACTTATTATTTATGGTAATTCGCGTAACACTATTTTTATAACTCCTGCTTCTAAAATTCAATGTTCGAGCACTGTGAGGCGGGCGCAAAGAGGCGTATATTTTAGTCACCGTGCGTGAAAGTCCAAAGCGTGCGTAAAAGTACCGTCACAGTGCGTAAAAGTCTAAAGCGTGCGTAAAAGTACAATCTCTACATCCTGTAAATTCGAAATTTCCGCACTTTGTACAATACAAGCACTTACTGGCTATCGACCGATGTGTTCCTATATATAGTATCGCGCATACAAAGTCTACATCAATGATTTATACAGAAGTTAATAACTTCAATAAAAATAAACTAAATCGTAACTTAGTCAATAATTGGAAAGTTCTAAGGACTAGAAGAGCGAATTTTCCGTTTTCATAATTTTTTTTCTCTCTATTAAACTTTAGAAGCAGTCGTTATAAAAAATTATGTTCGATACGTCCACTTAAAGTGAGATATCTAGTAGGCTTAAATTGAGGCACTCGCTAAAGGGACTGACGCATACACAAAGAGATCTCGTGCGCTTACCCACACTCGCCTAACGGCTCGTGGGAGTATACAGCGCACTCAATCTGGTTGTGTATGCGTCAGTCCCTTAGCTCGTGTCTTAATTTAAGCCTACTTGAATACCTCACTTTACGCACACGTATCAAAAATAACTATTTTTCCACCCATTTTCGTTTCAATTTTACCCTTCAAATCGTCGATGCAGTGCAGCCTAATAAATTTTACTTCAAAAAGAATTAAGGTTTCACGCTTGTAAACTAACCCATTTAATTTAAACTGGTAGATTTTAATAGAATTTAATTTTTTTATTCGGAAAAAAAGATTTAATAACTATAAAAAAGTATGTCAATATCATAATAGAAATATGAACTATGACAGGTAAAATCAGTAAAATATTGTTTCTTCGAACGTAAGTCAGAAAATAAAAACGGAATAATTTTACACGAGCATTTTTCGCAAAATGGTTTAATATATTATAATACTCGTAAACTATTGGCCTATTGATCTGTAGGTACTATACCTGACCAGTAAGCACTTTGACCCTGATTACAAAGTTTTGCTTCAAAGTAGGTACTCTTTCAAAACGCTGATTATTTAAGTTAACATATTTTATCGGTTGGTGTATTTTGTGGAAGTTATTTAATATTTAACGTAAATATTTATTAAGAAATCATTGTATAAATACTATTATTAATTTTCTATTGGTAAGTTTATCAATATTTTCAAAGTTATTCAAAATATTTAGGTTGACACATGGTTATAAAATAAGCCATCTTGAAAAGTTCATTTTGAAAACTGTTATATTTGTTTATTCAACACATGCACGCTTTTAGTGTTTTTTCGTGTCTGTAAGGCGGATATTAAATGGGCGTTAATCGACTGGTGACGTCATAATCCATTATGAAACGCTTTTCGATGCTATAATGAAAAACACTTGAAAAATCCGTTACATAATTAACCATTATGTAACTCTTTTAGATGCTATATTGAAGTATGGCTATACCATGGCAACGAAGTAAATAAATATTGTATCAAAGTCAATGTCGTTAATATGAGATGTACTGCTGTCAGTGAATCTACGGTGTTTGACATTAATTCAATAAAGTTCTAAAACCATGCATGTGTTGAATAAAGTAGGTATAGTATGTAACTCGTGTGCTAAATCTTTATGCGTCAAGCGCGGTGTATTTAGCACTCGTATGCGACTCACAGATGCGCACTCGCCAAGGCTCGCGAGATCGCTTACTACTTGTGCTGAAAACATCGCACCTGATGCATAAAGATGTATTTGGCATACTAATTGCACAATATACTGTTATGTTCATTCGAATATATTATGGTTAGGGAATTTTTTTATTTTTTATGAACTTAATCTGTTATTTGGCTCATTTCTAAATTGACAAGTAGAAGACCTAACCTGAACAGTGAACATATTATTCGCTGTGAGCAGATGCATGGAGAGGATTTCAGAGTAACTGTTAGCGCGCAACAACGGATAAATAGAGAAACATTCGGTGGGTACCTAACTCCCTTTTCTATGGTAACTGCCAAGTTACAAGCATTAATACGTCATAGTAAATAATAAAATATAAAATGGACCGTGAAAAATAAAGTTTGAAATTTTTATGCACAAAAAAATATAATACGCAAATCCATTTGCTTTTAAATTTATTATAATAGAACTTATTATTATTATTTTTCAAAATTATTTAATAATAAATTATAAAATAATTTTTTTGATGTAATTTAACTATCTACATATTTGACATTAATACCTCTAATTTGACAGCTGAGATTTCGGTTTTACGCGCAGATTGGATAAAGTGTTACGGAAATTGCTTTGCGAATCATAAAAACGAAGGTTTATGATTTATATTGTTCACAGAAGTTCACAAAACACACATTTTGAATTCAGCCGAATCATTGAATGATTATATTTTAACTTTAGCACCGCCGATTTACGCTATCACTCATCAGACGGCAGGACCATGCATCTGCTCACAGCGACAAAGCTTTTACCTCGAAATAACGTACATTTTTGAAATATTTTAGGGTTTACTAATAATTTATAATGGATTTATTCACTGAAAATTCAACACAAAGTCGCATCCTTCAGCTTCTTTCAAAAGGTTTTAATACTGACTGTGAAATAAAATCAGTAGACGGCAAGATATTTAAAGCACACAAAATATTTTTATGTGCTGCAAGTCCTTTCTTTGAACAAATTTTCGATCAGAATAGTACTGATCAGTATATATCAGAGCATTCATCAGAAGTAATTCAGTGTATTATAAATCATACTTACAAATTAAAATTTCATATAAATAACGTCAGTTTATTGATTGATGTTTTAAAAGCTTCCATAGATTTTCAAATGCTGGAACTTCAGACTGCTTGTACAGTGATGTTTATAAATTTAAAAGACATTGCTACACTTGAAGATGTTTATAAATTAATTTCAGAAATTGCTGACAAATGTCTTAAAAAATATGTAAGAGAAATTTTAATGAGAAGAATATATGATGATATGATTTCATTTTTTATGTTCAAAATGAATGGATTTTATGGATTACCAAACAGACCAATGAATCAGTGTCAATCAAGAATTATAATGTTATTATATTCAGACTTGTTCGGTAGAATGCTTAACAGAAATGGTTTAATTTTAATAAAAATAATGAAAGACTTCATCGTTACAGACCTGGTATCATTTTTTGAGAAAGAATTTGGAACCTTTGATTTTTGTGAGAAAATTTTATCACGATGGAAACATATGCTTTATAAAGCAACTCAATAATTTTTCAAATTTCTAGTCTTTTTTAAGACTAAAAAAATTTATAAATACAATTCCAAGGCGGTATAATTATATGTTTAAAATTATATTGATAAATACGCACTTTTTAGGAAAAATTCCCAATAAAATGGTTTTATTTTATCTATATTTGTAAGATAATTCTAATCCTAAAAAAATTGTGACGACAGTATTATTAAGTTTACGCTTAAATGTTTATGCTAACTTTGTAAATAAATATTGTGAAAAGTTTCGAGAATTATTACTTTTATTCTTTCCTACGAAAATGCAATCAACATTCTTTATGCAGTTATATTTGAAAGCTATTCAATTATTTATTGTGTTTAAAGTAGAAACAATCACTGCAGCCCAATCAACCGTTGTATTGATTTTTTTCCATATATCGATAGCATAAAAAATTTCTTGCCTTTCCGAGATTTTGTGTACCTACTGTGTGTTCCAATAAAAACGATCCACCTCGAGCAACGTTTTTGAGGACAGTGTGGTATAACGGTTAGCGTAGCCGATCTTTAGATCACACTGTCGTGGGTTCGAATCCCACCTCCGCTCATGGATGTTTTGTAATGTCATTTAATTTTAAGGAAGTTGTTATTAATGTAATTAAGACGCTAATGACCTAAGTTGTCGACGCATCTATAATCTACAATAAATAAAATCGAGCAACGTTTGAGATAAAACATTTCAATAAAACGGGTAAATTCACGCTACAGATGACATTTTTAGGTGATGCTATAGAAATTCGCACTCTCTACTCATCCTGTCATTTCCATTTTTCACCCCACCCATCATGAAAATTTTAAATGGCACCTTAAATTTCATGAAAGAAATTCCCATGTTAAATTCAACTGTGAAGATTTTTTTTAAGTTCGAAAAAGAGAATTCCATCTTAAATTTAACTGTAAACATTTTTGAAGTTATACTTCTTTAGCGAGGATAGTGAATTGAAATGACCTCGACTCAAAAATTAATGAAACTCTGTAATGTAACTTTGACAGGGATAAAACGACTCTAACGATTTGGTTGAAATTTAATGGAAAGGGGTTGGGGGGGGGGCAAAAATCGATCTATCCAGAAAAAATCATTTTCTTATAGATTGTATAATTTTAAAAATCAATTTTTTGACGTTTCAAAATAGTGTAATATTTAAGCAGGCTTTTGGACACTTACATGTACAGATGTTATGATCCATGAATTCTATTAATAATAATTATTCAGTAATTTTAAAAATGCTGAGAGGGGAACAGCAAAAATGTAAATGTATGAAGTATAACTTCGACTTTGCTCTTATGTGGGTGAGGCACATACATTTTATTTTTAATTTCGAGATATTTAAAACAAAGTTAACAAGCAAAAAATTACTATGTAGGTAGGTATTGTGATCCGTCAAATGAGCATATGACATCTGGTGGCACAAAATTGTACTCAAAACGAAAGAAAATTTTACATACTAACAGTGCAAATTTATCGTGAAATTGTTTATTACAAATATAAAACAAGTAAAATAAACAAAAAGTTTATCGAAAATGGAATTCGCGACGTTTTCTAATACCATGGCATTAAACACTGTCAGTTATTGCCTTGTAAAACTTATTTTGCAGCGAATTATTTTCTAATGAAATGTGGAAAAACTGTATTTATGAATTAAAAAAATATTTTATATTAATAATAAGATGTACTTATTATCATACTGTACTACAACAGTAAAATCATTTGATGATTGACAAATTTATAGGACAAGCTTTGTATACAAATATTTTAAGGTTAGTAACTTACCTACTTATTACAATATAACATATTATGTTGCAGTTATGTGTTTACATTATTCACCTAACCCTGCCTTAAAGAAGCATTGAACGGATGATTAATTTCGTGGAGATTTTCTTTTAATTTTGATGTTTTTAAGCAATATGCCGTAAAGATACTTTTGACAGCTCAGTTATCTTGTTTTTTTCACACATTTGATAATATGTCCGGTTTTGAGAATCCGTTCTCCTTCAACGAAATTCCTTTGTTTAGGATTCGTACCGGGCCAATTGCAAATTGCACTTATATTTATTATTTCTTATCACTTTGAAAATCACAAAATTACACGTAAAAGTATACCCCGTATAAAAAATTTCCCTCCCTTTGCGCCATGTTTTTTAAGCTCCACCCATTTGACGGATCCCAATAGACAAATACACTAATAAGTAGGTATGTCTAATAAACTGTAATTTAATTTTTTTCACGCAACAGAAAAAAAATGGTTACCTATAATTTGACATCCTTTTTCCGTATAGTCGGATAAAAATAACATGATGTAACAACCGGTAGATCTGTATTTGTACTGCAATATCAGAATCAAAATCCCTTGACAGAGTTGGTAACAAAAATATTTGTTCATTTCCGGATTGTATTTGAACAATGCACGTTGCAGCTTTATTATATAATATAACAGAATGGTTCTTTGAAAGTATAGTACAGTTTTAAGTTTATATAGGTGATTATACTAGTCAAAATATAGCGGTAAAAATAAATTTCTCTATCTGCAAAAATGCAACCATTTGGAGTCATAACCCATCTGATAACCAGAGCGCGGATGACACTGGGTACGTAAAATAGTGGATTGTATATCTAGTGACGTAATGAGGTAGTGACAGTATATTAAAACGAGCGATTAAGCGAGTTAAAACAGTCACACGAGTCATAATATCATTGCGCACGAGATATATGATATATCGTCACTCAAAGTACAAACGGTCCAAAAACTCTATTTTTCAGGAGAGCCCAAAAATTTTTTTTTATTATTTAAGCAGAGATTATTCTAGCAACTCTAAAACTCTGCACTAAGAAGTAAGAACTATAGTCGGGCCGCGTAACAGATGCAGCAATAAAAACGCATGATCAATGCGTGATCACCGCGTGCAAAGTACCTGATTGGTTGCTTGAACGTTCGGGTACGAAACTATATGCGAAGGCGCCGCCTGCGGCGCAAGCTATTCATGTACTTTTCACGTGGTCACTCCATCTGTTAAGCGGCCCGACTATAGTCAAACATCAACTAAATAAAAAAATTATTTTAAAAAACAAAAACCCGACTGCGTAAAAATCGAACTTAAAAGATGGAAACAAGATCAAATGATAACATGCAGTCGGAGGCATAGTAGTAACAAATTGATCAGAAATACCTCCGACTGCATATTATCATTTGATCTTGTTTCCATCTTTTAAGTTCGATTTTTACGCAGTCGGGTTTTTGTTTTTTAAAATAAATTTTTTATTTCAAATGTTTTTAGTTAAAAATAAATCGATATAGATCCTAAACGGTCAGTCGAATCGAAAAATGTTGAAGGAAAACAAAAAATGATTTTTAAATACCTATTCAACGATACCCCACTTGACATAGTTTGTTAACTTTCATTTTTTTCATTTTCACAATATGGCGTCCTGTAGTCGCCATATTGAATTTTCACTAACGTCATGTCTTTAATGACACTCGCCGGACTAAAGGGATTCGATTGACCTGTGAATCATAAAAATCGGCCCAGGCGTTTGGTCTGTATAGTGCTTCAAAGGAACATTTCATTTTTTACCCGACTGCGCACGCAAAGGAGTGGTATGTATTTAACAGCCTATGTATGTATGTATGTGAGTTTGTATGTTCCTTTGAAGCACTATACAAACCAAACGCCTGGGCAGATTTTTATGATTGACGCGTCAATCGACTCCCCTTAGTCCGGCAAGTGTCACCAAAGACATGACGTTAGTGAAAATTCAATATGGCGACTACAGGACGCCATATTGTGAAAATGAAAAAAATGAAATGTTCCTTTGAATGACTATACAGACCAAACGCCTGGGCCGATTTTTATTATTCACACGTCAATCGATTCCCCTTAGTCCGGCGAGTGTCACTAAAGACATGACTTTAGTGAAAATTCAATATGGCGACTACAGGACGCCATATTGTGAAAATGAAAAAAATGAAATGTTCCTTTGAAGCACTATACAGACCAAACGCCTGGGCCGATTTTTATGATTCATACGTCAATCGATTCCCCTTAGTCCGGCGAGTGTCACTAAAGACATAACGTTAGTGAAAATTCAATATGGCGACTACAGGACGCCATATTGTGAAAATGAAAAAAATGAAAGTCAACAAACTATGTCAAGTGGGATATCGTTGAATAGGTATTTAAAAAAATCATTTTTAGTTTTCCCTCAACATTTTTCGATTCGACTGACCGTTTAGGATCTATATCGATTTATTTTTAACTAAAAACATTTGAAATAAAAAATTTATTTTAAAAAACAAAAAACCCGACTGCGTAAAAATTGAACTTAAAAGATGGAAACAAGATCAAATGATAACATGCAGTCGGAGGTATTTCTGTTCAGTTTGTTACTACTATGCCTCCGATTGCATGTTATCATTTGATCTTGTCTCCATCTTTTAAGTTCGATTTTTACGCAATCGGGTTTTTTGTTTTTTAAAATAAATTTTTTATTTCATTTTCACAATATGGCGTCCTGTAGTCGCCATATTGAATTTTCACTAACGTCATGTCTTTAGTGACACTCGCCGGACTAAGGGGAATCGATTGACGTGTGAATCATAAAAATCGGCTCAGGCGTTTGGTCTGTATAGTGCTTCAAAGGAACATACAAAGGAACATACAAACTCACATACATACATACATAGGCTGTTTAACACATTACCACTTCTTTGCGTGCGCAGTTGGGTAAAAACATAGAACCTTTTATTGCGTCAGCTAATGACATAAGAGATTTTGCCACCAGGTGGAAATCACAAAATGCCCCACGTATGGCAATAATATAAAAGAAAGAATGGAATTTTTGACATACGACCTTTTGCACTTTGAGTGACGATATATGGTATTTTTTGCCATACCCACCATAAAATAGCTACTTTTCACTTCATTTTCTGTATTTTCAAAACAATTTAGTAGTTCATTTTGTCTTCACTTCTATAGTAGGCCGAGAGTATAGCTGTTAGTAGGTAATAGCGGGCATATCAGGGCGAATAAGCATAAATCACTGGTTTGCTTTTCCATACTAGTGTGAGAAAGATACGTTCCCGCACACCTGTCTGTCAAAAGTCACTTTACATGCATATATGTAAAGCTATTTTACAGTGGGTATGGGTACTTTTGTGTGAGTCGTACCTCCGTACAGTTTTCGAGAAAAAAAATATTTTACTAAAAAAAATAAAAATTGTACTTAAATCAAGGTAACCATGATTTTTGCTATATGAAGCTAGCCATCAGTAGATCACTAAACAAAAAATTCGACTGATGACCAGTCCTATACTTCCCACCTAGTAAATATTTGCAAAAAATAAACACTCTTTTTTTATTCTTTGAAAAAAAGCTTGGCCCTCTTTTTACTTCCCACCTCTACTATGGTAGGGAAGGAATGGATTTAGTCCGAAAAAAATATTTCGAGATTTTAACAGATTTCACGTTTTGAGATCCTAGCAATCGTTTAAGATCATTTTCTGACTGATGTCTGTATGTGTGTGTGTGTGTGTGTGTGTGTATGTGTGTGTGTGTGTGTGTGTGTGTCTATGTGTGTGTGTCTATGTGTGTGTGTATGTGGTCAATTTTTCGCCTTCGATATCGTAAAAACGGAACAACATACGGGCATGCCGATTATTCTATTGTGTTTATCAGCCTTTAACTTAGATCTGATTAGATTTTGAGTCAAATCGGTTCAGTGGATCCTGAGATATTCAAAAAAACGTTCTCAATGTCACGTATTAACATAGGTAAAAAAAAATATAAATGAATTCTAGATGTTATAACATGAAAAAAATGTAAATATTTTTTTTCTCTAAAATGTATAGTTTTCGAGAAAAAAAATATTTTACTAAAAAAAGAAAATTGTACGTAAATCAAGGTAACCATGATTTTGCTATATTAAGCTAGCCATCAGTAGATCACCAAACAAAAAAAAATTATTTTAAAAAACAAAAAACCCGACTGCGTAAAAATCGAACTTAAAAGATGGAAACAAGATCAAATGATAACATGCTGTCGGAAGCTTAGTAGTAACAAATTGAACAGAAATATCTCCGACTGCATGTTATCATTTGATCTTGTTTCCATCTTTTAAGTTCGATTTTTACGCAGTCGGGTTTTTTGTTTTTAAAATAAATTTTTTATTTCAAATGTTTTTAGTTAAAAATAAATCGAAATAATTCCTAAACGGTCAGTCGAAACGAAAAATGTTGAGGGAAAACTAAAAATGATTTTTAAATACCTATTCAACGATACCCCACTTGACATAGTTTGTTGACTTTCATTTTTTTCATTTTCACAATATGGCGTCCTGTAGTCACCATATTGAATTTTCACTAACGTCATGTCTTTAGTGGCACTCGCCGGACTAAGGGGAATCGATTGACGTGTGAATAATAAAAATCGGCCCAGGCATTTGATCTGTATAGTGCTTCGAAGGAACATTTCATTTTTTTCATTTCCACAATATGACATCCTATAGTCACTAACGTCATGTCTTTAGTGACACTCGCCGGACTAAGGGGAGTCGATTGACGTGTCAATCATAAAAATCGGCCCAGTCGTTTGGTCTGTATAGTGCTTCAAAGGAACATACAAACTCACATACATACATAGGCTGTTAAACACATTACCACTCCTTTGCGTGCGCAGTTGGGTAAAAAGAGGGCCATGCTTTTTTCAAAGAATAAAAATTAAATTGTGTTTTAAAGACCACCAACAGCTATGGTTATTTGGGCCTAGTCAAAGAATAAAAAAAAAGAGTGTTTATTTTTTGCAAATATTTACTAGGTGGGAAGTATAGGACTGGTCATCAATCGAATTTTTTGTTTAGTGATCTCCTGATGGCTAGCTTAATATAGCAAAAATCATGTTTACCTTGATTTACGTACAATTTTTATTTTTTTAGTAAAATATTTTTTTTCTCGAAAACTGTACATTTTAGAAAAAAAATATTTAGATTTTTTTCATATTATAACATCTAGAATTCATTTATAATTTTTTTACCTATGTTAATACGTGACATTGAGGACGTTTTTTTTAATATCTCAGGATCTACTGAACCGATTTGACTCAAAATCTAATCAGATCTAAGTTAAAGGCTGATAAACACAATAGAACAATCGGCATGGCCGTATGTTGTTCCGTTTTTAAGATGCAGACATCAGTCAGAAAATGATCTTAAACGATTGCTAGGGTCTCAAAACATGAAGATCTGTTAAAATCTCGAAATATTTTTTTCGGACTAAATCCATTACTTCCCTACCATAGTAGAGGTGGGAAGTACAAAGAGGGCCAAGCTTTTTTTCAAAGAATAAAAAAAGAGTGTTTATTTTTTGTAAATATTTACTAAGTGGTAAGTATAGGACTGGTCATCAGTCGAATTTTTTACATTGAAAATACTCCAAATAAAACTTGATATCCGCATCAAATAATTTGGTAAATACTGTATTATTTTGTTATTTCAATTTTTGAAAAAAATGAGTGAGCGTCAGATAGAATGTATAATATGGACATTCAATTCCAGGATTAATGGAAAATACCTACCGATTAAAATCACAATCAAGTAGAGATTTTTATAAGCGCATTGAATCTTTAAATACAACAAAAAATATCAAGAAACAAATATTTATACTGTTTATTTTTCAAAATTTACATTCTCATTATTACAATATAATACTGATTCATAAATGAAAGATTTCAAATAAAAAATGTACACGTTTCTATCTAGCGTACAGTGAGTTAATTTATTTTTTTGCCATACCCACTATAAAATAGCTGCTTTGCATGCGTGTATGTATATGCATGTAAAGTGATTTTTGACGGGCCGCTATTACATACTCCTGTGCGTGCCTCGGCCTACTATAGGAGTGAAGTTGGAGACACAAATAAACTATAAACATTTTTTTTGAAAGTAATGAAATGAAAAGCTACTGTTTTATTTGGGTATGGCAAAAAATACCATATATATATCTCGTGCTTAATGATATTATGACTCGTGTGACTGTTAGAACTCGCTTAATCGCTTGTTTTAACATACTGTCACTAGTCGTCATTAATATACCTCATTACTCCACTAAATACGTATACAATATATTATTGAAAAACACATTTTACAAAAGTTTCCTCCTTCCAGCAAGTTTACTAAACGGTGTGTTTAGCTAGATGGCTCAAATAATGCAAGTAATTAATATGCCAGATTGAGTATCCGATACCGGAAGTTACCCCTGCACTCTTCACCTCAAGTCCTTTCCCCTGGCCTAAAAATGAGAATGGCTCTACCGACGCTATTTTTAAAGCTAAAGGGTTCGGATAAATGCCAAATGAAATACCGAGAATCACATTACTGAACCTACAGCTGCGAAAAATAGAAAAAAAAAATCCTGGAAAAACTTGCAGCTTTTTAAAAATTACGTATTCTTTCACACGTAGCCAAAACGTTTTTTCAAAAAATTCGCCTGAGAGATCTGTAGTGTGATTCTTGGTCCTTCATTTGGCGTTAACTCAAACCCTTTAGCTTTAAAAATAGCGTCGGAAGAGCCATAACCGTTTAAGACGAGGAGAAAGGATTTGAGATAAAGCGTTCGGAGGGTTACTTCTGGTATTGAATCTTTATGCAGAGTTGTTAATATTTATAAAATTGTTCAATTATTTAGATAAACAATTTTTAAACTTTAAAAGCATGAATGGAAACTACTTATTTTACTGCACTTTCGTCCTTCATCCAACTTCTTAACAACAAAAAATTGTTGAATTTTTTGGAACATTTTTTGTAACATCCAGATTTTAAAAAAATACTTGGTGTGTAGGTAAAACCACACTGTTAACTTCCCATTGGATTCCCTCAGAGATTTGAAACCAGTCTGCCGTAGAGAATTGCAATACAAGTTGACATTTTACAACAATTTTCCAGTAGTTTTTTTTTGTTATAAAAGAAACCCGCCAATTCATATTTTTTGCAAACTTTTATCAGGTGTTCATTATGCAATTTATGCATCGAATGAAATTGGTCCGGAGTCGATATCGTTATTTGTTCTTGAGATATGCCATACGAGCGGAAAAAAATTCGCCAACATAATTACGAACGAACGTACATTTCGATGTCTCTCAACTTATTTGTGACTCGGTTATACAGAAAAATGTCTATAAAGTATAAATAGATTTATTACTTATAGTGGGGCCGCCAAGCGACGAATCCAACTTCAACCTTGCACTTTGTGATAGAGAGATGCCACTCGGTACGAATGTTGGTCGGACCCATATCTTCACTTTAAGACGTGAAGGCATTTTGGGCCCCGCGACAGGGCCCCTAGACAGGGTGGTTGCGTAACTTTCAGGGGCAAAACGCCTGTAACT
The DNA here is from genome assembly GCA_039654895.1 of Mongoloraphidia duomilia. Classification (NCBI taxonomy): domain Eukaryota; kingdom Metazoa; phylum Arthropoda; class Insecta; order Raphidioptera; family Raphidiidae; genus Mongoloraphidia; species Mongoloraphidia duomilia. Next base: position 22,091,341 of record CM077524.1, on the reverse strand, counting down.
TAGCAACCGTTCCTCGCACAGCCCTGAGGGTAGTCTCATTGGATTCAGCGCACTCAATTTCATACGAGACAGCCCTCAGACTAACTCCGAAACCTCCACCAGCCCGCGTATAGGGATGAAATACAAGTAGTCCATTGAAATGTTAAATTATTTTAGGCTACGTTCGCATTTTGGGTAGGACAAGGTTTTTTCTCTCGTTGCGTGGAAGGGGGCGGTATAAGTTTAAAAATAAGTTTTCGGGGTCGACGACCACCCCATTTGGCCGCCACCTTGAAAAGGGGGTGTAGTGGGGCCGTTAAGTGTTTAAACCATGCACGACGTGATAGAGAGATGCCACTCAGTATGAATGTTGGTCGGACCTATATCTTCACTTTAAGATGTGGAGACAGTTTAGGTCCCGCGACCGGGCCCCTAGACAGGTGATGGTTGGGTCCGTTAAGCGCCTAATGTTGCATGACGTGATAGAGAGATGCCACTCGGTACGAATGATGGTCGAACACATATATCTTCACTTTAAGAAGTGGGGCCATTTTGGGCCCCGCGACTGGGCCCATAGACAAATTAATTGCGTAACTGTCTGGGGCAAAACGCCTGTAACTCAGTAATCGTTCCTCGCATAGCCCTGGGGGTAGTCTCATTGGATTCAGCATACTCAATTTCATACGAGACAGCCCTCAGACTAACTCCAAAACCTCCACCAGCTCGCGTATAGGGGTGAAATACAAGTAGTCCATTGAAATGTTAAATTTTTTTAGGCTACGTTTGCATTTTGGGTAGGACAAGGTTTTTTCTTTCGTTGCGTGGGAGGGGGCGGTATAAGTTTAAAAATGAGTTTTCGGGGTCGACGGCCACCGCATTTGGCCGCCACCTTGTAAAGGGGGTGTAGTGGGGTCGCTAAGGATTTAAACCATGCACGACGTGATAGAGAGATGCCATTCGGTACAAATGTTAGTCGGACCCATATCTTCACTTTAAGATGTAGAGGCATTTTGGGCCCCGCGACCGGGCCCCTAGACAGGTGATAACTTAAAGTGAAGATATGGGTCCGACCTACATTCGTACCGAGTGGCATATCTCTATCACAAAGTGCAATATTAAGCGCTTAACGGCCCTAACCATCACCTGTCTAGGGGTCCGTTCGCGGGGCACAAAATCTTTCCACATCTTAAAGTGAAGATAACCTTGTCCTACCCAAAATGCAAACGTAGTCTAAAAAATGTAACATTTCAATAGACTACTTGTATTTCACCCCTATACGCGGGCTGGTGGAGGTTTTGGATTTAGTCTGAGGGCTGTCTCGTATGAAATTGAGTGCGCTGAATCCAATGAGACTACCCTCAGGGCTGTGAGAGGAACTGTTGCCGAGTTACAGGCGTTTTGCCTTAGAAAGTTATGCAACCCATTTGTCTATGGGCCCAGTCAAGGGGCCCAAAGTGGCCCCACTTCTTAAAGTGAAGATATGTGTCTAACCAACATTCGTACCGAGTGGCATCTCTCTGTCACGTCGTGCAAGATTAGGCACTTAACGACCCCAACCATCACCTGTCTAAGGGCCCGGTCGCGGGGCCCAAAATGCCTCCACATCTTAAAGTGAAGACATGGGTTCGACCAACATTCGTACCGAGTGGCATCTCTGTATCACGTCATGCATGGTTTAAACACTTAAATGCCCCACTACACCCCCTTTTCAAGGTGGCGGCCAAATGGGGTGGCCGTCGACCCCGAAAACTCTTTTTTAAACTTATACAGTCCCCTCCCACGCAACGAGAGAAAAAACCTTGTTCTACCCAAAATGCAAACGTAGCCTAAAAAAATTTAACATTTCAATGGACTACTTGTATTTCATCCCTATACGCGGGCTGGTGGAGTTTTCGGAGTTAGTCTGAGGGCTGTCTCGTATGAAATTGAGTGCGCTGAATCCAATGAGACTACCCCCAGGGCTATGCGAGGAACGGTTGCTAAGTTACAGGCGTTTTGCCCCTGAAAGTTACGCAACCACCCTGTCTAGGGGCCCTGTCGCGGGGCCCAAAATGCCTTCACGTCTTAAAGTGAAGATATGGGTCCGACCAACATTCGTACCGAGTGGCATCTCTCTATCACAAAGTGCAAGGTTGAAACGCTTAACGGCCCCACTATTAGGGTATATCATGGTTAGGTACTTGCTTTGTTGTGGCTTAGTGCCTTGTCTATTATATTTGTGTACTATGTGCAGCATAATAGTATTAATAATTAAAAAATACAAATTTTAACACGGACGTCATGAGTAAATACACAATTAAATGAATGCATAATAACTGCAAACAATATACAGGGTGTCCAAGACTTGCGTTGTCGGCCGATATATTGACTTTGGATGAAGATAGAAAAAAAGTTTAAATACAAAAGTTGTATAAATTTTAATGGTGTATAACCTAAAAATATTTTCAATTATACAGCCTGTCCCATTTAAGCGTGGCCGATCAAAGCTATGTTTTTTTTAACCTAGCACCCTGTTTTTATTTGTTTTTTCAATTCTGCATCTAAATGTGAATAGAAATTGTAAGGAAAGCCATGCTCGAAAATTCAGTAATTTTTGAGTTATTCAAGTTTTTCAGAAATTTTTGACACGTGCAGACCTTTACCTAAAATTCGACATAGCCAAAACAGAAACCTTTATCAAACTGAAATTTTGAGGATCACTAAATAATAGACGGACAAATCAATGCCTGTCGTAAAAAAATGAATTTATTATACAGGGTGTTCAAAATAATGTACTTCTTTTACCTAACTTCAATCACGTGTAACTTTTGATTGTTAAATACAACGAGGTTATTTTTTTGCTGGAATTGTATTCTTTAGGATATTTACTAACACTTTTATTAAGGGTTGTCCAAACCTAAACCTATTATTTTAATACGAAAATATTAGGTGTAGGTTTGGACAACCCTTAATAAAAGTGTTAGTAAATATCCTAAAGAATACAATTCCAGCAAAAAAATAACCTCGTTGTATTTAACAATCAAAAGTTACACGTGATTGAAGTTAGGTAAAAGAAGTACATTATTTTGAACACCCTGTATAATAAATTCATTTTTTTTAGGACAGACATTGATTTGTCCGTCCATTATCTAGTGATCCTCAAAATTTCAGTTTGATAAAGGTTTCTGTTTTGGCTATATCAAATTTTAGGTAAAGGTCTGCACGTGTCAAAAATTTCTAAAAAACTTGAATAACTCAAAAATTACTAAATTTTCGAGCATGGCTTCTCTTACAATTTCTATTCACATTTAGATGCAGAATTGAAAAAATAAATAAAAACAGGGTGCTAGGTTAAAAAAAACATAGCTTTGATCTGCCACGCTTAAATGGGACAGGCTGTATAATTGAAAATATTTTTAGGTTATACAACATTAAAATTTATACAACTTTTGTATTTAAATTTTTTTTCTATCTTCACCCAAAATCAAAATATCGGCCGACAACGCAAGTATTGGACACCCTGTATAAACACCTATTGTAAGAACAATGACGTAACACAATGCTGTAATCAGGAAAAATTCATTAATTCAAGCCTATGTCACCGTAGGGATTCTAACCCTAAACTTTCCACTATCGCGGCGGACTGAGTTGACAATTACTCACACAGTGACACATTTTCAAACGACCGACTTTCTCCCTTTAAAGCATTCTGTCAATGAAAAACCACTACATGCGAGAGTCGATATTCCAACACCACTGCTAGACTACAGAACATCTCAACATGTAAAGTAAACACAACCAGTGATATAACGATGAAGTATCCATTTTTAATCAACCAAGACAAGATAGAATTTCTATCAAATATCAGTCATTATGCATTCATTTAATTAGTAATTAATATTAATTTGTTTGATCTCAGTATTGTGTAATACGGGTAGTCTACATATTACTAGGCTTACACCTGTTTGTAGACATAAATAAATAAATAAATAAATAAATATACGGAGAGAAAGAGATCTCTAAAAACAGTAGATTCGGACTCCAGGGACCTCAAAACGTGCAGATATGTTCAAATTTTTCGTTCGCAAAATCGGACCCATTACAACAACTTCCAATGGAAAAGTTAAAAATAATATTACAAATTATCAATAAAAATTAACAAAAAAATTTAATTAAAATAAATAAATTGTATTTATGTTTTAAATTGAATTTTGTGTTTACAATAAGTACAGTTTAATTTTTATTTGCAATTAATTGAAAGCAAAATTTAAATGTACTCTATACTTACATAATATGACGATGCGTTAATTGATATCATAAAAATAAAAAGCGGCGTTTTATATCCTTAATTAATTAAGAGAGGGATCCTATTTTCTTAACAATAGTTTATAAAACCAAGCAAGCAAATTATTTTATCATCCGTATTATCGTTTTTCGAAGATAAGATTATCTACAGTAATGCTAATATTTATACGCATCTGATAATTTTGATTGATATAATTTTATATTAATTTTCTTAAAACATCTTGTTTGAATTTTATTTGCTAAATTCTTTAAAAACCAAAGTGTCAATACTAGTCGTACCTTCTTCAAGATATTTTCAAGGTTTTGAGGAAGACACAATTAAGCCGGATCCAAACAACATGACAAATGTCGACCAATGGTTTTCATATGGCTAATATTTAACAAACAGTCACCAACGTTGACATTGGAAGACATTCGCCCTGAGGGCGGTTTTTTAAACACACATCAAAGAGATTGGCCAACGCTGGTCTCGACTTGCAAATATCCTGTAGTGTGGATACTAGACATATTTAAATGACCACACATGCCCAACCATACCCAACAATGGTCGCCAATACATTCGGCAATATTGATATACGTTTGCTATCAATAAATAAATCGGAAATGCTATTTGAATTTAAAGTGTCATTTTATAAGTAATAATGCTTTTAAATTTTCAAAATCATAGGGCAGCAAAATCATTGGATATTTTTACGTGATTACAAATTTAATAAAAACGTTAAAAATCTAAAGATTTTCGTTATATAATATGATCACAGAATTTTAACTTCTTTATTGATAACAAATTAAGCTTGATCTTAGAGCGAAACTACACGGGCGGATTTTCCGTGGCGCGTTTCTCACGACTAAATTTCCCCTGAATTTTACATAGGTATCAAAGGTTCCATGACATTTGATCCCAGCAATTTTATACCACGACAACTGATCCCAACGACAATGGATCCCACGACATTTGATCCCAAAAAATTGTCTATAAACTAATAGAGCCTGATAAGTAATAAAGTTATTAAATTTTATTAATTTAATGAAATAATTTAATCGAGGAAAATTTGTTTGAATTAAATTTGTAGACGTTATGATATATTTGTAAAACAGAAAGCGTTTTTTCCATCGAGTACATTCACTCAAAACATTAAAACTGCTTTTTGATAGTTACAAAATTAACGTCACTGTGTTAAGTTGCGCTGCTGTTGAATGCGCAATTTTATTTTTAAAGAATTGAACGACAAAACGACGTTGGTGGGTTCATCCATTATTCAAAGACAGATTATATAAATTTCTCTGTATCGAACATTTTACCCAGACTGTACATTCTTCGGTAATCCGTCGCCTCGTCTAGTTTTCCCCGCACTAAACAATGTTTTGCGTTTCTAGCGTGTTATGGAGGTGACGATATCAACGCTATCAGAAGCGTTCAACTCGCTTACGCCGACGGAATTTAAAAAAACGCGACGTATATTCCGTACGTCTAGTTTCACTCGTTTATAGGCAAGGTTTCGATTTGGACGTGCAATCCGCCATGTTAAAAACGCTACGGAAAATCCACCCTTGTAGTTTTGCTCTTAGCATTGTATAACTTTATCATTTTTCAAATATTTTACACATTTAAGGACCAAGAAAGCATTTCAGTTTATCTTTAAAATTATACAAGAGTAAGTATGTTATTCTCTTTGAGTTTTTAAATTTAAATAATTAAAATTTAATATAAGTTCATGCCATAGTTGAAAGCGTAACTTTTCATTCTATACATAAAAAGAATTTTATATTACTTATATTTTTAATGTCCTAAAATATTACTGTATTCATTAAAATTATACTGTGACAACCTCAGAATAGAGATAGATATAGAAACAGCATATCACGTTACTTGTGAAGCTACAACTATACACTAAAGTACGACCTGTCAGGTTATGATCATTCGATGCTTGTATTCCGTAGTGTTAATTACTCTTAATTTTATATGTTCTATTGAAAAAAAAATGGTGTCGTGTTGTGTGCCTGGATGTTACAATGAAGGTTCCAAAACGCCTATGAAAAAAGGTGTTTAAAATGGAGTTGAAATCATGTGACCTCAATGTGGACTTATTGTTCCCCGCACGTCTCGACTGACTTCAGTTTTACATACCTACAAGCTGTGGATATGCTCCTTCTATAGCTATATCTCTATTCTTAGGTGACAACTGAAAAAAAGTAAAAAATAAGTTTTTTCTTCGTTAAAAAAAATTTATTAATTAATTAAAACAAATTACATTTGACAAATTTAAATTTGATATAAATATTCATAATTATATAGGTGGGGATATCGTATTAAAATTAAAGTTAATTAGCGGAATGTCATTTCCAACGGAGGTGTGAAAAGGAGAGGAAAATGGAAAAGATGGAATGACTATAGTGGGCAGAAAAACCTTTACAGGAATATTATTGTACATATAGATATGGAAATGAAATGTCGTATTATAGCCGAACACAATATAACTTCATTATGTTGAGTATCGTTCAAGCGAACTTCAAATATAATTAAAATACCTACTTCATAAAACTGAAAATTGTAAGATTCAAAAATCTTTTTTAATAACTCATTTTTCTTTAAAGCCCCCCCCCCCCTACACGTAGTAGCATGTTTGTATGTTTTGTTTGTGCTGAGATGTTTCTACTACAAATATTACAACTACACGTAGTGTTTTGTTTGTACAAACATGAGGACGATGTGGTCCAGTGGTCAGCGTCGCGGCCTCTGGATCAGACTGCCGTTGGTTTGAATCCCGCCTCCGCTCATGGATGTTTTGTGATGTCATTTAGTTTTAAGCGAGTTGTTATTTAATGTAATCAAGACGCTAATGACCTAAGTTGTCGACGCGTCTATAATTTACAATAAATAAAATCGTACAAACATGATGCTATTGCTGCGTGTATTTACATATTTACTATCAGAATATTTTGATAGTAAATATGTTTTATCCCTACACGCAACATCATGTTTTGTACAAACATAACAGTACAAACAAATCGTACAAAGAATTCACTGGAAGTTGATTTAAAAAAGCAATGTTTCCATCTTTCTGTTTGTACGAAAAAATGCAGCGACATTATGTCGTTGCGTGTAGTTTGTCGGCATGTGTGTGCATACAAAATGCTGAAAGTTGTTTGTACAAATTTGTATGAACGTATTGGGATGAAACATATTGTTGGTACATTTTGTATGTACATACAAATCGTACAAACATTCAGCTGCGTGTAGGGGGCGCTTGAAACACGAAACTAAAATTTGTTCACAAATGTTGAGAGCAGTATGTATTCCTTGAAATTTTTAAAATTAACATTTTTAATTTAATGTTCCTTTTGAATATTTATTGTAGTTATTTATAGTCCATCCTGAAATAGTGCAGAGTAATAAATCATTATGGTGACAGATTTCACTGCTTAATTTATCTAGTCTTATTTTAAATTATTCCCAAATTTAGGTAAAGACTTAATAACCAATAAACTTCAAAACTGTTCTGAACGTTGTCATTCTGATCCAATCATTTTTTCCCAAATGCTAAATGTCCTATGTTTACATACTGAATATGAGTTAGTATAAAAGTATCATTTGTATTTTTGCTGTTGATTAAAAATAATAATAAATTTAAAGTATGAATTGGTACAACACTTGGACATGCCTGGAAATTGAGGATCTTAAACATATAGAACTTGTGTGTTGTTTAACAACAATCCGACTTGAACTGGACAAAACTTTATCCTGTTATCGTTAGATTAGAAAACTTACAGCACTCAATTTGTGTTGTTTCAATTTAGTCTTTGGTCAAAACTAATTCAATTCCATTGTTCATTTCTAGGGATAGATGCTAATGACTTTAGTTATCGTGTGTCTATAAATTACAATCTCTTTCTTTCTCGAGATATACCGAGAGAGAGAGAGAGAGGGTAAAAAGGGGGTAAGGGAAGTAGCGGAGTAATACAAATGAATGTCTGATTATCATAAACTAAATGGTGCAACAAGTATTCTCGTCAATCTAATCGCAGATCGGGAAATAAAAGACAGGGGCTACTTAAGTTGTAAGCGAAATAGGCTGAAACATAGGTAAATGGTACATCCAGGGGCAGATCTAGATTTTTCGAGGCCTAGGGCTTATTGAAGTCCGATGGGGCCCCATTTTAATTAGGTTAAGAATCTTTAAAATAAAACAAATAATACTATAAATTATCATTTATATTATATTAACTATTTTTACTCTACGACAAGTGCTCATTGTTAATGAAAAAATATTAAAAATTTACGATAATAAAATTTGTGTGGGCCCTTGACACTTGGGGCCCCACGACTTTAGCCCTATTAGTCCCTATGTAGTTCCGCCCCCGGGGTACATCACATATTGGCGCGCTACTTACAATGAATTTCACTTAAAACGCAACGTAGACGGGTTTTGTTTACATGGTAGTTATGAAAAACATTGATGCATTAGAGAAAATCGTTTCACATTCACTGAACAAAAACATACATCACTAACAATAATGACTAACGATATTTTAATAAAATTAAATTAAAATATAACAATATTTTAATAAAATAATGTAATATTGTAAGCAGGCTTTGGATACTTATGTTTCCATGGCTTATGGAAAATTTGATAAATTATCATATGTCAAAAATAAAAATAAGTAAACAGTTAAAATTAAATATGCCAAAAACTTCAACGGAACATGTTCTAATGAAGAATGTATGAAGTATAACTTCGACCGTGCGCTTATGTAGGTGAGGCACACTGTAAATTTTTTTTTTAATATTGTAGACCGGACGGTGGTCCAGATTAGAGAGCCTAGACCATGGTCCGGTGTATGAACTCAAATGAAACAATGCATTGTAGTTTTTTGAAAATAATTAATTCCTGAGGTAAAAGCGACAAAACAAAAGTGTATTTATAAGAGAGACACCCAATGAGGTCACGTTACAATGCTTTATCAGAAAAATTTATTTATTTAACCCCGTCACTGTCGGGACTCAAACACGAAACTTTCAGATTCGTGCTGGCTTTATCACTTACATCCACAGTTATATGTTTAAATGTACCTTTTGTTTCTTATATAGAGCAATTGTAAACGTATGTTCCACAACATGCGAGAGCTAATTTTAAAATTGTAACGTTAGAATTGAACCCACTCACATGCGAGAGCTAATAATTATTGGTTAATAATGAATTTTTCAAACTTGTAGTATTATAGTCGACAGTCATAACTTCACATTTTTTAAAATTAGCTGTCGCATGTTGTGAAACATACGTTTACAATTGCTTTATTTAAGAAACAAAAGATCCATTTAGACGTGTCACTGCAGTGGAAGTAATTGAAAACTCAGCCAGCGCAAATCTGGAAGTTTCAGGTTTGAGACCCGACGGTGACGGGTTAAATAAACAATTTTTTCTGGTTATATCTTAATATTATGATGTATTAAAAATGTTTTTGTTTGAAAATTATATCTTAAGACGACCCTGGCAAAATAACAGTTCGAAATGCAACAATTATTGCGGCGACGGGTCGGATGTGGCGGAAGTAACGGGTATAATTTCTGCAAACAATTTTATACAACGATGCCGATGCCAAATTATTTCCGCTTAAAACATGTAACAGCGTTGAAATAACATCTCCAGTATACTCTTCCCTTCTGTTGACCTCCGACACCGCCGTGACCCCTTCTTTGTAACCCCATCTGTAATTATAAATCAAAGAAGAATATTATTAATTGATCTAATTATTTACACAACCAAAGCTTTATTAATGACGAATACCCTGCTTCGTTCTCCTAAACTGTCGCCATTTATTTAAAATGGCGTCTAATATTTTATGTAAATAATAATTCGACTCATTCTCTTTTTGAATAAGTATGATATATATGCGACCAAAATGATATCGAACTTTTCGTAATTTATACTATATCTTAAGGCAGTTTTTTTGATGTAGAACTACGTCTTTCCCGGAGATATATAGGGGGGTAAACATTCGTTACAAAAAAAATGTGTGACAAAAAATGTGTGACGCGAACTACCATAGTATTGTGAAAGAACGTTTCATCTATACGCAATTTCTAAACTTAAACTGCATTTTAAAGCGGAATATTTACACTCTATAGTGAGAACGTGAGTTATCTAACGTACATTGTTCGCAGTAATGTAAGTTGAATGAAATTTCATTCACAAACGCGCTATTTAAAGTTAAAAAAACTTGCAGACACGAAGGGATCCTTCGAGATTCATAAACATGACTCATGAGTGTAAAATGATATTAGTAACAATATTTATATACGTATTTTAGTTTTAATAATTTTTTACTTTTCATTGAATAAAGTTTTAGTTCTAAAAAATGTATCTTTGACATTAGCTTTTATTATTTAAAGTTGTAAATAAATCATACAAAATGGCAGTATATTTTCAAACAAAAAAATTGTGATAAATAAATCACCAATGCGAAATAAAAAATACTGAATATTTTTATTAAAAATTGCGTAGACAAGTATTTATTGAAGTCAAATGTGATAAAAATTATTGTAACACAATAAAAAGTTAGATGTTTAATTAACGAAAGTGATTTATAATTGAGATTAAACTGTTATGACAGACGACTATAAATTAGATATTATTACAGAGGCATTTTAGCAAGCTCTTGCAAATATATTATGTAGGTAGAAGAACGTAGGTATATAAATATATACTATAATATTTATACGTGGATTATTAGGTTTATGTGTGATTAAATGATAAGATTACATTTTTATTATTTTAGAAACCTCGGTGAGTAGGAAACGATGTTAATTAATTTTATTATGATCGAGTAGGAAGTTAATGTAACCCCACATACCTAATCGATATAAAGCTGAATTTACACTGAACAAAAAAACAACTGGGTGCATACGTGTAATTCTCACGCGTCTGAAGTGAAACTTTATGGGTAAATATTTATATTATGTGTAAACACCAATTAGTCATTTTCCTGAGAGTAGTTCTTTCAATTATCTACGAGAGGCAGCACTTGTGGTAGGTACAAACATTATTTATTCCCCATTAGTGCCGTGTCATTTTAGTGGTATAGTTATTATTATTGTAAATTATAGACGCGTCGACAACTCAGGTCATTAGCGTCTTCAACACAACAATTAATAATCCATTTCATCGCGAATACTAACTGCACGAAATCAAGGTTAAATACTACTATATTAGAGCCTTAGAGGTAATATTTAAACAGAGACTAATAAAAATTCTATAGAATTATCGCTAGGCACTTGATAGAACATGATTGAATAAAAATTAATAAACAAACACTTGAAAAACTCTACACATTTATTCATCTCAACGATCGTTTCGGGCTTCTAACCCATCATCAGGAGTTAGAAGCCCGAAACGATCGTTGAGATTAATAAATGTGTAGAATTTTTCAAGTGTTTGTTTATTAATTTTTTTAGAGACTAATAACTTAATGGATAATTTAAAAAATTGATGTTACACTTCGAACTAAATTGAAATTCTTTCATTTCGTCAATTTTTAGTTAGTACAATTAGGAAAATTTTATGTAATGACTTTTACCAATAATTTGTATGACAATTAAGATCCGACTAATTGGCAAGTGTGTAAAAATACTGTCTTCATTGACTCACCGTATCACCAGTTGATATGCTATTACTGATTCCTGATCCACCGCTCGATCCTCCTGCTCTACTTCCGGTTTCTTCTTCATTTTCTAACGCATTTTGTAGTGCTACCATCATTCTGTCCAACATTAAAGCTGTCCTTTTGGGCACTACAACCTGGAAAAAATAATGACACAATTTTATTCACTACATACATTTTGATTTGTAGGAATAAGGTCGATTCACAAGTAGCATAACGTTAACATCACGGCATATAAAAATATAATCTCAATGTCCTTGAAAAGTCCTTTTGTGACAGTGATGATCCTTATAATCCATAAGTTCTCTTTAGAGAAAGCAAATACTTTCAGTTTGATATTTTTTGATATATTTATTGTTTCATTGACTAATAAATTTGTGACGGCAACTCTGTACGAGTCGCCGCTTCATCAGTTCCCAAGGCTCTGGACAAAGCACAAACGACATCCCGGACGTGTCAGAAATAAAACTCTTTCCACGTGTTTATATGTTACAATATAAATTATGATGATATTGTGTATTTATAATTGTATATATAATATTATTAGGTATCAAATCATTTAATAAACTCTCTCATTAATGGAGATGGGAACTACCAATCTTGACCGCTAGAGGCGCCAGCTATGTAACCACCTCGGTCTGTGGGCAGTTCATCGCTAGTTTGTGCAGAATAAGTTCATTTAAAATAATAAATCGTTGACAATGCCGATGTGCTGCGTTAATCATAGATATATACGATACTATACACTATACTACTGATTCATTTTACATTTTTATTTTATATGACATGAAGTTGGGTTGAAAAATTCCGAAACTTCCAAATTTCTCTTTTTGTTGCAATGTAATTTACCTTATTATTTATTTATTTTTGTTTCCGTATTTTTTTCTCATGGAATAAATCACATTTATTATTTATTATATAAATGCGTCGACATAGCTAAGATTGTTAGCGTCTGGACAAAGAACTAAATTAGGTATATCCCATGCTGAGGACAGCTTGATGTAATGGTCAGCGTGCTGGCCTTTGGAGCAAGCTGTCGTAGGTTCGAATCCCAACTCGCTCATGGATGTTTTGTGATGTCATTTAGTTTTAATTGATATGTTATTTGACGTATTTCAAACGCTAATATGACCTAAGTTGTCGACGAGTCTCTAATCTACAATAAATAAATAAAAAATATATCCCATGCTCCATAAGGTAGTGATATCCAATGTTTTGACTTTTAAACACGAGCATAAAATTAAATGCCATGACGAAAATGTAACTTAAAAAACTCTTCCATCTTATAATTTTAAAATTCAATCTTTACACACAAAAAAACGCTTTATAAATTGTATTTTATAAATGTTAGGTTTTTAACTAAACAACAACGTTTCATTTTAATTATAATCATAATTAACAAAGCAGGAAGTAAATCGCATCCATGCTAATAATATGAAAAGGACTGTGCAAGAAACAGTTAAAATATATTATGTTACTGAAGTTTCATTCAGTATTCTTACGTTACATCATTATAAATAAATGAAGTCACATGTATGTTTTTGAAACAGTTTTAATAAAGTTTTCAGTATTCACGTTCACAAGGATATCACGCCGTGAAGTTTTTGTCTTCAACGATTACAGTTTATTGTGATCATTATAAGTACATAAACATTTTAGACTGATATTATATGTTATATTATGTCTCAGTCAATAAAATGTTTGGTTTAAAAATATAACAAAACCTATTTTTTATGTTTTAGTACCGAATGTAAATAAATATATAGATAAATAGATATTGTAGATTACAGACGCTCGACAACAAAGGTCATAAGCGTCTTAACTCTTAAGTGTAAGTAAATAAATTAGGAAAAATGGACATTAACCCAATATAGTCTAAACTATAAATATAAAAAATTAAATAAAAATAGAACCTCCTTCAAAAAAAGATAGGTACCTACCTACTAAAACTAAAAAGATGAAAATAATAAAATTTTGAGGTCAGCGCCAATTTAATTAAGTACAAAAACTTTTATATGTATATCTCTTTTTATTAAATTAGTGCCGACCTCAAAATATTATGATTTTCTACTTTTTAGTTTTAGTATCTACTTAATTTTTTTTGAAGGAGGTTCAATTTTTTTTTAAATTATTTTTTTACTTTTTAGTGTCTGCAATACGTAGTTTGCACGTTATTAACCGAATTCTTTCTTGATATTTGAATGCTAAACTTATAAAATATTAGTAAAAAAAACTTTTCAGAGACAAGCTTTTATTGAAGTGTACTAAAAAGGTAAAAATAATATTTAATAATTTTAGTTCATAATTATTATAAAAGCGGGGGTTGTAATCTCTATGATAGTTTAATAGTCGCAACCCCCACTTTTAGAATAATTATGAAGTATTATTTTTTCCTTTTTAGTACATTTCAATAATAGCTTGTCTCTAAAAAGTTTTTTTTTACTAATACATATTTTATTTTGTTTATTTTAGTTTTTCAAAATTTTACCTTCTTTTGATCCCCCTCGGGGCTGAATTTCGAGAAATCCCTTCTTAGTGGATACTTACGTCAGAAAAGGAATCTACTGTCCAAATTTCAAGTTTCTAGCTTCAGCGATTTGGCCTGGGCGTTGATTAGCCAAATAACCCTACACCCTCGTTTGAACCTCTTAGGGGTTGAATTTAATTCTAAAAACGATTTATTCATGTATTGTTATCGAAAATATGTGTACAAAATTTCAAATCGATCGGATACGTGGAAGTCGTTCAAAATTGACTTGAAAAATTTGACCTAAACAAACAAACACACAAACTAACATACAAGCATTGCAAGTTAAATAAAAGCTTGTAAAAAATAAAAAAAAACTACTAAACAAATATTGAAATATCTTATATACAAGAGTCAAGAATCTTCCTTGGGAATAGCTTAAAAGGTGGATTTTCTGATCTCGGTGCTTTTACTAAACGAAATTGGTGACGTCACACATCGTTGTATAGGCGCTACATTTAACCCGTAAACAATGATACATAACATAATATACATATTCGAATGTCTGCGTATCCGCAGGAGACAAGATACGTGAAATCACAACACGAGTTTGTGACATTAGATTATCTTCTTCCAGCCTTGTAACTTTGTTGTCTTTGTTAGAACCAAAAATGGAACACCTGTCGCGTTAAATTGGAACGTAAACATAGATTGCAATCTGTTATAATAACTGAATTTATAATATGTCATATTTTGCGCATTGAAAATAGATTGGTTAAATCAGGGGTTCTCAACATGTTTCCTCTGCGACACACCTATAGAATTTTTTATCCTGGCGACACATTCATCTCTTAATTATTTAGACGAGCGAAACTTTTATTTTTTCGCGATTTTCTCAACACATCTAACGTGTGCTCGCGACACACCTGCACTGTGCCGGTGGCTGAGAATGGGGTTGTCCCACGTATCAAAAATTGATAATTTTGAGCAGTAATTCCTTATACATTATAATAGGCTAATACGCGGGTAAAGCTAGTATGACTTGATAATTTTACAATTTTATTAAAATAAAAATTAACTCACGAGTGCAAGAGAGACCGTTCAGTTTTTAATAGATGAATTTGACTTCCAAACACAAGGTTACAGAGGTCAGTTGACGATGGATCAGCTGCTTGTGGTGAGAGAGCGCGCTGGTCAGTCTACGCGAGATGATAGAGAGAGCGAAGAGATTTTGAATTGAGCGTGCAACAGTAAACGAACGAACAGACATGTCGTTTTGTTTTTGGTCAGATCTGGCAGAGCTTCGGCTGCGATAGGATATCGTCTTTTCAAAGTGCATATTTTTTATGAGAAATACAACGAATTTTACAATTTTTTCTGGAAAAACACAGGTTACGTGCAAAATAGATTTCCTACAGGAACGGTGAAATAATGTAGTTGTGATTAGGGCTAAATTAGTTGTCTGGATTTAAGCAGTTCTGTCTGTACAGTGATAATGAGGTCCTCACCTAATATTACCTATTCCCAATTGATTCCCTAAACTTGCCTGGATTCTGTTGTCGTACGTGTGGTTTGCTAGTAGATTTGCCGTCGAATTAGGTAGAAAAATAGTGTATTGGATTTAGTATTTTGGATCTAGTTTGGATTTAAACGATATATTCCCGTTATCCCGGATTCAGAATAATCTTATTCTGGATGATTTTACGGTGTGGTAGTTCATGGCTAGTATAACA
The DNA here is from genome assembly GCA_039654895.1 of Mongoloraphidia duomilia. Classification (NCBI taxonomy): domain Eukaryota; kingdom Metazoa; phylum Arthropoda; class Insecta; order Raphidioptera; family Raphidiidae; genus Mongoloraphidia; species Mongoloraphidia duomilia. The sequence goes on along the minus strand of CM077524.1, from coordinate 22,075,222 downwards.
ACGTGCTATTCAGATCGTATAAAGATTCACGAGCCGTCGAAAATTTTATCTTGTATACTAAAACTCATGCAAGTTGTCTGCGACGTCATCAACTCCGTGCTTTCTTACGATTAACTGTGTTTCTCGAAAATCGTCGTCTCGTGTAAAAGATCGAAACTTAACGAATTACTCACGTCCTGATTTCTTTATTTTTTTGGTATTTACTTAGTGCACATATTTTCGTTCCGTCAATAACGTAACGATTTAATGTGACAATTCTAAAATTAGATTGCCAGAATTATTTGTCGAGCGACCAAAACAAAAACTTCGAAGTGTTTGCTAGATCTCAACGTTTTTAAAGAGTTAATTACTGAATGAAAATTACGGTCGAAATCGGATCCACCCCTCCCGATTTTCGACTCTTATGAATGATATTTCCTCAGTGTTTTTTATGTTTTTTACAGATACCGTGTTTAGTGTAACGATTTAGCGTTTAACGTACCGATCTTTAACGTATCGATTTAGTATTTAACGTCCCGAACATTAATGTACCGCTTTTAGTATTTTTTTTTGCTCGTTTTTTGTTTGGTAATACCGTTCTCTTTGTGCGAACGTTTTGATTTTCGTATTTTCTTTTAGCGTTCCGTGATCGATCTACGTTGTATGTTTTTACTGTATATGTTTTTATGGTTAATTTTGGACTGCTGGTTCTGGCGGGGTTTACTCCCAGGATATTGTTTCTGGATTTTGATCCGGACGAAATCTTCCTTTATTACTAGTCCCAGTAGTCAACGGCTTTTAGGCCTTTTGGATATTTTATTGCTTATCTCCACAGGTTCGGACGACCTGTGAGTATACGTGTGTGTCCAGTTGTCCTGGCGCCCTGGTCAACTTTTTAGTCGGTTTAATTCTAGATACTGAGTACTGACAATTGTCTCCAAGTGATTTTAGTATCCAAAAGTTTAGTGTATTTCCCCGTGTTGTCTTAAGTTACCGTTTTGAATAGGGGTTTATCTAAATTAACGGCTCGTGCTTTCTAGATTACGTTATCTTTCAATTTCCGTAATTCTTTTTTTTGTGTTGGTTTACGTGTCGAGTGGTAGGTGGTGAATTTTTTTAAATACAAAATATTTTTTTAGTGGTCGGTGGTCGGATTTTTTAAGTCCAATTTGGGGCATTTTTAAAATAACATCAATTCAATACTGGTGAACCGTGGACTCACGTCCCAGCGCCGCGTGAGCTAGCCGTGCGCTGAATTTATTCAGGTTATTATAACCGTTCACCAAAAGAGTTTAAAGCTCTAAACAAAATGGCAAGTTATAACATAAATAAATAATGTAAATCAACTTTTTAGTTCTTATATCCGCCCTCTTAAGAATTAAATATATATTTTTTAAACGCTGAGCATAAACCGCCATATGATGACGTAGCAGACAGTCTCACTTTTTATCTATAGAAAGATATTGTGTTTTAAATACCACCAACAGCTAAGGTTATTTAGGCCTAGCACCAATTCATTTTTTTTTTAATAATAAATTGAAAATCCGATTGACACTTTTACCAGCTCTCGGGCTAGAACCCGGGAACTGGGGACTTGTAATAGAGAAACAATAGCAACGCCATGTAAACAACAGCACCGCTACACGCTCGGCCATTCTCAAGCCCTATAGAAAAATGTGTATATATATTAACTTCCTCGTGGTTTCTTTCAATTTTACAGATAAATGGGCGTGACACAGTAGGTTTAGTTAGCCAACAGGCTGAATATTGTCTACGTCATTTCAGTAGCGATATAATCCAACGTTTAAAATTTCATGGAAAAACACACTTGGGATTTTTTTATTATAGAAAAATCTTCCGAACAATTCTCAAAAACACTTTTCCATAGTCTTTTTGTAATATAGATTCCAAGAAAACAAATGTGGGACGACCCTATTGATCGTTGTAGCATGTCTGTTGCAGACACAGCTTAGATCATAACAACGGGGACGTCGTTGACGTTTGAATATGAGACAGGTTGAATAAATACTTATTGTTTGCAAGCACACAATAGTAATGTCCAATGTCCAGGTGCTCAGCATTCAAATCTGTGGCTGTGTCATCCTCATCAATGCATGCAGTATTTAAATAACATCATTGTAAATCCTTGTCAACTTAACGGGACATATTTTCTTTATCTTGTTCGCAATTATATTATTATTTGTGTACAAAACGCTATTATAAATATACTTTTGAATGTTTCGAACTTAGTTTAAACCGAAGGACAGGAAGGATATCCACTTTTTAACGTTCTTATAATTGGTTTTATGAGTAGGATGAGTGAAAAATATAGATAAATGCGATTTTTGTGAAATGTAAATTTAAATAAATTCTTTTGTGTTGGATATTCCCAAAACATTCTATTTAACTTTTTCTGATCTGTGCGATTAAAATTGAAATGAAAATCTTGAATTCATCTAAAGTTCCAATTTATTGAAATTTTCAACAAAATACGACAGACTCGCATCATAAGGGTTCCGTACAATTTGAAAAAAAATGTATTGAGAGATTAGAACGGGGGGTCCACCTTGCGTTTTGTGCAGAAAATGATTTTATTTTTTTGTGTCCTCAAACATATTTAGGAGATGTCAAATCCAAGTTTGCGACCTCTAAAACAGGGCGGGGGAGTTTTGGTGGGCTAAAAACCACGATTTTTTTGCAATTTTTTCGATTTTTTGCTTATAACATAAAAACGACTGGTTCTATCGAAAAAATGATCCTATTCAAAATTAAAGGGCACAAAATTTACTTCAAAATACACTAGTCAAACATGTTTTGTTCCGATTTTTACCGACTCTACAGAACTTAGAAAAACAAAAAAAAATAATAAACTCTTTTTTTGTTTGTAAAAGAAGCAAAGTAGTAATCAATGAGACCCTATACGAGTTTTTTAAAAATTCAATCCCAAAGGGTGAAAATGGGAGTGTAGGATTTATTGTAATAACAAAAAATCCTACACCCACATTTTACCCCCTTTGGGATTGAATTAAAAAAAAAAATCGAATAGCCTATAACCTTCTTTAATAAACGGGCTATCTAACAGAAAAAATTTTTTCAAATCGGACTGGTCGTTTCTGAGATTAGCGCATTCAAACAAAAAAAATAAACTCTTTTTTGTTTGAACGCGCTAATCTCAGGGGCTACAAGTCCGATTTAAAAAAAAATCTGTTAGATAGCCCGCTTATTGAGAAAGGTTATAGGATATACGAGCTTTTTTAAAATTTAACCCCAAAGGGGGTAAAACGTGGGTGTAAGATTTTTTGTAATAACAAAAAATCTTACACCCCCGTTTTACCCCCTTTGGGATTGAATTAAAAAAAAACTCGAATAGCCTATAACTTTTCTTAATAAACGGGCTATCTAGCAGAAAAAATTTTTTTTTAATCGGACTTGTAGTTCCTGAGATTGGCGCGTTCAAACAAAAAAAGAGTTTATTTTTTTTTTGTTTGAACGCGCTAATCTCAGGAACTACCAGTCCAATTTGAAAAAAATTTTGTTTGTTAGATAGCCCGTTTATTAAGGAAGGTTATAGGCTATTCGAGTTTTTCAATAGTTAAAAGCTTGAAAAAATGCATTTTTTTTCATTTTGGTAAATTTTGGCGATTTTCTAAGTTTTGTAGAGCAGGTAAAAATGGGAACATATTTGACTAGTGCATTTTGAAGTAATTTTTATGTCCTTTAATTTTGAATAGAACCATTTTTTCGATAGAACCGGCCGTTTCCATGTTATAAGCAAGAAAGCGAAAAAAGGGCAAAAAAATCGTGGTTTTTAGCCCACCAAAACTCCTCCGGCCTGTTTTAGAGGTCGCAAACTTGGATTTGACATCTCCTAAACATGCTTGAGGACACAAAAAAATAAAATCATTTGCTACACAAAACGCAAGGTGGACTTCCTCTCGTGACTGGACTAATAGACAAACTTAATAAGAATTAAGTTTGTCACGTTATAATTTCACATAGAATTAGAAATATATGATTTTTGGATTGTTTCCCTTACTTGTGCGATAAGACCTTTCTTCGTGCCAATTGCAAATTTCAACATTCTAGATCAACGGAAGTACCCTAAGGTTTTGATGAGTGAGTCAGTCAGTATCAAAATACGAATTTTTTAAAGGCCGTATTTTTTAATTGCACTGAGTCATAAGCTTGATTTTTTACAGGACTAGGTATAGGATTTTAGACCCTAGTATTTAATATTAATTTCAACTCTAGCTATTCCTGACAGACAGAGAGACAGGCGGACAACAAAGTGATTCATTCTGAGATACGGAACCCTAAAGACAGTTGTGTTGAAAATACTTTAAAAAAAGCTTACTGAATTCTCCAAACGTCTTTTCCCTCGATCCCCGGTACTGTGTCTAATTTTCCTAGAATCTTATAGACTTTAGAGCCTAATAATCCAGATTCTATCGTCGGTGGTCAAGGGGTATTTGATGTGCTGCTCGACTGAATATTCGTGCAATATTAATTATGTACACGCACAGAATATAGTTATGAACATAAACGTCGCTGCTTTTCGATGAGTACTCGTCTGGTCGACTAGCATAACACTTGTGTACAGTCATACAACATAGGTATGAAAAATAAAATTGTTTTTTAAAGATCACCAACAGCTAAGGTTATTTGGGCCTAGCACCAATTCATATTTTCAATTCATTATTTTTTTTTAATAATACATTGAAAATCCAAATGACGCTTTTACCAGCTCTCGGGCTAGAACCCGGGAACTGGGAACTTGTAATAGAGGAACCATAGCAACGCCATGTAAACCACAGCACTGCTACACGCTCGGCTATTCTCAAGCCCAACATAGTTATGAACATAGTAACGTCGTTGCTTTTCGATGAGTACTGATCTTGTCTATCACTTCGATTGGACGTGGTGACGTGACGTGACCTCGATTTGCGTAAGCGAACGAAAAAAAACGAGTTTAATAATGTTTCACTTTAAAAACTTTAAAAACAATAAGTGGAAAGATAAATCGTTAACGCTTTTAAGTGTGGTGAGATGACTTGAGTAGCATTGTAATATTTCTTTGTCAACATGAACATTCATTAAAAAATTAGATATAATATATTAAATGTATTCGAGTCAATGCTTTGCTAAAATGAAAACACACATAAAAATATTTGTATGCTTGGCACGCATTCGCACTTCCCAGACAAGCTATTTACACGAAAAGTGACAAAAAATTTCCGATGAAAAATTGCGTGGATGTCTGCATAGAGACTGGATCATTATACGGTAACTTTAACTTTCCAGTAATTTACATAGGTACAGGATGCAACAGACAATGGGGTCGTCCCGCATTTTTTTTTAGAATTAAAATCTACGTTACAATTAATAGATATTAACACAATTTTTTTGAGATTTTTTCGAAAGCTTTTTCTACAAGAAAAAAATTCCCAAAAGTATGTATTTTTCAATGTAATTTTAAACATAGAATTGTACCGCTAAGGCTCATTTCGCACCAAACCAGTCCAGTCCAGTCGCGTCCAGTCAAGTCACGTCAATATTTCCTTTCGCACTGAATACGTCGCGTCAGCCGTTCCGCAAATTCCGATCGAAGTTCGCGACAGCAACGATGCGGTCGCCGCAGCACAGTTTTGTGAAGAACTTTGTGTCAAGATGGTCGTACTTCTCCAAGGCATAATTTTACGTCGGCTACCCAGAAGAAGAAGGATGAAGAAACGAAGAAATCTGTTTTGGGTTCATCCCATACATACCAGGACTTATACTACCATACCATACCATACCAGGACTTACCATACCAGGACCCTCTTTTGCTTGCACTAATAAAATTAAGGTTTCTGCATCCATTCTGAGTGTCAAGACTGGGCTGACTGGCATTAAAAATTCAACCGGCTAAGTCGCAATCAGTCTTGATAAGTCTTGACGCGATCGGACTGGACGTGAAGCGCTTAGTATGAAACCAGATTTACACATTGCCTTTATTTCAACGATAAGTTAATATGTTCAATCCAGTAGCGTCCGACTTAACTGGATGCGACTGGACTGGACTGGTTTGGTGCGAAATAAACCTAACGGAAATTACGTCAATCACAGTCAACCTTCTCTGATTGGCTGGTTGTAATTGAATGTACTCTCACGTCCACTGATCCATAGATAAAGAGAGATAGCACACTGATCTGTTATAAATTGAAAACAAACCATAGGTATTTAATATACACCTCTCTTTCCATAGACATACCTCTCTTTATCTATGCGTGGACATATGTCTGGCTTCATTGCTCTGGATTTTACGTCATCATCATAATATGGCGGCTAAGCTCAGTCATTTGAAATGAACACATTTTTTTTATTCTTGTTTGCAATTAAGAGAACGGATAAAAGAACGAAAAAGTTGGTTTACATTATATGTTTATGTATAAGGAATAACACACACTTCAAAATTATCAAATTTTGATACGCGGAACGACCCAATTATACCGAAATTTATGAGTTAGATTAATGTTATCAAAAAATCCCAGCTAACTGGACGACGGGACCATTCCAACTCCAAAAATAGTGACATTTGGCTACAACACCAATTATTGATGTTGTAGCCAGCGCTACACAATATCGGGCCGAGAACTGAAATGAATTTAAGTGCGTGTCATGGCAATAAGGTACATTTTAGTTACTGGCACAGTATTGTGTGGCGCTGACAACCCGTTCAAATTGGAACAATGGCGGATTATAGGATCAGCTATCCAGCTAGTAAATATGTAAAAATTATCCTAAGTATGCTTGTCAGCTAACCAATTTCTTTTTGACAATTATTTGTGGGCCATTCTGTAGAAGAAAAGCTATGAACCGTGCTTTTTCGCATATCAACTTTTAACGCTTCTAAACAAAAACAGTTATTTCGCGCTTATTAACTTCTTATTTTATAGCCTGTTAAACAAATATATATAAACTCATATAAACAAAATTTACGTTTAAAGCTTTTTCTCAATGAAAAAGTGCTGTTAGAATTATTATTCGAGCAAAAACGAGCGCTCAACTTTTATGGGAATTTGTATAAAATAATGTCAAAGGGTATCCAATCAATTCACAATAAAATTGATGCTTTTTAGGGTTCCGTACCTCCGAACGGAACCCTATTACAGAGCCTACGATGTCCGTCCACCTGTCACAAGGCTCTATTTCACAAACGGTGTTGACGCCATTATGTTTGGTTTAGTTATAAGATTAAGTTGAAAAACGTTATTGTCAAAATTGTTCAATTTGTTGTTAATAGATGGCATTAATTAAGAATAGTTTTTTTTTCTGATCAAGTTCGCTGTAGCACGCGGCACGGTGTGTGTGACCTGTGCGTAGTAGGCAGTACAGTTTTGTTTTGTTCGTATAATTGCTTCATTGATCTGTAGATTCAGTTTTACCTTTAAAATCCCTTTTTCCCAAAAACTACCCCAATTGAATCCTCAGTGTGTGAGAAGTGGAAATTATATCAGCAATGCATGCTATTAGAAGGGAGAAACTCGATTTCTCGCGCGTTTTTCTATGATAAGCAATGATAACTTAGGTGGTTATAAACCTGCTGCCATCTATATTACGTTTTTCATGTGTCCATCTCCATTAATGATCATTGATCATGTTTTTGATTTTGTTTTGAAAAAATAAATGGTAAACTCGGGAGCTCATAAAGTGGAAACTTGCTGTACTACGCACTCACAGAAAAGTTAATAATGGTACATTATTTATTTGATATGAAGAAAGATGAGTTATTTATATAAGAATCAGAACTTTGTAACGAATATTTCTCTTGATATAATATAATATTTAAACTAGACCAACTACGTCTTTTGGGAATTAAGTATATGAATTTGTTGTTTATGAAAGTACAGTTTGTAGACAAATATTTGTTCAAAACAACAAACACGAAAAATGGCGTGTCGATTTATAACATTTAAATGTCAATTGGCAACATCAAACGAAAAATTCTCGTCTCTTAAATTAAACAAAGATATAAATATTTCCAACAAACTGAGAGTATTTAACCTCCCACTTGAATCTATTCCCAAGGGCGTTTTTAATTGGAAATGGGGCGATAGGGCAGTCTTCTGTCTCCTTTTTAAAAATTCCATTAATCTATTTATAACTAAACTGAAACGAGAATTTGATTAGTAGAAAATATGAAGCAACATTATTATATGACAGGGACACAGGAGGGAAAATCTCTACTTCAATGCTTTTATATGAAGTATAGCCGTTACCCGTGGCTTCGCCCACGTATATTTAGATTTATGATTTATTATCCCCACCCGGCGAGAAATTAATATATTACTCACTCGCTTCGCTCGTTCGCTTGAATATTATTAATACATTACTCACTCGCTTCGCTCGTTCGCTCGAATTTTATTAATACATTACTCACTCGCTTCGCTAGTTCGCTTGAATATTATTAATGCATTACTCACTCGCTTCGCTCGTTCGCTCGAATATTTATTTTCAAAAAACAATTATTAGTGCTTATTTACGTTATATAAGGAATTCCTGTGCAAAATTTCATGCTTTTAACTTCAAAAATGACGAACTTCCATACAAACTTTCATCCCATTTTTAACCCCCTTAGGGGATGAATTTTCAAAAGAACATTTCTTAGTGCTCACCTACGTTATATAAGAAACTCCTGTGCAAAATTTCATGCTTCTAGCTTCAAAAATGAAAAACACCCTTTTATCCCCTATTGAACCCCCTTAAATGATGAATTTTCAAAAATCCTCTCTTAGTGGGTGCCTACGTTACAAAAGGAACCTACTGTTCAAATTTCAAGTTTATATCTTTAGCGGTTTGACCTGGGCGTTGTCTGTCAGTCAGTCAGTAACGGAACTGTTTTATCTATATATATAAAACAGTTCCGTAACTGACTGACTGACTGACTGACTGATTGACTGACAGACAACGCCCAGGTCAAGCCGCTAAAGATATAAACTTGAAATTTGGACAGTAGGTTCCTTTTGTGACGTAGACACCCACTAAGAAAGGATTTTTCGAAATTCAACCCCTAAAGGGATTAAATACGGGATGAAAGTTTGTATGGAAATTCGTCATTTTTGAAGTTAGAAGCATGAAATTTTGCACAGGAGTTTCTTATATAACGTAGGTGAGCACTAAGAAATTTTTTTTTGAAAATGCATCCCCTAAAGGGGCTAAAAAGGAGATGAAAGTTTGTATGGAAGTTCGTCATTTTTAAAGTTAGAAGCATGACATTTTGCACAGGAGTTCCTTATATTACGTAGGTGAGCAATAAGAAAGGATTTTTAAAAATGCATCCCCTAAGGGGGTTAAATAGGGGATGAAAGTTTGTATGGAAGTTCGTAATTTTTTAAGTTAGAAGCATGAAATTTTGCACAGGAGTTCCTTATATAACGTAGATGAGCAATAATGTATTAATAAAATTCGATCGAACGAGCGAAGCGAGTGAGTAATGTATTAATAAAATTTGAGCGAACGAGCGAAGCGAGTAAGTATTGTATTATTAATATTCAAACGAACGAGCGAAGCGAGTGAGTAATGTATAATTAATATTCAAACGAACGAGCGAAGCGAGTGTGTAATGTATTAATAAAATTCGAGCGAACGAGCGAAGCGAGTGAGTAATGTATTAATAAAATTCGAGCGAACGAGCGAAGCGAGTGAGTTATGTATTATAAAATTCGAGCGAATAAACACCACCAGCCCGGCTTCGCTTCGCAGGAGGAGAATTTCTCGCGGGGGATAATAAATCATAAATCGAAAAATACGTGGGCGAAGCCACGGGTAACGGCTAGTATAATATATATATAAGGCCGAGCGCATACATACAGTTGTTTCACGACTAAACAGTTTAGTCGAATTGGGTACGTGTTGTGATTTCAATTCGACTAAGGCCCATATTCGCCGAGCCTAGTTAATTATTTATTCCGTTGATTTATTGCCCTGGTAAGTGGTAACTATTACTCGGAATAAATAGCGATAATTCAATTCACCAAACGTAGTTAAGTTTGCTGCAGGTATAAATCGTAAGAAAAACTATTCTGTCCAATTTCAAGGGTATAAATATTTATTCGCCTAGTAAAATAGGATGGGCACTAAATGCACAAGTTACTTTATGACCTGGCGACCTTTTCAGGTAAATATTAATTTCATATCTTTCAGGTGAAGGCTTTTGTAGTAAAATAAAATAAATTTACATTTTCGATCGATGCGCCATCGGTCGGATCTTTGGTAAATGTGCTTTAAAATCAAAATATTTGACAAAATGTCCACGGTGTATGGTATAAAGTATATTTGTACCTGAAGTTACTATTCTATCGAATGAATTGCTTGGTAAATTGAAAGTTAATTTTATTCCAAGGAATAAATTTATTCTAAGATTAGTAACTTCTAACTTTAACAGTGTTTGGTGAATACGGGCCTAAACTGTTTAGTTGTAAGAGGTGCGCATACATTCAATTAGTTGTGCCACAATTTCACTATTAAACTAATGGACAGTCGAACAACTGTTAGTCGAATGTATGCGCACGTCAATACACAGCTGTAGACATAAGCTGCCGACGATAGTTGTTCGATAGTTTAGTCAAAAGGCGATCGGAGTGGTTTTACGATTTTTTAGTCGAACAACTATCGTGTTGTATGTATGCGCACTCCCATATCTACTCTAATAGCCTTTTGACAAACAACTAAACAGTTGTGCGATTAAAAATTGTATCTATGTAGTGTTGCCGTCTAGACAAGACAAGACTTTCAAAGTCTTGTCTTGTTTTGAAGACAAGACTTCACTTAAATCTTGTCTTGAATATCAAGACTTCACTAAGTCTAAGTCTAGATTAAAAAAACTCTTGTCTTGTCTAATATCAAGTCTCTAGATTATTTTCAAGAGTCTAGATTAACCGAGTGGTTTACTTTACCTACTACTACTTAGTTTATCTAGACTCTTGAAAATTGTCTAGAGTTTTGGCAAGAGTCTTGATCTAGATAAAGCAAGTCTTGTCTTGTCTTGAAAACTTTTGCAAGTCTTGTCTTGAAAATCTAGACAAGACAAGAGTCTAGAAAGTCTAGATCTAGACGGCGACACTAATGTATGCGCGGACCCTTAAAAGAATTGCTTTGTGAGCTCAGTAAAAATGAATTTCGGTAAGCGTATTTTTCAGTAGGCTTCTTTAAATAAGGGTTAAGATAATGACTGACTATGAATGTGCAAAATGGAACTTCCATGAAACTTTCGTTTTTAAATATTTGGTCTGTTTTTGACCAGCAAAAGAGCGCCGGTCAAAAGAATTGTCGTAGCAGCATAGAGGTTCGTATTTAGGGTTAGCGGCATAAAACAGACCAACGACTTGTAGCTAATTCTGACAATATGTGTCAAATTTTGAATACCTTCTCCGCCTATCTCCTCCCGCACTGACGTTCTTTTCTTGGTCGGACAGTACGCTGCGCTGCGCCTTGAAATGGTTTCGAGATTTGTGCCAAAAAATAAAAATTTTTCGAAGTGATACTTTCAATTTTATTTATTTTATTTATTTATTTATGAATTATTGTTTAATCTTACTAACCTTTTTTTCATATCATTTTTTGTTTTGTTTCAGAATATGCGCCATTGTGAGGAACCTTCAAAATATGCCATCTTCAACCCCGAAAGGAGAAATGTCAGAAAATATCAACTGTACCGAATAAGTTCAAAATTTTAGAGAAGATTTAATTTGATATAATAACAATAAATATTTTTTTTCAAGACAATGAAAATTGTACAAATAGGTATGTATTGTCAACAAGAAAATACAATACAAGATCCTTTAATATCTATTAAGTACAATAAATCACAAGAGATTGGAATTAACTTTTTAAAGGTGCTAACCAGACCACAATTGCTTAAATAAAATATAGAGAAAAAAATTCTGAGCTGAAAAGTCCTTAGACATTTTTTGATCCGATGTAGCGTTAATGAGATATAATCACCAATAAATTGAACGGATTATACATAAGAATATTTAATAACAAGCCGTGAGGTGGGTCGTTTATTAGGACTAAAGTGCGACCCTTGAGGTCCACACGACGAACTTCCCAGTTTGATAAATATTTAATAATAATAATTAAATTAGATATTACACAGAAAAGTAATCATTTTAATCATTAAAACATCAATAATTAAAAAAAAAAAAAAAAAAAAAAAACGGCTGAACCGATTTTTATAAAATTTATGTCGGATCAAAATGACGTTAACACGCCTCGATTGACACCCTTACGAAGTCGATATAATTTTTTATTCGCGAGATATTGTGTAAAATCTACTTTTTTGGAGGTTATTTGGTTAAGAAAAAAGAACGGCTGAACCGATTTTAAAAAAATTCCTTTCAGATCATATTTACGTTAATACGCGTCGATTGGCACCCCAACGTAGTCGATATCATTTTTCGTTCTCGAGATTTCGTCTTAGAAAGAAATTGACACATACATACGTACACACACACACACACACACAGACATCTTTCTAAAAGTAGTGTAAAAATAGTGTAGTGACCTTGAAACATAAAAATTTTTTTTCCTTTTTGATTTCGATTTTCGGACCCATTACAATAACTTCCAATGGGAAGTTAAAAAAAAATAAACCACGCCTCCCCCACATTGGTTATAATTAATTAATATCTCATTGATGGTACATCAGATAAAAAATGTCTAAGGACATTTTTGCTCAAAATTATTTTTTCTATTTCACTGTAGGCGATCGATTTGGTACACCCTATATAATTATTATACATAGATACGGAAGCACGTTATTTAGTGAACTGGAAATTTAAAAATCGGAAAGCTACAAGGAATTATGGAATTCTGTTACTTAAACGAAGCGGAAATGATTTTCTACAACATTAATAAAGCAATATCATACATATTTATAAATGAATACCCATATAATACCATGTATATGATGGGTTCAGTTAAAAAAAATTAAATTAGGAATGTCAATATACCTACTATACGATCCAAGAAAATTATCTTCATAAAAAAGTATAAAAAAATAATAACATTTAACTGAAACATATTATATTTATACCACATCTTTTGATAAAATTTAAAAATAGCTAACGACGTAACTTGTTTTCAAAAACATAAAATTCAAATTGTAAAAATGTTAAAATATTAGAAAAATAAATCGAGAAACGATGGTTTGTGAAGTATGAAAAAATAAACAAAAATAATAAAATTGGAGTAAAACTAAGTTTATATTTAAATCTGCAATATTTTTAAATGATTAATTTGTGGTTTAATTTCACATTTTGCTTAATTATTTTTCTATTAAATTAATTTTATTTTATTGATAGTCAAATATTTAACGATCTAGTGTCGGGGATTTGCGATCTAGTGTCGGTGATTTGCGATCTAGTATCGGAGATTTCCGATCTAGTGTCGGTGATTTGCGATCTAGTGTCGGTGATTTGCGATCTAGTGTCGGTGATTTGCGATCTAGTGTCGGGAATTTGCGATCTAGTGTCGAGATTTATGATCTATTGTCGCGGTGATTTGCGATCTAGTGTCGGGGATTTGCGATCCATGAGTGTCGGTGAAATGCGTTATGCGATCTAGTGATATGTTGTTTGATGTACCTAATTAATAAGACGCTAATAACCTAAGTTGTCGACGCGTCTATAATCTACAATAAAAATGGATGCGTGTATATACGCGCGTTAGAAGTTATACTTCTTTGGTGTAATTAAAAACTAATTTTTAATTTGCATATAAATAATTTATTGAAATAAAATAATAAAAGACAAGATTTGTTTATATGGTAACTATGGAAATCAATCCTGTTTTTAATGTCAGTTTTTAGTCAGTTTTTATGTCACATTTTTTTGATAGTTCACTCTCATCATTTTTTCATAACGCGCCTAAAGAAGTATATTATAAATAAATAAATGAATTAAAAGTGATACGGCGATAACAACTATCTCATTTTATTTAATCTTACTTAATGCGCATAATATTTAGAGCGACGAAACACACAGCGGTTTGTGCCGACTTGGCAGCCGAGGCGGTTGCCGACGCGACAATGACACACACAGCGTTGTCCACTCGGCGGCCAGGCGTTTCTTGTGGAGAACGATGTGTCGAGGCGGCTGAGAGTCGGCAGGCAATTCTCGCCGCGATGTGTGTTCTGCATCATTGAAAAACATTAGCAAACGTGCAGACTCGGCAACCGCCTCGGCACAAACCGCTGTGTGTGTCATCTCTCTTAGACACAGAGGACAGTGTGGTGTAACGGTTAGCGTAGTGGCCTTTGGATCACACTGTCGTGGGTTCGAATCCCACATCCGCTCATAGATGTTTTGTGATGTCATTTAGTTTTAAGAGAATTGTTATTTAATGTATTTAAGACGCTAATGACCTAAGTTGTCGACGCGTCTATAATCTACAATAAATAAAATCTCTTAGATACAGAGAAATTATATTCTAGTTACTATAGTACATATTATGTAAGTTATGTTCTACTTTATATCTACATATGAGAGCAAGGCGTATCAAATAAAACGAAAGGTGAAGACATAAGAAATAAATCTACGGCCACACGGCAACTTAGCTTATACTGAATACTTTGATCAAGTACATAATATTAAAAATTATTAATTGTAAGATAAAACTATAGACAGTAGTCCTACGTTTTCGGTTGAGGTACAATTGTAATCATTATGCCACTTATCATTTTTTAATGTTTTCAGAGTTGTGTGTGTGATTTAAATAAAATAATAACATCACACATTACCACGCCCGCCTACAACGAGAATCCATTGAAATCTATAAACACCGTGACAATTTCAACAGAAAAGAAGAGGGCCTCAAACTGAACAAAGCTTGGTTCCCAGCTTTGAAAAATACCCGTCCAAAACCACGGAAAAAATCCAATTTAACAAACAAGAATCATGGACACACCCATTCCGAGATCAGCTGCACTATAGACCAATCACAGGCCAGTCCCCTACCTGGTGCCTTACCTATAAATACCTCTGCACAACTCGGTACCAGTACACTCGACAGCAGGACACCGAGAAGAACACTACGACCACGCGGAACACACCCCTGAAGATGCTTGCCGCAGTTGCAAGCGAAACGTCTGGAAGAAGAAGAAGCCATTCCAGTAGACCACGGCTCATAAGCCCGAAAGATTCTTATCTTAATTCTAATATTGACTCGATCGAGGACTCGATTATTCAAGTAAATTCAACATTTGTCTTCGGCCAAACCTATAACCTGATTTTGGTCGAAGCTAAATGTTTTGCTGAACGTTTAATTTTTGGATAAATGTGGCCCGATGTGGCCGAATCCGAAGCTTCAGTTGGACTAAACTAAAATAGCCCTTCCAGAGCGCACTTTTAGGTAGATGGTGGTGAACCAGTGTCTTTATTCTATTATAATGGCCTTCTCAGATCTATGATTACACTAGTCAAATAAATAATCTGAAGACAGCTAAGGTTATTTGGGCCTAGCTGCACCAATTCATATTTTCAATTCATTATTTTTTAATAATAAATTGAAAATCCAATTGACACTTTTACCAGCTCTCGGGCTAAAACCCGGGAACTTGTAATAGAGGAACCATAGCAACGCCATGTAAACAACAGCATTGCTACACGCTCGGCTATTCTCAAGCCCCCCTACAATACAACAGCTTCATATGGGATTTATTTGGAAAATGCTGTCTAATAAAATAAATGACTAAAAGTTAGATATAAGCTGTTTTGCCTTAATGCCAACCACAAATGTAGAAAGATAGAGGTACGTTGGTCGGGACATAGTTGGTAGGGGTTCAGCAGAGCGCTGGGTGAGTATCTAATTACCGGCAAGTCGAGCTTGAATTAACGTTCATCTCATGAGTCTGGTTTATTCCGCACGCTTTCATCTGCAGTGACGACACGTTTCCGGTTTTTATCTCAAATTGACATATTTGATACATATGTATAGAAAACAGTGTTATACTTACAAAACGCTACCGTACTTTTCAAACTTTGTCACGACCCATGAAAGTTATAAATTATTATACAACAGATTTTAATTATTTTATTATTGGCAAGGCGTTTTTTTTGTACGGCTATCTCCTCCTAAGTTACTGGACCGATTTTGGAGATCGAAGTGTCATTTAAAAGGGCTCGCAGTTGCAAATGTGCAATAAGGTCTCATAATTGCAATAAGTGGATTTTATAAGGGTTATAAATCGAATTTCATAAAATCGATTTATAACCTTACAAAATAGATGATATATTAGAAGCATGCTTTGGAAAAACAATTTGCATTATCCAGGTGTACAAGCTTTCACGGCCGGCATTGTTCCAAGTCTTCATGGTTTCCGGGTTTCTAGGCCGTGGTCTAGTGGTATTTCTACCTGACGTTTCGTTTACAAGTGCGGTAGATATTCTCAAGGGCGATGTAGCAGCGTTCGAAATGTCCTCCTTGGCGGCTCACAGGTCAGTGTGTCAGTGACTGGTGTCCTCCCTTCTTTTATGCCTGGTACCAGTGTGTTCTCTGTTCGGTCGTAGTCCGTTTCAAGAATTTAGGTTATTAAAATAAACAGTAAATAATTTGAATGCAAAGGAAAAAGGAAGAGAGTAGTTTTAAATAACATATTTTAAAGACAGGTAATGTGTTTTGAAAAAAGTTGATTAATTAAATTTGCTCGATTTAGACCAAGAGGAAGTATTTATATACCAAAAGACACCAAGCGTCCAATTATAGGCAAAATAAAAAGAAAAACTAGGGTCGTAGTGCAGAATTCTGCCGACAAAATAGTGTATTTGCTAATACTTACATGTTGGTGGTGTCGAAGAACACATATTTTGTTCGTGAGTTCTTCGGTGGTTCGGTGAAAATTAAGTTTAAGAAAACAATTTCAATTTTTTAACGGAAAAGATTTTTTATCAAAAAAAGATATTTTTTTGATCATCTTCTGTTTTTCATTTTCTACTAGCTGCCATTTCCCAATCTTTCTTTCGTATAATCAATTCTTCAATAATTAAATGATAAAA
Organism: Mongoloraphidia duomilia; assembly: GCA_039654895.1. Taxonomy (NCBI): domain Eukaryota; kingdom Metazoa; phylum Arthropoda; class Insecta; order Raphidioptera; family Raphidiidae; genus Mongoloraphidia; species Mongoloraphidia duomilia. The sequence goes on along the minus strand of CM077524.1, from coordinate 22,058,210 downwards.
TAAAAATCCTGTCTAAAAGTACAGACAACTACACCACTGCGATTAATTCATCTATATAACATCGCGATTGAACAGTTACACAAGTTTATGTGTGTGGTTAAATACGGTTTAGAAGGCTACAACATACATAGTTAGGTAACATCTGCTAGTAACTCGTTCCCGTTTCTTCATTAAAAGTTGTTTTATGACTACACAACAGCAGAATAACTCCAGTAAACAGTGTTCATTGTTTAATGCTTGAGCCTGTTTTTTGTTGAATGTCCGGTGTCATATTTAAGTTATTATAAATATAAACAAGGAATATCTCGTGACACACACGACTGAAGCAAAACTTATAAAAAAGTCAGAGCTATGTAAATAGGTAAGGTGTATTAGAGCTTTTAGCATTGGGACAAAATGAATGGATCAGAATGAGATATGAGTACATCACTTCTAAATCAAGAGTCCACGAGACTTCTGTGCTTGGGGCATTCATAAGTCTTAAACCGCCACTGCCTAGACAAGCGCCAAAAACGTATATCCAGCACTGCTTGCAATGTATTTTTTTATTATTGTGAAGGAATTCCTTAAAATTTTGCATCCACAAGTGCCCAACACTTCAGGTTTGTCACCGTCACACAAAGGATACTTGCGGAGCAAGGTGAAACTATAACCGCGTCTCAAACCATGAAATGAGCGATTTGGGTGACTTAGGGTCGTGCGCACGAAGAACACGGAGCGACTCAAAAGCACATCCTTTTGCATGCGGCAGACTAGTGATTCAGCATTGCGCTGACATGCCGTGATAGCTTTTATATTTGCCAACAGTGACGGTTTGGCTCCTCCAAGAGCACCAATTATAAGGACAATTATTTTAACAGAATACTCTGGATACTGCTTCCTGAGCTCAAAAAGAAGGTAGCTTTTATATTTGCCAACAGTGACGGTTTGGCTCCTCCAAGAACACCAATTATAAGGACAATTATTTTAACAGAATACTCTGGCTACTGCTTCCTGAGCTCAAAAATAAGGTCTTGATATTTTAATTTTTTTACAGCCTTATTATTTCCCCGCACGTCTCGTCTGTCTTCAGCTGTGTCATACCGCCATCTCTGTTGTGAGAGCAGTACCTACTAGAGTCTAGAGATCTATGGGCATTAACAGCTCGTGTATACACAAAAGCCAGTGTAAAGCACAGACTAATAATATGACCTTGCTCTCACATTTCGCTAATAAATTACACGTTGCGTTTAATTTCAAAGTAGGCGCTTGCAAGTGTCGAGCATACAAGGGCGTAAGCAGAATTTTTTTCAGGGGGTGTAATAACTATTGACTTATTATATAATCTCTGTAGTCTATAGTACTTATATAAGGAGGATGATCATAAAAATTCATACTGCTTCTACTTTTCAATATCATCCTCCTTATATACTATAGACTACAGAGAATAAGTCAATAGTTATTACAATTCTTCCACGCTAATTTTGATTTTAAAAAATTAATATTTTACATATATGCATAATTTAAAATTGACTACTTAATTTTACATTAAAATTTTATTTTCCTTATCTAATATATTCACGCAAATAGACTGGTGCGTGACGTTCTCTGTTGGACCGGCGGACTGTTGGCTCTGGAACGTGCGCTTGTTCTGTTCTTAGATCTGATTCGTTAGCCTCCCCGTGCTGATCTAGGTCGTCTTGGTTCACTGGAATTTTTACTAGGTTTCCGAAATCATGGTTTTGACTCTGTATTTTTGACTCTTCTTCGACCTGTGGTTTGGAGGCGAATGAAACTGTCTTTTTCAGTGGAATCCTGGTTAAGCATAGCTGGTCGATATGACGTTTTAATGTGTATCCGTTGTCGAATTTCACCAGGTAGTGAAGTTGTCCAAATTTCTTGATGATCGATCCCAGTCTCCATTGCTGCTTGTTATCGGCGTAGTATCGCGCTTATACGCGTTCTCCCATGCTTAATTGTCGAGCCGTACGAACTGGTGGGACCGAATTTTGAAATTTGACAGGCTTGAGTGCGTCGAGCTTTATACGCATTTGACGATGCAGGTATTGTTCCGCCGGTGTTTTTCCGTTTTTCAGAGGTATAGCTCGATATCTAAACAGAATTTCTTGAACTTTTTGCTTCATTGATAATGGATCATCGATCATGGCCGCAAGTATTTTCTTCAGCGTCTGCACATTCCTTTCTGCTAATCCGTTTGTTGCCGGGTGACCTGGGGCGATGAATTTTTGAAAAATGCCGGCCTCCTTGCAAAATTGTTGAAATTCTGCACTTGTGAAGACTGTCGCATTGTTCGAAACCATTACGTCTGGAAATCCATGACGAGAGAATACATTCTGGAGTATTTGAATCGTTGATTGAGATGTTGGTGCCGACACACATGGCTCGATTTCCGCCCACTTTGATTTCGCGTCTACGATGACCAAAAAATTGTAACCTTGGTAAGGTCCTGCATAATCGATGTGAATTCGATGCCAGTTGTTCTCTGGTTCCTCCCATGGATGCAGTGGTGCCTTAGGGGGGCTATTTTTGATATTAGCACAGGCCGGACATGTACGTACAAGTCGTTCGATATCTTTATCGATAGACTTCCAATAGACATATCGGCGAGCCAGCTGTTTCATTTTCGATATACCGATGTGTGTCCGGTGCAATTCTTGAAGAATCAGAGACTGCATTGTCACCGGAATTATGACTCGTTGACCTCTAAATAAGATGCCATTGTTGATTGTGAACTCAGAGTCTATTTTATTGTTTGTTTGTAGCTCTTGCATTATTCTTGATAGCTCTAGGTCCTTTTGTGTTTCTTCCCGCAGGGATTCTGATGTAATCTTGAGTGTCGAGATTCGGAGCACAGATTCTTCGCACAGAAGGTGTACTTCTTTATTGATGGCGCTATCGTCACTCGATTCTGTTTCGATTGGGGCTCTTGAGAAACAATCAACGTTAGTGTTGTGTGAGTCTTGCCTGAATACTACTTTGTAGTTGAATCCTGATAGAAATACTGCGTATCGCTGCAGACGAGCTGACGTCATTCGTGGAAGTTTCGCATTTTGATGGAAAATTCGTACTAGCGGTTGATTGTCTGTGATAAGAATGAACGGACGTGCGAACAGGTATTGGAAAAAATGCGTTACTCCAAATATAATTGCCAGTGCCTCTCTGTCAAGTTGAGAATAGTTCTGCTCTGCTGACATTAATGAGCGCGATGCAAATGCAATTGGTTGCTCCTCGTCATCAATCACATGCGACAAAATAGCCGCAATGCCAACAGGACTTGCGTCACATGCGAGTTGTACTGGTAGTTCTGGATTGAACGGCATGAGGACTCGATCACTCGCAATTTCTTATTTTAGCCGAATAAACGCTGATCCGCATTTCGCTGTTCACTTGAACGCTGTGTTTTTCTTCAAAAACGGTCGTAGTGGTGAAGTGAGCGTCGAGGCATTTTTGATGAAGCGAGCGTAGTATGTTACTAATCCTAGGAATCTCCTGACTTCATCCTGTGTTTTGGGTCTGCGCATTTCTACAACGGCCTTGATTTTCTTCGGAGATTTGGAAATCTTGTTGAATTCGATTATGTGTCCTAGAAATTCGACACGCTCTTTGAACAGTGAGCATTTTCGATGGTTGAGGTGCAGGTCATATTTTCGTAATTGATTAAGGCATGTCGCAAGGTTTACTTTGCATTCTTCTTTGGTTGTGCCGTGTACGATGATATCGTCAAAATAAGATTCAGTCTTCGGAACTTCTCGTAAGATTTGAACGATGATTCGGTTGAATTCCGCCGGAGCTGTTTTGATGCCGAACGATAGTCGATTCACCTTATAAGTGTCTCGATGCGTTGAAATTGTTTGAATTTCGCTCGACTTTTCATCAACTGGCACGTGCAAATATGCTTTAAATAAATCAAGTCGACAAAAGTATCGAGAGTTTCGAAGACTGTTAAAAATGTCGTCGATTTTTCGGATCGGGTAGTGTGAGCTTATAAGTCGTTCGTTTACTCCTATTTTGTAATCGACGCAAAGACGAACTCCTCCGTCCGTTTTAGGAATTACTACTAACGGTGAACCCCAGTCGCTGGTTTCAGTTTTCGTAATAACTCCTGCTGCCTCTAATGTATCGAGTTCCTTTTCAACTTGGCTAGAAAGCGCGTACGGAACTTCTCGCTCTCGATGGAACACTGGTTTCGCATTTTGCCGTAGTCTCAACGCTACTTTGAATTTCGGCATACAGCCGATCTTTTCTTCGAAAACGTCTGGGTATGCTGTTATAATTTCGTTTATCTCATCGATGTTGTTGATCGAGTGCGTTGCCATGTCTGATGAATGCTGTTGATCTTTTATGTTCAGATCGATTTTTAGTTTTCTGATCCAAATTCGTCCCAACAGTGCTGGATATTCTTTGGGTACGATATAAATTTCTTCTTTTACCGATCGACCATTATACGTCGCGTTGACCTCGATTTTTCCGCCGGGAACAAACACATCTTGTGACAACTGATACAACAGGGGGGCTAGCGTTATAAGAGTTAGCATATACAGAATTAAAAGCGTCAAAGTCTCTGGATTTAATTAAAATTGTGACATGCCAATTTCTGCACAATCTATAAACAAGGGCGGATTCAAGGCGGCATGAAGGCACGTGCCCTCTCCCCAGACGGTTCAAATCGACCATACACAAAACCCTAGTTGTCCCAGAATAATCACATTCTTTATGCTTTGTGTACTAATGCAAAATCTCAACTTAGATCATTACCTAATACTTAAAACAGCCAATGAGGACACTGGACATGTTTGCCCGTCTGACCCTTGTGTCTCCCTCAGAAAAAAATTCTGTATCCGCCCTTGTCTGTAGATACAGCAAATTCTTTTGTTTTAAATTTCTGACACAAAACAAAAAATTGGCGAATTACTAATGCCAAAAGTACAAACAATTTTTTTTTAATTTCCTTTGACCTAAATATTTTATTATTATGTAGCACATAAGATATAAGAATTCCCAATTGTTTACTGGTTGTAAAGGTGTCAAAGCTCACTTTAATGATATCCTGTGGGCCGGGATAAATATTCCCTTAACAGTTAAATGGGACGAAAGTAGGTCATGTGGATGTATTATCTGCCTAAAAAGAAATAATCTTCTCTGTGACATATTTTCTAACAGCCCTTGTACTACTTACACGTTAATTTCGTGAACCAAATAACAAATTGATGTTTCAGTTCTAACATAAAATACTTGATAATAAAAAAAAATAAACACCCAAGTGCGTATTGGGGCACGCAAAGAGTAGGGTTCAGTACTATGTAAATTATGCTAAAAATACAATTTTGATAAAATAAAAAACTCGGGTCGCAGTGCCAAAACCCTGCCGACAATATAGTGTATTTGCTAATACTGGCATTGTGGCTTTATTATGTAAACTTAAGTTTGTTTTTGAACAAAATAAAAAATTTGACCCCTTAATACATCCCTTAAAATAATATTTTTTTTCTTAATTTCAATATTTTTATCAATGCAACCTCGGTACCAAATTAAATACACCCTTCAGTAAGTAAAGCACTATCCGCAAACTAGTGTTTTCATAAAATTTGTAAGTCCGGTCCTGTCGGGCCGATTTTATTAAAATTTTGGCAGCACATTTTAATCGTTACTAAAAGGTTAAATTTCAATTTTGAAACGATTTTGAGAATTTTTTCGGCATTTTTGGGCCCAAAAACATTTTTCAACCCCTAAAAACTACCCTTAAAATGGTCCGATTGAGCCCATTTTAAATAGGCTTCGTGCGGTGATGGATTTCAACGTGCCTACCAAATTTCGTCAAAATCAATTAACTCTTTCGAAAGTTATTGCCCGCACACATATATATATATATAAATATATATATATAAATATATATATATATACATATATATATATATATAAATATATATATATATACATATATAAATAGACATTTCCAAAAATGGTGCCAAAATGTTCAGGAGGCTATGAAACGTCGAGAAATTTTGGTCCGACCCCTAGGTCCCGCCATCCGACCGACGCCAATAGTGTATGTGCCATATGGCAAATACACTAATAAAATAAAGATACATTAATAATCTATACAAAAGGCCCTTTTCAACGATAGGTACCTACCCCACAAGAATAGGTACAAAAAAAATTAAACGGGCTCTTAAACAAGCTATTGAAGGCGTACTATTGAAGGACCCTGTATACTGTAGTGTATGTCTAAAGAATATTATTGTATCGACAGATGAAATATCTTGATGTAAAATCTCTTGCTTCCATACTTTTAACAAACTTATTTGAAACTTTGGTGATACGAGTTTTAGCTCCCTTACTTATCATTAAACAAATCGTTAAATATTCTGTCAAGAATAAAATACAAACACAATCGTGTGCATAAGCTTCAGTAAGTCCAATCATCATGAATCTATCGGAAATGTTTGCACAGACCGCGGGAATTGAAATTTTCTATTGTTTTTGTTAAGTAAATGATGCAAGTATAATATGAATTCTGTACTTATATAAAATATAAATTGTATAATAATAGATAATAAAATAATAATATAAATTATATCAGGAAATGTCTTTTGGTTATTGAACTAGACAAGATATTTATCCATATAATGCAACTGTAACGGGGTCGTGTCTGTACATAAAATATTTTTTCAAAATTATTTTAAACGTCAAAATCTGACTTCATTAAAAAATGAGATAGCACACAGTTGTTTTTTAATGTGACACTTACTAAGAACGCTAGATACTTCAGTATAGCAATTAATAAAAAGTTCAACCATACATTTTTTTCGAAAAAATACTAAAAAAAATTATTTTCATTATAACTAGGTAGCCCTATCCTGTAGATAATTTAACCCTGGTTATTTTTGGTTGAATGCATTTTTGCTCTAAAAAAATCAGGAGAGCAGGAAACTGCATATTTATGATTTACATGTTAAATCACTATAACCTGAGCAGTTCACCATTCGGTATATGAAACACCCATTTTGACAATGACGTAACATAATGCTGACTACAGCATTATGTTACGTCATTGTATTCCTCTCTTTATCTATCTATATATATAAAACAGTTCCGTTACTGACTGATTGATTGACTGACAGACAACGCCCAGGTCAAACCGCTGAAGATATAAACCTGAAATTTGGACAGTAGGTTCCTTTTGTGACGTAGGCACCCACTAAGAAAGGAATTTTCGAAATTCAACCCCTAAGGGGGTTAAATAGGGGATGAAAGTTTGTATGGAAATTCGTCATTTTTGAAGTTAGAAGCATGAAATTTTGCACAGAAGTTTCTTATATAACGTAGGTGAGCACTAAGAAATTTTTTTTTGAAAATTCAACCCCTAAGGGGGCTAAAAAGGGGATGAAAGTTTGCATGGAAGTTTGTTATTTTTGAAGTTAGAAGCATGACATGTTGCACAGGAGTTCCTTATATTACGTAGGTGAGCAATAAGAAAGGATTTTTAAAAATTCATCTCCTAAGGGGGTTAAATAGGGGATGAAAGTTTGTATGGAAGTTCGTAATTTTTTAAGTTAGAAGCATGAAATTTTGCACAGGAGTTCCTTATATAACGTAGATGAGTAATAAGAAAGGATTTTTGAAAATTCATCCCTTAAAGGGGTTAAATAGGGGATGAAAGTTTGTATGGAAGTTCATCATTTTTGAAGTTAGAAGCATGAAATTTTGCACAGGAGTTCCTTATATAACGTAGGTGAGTAATAATGTATTAATAAAATTCGATCGGACGAGCGAAGCGAGTGAGTAATGTATAATTAATATTCAAACGAACGAGCGAAGCGAGTGTGTAACGTATTAATAAAATCCGAGCGAACGAGCGAAGCGAGTGAGTAATGTATTAATAAAACTCGAGCGAACGAGCGAAGCGAGTGAGTTATGTATTATAAAATTCGAGCGAATAAACACCACCAGCCCGGCTTCACTACACAGGAGGAGAATTTCTCGCGGGGGGGGGATAATAAATCGAAAAATACGTGGGCGAAGCCACGGGTAACGGCTAGTCTATGCATATGGACGTATGTCTGGCTTCACTGCTCTGGCTTTAACGTCATCATATAGCGGCTAAGCTCAGCCGTTTGAAATGAAAACATTTTTTAAATTCTTGTTTGCAATTAAGAGAAAGGATATAAGAACGAAAAAGTTGTTTTACTTTATTTGTTTATGTTACTATGTATGAGGAATAACATACACTGTTTAAAATTATGAAATTTTTAAACGCGGGACGACCCTATACAATATTCCTAATAATTTAAATTCAGACGCCAATAGCCTCTGTTGTCGAGCGTCTATAATCCACAATTCAATTCAATTAATAAGTTAAATAAACCTCTGCTGTCAACACTGACAGAAATTGATTTCTTGAACAATCCGACATATCTTTACAAGTCAGCCAACTGCTTTTCTAGTGTTATCAAAACAATTTTGCAAAGCGTCTTGCACAGAATGATCATTTAATTCCATATTAATCTGGTACAAGTATACGACGGCTCAACGAGCAACAACACAGAGATGAATGTCGTCATCTTCAAAGCAAGCAGAATGGGGTCGTCCCACATTTTTTAGGGTTAGAATCTACGTTACAAATAGTTAATAAAACAATTTCTTTGAGAATTTTTCGAAAACTTTTTCTACAAGAAAAAATGCCCAGAAGTGCGTATTTTTTAATGTAATTTTAAAGATAGAATTACACCGCCACGGAATATGACTTTCACAGTCAGCCTTCTCTGATTTGCTGCTGTAGTTGATCATGCCCACTGATCCTTAGATAAAAAGAGAATATATTTAAGTACACTGATTTGTATATGTACAGTTGACAGCTGCCAGCAGTTAGAACTTAGGTTAGGTTCTTCACGAGTTACGACTGACAAGAAAGTATTCCTCTCTTTCCATAGACATACCTCTCTTTATCTATGCGTCTGGCTTCATTGCTCTGGTTATTACGTCATCATATGGCGGCTAAGCTTGTCCGTTTGAAATGAACACATTTTTTTAATTCTTGTTTGCAATTAAGAGGAAGGATATAAGAACAAAAAAATTGGTTTACATTGTTTTTTTATGTATGAAGAATAACATACACTGTTCGAAATTATCAAATTTTGATACGCGGGATGACCCTATTTAGGTATAGGTACATATTATTATGTTATGTTATGATGATTAGTTTTGATCTGCCACCTACAATTTATCTACATCTGTGCTTGTTTAAAGCGTGTTACCAACTAAACATCTGAAGTTTCCTCATTTCATAATTAATATTGAATTATACTGATGCGTATTTTCTTAAACGGATTAATTTCGACTAATTTTGTATGTTATTTCTTCATGTTAATTAATATAGATATCCATAACGTAAAGTGTAAACTATTTTCTATACAACTTTGTTAGCAATCTTTTAAAATAACAAACGATATATAAAATCGATAGCACAACACAAATAAACACAATATCCTTCCTTGGCGTATCGCAATCGGGTGCAGACAGATGGAGTGAATACCGTTAAACACAAATAATTGTATTCATTGTCAAAGAAAGAAATACATCCACTTTTATTTATCTTATAAAATCAACCGTTCGTAAAATATAATAAATAAATTAAGTAATTGTAATTTAATTTTTTATGGGTATTTTAAATTGTTATCCAATACCTACATATTTTCATTATTAAAAAAAAAAAATATTAAAAAACCTTCGGGTTTCGAACCAGCACCAAACAAGAACGGCTTGTAGCCAAAGTTAAAGTATAGCCTACTTTTTATACTTTTTATAGCCTCACTAGCAACCTGCTTGACAACCATACCCTCTCTGCTGCTCTCTAATGGTTTTTACCATTGACGGCGTGTTTGAATTCAAGTAGACGGAGACAGGAACAATAGCCGTTGTCGAGTGATGACGTCTCGGTGTCATTTTTATAGTATTGTGTCTCTAGCAGACCTTCAAAAGATACTAGAAAGGACGTATCTAGTACAAGATACCGAACAGTCTAACAGACAATACCCCCAAAGGTTAAAATATACAAGATAGGTACCTTTGAATAAAATATCTAAATAAAGATATTTAAGCATCTACAATACTTTCTATATCGACATATACTCTAAAGTAAAGTAAAGTAAAGATAATTTTTTTAAGCATAATCCACTACTTTTAAAAATATCTTAGATATTTAAAAAGTATCATAGATTCTTCAAAAGTATCTTAAATACTTCAAAAATATACCAGATACTTTTCAGAATTTTCTTCCATTTTCGGATAAGTACAGATACAAAAAAATACGATCAGGTCAAGACATGGTTTGTGTCAAAACAACGCGCTCAAAGCGGAGGGTAAAATCTAGTTTGTTAATAAATTAGAAGAGGTTGTATTTTCATCTATTTAGATAGAATTGCATATAAGCAAAATGCAAAAAATAATTATTGTTCAACAAGTCACCCCATTAAAGTAAACATTCAGAAAGTTAGGTTGATGTTTCGTAACATTTTATAATTTTTCAAAATATAGCCTTGAGCTATTTTTTAACATATTATAAAGGCCGCCATACAGTTCGTTCTTTTTCATTCGTTCGAATCGTCGTGATTCGGACCGTCGGTAATCATCGCCGGAACGTTCTTCCCACACACTGCTCAGATAATGTTCATTTTTATGGTCAGTTTTATTATGAGGTGGGTACATTTGTTAGCAGTGGCAGCGGCAGCTGCTGTTCTCAGTGAAAAAATGAGACGTAAATGTTCAGTTTGGGCAAAAAAGTGGTTATTACAATGAAGACTCTTCTCCTATATAAATTTACTAACTGAACTTAAGCTTGAATCAGGAGATCGGTACAATTATTTACGCACCATAAACTGAATAAATCCAGTCCGCTACTGACAAGAAACCGCCGACTTGAATCGGGACTCGAATACACTTGCGATTTGGACCGAAGACCGACGAACCGGCGGTCCAAATGTCAAGACTCGACAGATGCGAACCGTCCGTATTTTACCATACATTGCAGTTTTGGACCGTTAGTTGGATCGCGGCGAGTCGAACGGATGAAAAAGAACGAAATGTATATCGGCCTCAACAGAACAGTTTATTAGATTTTTTTTATCATGAAGGAAAAAAACGTGGTTTTGTTGTTAAGCTATATTAAAAATTATTAATATGGCAAAATTGAAAACATGTATCTTATTATCCCACAACTTTTTATTTTCAGGCTTTCATTAAGTTTCACTTGTCCAATGAACCATTTTCCTAAGAGTACTTCTTTCAATTATCCACGAGAGGCAGCACTTGTGGTAGGTACAAACATTAATTATTTCCGATTAGTGTCGTGGAATTTTAGTGGAATAACTTTATTATTAAATTATTATTATTATTAAATTAATTAAATAATTAAGTTATACCACTAAAATGACGCGACACTAATGGGGAATAAATAATGTTTGTACCTACCACAAGTGCTGCTTTTCGTGGATAATGGAAATAAGTACTTTCAAGAAAATGGCTCATTGACTTAAAAACTTTGCAGTCGTATGTAGTTCCGATGATAAAGCAATATTTTTATATTTTGGGTGTATTAGTAGTTAAATAATAAATTTAAAAAAATAAAAATTTAAAAAAAATGTGGTGGAAGTCCCGGTGTTGGTGGTGGGAGAACGTGCCACTAGTCATTTTTACAAGCTTATTCAAATAATAATAATGACTAAAATTTTAAAATAATATAGGTAAAAAAATTAAACATCACGCTTTAAGAAAAAAAATAATGTAGGTTCATTAATATAAAAAAGAGTGGGTTGTGACTGTGATTAATTATCATAGATTTTACGACTGCACTTTTATAATTAACCTAAATTGCTTAACTTACCATTATTTCTTTCTTTTTAGTACATTTTAATTTAAAATAGACGATATAAAAACATGTCGCAGCTGCTATTTGATGTAAATGAGTATTTCACGAAATAGCAGACCTTTATCAAAATGCCCATTGAATGTAACTATAATGTAGACATTTCACAAAATGTTCAATTACAGCAGATGACGGAAGATAACATTTTTCTTAATAAATCTAGTAGTTGGGTAGATCTAGCATTAGATTATCTGTGAGTGGGTACAATTAAATGTTCTATATAAAAATAAAATTAACAACGACCTTAAACTTACATACATACAGTATCTACATGTAAAAACTTACATGTAAATTTTATAGAATTTTTTTAATTAAAAAAATCATACATATCAATAATGTATTCTTTTAAAAAATTAATCACTCACAAAAAAAATATCCAGCTTACGATGGTTCATGAGGTTTTTATGTAATAATAACCAGAGGCGATAACTAACCTCTATTAATTAATTAATACATTAAGGAAGGTTTTGCTCTCATGTGAAATATATATTTAAAATTTTTCAGTTTTTAGGTGTTAACGTTATTTGAGACTGTATTATAAGATTATACTCCTGTGTAAAAAAGAGATTAACTCTGTTCCGGTTATCAGTGTAGCGCAGCTTTCAATTTGATTATAAATAAATCAAAATATTGGAAACGTACTGACATCATAGCATCTAGAATATTCTTTTTTGTCATACCCACTATAAAATAGTTACTTTATATGCATGTATGAATACATTGAATGGGTCAGTGTGTTGAAAGTGTTTTCAAAACACATATAAAACCATTTACATAATATAGTGATTTATGTTTATTGATACTGCACTTGCGCATTGCCACAGCTCACGGCCTACTATAAAAGTGAAGTTGTCGACGCAAATGAAGTGTCAAATTTTTTTGAAAATACTGAAAAATAAGTTATAAGTAACTATTTTATAGTGGGTATGGCAAAAAATACCATATATTTCTCTTGCGTAATGATATGACTCGTGTGACTGTTAAAATTCGCTAGCGCTCGTTTTAACATACTGCCACTACTCGTCAGTTATATACCTCATTACGACATCAGAAATACCACTATTTTAGTTCGGTCATTTATCCCTCCGTTAGAATGTAACACGAACATCTGTATGTTAAGTCGTAAGGTATATTTCAAGACGTTTCAATTCAAAAATATTAATTTATTTATTTATTTGTCTATTTATTTATTTTTTTAATGCATCCAACAGATATAAACCCAAAAACAGGCTACAAAAAGTACATAAAGAACAATTGAAAATACATAGTAGGTACAAAATAGAAAAAAAACATTTAGGTATCATAAGATATATTCATATATCATAAGATATATAAAGTAATTCATTTAACGAATTACACATAAAAAAGATATTTTATACAAAACGTATACACAATGGTGATGCAGTGCATTGTACAATGTACACATTAAACATGGTTTGTTTAGAATACACAACATATTTTCTTTAATCCTGATTCCAGGAACGAAGCTTGGGCCAATACTGCTTACCCTGCGCGGGATATTCAGTTCACTATAAAAGCGTAGTACGTATATCAATAAAAACCACCACCAATTTAAACATTCAAATCACAGAGTCCCTAAAGTACATTGCACGGTGCACACAGATCGAAACCAAGGGACTGAAAGTTAATTTTCCAATGTTAACAACGGTAAAATTACTTTTAATTACATGTCATAGATAATTCTTTAGGGATTAAATATTTTGATTGGAAATGAAAAAATGGGTATATCTGTATCGCGGGTACAGACAGATGAGTGAATAACGTTAAACACAAATAATTGTATTCGTTATAATGGAAAGAAATATATCCACTTTTATTTATCGTATAAATTCAAATGTTCATAACATATATAATAAATGTAATTTTTTTTTATTTGTAAAGTGTTATACCTATATTTTCTCATTAATAAATAAAATAATTAAAAGTCCTCGGGATGCGAACCTGGGCTTGGCGTTTGTACCTGTCGGTAGACTCGTACTTTTCCACACTGACTCTGAGACATAAAGCTCAATCAAATCTGCCATGTCTGCTACAGACGTTGGCAATCATGGACTTCCACCCTTCACGGCTATCCGCCATTTTTAAAATGTCTATTGGGTTGTAATTAGTTCTTAGACTTTTTAAAAATATTAGTCTACTTCGACCTCTGTTTTAGCCCGTTAATTTTTCCTGTTAAAGCTAGCAGGGCCAAAACGTCGTATGACGAAATTGATGGTATGAGAATTAAGGGCTATTTAAGGGCTCATTTAATGCCCCTAATAGAAATTTAGGACTCTTACCTTTTTCATCAAAATCTATTAATATCTTTCATACGGTGGAAGTACGGGTAACGAATAGGGTAAGGAACGGCTCACATATGGTGGAAACATACTGCTAAGGTAATGTTAATTTGGTTAATAGCTGACAGATCAGCGCAAATAAACAGAAATCAGTATGGAAATGGTTTGCTTTCCCACACTAGTGTGAGAAAGATACGTTCCCGCATGTAAAGTAGCTATTTTATAGTGGGTATGTCAATAAAATATTTTCAAGATATTATTTTGTTTAGTAAAATATTATATTTTGATTGATTCTCTGTTCAATTCTTACTACAAAGAAAACAAGTTGCGTCAAAAACAAATATTTGAAAAGTGTTAATTAATAATACTGATCAATTAAATTCGTTTTCAATAACGTCATAGTTCTTTTCCTCAGATTTTCTCAAACAAATGGAAAATTACTTTTCTTTTCTTAATCGAGTCCAATAAGTGTCATTGTTAACATCTAACTCTTTCTTTTTATCTTGAATTTCCGTTTAATTAAGTGGGCGTTGTTATTACGCAGTCAATTAATTTTAAGTAAGTGAAAAAATAGACATTTTAAAATTGAAGTACTGTTTCTAAATATTAATTATTGTTAAATCTCTTTATCTATATATGTAGTTACAATAATATCCAGGTTTGTGGTGTTCTTCTGTAGATATCATAAAAAGTTATAGTCTGCTCTGAAATAGTATAAAGTAATAAATCATTGTTTTTGACAGATTCCAGTGATACCATAAGAGTAGGTTCCCAACTGTAGATAAAGACTTAAAGACTGTTATTGTTATATTGCATACTAACGGCCTGGTCCGACTTCACCCAGGTGCTATGAATTTGTGATTTATTAATATCTGCATTACTCACTCGTTTGCTCCCGGGTGCTATGAATTTATGATTTATTAATATAAAGATCTTTTTAACTTGATTTAATAATATTGTAGATCTTTATATAAAATTAATAATAAATAAATAAAACACAACAAAATTTGATTTAATCAAGACGAGTCTAAAATAGGTCTGATCACAACGAAATTATAATTTTGAATTACTTGTTTGTTTCAAAAGCGTAGCTAATAGAAACTGCCAAAACAAAACAATGTTGTGTCGACAATGTAGAGTATTATGTTGACTCAAAAAGACTCAACATTAATACATTACTCACTCGCTTCGCTCGCTCGCTCCAGTTATTATAGCCTAAAGCAAAGTATCACCTATCGAACAGTGAAAAAAATTTGAAATCGGTTCAGTAATTTCTGAGATTACCCCCGATTTTAACCCGGACGAAGCCGGGCCGGCCAGTTATTATAGCCTATGTCTTAAAGCAAAGCATCACATATCGAACAGTGAAAAAAACTGAAATCGGTCTTCTGAGATTATTCTCGATTTTCACCCGGGCGACACCGAACCGGTCAGTTTTAATTATACATCTAAATTCTAAACCATCGCCTCGTGAATCAATCTATCTATTTGTGCAAACCGGATTAAAATCCGTTCTGTAGTTACGACGAAATCAGTCTTCTGAGATTACCCTTGATTTTCACCCGGATGAAGCCAGGCCGGCCATTTTCAATTATACATCTAAACCTTCCTCGTGAATCAATCTATCTAGTCGTCAATCGTGAAAACCGGAACAAAATCCGCTCAGTAGCTACGGAGAAAATCGGGCATAAACAGACAGACATGCGGCGGGAACTTAGTTTTATAAAAATACGACAGTAATTTTAATAATCTACTGTCTACAGTATTAATTTCCATTGCCCAACTTTTCGTCACAAATCCTTTGATCTTTTCTCACTACGACAGGTTCACTAAGGAGTAAAAACAAAGAATACAGAATTCTCATATTTATAATAATTTATGTAAAAAAATCTTATTTGAAAGAAAATCTAGATAGATAGCTATAATAAGATGAAACTGTGAAAGCGTAGGTATTGCGTTATTTTTTTTAACTATGTATAAAGGGTGTCTCAAAATTGCTGGGACACAGACCTACCACGTATAGTAGAGGTCAAAATAAGTCGATTGGACCCAATTTATTTATATACCAAAATGTACCGTTTGCCCGTGAGAAGAGTTCAAAGTTTACATAAAATTTTGTATATAAAATTTTGTATTACAATAATAGGTGTGTTTGGTATCGAGGTGTAGTGTAGTGTAGTGTAGATAACTTTTCACTGAAAAGTGTAAAAAGTTCAGCAAAAGTGTAAACTAAATGTACACTTGTAACAAACGGGCTAGTGTACATTCTGAGTAGATTGTACATGCGCATTACAAAATAAATAAATGACAGATTGACTGAGTTCATTATTTCTAGTTTTTACAGTTTTTTTTGGTCGTAAAAATGTTAAACTCACTGCCGTATTTATCTTGTACCATTACATTTTGAAGCTCATTCATTTTTAAGAGACAAAAATTGTAAAAAACAGAGTACGAAAAAGGTATGAAATCTGTCAAAGCGATTGTCAATTCAGACATATATCACGTGACATCTATTACACTACGTGCACTTTCTCAAAAACCGGGACTAATAGTTGTTACACCTTTAGTCCCACACTGAAATAACAAACAGGTCAGTTGTTTTACACTTTTGTATAACAAACGTAATAGTGTCAAAAGTGTTTACACTTTTTACACTACACCTTGATACCAAACGCACCTTTTATTAAACTTGTATAGTACGGTTCGGAAATAATAGAGAGTTAGTCATGTACTTTATATTTCACTATTTATATAAGCGGCACAGTTTTTATGAATGGGACGTGTATGCGAACGCTTGTGCCTACATTGTTTCATTGCTTTTCTGCTCCATACACGTTCTATGCATAAAAACTGTGCCGCTTATATAAATAGTGAAATATAAAGTGTATGACTAACTATACAGTCATGCACTTTATATTTCACTATGATATGACTAAGATATGACTGCAATTTAGGGTTATTATGGTAATTTGGGTCACCCCATTTCTGTTCCATCTATAGCAATCGTCGAAACAGTGCCGCCTAAGAAGTTTCACTTCAAAAAATCACATTATGGAAAAGACATTAAAATATTAATAAATATCAATAATTAAAATGTTTAACTTCAAGATAAGAACTACGAGTCTAGCGCATAAATACATATAAATTAAATGGTGTATGTGTAAAGATAAAGGTTTTGTCTGATCTGACAATATGTAAAGCCATAGCGTTAACTATGACACGTTTAGTGGTTGTGAACGTTACCGCTACTCCCACCATATACCCGTTCTTCCACCGTATAATGTGTTGTATATTATTATGGGCAAAATATAATTTCACGGATGACATAGTGTTATTTTAATACAGAATTCTGAATATAATTGTAGGTATATTTAAACTTAGTAAGTAATAGTGCCACAGTTTATTTAAAGAAACTAAAATTAAAATTGTCATTTTACACGTTCTTTTTACCCGGCTAAAAATTTTTGGGTATGTTTGTGCCACTGTAGCACTCAAACGGCTGGACCGATTTTCACAAATGACGTGTCGTTAGATTTGTCAAAATCTCTCGAGTGATACCGAGTATATAAAGTCACGTAAAATTCAATATAGGGGACGCAAAACGCAAAATTCAAAAATCAGCAAACGCCATTTGTGTGTGGTATCAAATGAAAGATTTTGATGAAAATATTCCAAAATTATAGATAAATAAGAACATATTTTAAAAAATCAAATAACACGACTGTGATGAAAGGGAATTAAAATGAACTAAACAACACTTACAAAAACCTATATTGTATCTACTCTTTCTGTTTGTTGATGGTTTGGAATGAAAACCAGCTTTAAGCTGATTTCCACACCAATTGGTAAAAATTCTTACTTTATCAATAAAGACATTGTTATTATTATTATTACAAGAATTTTATTTTTGTATAGAATTCGGCAGGCCTATTCATACATTCAAAATAGTTCCTGAGAGATACTTTTAAAATTCAAAATACCAAAATCGAATTCCTCCTTGTCCGTATCCAATTAAAATTCGTATTAACCTTGATTTTTTTATTGAATTGTTATTTTGGATAGGGATGTGAGAGATCTTATTTTTTAATCCTTTTACGAGGTGAGCCAAAATAAACAAAAGTCCAATTTTAAGGACCACCTTAAGGACCACTCATTTCAGTTTTTAGTGTATTTGCCATATATGGCACATACACTATTGGCGTCGGTCGGATGGCGGGACCTAGGGGTCGGACCAAAATTTCTCGACGTTTCATAGCGTCCTGAACAATTTGCCACCATTTTTGAAAATGTTTATGTATATATGTATGTAGTTATATGTATACAGGTGAGTTCGACCACCCGTATCAGTCGTTTTTTTCGGAAACGGTTAGTCGTAGAGAGTTGTGTCAAAAATTTGTATTATAAAAGCCCTAATAAAGAATCAAATGGCGATAATTTTTTTTTTTCGGGAAGGTCGGCTTCCCTATTAGTTTGCTCCAGAATGTCCAGAACTCCGGAATTTTAAATGTAATGATAAGTCGAAAGTGGTATTGTTGAAAAGATCTTTAAAAAATTAGCAAGTTTTGTACGGATTTTTTTTTTTATTACTACCACCCCTGTTAAGTAATATTTGTTTGAAATTACTAAATTAAAATGTCATAATAACGAACTTTTTAAAAGTCCGCATTTAAAATCTAGTTACCTATCTATCGATCATTAAACACTGAAGAAGTACACTCACAGTATAACCAGAAGAGCTCAGTAGTATGTATTAAAGAGTAAATGGAAGACAGTTTGAACACTTGTGACAATTTATATTAGAAATCGTGTCCATCGTGATTATAATAAAATTAAGCAAAATCGCAGGATAGTGGACAAAATAATTTGATATATCAAAATTTAGGTAGTCAGTACAATTATATTATGAAATTATACTAATTTTTGTATTATTATTATTATTGATTGTTAAAATTTATAGTCAACATAATTTGTTACCATGTTTTTGTCTTATGTACCCTATCTTATGTTAATTGCTATGGTTAGTAATTAATATTAATTTTCATAAATATTGTTATTTTTATGATTGTACTTGAAAAAGTCTAAATCTATAGACGAAACGTCGTACATTTATTTTAATAAATCAAATTATTTTGTCCACTATCCTGCGATTTTGCTTAATTTTACTTGTGACAATGTCTAAGGTTGCTAAATTTTTAATGCCGACTTCGATCGTTATTATGAAATTTTGATTTAATAATTTCAATAGATTGTTACTTAACAGGAGTGACAGTAATTAAATATTTGTTCCTACAAAACTTGCCTATTTTTTAAAGAGCTTTTCAACAGCACCACTTTCAACCTATCGTGCTTTCTAAAACTCCAGAGTTTTGAACATATAATAATTTGTATTTATACTTATAGAAATGTACAGGGGTGACAGTAATAAAAAAAATTTCCTACAAAACTTGCTTATTTTTTAAAGATCTTTTCAACAATACCACTTTCGACCTACCGTTACATTTATAATTCCGGAGTTCTGGTCATTCTGGAGCAAACTAATAGGGAAGCCGACCTTCCCGGAAAAAAAAATTATCACCATTCGATTCTTTATTAGGGCTTTTATAATACAAATTTTTGACACAACTCTCTACGACTAACCGTTTTCGAGAAAAACGACTGATACGGGTGGTCGAACTCACCTGTATATATATATATATGTTTGTACACGATAAATCTCGACAGACTTAATCGATTTAAACGAAATTTGGTACACAAATTGGAACCCATCACCGCACGAAGCCTATTTAAAATGGGCCCGATCGGATCATTTTAGGGGTAGTTTTTAGGGGTTGAAAAAAGTTTTCGAGCCCAAAAATACCGAAAAAAATCTCAGAATTGTTTCAAAATTGGAATTTAACCCTTTAGTAGAGATTAAAATGTGTTGCTAAAATTTTAACAAAATCGGCACAACAGGACCGGACTTACAAATTTTATGAAAACACTAGTTCGCGCGGATAGTGATTTATTTGCTGACGGGTGTATATTTTAATTTGGTACAGAGGTTGCATTGATAATAATATTGAAATTAAGAAAAAAAATATTATTTTAAGGGATGTATTAAGGGGTTAATTTTTTCATTTTGTCCAAAAACAAACTTAAGTTCACATAATAAAGCCACAAGGCCTGAATTAGCAAATACACTATATTGTCGGCAGGGTTTTGGCACTGCGACCCGAGTTTTTTTTTATTGAAAGCGAAAAAAATATACCTTGTAGCGTGGCGTCAACTATGGGTGTTTCTTAACAGTAATAAAAATGTTTTAAGTTATCGGAGTATGAAAATGACACAATTTATTTATTTTTATGAAAATTTTTACAGAAAATTGGTTCTAGTTTTTCCGTTGCAGACACATTTCACTGTACCGGTTTATGTTGACCCCCTATGAAGAACTCTTGTCAACAATCACTCAAAAACATAAGGTTATAAATTTCTTCAGAAAATTTAATATTTTCTTTGTTTTTATAATAAAAAAATATTGTATATATGCAAATGTCTCCAGAGACGAATAATTTTATTTGTTGCTCTTAGAAAAGTGACTCTTTCCTATTTTCTCTATTTTTATATTTTTATACGTCTATAGAATGAATGAATGAATTGTGGATTATAGACGCTCGACAACAGAGGTCATTAGCGTCTGATACGTCTATAGATATCAAATCTGTAGTACTAAGGCAAAATGATTCGAGTTAAAATAATAGTAGATTGTATATTTGGTGTCGTAAAGGGGTATATTACTGACGAGTTAATGTGATTATTAAAACTCGCTGTGCTCGTTTTAACAATCACACGAGTCATAATATCATTACGCACGAGATATATTTAATATTTTTTGCCATACCTACTACAAAAAATTTAAAATTCAAAGAAAATTTGAGAGTTCATTTTGTGTTGCCAAATTCAATTTACAGTAGGCCGAGAGTATAGCTGTCAGTATGTAATAGCGGGCGGATCAGGGCGAATAAACATAAATCACTATAGAAATGTACGCTAATGACCTCTGTTGTCGATCGTCTATAATCTACTATAGAAATGTAGATTTACTTTCCACATTAGTGTGAAATACTTATACGTTTCTACACGCCAGCATGTTAAGTGACCCATTACATGCCGGTATTCATACATGTAAAGCAGCTACTTTATGGTAAGTATGACAAAAACATAAATGAACTGTAAGTCATTTAAAGCAAGCAACCATTCTAATATGACAGGTTACAGACTAGTTATTAATAAGTAATTAATTAACTAAATACCTAATTAAATGAAAGAAATTACTTACTGGATATTCATCGTATTGTATAGGGGTGTCCTGGTAGAGATATTTTTCAATATCATTCCTTTCGACTGGAATCGCAATAGACGCAGTCCACATGGTTGTCAGAAACAATAAAATAACGACCAATCGTACACCATCATTTAAAGGTAAACGGTCATCCGCCATTTTATCTTTATAATTAAGTAGTTACCACCAAATATTTTAATTATTAGGTTTGTTTTCACCTATGCTTTTCTTGAAAACTTGTTAAATATTTTATTTAAAAGAATAAATAAATAATGTTTACATCATTTTAGGATGTCATTTTTGTATTATTTTCACTGTTTGAAAACCGTTACTTTCAAATAATTAACAATAAGAAATACTTGCTAATTTCAATCGTAAATTAAGAAAAAAATCTCAAAATATATATATGAAATCACTTATTCTAAATCTTTTTTGGAAAATATCAATTGTTGATATAGAATTAAACAAAACCAATTCTGTGATTTATAATAACTCAAAGTTTTAAATTTCAGTTAATTCTCTAAAATAACAATTGTACCTATTTCAGAAACGACGACAGTTTTCAAAGTGACTAACGCAATGAGAGTGGCCGCTGTGCTTTTGTTTTTATCGTATATATTTTGTTACGGTGACAAAAATACAAGTGAACGTCCGGTTCACGCGTACAGGTGGTATGGAAATATGTATCGCTCGTGACACTACATACAAAAAACAAATGAATCGCGCACGTTAATAAGATGACAGAGTTGGTAAAAGAGAGCAGAGTTATCTAAGATGTCGCCGTGTTTGTCGCATGGTTTATATAGGACCACGTTGTAAGACTAGGGGGGCGTGAACAGTTCCCGCTGGTAACAACCAGTCAGTACATAATATTGTACCCTTATATGGGATACAGTAGTTACGTGGGTATACATGTACAATGCGCCACGTTGTTGTACATAATATTGTACCTATATTGCGTTAGGCGAACTGAAACTGAACGCCGAGCCACCGACATTTATCTTCTTCTCCTTCTTCCTTCCAGCAACAACGTGTTGAATCGAGCTTGAACTGAAAATAAAAAATAATAATTTACAAATTATACCTTCTCAAATTTGACCACCATCTACCTTCACAAACCTCATTATCTTCGTTCTAGCAGCTTCATAACATAATATGTTTAATGAAGTTATACTTCTTTTGGCGCGTTATGGAAAAATTATGAGAGTGAATTTTTACGTTTTAACACCATGAAGTTAGTCGAAAGTAACACCATGAAATTAGTCGAAAGTAACAAGAGCGTTTTCAGTTTTGAATAACATTAATAAAAGCTATTGCTATACAAACGCTCGTTTATGCCGCTTTCGTTAAATATGAGTTCGTACTCCAACAGCCGTACTGTTTACATTATTATTTTTCATGATTATAATACCCTATTATATAGCACTGCTATGTAAGATGTGAGTGGTGTATCGGATAGCACCGCCGCGTCATACGCAATAGGTCTCGGGTTCGAATCTCAACACAAAAATGCTTTTTTTTTAATAAATAATTAGATATAAATATAATGAATATATTTAATAAATTTATAATTTAATAAATTGATAATTTATTAAATTATATTAATTTATTTAATATCTTTATTTTATTGTTTTATCGTCTTTTTTACAAACGTTTAGTACTGGCACGAGGGATAAAATTTTTGGAGTTATTTTTGTTTTGTTACGCCAAAGAAATATAACTTCTGACGTGCGTACATAAGTACACACACACTCTTTTTTTTATTTATTGTAAATTATAGACGCTCGACAATATAATTAATTACATCAAATAACACCATCAATTAAACATCATAAAACATCCATGAGCGAGGTGGGATTTGAAGCCACGGCCCACGACAGTTTGTTCCAGAGGTAAGCACGCTGACCATTACACCAAAATGTCCTCAAAATTGCATATGTTGATTTGAGCTAGAATTTGAAAGCTGAAAAAGCCATTCATTGAAATTGTAATACATATTATTATTTCAAATTTTGACTAGCAACTTTACTGGGTTGTTTCTAAAATTTCATAATATGTTAAATCGAGCATGAATTGGAATTTGAAAATTAAAAAAAAAAATTGCGTACACTGAATATTATGACAAATATAAATTTTGATAACTCCAGCATATCAAATCGGGCCCCCAAAAAATCTTTCCATAATCTTAACTCTAGCATATCGAATCGGGGCCCGAAAAAAGATCATTTAATAAACAATATGTCATAGATATCTTTCCATATTTTTACCACCTCTACTTTTAATGATTTATGTCTTATTATCTATCTATGTATGACTTATAAAAGTATAAGTCCCAATGACGACATCAAATATAGGTACATCAAAACGGTAGCATATTTAATTACTTTGAGTATATTTGTTTCTTTCATTATTATTAAATAAAAATGCTAATTGAATACACATTTTGTGACACCTTCTATTTTTGTGACTATGAACTTACACTATCTATAACTTGTAATACAGTTGAGACCTGTTGCTTGTGGCATATTATTTCCCCAGAAGTAGTATAGTAGTTTACCGGAGGCCTTTCAGAGAACGAATCTTTTCTTGGAAAACTAGACTAGGTATAATATGTTCCTGAAATCCAAGTGCTTCCCTTGACGTGTTTTACTTCCATGTTTCCGTAAGGATCAGTATAGTGTTAAGGTCGAAAAATCGTGTACGAGACAAGGAAAAGAAAAGTATATTGCGTAATAAGTGTGAAATGGTACCTTTTTTAAAACGATTCGGCGCTCTCGCCTCCAACTCATTTTAAAAAAATCACGCAAGCTTTAAAAGGCATCAGTTCACACTTATCACGCACTGTACATGTAAACGAATGTGCGTAAACAATGAACCCTTGTGTAAAATTGCTTTTCTGAAAATTACATTTTAGACGCGACTCAAAATGCGAAGCTTTACGCACGGTCCGGAACCATGTAAATACACTATTTTACATGATCGTGTTATAAAAAATGGTTCTCCGCATATGAATGTGTGTGTTTGTTTGTGTGACTGTCTGTATAAGGAATTTTCTTTTGTTTAGTTTAGTACAATAACTTCTGCAAAAATGTACCGTAAAGACTCCAGGTCTATTGATTTTGATACCAATGGGATCAATGATTTTTGGGTACCCAATTTTGTGCATATTTTGTACATAATATAACAATATCATATTATACTTAAGTGTTAATTAACTATTACAAAGGAAAAAAAAGGTAATAAAAGGTGCTGGCAAACAACAAAAAACGGACAAGTAGGTATATATACAGTGTGAGTAAAAAGTCTGGAACTAATTCGATAAAATGAAAATAATTGAATTTCATAAAAAATCCTCGAACACGTCAATTTTATTTTTTTACTGTACATGTTTGTTGATATTTGTTGCATTTCGATAGTCTTTTGTTTTCATACTGTGACATCATCTTCAATTTTTTTTAATGGCACCCCGTATTTTTTATGTCATATTTGGATAGTGCTTAAAATTACGAATTCATTGATGTACCATTGTATGAACTTAGCATTTATACTTCTCGAGATAATCGAGTTTGAAGTACAAACAAAAACTCAGTCTTCAATTGTTTGAGTTTCACAGATATTAAATGTATCAATATTTCATGGCTCACACTATTTCCTGAGTTTTTGTTTGTACTTCAAACTCGATTATCTCGAGAAGTATGAATGCTAAGTTCATACAATGGTGTACACTGTACATCAATGAATTCGTAATTTTAAGCACTATCCAAATATGACATAAAAAATACAGGGTGCCATTAAAAAAAATTGACGATGACGTCACAGTATGAAAACAAAAGACTATCGAAATGCAACAAATATCAACAAACATGTACAGTAAAAAAATAAAATTGACGTGTTCGAGAATTTTTTATGAAATTCAATTATTTTCATTTTATCGAATTAGTTCCAGACTTTTTACTCACACTGTATATACCTACAGTGACAATGACTTGTTCATCTTCATTTACTTTTTTGTTTGTTTTTGTCGTCTTTATATATCTATTCATTTAATAATTTCTTTGAGATTAGAAGTTAACTATAAGCACAATTTTAGAAAACAAAACAAAAGCAAGTGCATAAAATGGCTTCCATTTATCTGCGGCTGCGACCAATAATACCCTTCGTGAAAATACGTAGGTATCGTCCACCTGTGACACTGTCTAAATTCAGCTCAATAAATGCAATATCTTCACATTAGATCCTCTCCATTCCTGTAAACTTGACAGTATTTCAGAGAAATAAAGAAAGAACAGCTTTATTAGGTTCTATCTAGTTTGATATTTATATAGTATAGGTACAGGTTATAAACAACATGACATACCAACTTATCAAAAATGAACGAGTAAATTTAAGTAAACAAATTTTAAATTGCATAAACAGCAATTTAAATACAGACTGTTAATTAAATATCCACATAACCTAAAAAGATAAAAAACTTCCTATTGGATCAGAAAAATTAATCACAAACGGAACCGCTGTCTATAATTTCGTTTTCTTATGGGTTTTTGGATGACATCTAGACATGAAAATTTATTTTCAGAATTTTTTATGCCTTCAGCCTGTCTCTTTTTTGCACCAGAATCACTCAAAAACGACTGGACCAATTTCATTGAAAATTTGTATACTTATAGTTACTACGGATACCCAAATTTAACGTGAAACAAAAAGACACCTGAGTACGCACATAGGTCACTCTATCTTGAAATTGAATTGACTATAGTCTTTCCGACAGAAGGAAGAAACAAAGTAAGTAAATATAATTATATATTCTTTAATGTTAATAACTTTACCTCAAAATCTACACGAAGCGATGACATTTTACTTGCTTCGAAGGAGAGCAATGTATAAAATTTCTTGTCGCAATCTGTAAATGCAGTGATATCAGTGCGGCGACGTACTGCTGGTAAATTTAAATTATATAATTTAATCTGAAACTCAATTAACGAACAACATTCGTCCGAACAAGTCTTCTCCCAGACATTTGCATTAACCTTTAGCACTGATATACGCCTCCGAATCCGACTGACTCTTATATGTATATAGATAGATTTAGAGTGTAGATTATAGACGCTCAACATTTGAGGTCATTAGCGTCTATATGACTCTTGTATGGTAGAACGACATGCAAAAATGTCTCCGACTCTAAGGTTTACTTGAAAATATCAAACTGACACAATTTAAGGCTGTAAAAAATAAATAAATAATTAATACTCGGAATACTGTGAATAACATATTCTTATTTTTTTGACTTTTAGATTAATAGTATTAGTAGATAAAATAAACGCGCCACGTCCATAAAATGATGAAGTCACGACTTGATACAAACAAAAACGCTTTTTAGAAGGCGGGGCTCGCTTAAATATTTAAAAAATTATTTTTGAGCGTATTCGAAATCAGAATGAAGTGATTTAGGTGTCATTTTGTACAGAATTTACTGCTCTAATACCATAACACAAAATAAATTATAATTTAAAAAAACTAAAAAACACGCTTTAATGAACTAAAAAGTAAAAAATAATTAATTTTATTGTAAAAAAACGTGGGGTAGTATGAAAATATGATACAAAGCACCCCACGCTTTTTTACAATAAAATTAATTATTTTTTACTTTTTAGTTCATTAAAGCGTGTTTTTTAGTTTTTTTAAATTATAATTTATTTTTGCTTTTTAGTCCTGGAGATCCTGGTCAGGATAATGGGAAAAACTTATGGAATTATTGTATTGTAATCGGTCCTTGATAAGTGTGCAAAGTTTCAGTTCAATCTGAAGTTTTTTGCTTTTTTTTTTATCCTGGAGATCCTGGTCAGGATAATGGGACAAACTTATGGAATTATTATATTGTCGTCGGTCCTTGCAAAGTTTAAACTAAATCTGACCGTTCAAAGTTGGTCAAAATCAAGTTCAAAGAAGTCGGTTACAAACTGACAAACAAACAAGCACACAAGCAAGCAAGCACGCAAACAAACAAACATACAGGTGAAGCTAATATAAGCGTGTTAAAAACTAGGGTGCGGTTTTATAAAATCACTGTGCAAGTGAAAGTTTATTGCCATAATCCTAAACACGTTTAACCCGAAAGTATATAATTTTGTTTACGTGGTTTTGGTAATGTATTTTGAACCCTGATCAGTATGGAGACTAAGTAAGAATCCAGATTCTATCGTTAGTGGTCAATGGGTAATTAATAAGCTGCTCGACTGAATATTCGTAATTCGTATAAGACGTGCAATATAGTTATGAACATAACGTCACTGCTTTCTAATAAGTACTGGTCTAGTCGATCGCTGCGATTGGATGCGAGTTGACGCTCGACATACGTAACCTGACGGGAAAAAACGAGACTAATAAATTTTCACTTCAAAAGAATTCATACAAATCTATCGAAAAATATTAACGTGACATATAGACCGAGAGTTAGTGACAATTTTTTGGTGTTATTTATTCAAGGCCTTATTTTTGTGAAGATGTTGAGGGAGGCATATTAAAGTGTCCCCGCGTGTAAGAGATTTTGCTAGATAGCGGTATGGGAGGGATGCAGACCGCCCCCAACATGTATAAAAAAAAATGGTCAGAATTACTTATTGTTGCTTCAAGGCTGAAATTTTTGTATAGTTGTCAGTTGTCGGTGACCCAATAATGCCATTATAATATTTGCAGATCGATTGGTCAGTATTAAAGGGGTGGCATATCACCCTAAACGTGTCATGTACCCGACGAAATTTATATTATTAGTTCAAGGTTCAAATTTTAATATGTTGTTACGGCGACTGTTTAAAGCATATATTTCAATTTGCAAAACAAAATGTCGGTATTAACCCCCTCTCTTAGAGGGAAACTTGCTCGCCTAGGTATTTATATCGTTCTGCATGGGGGTTAATACCGACATTTTGTTCTGCAAATTGAAATATATGCTTAAAACAGTCGCCGTAACAACATATTAAAATTTGAACCTTGAACTAATAATGCCTTGAAGCAATAATAAGTAATTGTGACCATTTTTTTTTTGTTACATGTTGGGGACGGTCTGCATCCCTCCCATACCGCTATCAAGCAAAATCCCTTACTCAGGATACTTTAATATGCCTCCCTCAACATCTTCACAAAAATAAGGTCTTGAATAAATAACACCAAAAAATTGTCACTAGCTCTCGATCTAATATACATTATACAAAATACAAACATATATATGGCATAACTACGGTAATTCGTCACACATTTTTTTTGCACACATTTTTTGTAACGCATCATTTTACCCCCTATATATACCGCTAGGAAAGACATCGTTCTACGTCAAAAAATTCATGTAAATACCCTGTTCAAAACGAAAAAAATCGTTAACTTTCGTTTCGATATTTCCCGTTTCGATGGAATTTCTAGAAACACCTGTCACATTTAATGAATTTATTTTTAAAATCTGCAGAGCTTAATAGCTTATGTTACAAAAACAGATTAATGAATATTTCGATATTTATAATCAAGCAAATTACATAATCAATAGATATTTTTGTGCTAAATTAGCAGCCTGTAATAAAATCTAATAATAATAGGTAAGTAATCTATGAATATATGTATAATAAATTCAGGTTATCTATTATCTAGACATTATTGGATTTATAACAAAGCGTCGTTGGTGTATTATTACGTTATAATATACCCAACAAACTTGCAAACTAAACAAATTGATTTCGCTGGAAATTAATAATTACAAGGAGCCATAAATTCGATCACCGTCATCAGCGTGATCTATAATCAAACTTTACACTACATTAAGAGGTGCAGTTGCATTAAAAATTGCAGCATAAAACAAAATCACGTATGTCGAATTTTTGACAACTTTTTGGCCATACCCACTATAAAATAGCTACTTTACATGCGTGTATGTATTATTTTATGTAGGTATTCTAAATTATTACTCATTAATATAGAATTAAAAAAAGGGTTGCATTATTACCTGCCACCTAAAACGCAAGGGAGAAAGGGCCAGACTTACAGATTCTCAAATGAGGAACACGTATACAGGTAAATAAACTGTGTAAGGCTTTCGCGACCGTCATTTAATATTGACGAGTTTTTTGAACTATTAGGCCGTCATTTGTTCAAGGTTTTGGTTCTTGACGTTTCGCCAACACGCGTGGTTGGCATTTTCAAAAGATGTTCTCCAACCAGTTGTAATATGTACATCGGAAAGGAGAACATCTTTTGAAAATGCCAACCACGCGTGTTGGCGAAACGTCAAGAACCAAAACCTTGAACAAACGACGGCCTAATAGCCCAAAAAAATCGTCAATATTTTTAATATTATTTTGCCTCACGTACACTAGTGAAAAAAAGTCGCCAGCTCTCCGTCTAGTCTTTAAGCAACGATGTCCCGTTACCAATATATACTACATATAATTTATTTTCTACACCCACAATGCTTGACATGACGTTGTTAGTAATTATGCTTAATGAAGCATTTCATTTCAAGTTAAAAGAAATTTATCTTTACTGAAAAACGCATTTTCTTTAAGTTTAAACGGAATATTTAGACTCCTGAGATATACTGTGTGATACACGACTGGTCGGTTGCCATAACTTCTTATTAATCCAATGAGCGATTTTCATGAAAGTAGTTCCTTCAATTATCCACAAGAGGCAGCACTTGTGGTAGGTACAAGCATTATTTATTCCCCATTAGTGTCGTGACATTTTAGTGGTAATTATTTTATTAATTTAACAATAATAATAATTTAATAATTAAGTTATACCACTAAAATGACACGACACTAATGGGGAATAAATAATGTTTGTACCTACCACAAGTGCTGCCTCTCGTGGATAATTAAAAGACTACTCTCAGGAAAATGGCTCATTAGCAAACAGCAATATTCCCACATTAGGAATATCCTCGAAAACTGGAAAGCTACCAAGCCTTTCGTAATTTTTCGTAATTTCGGGAATATTCAAAAACAACAACATTTCCAAAAAAATATAGCAATATTTCCGGCTATATTGCCCCAAAACAAATTGAGCCACGTTTCTTTTCTCAATACGACATTAATTTAAAAATCACTTTTATACTACGAAAGGATTTGTTTCAGTTATTCTAAAAACCAAGAATAATAACTTGTTTGCATTCTGAATTTCTCTATAATTGGTAATAAAATCATGCGTCACGTAACAAAATTAATTTTAGTATTTGGTTCCACAGATTGAATATATTTGAAATTTGATACTTTCATTCAATTATAAGATATCTATAAATATGCACTGATTTTTTTAGAAAATTTTATTTGACACACAAAGTGATCTACCAATATTTTTGATTTGTCACATTCAGTTAAAGCGGCTCCAGATGTTGACATTCGGGTAATTGCCATGCCGTGTGGATGGTTTTCATATATAGCCAATATTTAGCAAACAGTCATCAACGTTGGCATTCGCTTTGAGGGCGGTTTTTTAAAACACATTACAGGGATTGACCAAAGCTGGTCTAGATTTGCAAATATGACTTTGTTTTCATTCAGACGACTGGACAGTTTTTAACCGACTTCAAAAAAAGGAGGCGGTTCTCAATTCGGTTGTATTTTTTTTTTTATGTTTGTTACCTTAGAACTCCGTCATTTATAAGTCGATTTGGAAAAATGTTTTTTATTTGAAAGGATATACTTTCAGACTGGCCCCATAGAAATTTCATCAAAATCGGTTCAGTAGTTCGGATGATTTTAATAAAAGTTAATAACGGCGTGTGATTCCTTAAGGTAAATGTCACTTTTTGACACATCAGACAGCGTAAGAAAGTCGGTTTAATAAAAGTGAGTAACGGCGTGCGATTCCTTTAAGGTAAATGTCATTTTTTGATACTAAAAAGTAAAAAATAAAAAACTTTTTAACGAAAAAAAAACCTCCTTCAAAAAGCCACTAAAAAGAGGAAAATAATGAAATTGAGGTCTGCGCCAATTTAATAAAATATGAAGTTGGGTAAAAAGAAGATATTAATAATCACTATATTATATCAAATTATAACGAGAAATCTATATACGGTTTTTAATATAAACATAAGAAATACAATCAATATGATTAAACACCTATACCGTAACTAAATTCACTATATTAGTGAACTTAACATAAGAATATCAGACGAATTATCGCCATGATATTTATATAGAAGGCTATATAGGAAAAATGTAAATGCACCGCCGGGAATCGAACCCAGAACTCCCAATTTCGCGTCAGGTTAGTTTCCAGTTACTACACAGTGCCCAACAGTGTACACGCGCCAGGAATGTTTGTGACGTCGTTATGTTAAAATGTGTCTGCATTTGTTGGTATTTGTGTATATGTATTACACATACTATCAAAAATAATAAATTTTTAACTTGGTAACCATGGATACAAAGACCATAGATAACATAATGACGTCACACGCGTTCGGATTCTTTCGGCGCGTTATCGGAACTGAGTTTAAAAATTAATTTTTATTTAAATATAACTTTTTAATTAGTAAGCAAAAAAATTAAAACAAACAGTTTTGCTATAAAACTTGTATGTGGTCCTTCCATTTAAGTAAAAAAAAAAATTCATTTAAAAACCTAATTGCAGTATAAAATGAGGTCAAATCTGTCAAACAATATTAACATGACATTACACGATACAAAACACAAACAAACTATGGCCTAACTATGGTAATTCGCGTCACACATTTTTTTTGTAACGCATTTTGCGTCACGCATCATTTTACCGCCCTATAGACACTGCCGGGAAAGACGTAGGTCTACGTCAAAAACGTTTTTACCCATTAAGTATAGTCTATAGTCCAGTTCGGAAATTGTAGACAGTGACTAATACTAAGTTTCATACAATGCAATATAAGCGGCAGCGTTTTTATGTATGGGAAAATCTAAAAACGGGTATGCTACATTGTTTTATTGGTTTGCCGCTTCATTAAGCTTGTTAGTAAGAGTAACTAAGTATTAGTCACTGCCTATTATTTTAGAACTGAACTATAGTTATAGTGTATAAAATAATTAATTCACGAAACATTTTATATTAAATTAAATTATTGTTCGGTATGTTTTTCATTTCATCGCATAACAAAAAAAGTTTCGTTTGCAAATATCAATAAAACAAAATTAAAAGCACAGCTGTTTTCTCTGTGGATGTACATTAAATGTGAAACAAAGGATTTGTGTAAATTATAATATCTACTTTTTCCTTAGTTGCAAATTTTTCTTCCTTTTCTGATTTAAACAATTCTCTTCCATTTATTACTTTTTTTTTAAATATTATCGATTTTATATTATTTATTGTAGATTATAGACGCGTCGACAACTTAGGTCATTAGCGTCTTACATGCATTAAATAAAAATTCTCTTAAAGCTAAATTACATCACAAAACATCCATAAGCGGAGGTGGGATTCGAACCCAGGACAGTGTGATCCAAAGGCCGCTACGCTGACCGGTTACACCACACTGTTATCTCGATTTTATTAAATATCATATTAACTAGCGGCCCGGTCAGGAATTCGTCCGGGTGCTATGAATTTATGATTTAATACATTAGGTACTCACTCGCTTCACTCGTTTGTTCCCAGGTGCTATATTACTCACTCGCTTCGCTCGCTCGCTCGCTCCAGTTATTATAGTCTATGTTCTAAAGCAAAATATCACCTATATATCGAACAGTGAAAAAAAAAATTAAAATCGGTTCGGTAATTTCTGAGATTACCCCCGATTTCACCCGAACGAAACCAGGCCGGTCAGTTATTATTAGCCTATGTCTTAAAGCAAAATATTGCACCTATGGAACAGTGAAAAAAATTTAAAATCCCCGATTTTTACCCGTGAAAACCGGAACAAAATCCGTTTAATTATAGTTACGGAGAAATCGGTCTTCTGAGACTACCATCGATTTTTACCTGGGCGAAGCCGGACCGGCAAGTTTCAATTATACATTTAAACCTTCCTCGTTAATCAATCTATCTATATAATCGTGAAAACCGAAGCAAAATCCATTCAGTACAGTTACTGAGAAAATTGGGCAGAGACGGACAGACGCGGCGGGGGACTTTGGTATATAATATGTATTGATGATGAAATAACCATCCCTGGAAAGGTTAACTAGGAATTGTTTCATCATATTATTAATGGTAGTTGAAAATCAATTGAGAGTAACAGAATATACACCTGCAAATAAAACGTGTTCAACGAATCATTAATAAATAATCATTGTTTTATTTCGATATTTTATTGCGGAAAGTAATAAAGTGTGAATTTTGTCTAATTATTGCTGCGCTCCAATGAAATGCAGACACTACGCGATAAAATTCCAAGTTCATTGGCCATAAATATTGTAGGTGGGTGTCCAATACGCGTTTAAAATAATAATTATTTTATGCAGAACTGGACTAGGACTGGCAGATTTTATTTTTAAAAATAGATTGTAATTGTAATTGTATTTTAAAGACCACCAACAGCTAAGGTTATTTGGGCCTAGCACCAATTCATATTTTCAATTCATTATTTTTTTTTTTTTTTAATAATAAATTGAAAATCCAATTGACACTTTTACCAGCTCTCGGGCTAGAACTCGGGAACTGGGGACTTGTAATAGAGGAACCATAGCAACGCCATGTAAACAACAGCGCCGCTACACTCTCGGCTATTCTCAAGCCCAAAAAAAAAAAAATAGATTGTATGTCTAGTACACTTAAGAATAAGACGCGAGGTGTACACATTATTTTTTGTAACAAATATTTGAAATGTACAACATTCAAATTTAGAGCTTTATTGAATTAATGTCAACCCCACCGTAGATTCACTGAGGTAGGATAAAAAAATGAACAAAAGTGAAAACTTTAGATTTTCTAATTTTTGACGTCATCTATTTTAGTCCGGTCAAAATAAACATTTCAGCTTGCAATAATTCGCATAGAGCTAAATATTGGTATAGGTCGTTGGTACACTATTATAAGTAAAATATCAAAAGTCCCCATCGATTTCATGTGTGCTAAAAAATTTATTCAAGGTCAAAGGTCACAAATATTGATTTTTTGCATTTTTCTCGTAAACTGTAAGTGTTATCATAAAAATAGCTTATACAATCTTGTAGAGGATACAATTCTCTACAACTTTTGTATAAACATTTTTTGTCTACGATTCAGAGTTTTACTTATTTAAGCCATCGGAAAGCAACATAATTCTGTTATGTAAAATCGAGTGGGAGGAAGCCGCGGGTACAATAAGTAAAACTCTGAATCGTAAACAAAAAATGTTTATACAAAAGGTGTAGAGAATTGTATCCTCTAGAAGATTGTATAAGCCATTTTTATGATAACACTTACCGTTTACGAGAAAAACGCAAAAAACCGATATTTGCGACCTTTGACCTTGAATAAATTTTTTAGCACACATGGGATCGATCGGGACTTTTGATATTTTACTTAATATAATAGTGTACCAAAGACCTATACCAATATTTAGCTCTATGCGAATTATTGTAAGCTTACCACTATTTTTTGGTCTATTTTGACCGGACTATTATAGCGCATTTATGTATTAAAAATAATTTATTACTAAAATACTAAAATTGTATTTTTAATTAATTCCACCTTGGTTTCAAAAAAATTATAATTATTGTCAAAGAAAGAATATAACAAAAATTAAAAAATATATAAATAAATATCATATAGAATTTAGAAAAAAAAATAAAAACGCCAAAAATTCTACGCTGCCATCAGGTCTCGAACCCAGGTTCCTATGCATAGAACGCAAACACGTTACCAACTGCGCTATGAATTCAAGTGTACTGCGTACCATTTTTATGATATAGCTATGTCAGCCGCGTCACATTTTTGCGAACGGTTCTCTTTTTTTAACTACCCAGGAAAAGAGTGCCTAACGCGCCTAAGGAAGTTTTCACTTCAAAAAATATATTTCTTAAGATTGTATCAGGAAGAACCTTAGACTAGTCACATTTTCCGGCATTATCCGGGCAATCCGATTATTATCTTAATAGGTATAAGTACTAAATAAGCGTGGTTATGGTGGAAGAACGGGTATCGATCTGTACCTCCGCCATTATACCGTGATCTGTTGTATTGTCTCAATCGGCGACGGCCGGAATGTATGAACGCCATCCGACAAACAATATAATATATTGTTTACACTACAGGCTACAGAAATGAAACTTGCACAAAATCGAATATACATTGGCATTTACAGAATAATAAGAAATTACATTTCGAAAATTAGTCAAAAACTTATTTAAGTCAAAACCTGTCTCTATAAATGTTCTGTTTTATTGATGATGTAGGTATAGTGCACATATTTATATATATCAAATGTAATAAAAAAAGAATATTAGCTATTTAATAACCTTGCTTTGGAGCAAAAAAATATACATCATTACATTACTACAATAATTTCAATGTATCTCTTACTTACCTACACGATTGTCAACAAAAATTATTATTGTTTAACACTGAACTGATTTGGATAAAGTTTTTCGAAGTTAACTTTTTAGGCGATCCTGTTTCGACGATTCGAAGGATAAAATGCTGGAAGAACTGAAAGATGAAACGAAATTCGCCACAAAAATGTGTAATATATTACAAAAATTTCGTGACAAAAATGTGGTGACGCAAAGTACCACTACAACCCTAAATAAATCATTAAATTACTAATGTAGTCATGGCTCATTCTGATCTATTAACTTTATATAGATTATATAAAGTTTTGTAACAATTTCCACATTTAGGATAATCAATTATTATAATATAATTATTATAATATAATTATAATATAATAATTGATTATCCTAAATGTGGAAAAACGACCGAAGTAAAACTTCTATTGGTATATTATACCAATAGAAGTTTTACTTCGGTCGTGTGTGTCGCGACACATGCCTTTTTAAACTATGGATTATAATTTATAGAATTTTATTTGTTGTAAATTATAGACGCGTCGACAACTTAGGTCATTAGCGTCTTGATTACATTAAATAACAACTCACTTAAAACTAAATTACATACAAAACATCCATGAGCGAAGGCGGGATTCGAACCCACGACAGTCTAATCCAGAGGCCGCGACGCTAACCACTGGACCACACTGTTAGAGTTGAAGTTTAAAAGAGGCGTGAAGAACGCAGATTTCAGCTCGTAAGAACAAATTATGTAAATTAATCATTATTTTACACTTATGATATACATATCTAGGTAACCTAGACTAAAGGGTTTATCCGCTTTTAATTTAATTATAAGTAGTTAGTATACTAAACTACTTAGTATGACTATGAGATTTCTATCTTAGTTAACTGTATTCGAAATAAGTTTAATGTTCAGTGGCGGATTCAGGGGAGTAGAGGGTTCAAACCCCCCCGAAATTTTTGGCAATGCATAGAACGCGTAGAAAAGAACATCCGTATCTTAGCGGCGTTGGGCGTTGCATATTTTCGATTTTTTTTTTATATTTTCGCGTGTAAAAAACTGATTTGGTGAGATGAATGTCAATATGATGTACTTGTACATAAATATTTTGAACCCCCCCCCCCCGAAATATATTTCTGAATCCGCCCTGTTAATGTGTATTTTACAACTCCACAAGTGGGGAATGGTATCTACTAATATAAGTAGGTCAAAATTCACTTTTCAAAATTTTACAATATTTTTTCGTTTTGAGATCACCCGAATCCAAAAAAGCATATTTTTTTAAAAAGTCTGTTCGTTTGTAAGTTTGTTTGTCTGTGAGCACGATACAGGACAAACGGCTGAGTGGATCGAAACCAAAATTTTTGGTTAGATGTTTGACATGTAAATATATGAAGAGCCCTATTGTTTTTGGGGAAAATCGGTGCATGCGCAGAAGAGATATAACCTTTAACGTTGTTTTTTCTGCAATAATGGTATAACGGTTTATTATTATTATTATTTTTTCAAGAAAGTTTTGTAAAAAAAATTTTTTTCTAAATATTATAGTTTCATAAATATTTTGAAAATAAAAAATCAGCTGTTTTTTTTCTGAAGTAATTTATCTGCCAAAAAGAAATGAGTTATCTGACACGCATGCTTAGGTTAATATTGATGTGTGACGCCATAATATTATGTAACTATCGAAACGAAAAGCAAAAATAATATAAATATTTAATATTGGCCGTTATCCGCGTCATCGCACACGTTAACAGAAATTTTATTTTAT
This sequence comes from Mongoloraphidia duomilia, assembly GCA_039654895.1. Lineage (NCBI taxonomy): Eukaryota > Metazoa > Arthropoda > Insecta > Raphidioptera > Raphidiidae > Mongoloraphidia > Mongoloraphidia duomilia. Next base: position 22,020,456 of record CM077524.1, on the reverse strand, counting down.
TTATTATATTATTATGCCAAATGTCTTTGAAGTTGGAATGGTCCCGCGTCCAATTGGCTGGAATTTTTTATTTATAGCTCAGAGCAGAGATAGCTATAGAAACAGCATATCACGTCGCTTGTGAAGCGTCAAGTACACACTAAAGTACGACCTGTCAGGTACATAATGATCATTCGTTGCTTGTATTCCGTAGTGTTAATTACTCTTCATGTCGTGTTGTGTGTCTGGATGTAGCAATAAAGGTTCCAAAGCGCTTATGAAAAATCAAGGTGTATCTTAGTATCCCAATAAGTAAAAATTTTAAGGCTACCAACTGTCAGGGTTAACTAGTTTTAAAACTAATTCAAACTCGTATTTTTAAATTATTATTATCTCTAATAATAAATTAAAAATCAATGTCATACTTTCATCAGTTCTCGAACTAGAACCGGGCTTGAGAATAGTCGAGCGTGTAGCGGTGCTGTTGTTTACATGGCGTTGCTATGGTTCCTCTATTACAAGTCTCCAATTCCCGAGAGCTGGTGAAAGTGTCAATTGGATGTTCAATTTATTATTAAAAAAAAAAAATAATGAATTGAAAACATGAATTGGTGCTAGGCCCAAATAACCTTAGCTGTTGGTGGTCTTTAAAAAAAAATCGAACTAGAACCTGAAAAAAGAAGGTTTGCAAAAGACGATCTATGGAAATACAATATACAGGTGTCTTCAAAGACACTTAACACACGCCTACCACATGTTCCTGAGACCAAAATAAGCCGATTTAAGCAAACTTACCTTCTTACAAAATTGCTTAGTTTGGGCGCTATACGGCCCTGAAGTTACAATTTTGAAATCGTTTTTTTGTTATAAATTTAAAACGGCTTGTGCGATTTTGCTAAAATTTGGCACGTTGACATAGTTTTATGAAGCAAAAAAACCCATGTCAAAATTATGATTAATATTAATCCATAGGCGTAGAACTCGGATTTTTTAATATTTGAACGTTTCAAATTTCTACGCCTATGGAAGGAAAGGGGTTTAAGTATAAAATTTAGATTCAGTAACTTATTTGCTACAAAAAAGGTACTCTTAATAAGACTCGATTACTCCCATGGTTTTTGAGAAATTTGTATATTAATAGTAAGTTGATCACTAATAAAACGTTGATAATACTAAGTTGATCAATAAACAAATAAGATGGCTATGCTTTTTTCTAAGAATAAAACTGGAGATAATGAAGAAGATATGCAAAGAGTAAATTAATTTTCTTCGTCGTATAAATCTTTGTATGCGTGAAAATGGTGGACACTTTGACCACTTTTTATGACATATTTATTTATTTCTATTCATGTTTTAGTAACTTTACTTTATTTTGTAAAAATTACTGCGAATTATTAAAATACAAATTTCTCAAAAACCATGAGAGTAATCGAGTCTTATTAAGAGTACCTTTTTTGTAGCAAATAAGTTACTGAATCTAAATTTTATACTTAAACACCTTTTCTTCATTTGGCGTATAAATTTGAAACGTTCAAATATTAAAAAACCCGAGTTCTACGCCTATGGATTAATATTAACCATAATTTTGATATGGGTTTTTTTGTTCCATAAAACTATGCCAGCGTGCCAAATTTTAGCAAAATCGCACAAACCGTTTTAAATTTATAACAAAAAAACATTTCAAAATTGTAACTTCAGGGCCGTATAGCGCCCAAACTAAGCAATTTTGTAAGAAGGTAAGTTTGCTTAAGTCGGCTTATTTTGGTCTCAGGAATATGTGGTAAGCGTGTGTTAAGTGTCTTTGAGGACACCCTGTATAAACAAAGGCATCTCAATGAGCCCGGTTATTCCCAAACCTGCACCGCTTCAAGTTTATAAATTGAAATATACCTACGTTGGGGAATAAATTTTGCTCGGCTCAACGTTTACAACGTTCGTGTAGTAGGAATATACCTCAAGGCACGTGAGTCACTGTTCTCTTTTCATGACAGTGAAAAATGGAAAACTTAAATGAACTGAAATTGTAATTAATCTTATTATACTGAAAATCTGGTATAAATCGCTTCTTCCGTATTAATCATCGTTTTTTTTGCAATATAAAATTCTAAAAGAAAAATCATAACAGTATTACAAAGTAAGTCAATATTAATTACTAACAAAGTTTAATTTTTCCCATCGTCAAGTTGTCAACAAAGTTTCAATGCAAGTTTCCCCTCGGTAACATGTTTTATGGCGTTCTTGCAGTGTGTTGATCTTCATTAAGCACAAACAAAGCACAAATACTTACATTATAATTGTGTTTTTATGTTGCCAACATTGAAATATTACCCTGGACACTTGTTGTTCTAGTGACTAGGTTATATTGTTTGCGTGGCTACGTACAGGTTTGGATTAAGTTCAAATCAGGGATGTTATGGACTATGGAGCTCCGTAACCGTAACCGAAACTATCGGATTTCCAAAATAATTTCATATTCGTATCAATAACCGTAACCGATAAAAGACTCCTAATATATCCGTATCCAGATCCGAAATATCATATCTTAACACCCTGAGTCTGGAATGAGCCATTTTCCTGAAAGTAGTTCTTTCAATTATCCACGAGAAGCAGCACTTGTGGTAGATACAAACATTATTTATTCTTCATTAGTGTCGTGTCATTTATTATTATTAGTATTATTATTATTATAATTAAGTTATACCACTAAAATGACACGACACTAATGGAGAATAATTAATAATGTTTTTGTATCTACCACATGTGCTGCCTCTGTTGGATAATTGAAGGAACTACTATGAGATCCGAAATCTCATATCCCTAACAACCATGGTGCAAATACTTTCATAAAGTATAATTGCAAGTAACTTAAATTCCATAATTAGTAACGTATAATTATGGAAGTTAAGTTATTGACAAAAAAAATAATCCAAATTTCTGAACTCTAAATACTATCTACTTTATTTCAAAATGCTTTATAATTTTGTGCGAAAATGAAAAAAAGAATCGGTATACACTACTATACCTAGGTACATGAAAAATCATTTTTCAAAATAATTTTTAATATGAAAAATTTCAATGAAATTTTCAGATACTTACATGATATTGTTATAGGTAGAAAATATGCACCAAATTGCCGCTATATGGTGACAATGGAAATCAATCCGGTTAATTTTGATGTCGCAGTTCTTGTGTCAATTTTTGAAAAATTCACTCTTATCATTTTTTCAAAACGCGCCTAAAGAATAATAACAGACTAGGATTTTATACGACGCTTGAGGTCAACTGACAGACCCGGACTTAAAGACCCAGGGCTCGTAGGCACTTGACAGTTGGACCTCCCCCAAGCCCAAAAAAAGGGGGGGAAATGGAATTGAATGGAAATTTAGCAAAAAAAGTCGCCAATTGGGTTACAAAATGTTTGGGCTTTTTTTCTTTAATTTCCATCTCCGCCCTGGCCGGGCCCCCTTGGCAGCTGGGTCCCTAGGCCGGTGCCTTGTTGGCCTAGGCAGAAATTCGGGCCTGTCAACTGGTACAGGTCAGCCATAAGCCCAGGTCTGGTAACAGCCTTTTCCTGTTTTAAACAACTTTTCCTTCGCCTAGGCTGCACCAGAATTGGAGTTAGTTACGTACGACGCGGTTGATGTATTATACTTAGTTAATATATAATGCTGTAGAATCCGCCGGCACCCCCAAGAGTCTAACATGCAATGCTACTCGACAACCTACCGCGACCAAGTGCCCTCTCTGCATCACGTCTCCCTCCCTCCCACGCTCCACAGAAAGTCCCAAACCGACCGCATCGGTGCAGACACCCCCGCTATTTCTTACTTGTTTTCAATAACTTCTTGTTTCATTTCCAAGAACAATAAATACGTTTTTAGAAAAATAGTTTAGACCAGAGTCTCTCAACCTTTTTAGTGTATTTTCCTATACAAATACAGAATGTCCAATTTGCTTATATACAGGGTGTAAAGGGTTTTACCGAACATAGGGCATATAACATTGAGAACATTTACAATTTTATAGTAGGCTATTAAAAAATTTGATAGTTCATTTGCGTCGCTAACTTCACATTTATAGGGCTTGAGAATAGCCGAGCGTGTAGCAATGCTGTTGTTTACATGGCGTTGCTATGGTTCCTCTATTTCAAGTTCCCAGTTCCCGGGTTCTAACCCGAGAGCTGGTAAAAATGTCAATTGGATTTTCAATTTATTATTAAAAAAAAAAATTATGAATTAAAAATATGAATTAACCTTAGTTGTTGGTAGTCTTTAAAACACAATTCACATTTATAGCAAGTCGTTACTCGTTAGTAGGTAATAGCGGGCGGGTCAGAGCGAATAAACATATATCGCTATAGAAACTGATTATTTTCCACACTAGCGTGTTTTGAAAATGAATGAATGAATTGTGGATTATAGACGCTCGACAACAGAGGTCATTAGCGTCTGAGTGTTTTGAAAACACTTTCAACATACCAGCCTGTTAAACTGATCCTTTCTATGCATACATACACACATGTAAAGTAGCTATTTAAATTATTTACCAAATCAATTATTGTCAATAAGCGATTTAACACATAGTAATACTGTAAAAACTTTAAACATGCCCGAATTTTCATTTATTTATTTATTTATTGTAGATTATAGACGCGTCGACATCTAAGGTCATTAGCGTCTTTCAACTACACAAAATAACAACTAACTTAAAACCAAATAACATCGCACAAAACATCCATGAGCGCAGGTGGGATTCGAACCCACGGCAGTCCAGTCTAGAGGTTGCGGCGCCAAGCATGCTAACCACTAGGCTATCTGCCCCCGCCCGAATTTTCGATATCTAAACAAACTGCGATGCAATAAATTAAATTGGTGAGACACAGATTTCAAACAAACTATGAAGTTATGCTGAAACTCAGTGATGGATTTAGACCTAGGCTCGCGAGGCCTAGGGCGGCAAAATTAAAAAGGCGTCTGAACCTAAACATTTTTCCCGGGCGCTAGAAAGTCAAAATTGATTAAGTTTTCCGTCAACTGTGAGATTGAATTTTATTATTTTCTCTCTCACTGGTTACACTGTGGAAAAATAACTAATATGTGAAAATAAATTATAATTTAAAAAAAGTAAAAAACACGCTTTAATGGTAAACTGAACTAAAAAGTAAAAAATAATTTTTATTGTAAAAAAGCGTTGTTATAAAGTATGAAAATATGGTACAAAGCATCCCACGCTTTTTTACAATAAACATTATTTTTTACTTTTTAGTTCAGTTTACCATTAAAGCGTGTTTTTTAGTTTTTTTAAATTATAATTTATTTTTGCTTTTTAGTCCTGGAGATCCTGGTCAGGATAATGTTTGTCCAACTTATTGAATTATTGTATTGTCATCGGTCCTTGTCCCTTGATAAGTGTGCAAAGTTTCAGTTCAATCTGAAGTTTTTTGATTTTTTTTTAGTCCTGGAGATCCAGGATGTTTCCCCGAAATTTTTGGCAACGCATAGAAAAAGACATCTGATTCATATCTTAGCGGCGTTGGGCGTTATATATTTTCGATATTTTTTTTTATAACTTCGCGTGTAAAAAACTGATTTGGTGGGGTATCAATATTAATGTACTTGTACATAAATATTTTGAAACCCGCCCGAAATATTTTTCTGAATTCGCCTACCTACAAGAGTGTTGAATAAATCTCTATTAACCAAAGGACCCTAAAAGCTCATACATTCGGCTACACGCCATAATCTATTAAAAAAAATTCGACTGATGACCAGTCCTAGTAAATATTTGCAAAAAATAAACTCTTTTTTTATTCTTTGAAAAAAAGCATGGCCCTCTTTTTTGTTTAGTGATCTCCTGATGGCTAGCTTAATATAGCAAAAATCATGGTTACCTTGATTTACGTACAATTTTTATTTTTTTAACCGACTTCAAAAAAAGGAGGTGGTTTTCAATTCGGTTGTATTTTTTTTTCTTTATGTTTGTTACCTCATAACTCAGTCATTTATAAACCGATTTTGAAAATTTTTTTTTATTTGAAAGGATATACTTTCAGATTGGTCCCATAGAAATGTCATCAAAATCGGTTCAGTAGTTCGGCTGATTTTAATAAAAGTTAGTAACGGCCTGTGATTCTTTAAGGTAAATGTCACTTTTTGACATATCAGACAGGGTAAGAAAGTCGATTTAATAAAAGTGAGTAACGGCGTGTGATTCTTTTAAGGTTAATGTTACTTTTTGACACTAAAAAGTAAAAAATAAAAAACTTTTTAACAAAAAAAAAAACCTCCTTCAAAAAACCACTAAAAAGAGGAAAATAATGAAATTTTGAGGTATATGCCAATTTAATAAAATATGAAGTTGGTTAAAAAGAAGATATTAATCACTATACTATACTTTTTAATCGACTTCATATTTTATTAAATTGGCACATACCTCAAAATTTCATTATTTTCCTCTTTTTAGTGGTTTTTTGAAGGTTTTTTTTTTTTTTGTTAAAAAGTTTTTTTTTAGTAAAATATTTTTTTTCTCAAAAACTGTACATTTTAGAAAAAAAAATTTAGATTTTTTTCATATTATGTATGTTGTTCCGTTTTTACGATATCGAAGGCGAAAAATTGACAAACCACACACATCAGTCAGAAAATGATCTTAAACGATTGCTAGGGTCTCAAAACGTGAAGATCTGTTAAAATCTCGAAATATTTTTTTCGGACTAAATCCATTACTTCCCCTACCATAGTAGAGGTGGGAAGTAAAAAAGATAGGGATATAACAGTATTAAATCTGAATACATATGTTACAAGTATGGGAATGCAATCTTGAGCCGAGATTGGCAATTCGAGATCTCGCGAGATTGTCTGGCGAGATCTCGATAAATCTCGACAATATCGAAATTTCGCCTACTTCTAAAAAGAACGTATTATTTTGTATCTAAAATACTTAAACTTAATGAAAACTGCTTACTTGGGACAGTGTGACTGTGTCACTGTGTACGTGTGTGATTTATTGCGTAGTGCACTGTGCAGATGATTATTATTCATTACTTTCCTTAAATAAACGTTGATTTTTTTGTTCCAAGATTCAATTTATTAAAGTTTTGTTTTATTTTCAAAATATAACAGCAATACCCCAACTTGTAACGATACTGTCTCTCTGGACAGTGCCGTTAAAATAATTTCCTGTTCTCAAGAGAGAACAGGATCAAATTCTACAGTAAAGAAATTAGACGACGAAAGTTCTAAAAATGTATATTTATTTTGAATAAATTTCCGACACTTGAAATAATTACTTTCCCCCTTCACCGATGGAATTTGCTTGCTGGCCAATACGTCTTAAATCACATAAATCTTAAAACTTAGAGTGTTAATATAAAAAAATTACTGTTCTCTTGCGGTGAAAAACTTATTATAATTGCGGAAATATTGGACCAATGCCTCGCCGCAATTTTAAGCTCACCGTTGAGAAAAAAAATTGTTAAAAAGAATATTATATTTATGTCTTGACTCGTTGAAATTAAAAATGGAACTCTCCCGAATATTATAATTTAACAAAAATTCTAAATGCATTTTTGACAAATGAAAACGTATTGGCCAATGACAAAGAAAGGTCCAATTATTTAACTTGATTAATTAATAATTAGTTATATAAATATTGAATCAAAATTGTATTCTTGAAATAATAGGTGATTCTTGAGATGAAAAAAGTATTTTCAGATATATGAATAATAGCCCAAGAGCCCGCGACAGCCAGACCTTCGTCATTTTATAAAAGCTGAAAGTTTCTCTGCGCATGTACCCAACACAGGTAAGAACGATCATCGACTTATGAAGTTTGGATGGTGGTTACTTTGGCAGGTAGAGGGTAGCAAAGGTGCATAAAATAGTACCTCAAATTCGTTAAAGTATAAAGCTCAGTTTTTTTTATATTTTCTTCAGAATAATATTAGAAATCACGTCGTCCATTGCCAGACACTTAGTACGGTTTCAACCCCCTGCCAGACACCCCTAAACTCCAATAAATTATGATAGATTGAGATAGATTGTGACAGGATGAAATTTTCAGGGATGGTAGTATTTAGTATGACAAAGAATAAGCGCTAGGGCTGCCTCGTCAAATCCTGGTGCGACGGCCGGGAGAAGCTCACTTCCGGTGCAAAATACACATATTTCATTAGCTCATAATTATCTTTCGTCATTATATACAGCATACAATTGACGCCATATTGTAGATCTCGAAGAGCTGTATTGAAATACATAGGGTTGCCTAAGGAAATTTTGGTTAACACATTGAAAACTTATAAATTATATTTGTTTTTTTGACATTTTTAAAGCTGTCAATTAAAATTATGTATATATGTATATGTATAAATTGTAACCGTTCTGAAATGAGTTATCGGCCTTGTGTTTGGCAAACGTTCATACGCATGTCTAATTATGTATAACTTTATGTTTTCAACGCATTTGATTTCTAACTCATATCCGTAGAATGACGCAGGAATTGCCTGAATCTGGTATTGACAATTTTCCCAAGAATTTATATATTTTAGTGTAGCAATTTTTTATTTTTATTTTTTAACGTAATTCAACGTGCACCTCTTATATAAATTAGTACACTTATTTGATGGTCGTAGTAACCTGTAATAAAAGTATACTATATTTTGGGGTATTGTTCCGAAAAGAGAAAAAAGGTTGATTTTTGTTTGTGATTTTAAATTTGGTTTAACGCTAAATATTAATTGAAGCAATAAAATTAAGAAAAATCGCAGGATAGTGGACAAAATATTGGATTTATTTAATTAAATGTACGACGTTTCGTCTATATATTTAGACTTTTTCAAGTACATAAAAATAACAATATTTTGTCCACTATCCTGCGATTTTTCTTAATTTTATTATAATCACGATGGACATGATTTCTAATATAAATTAATTGAAGCATTTGACTTTACTGAACCTCGATTAATATTTTTTCTTGAAATTCAATTTAATCAAAATTATTAGAATTAGAAATATTATGTATGAAGGAAATCCATTCTCGGGAACAATAGACTTTGTAATGCAGTGTATTTGTTTAATACATTTTATTTGCCAAAGTTTTGACTTAAATCAAGTCTTTATCAAGGCTCTGTAACAATTAATAAATTTGTTTTTTAACCTAAAATAATCTAAAATTATATGATTTTTAGATTATTTTAGGTTAAAAAACAAATTTATTAATTGTTACAGAGCCTTGATAAAGACTTGATTTAAGTCGAAACGTTGGCAAATAAAATGTATTAAACAAATACACTGCATTGCAAAGTCCCCGAGAATCGATTTCCTACATTTGAAATTTATAGACAGATCACTCAAGCATTATGTATGAAGTTTTAACGAAAAACAATGTACCTATTGAACATTAGTTTATTAATTTTAAATAAACGCAGGTATACAAAAATATTGTTATTTATTATAAAGCTAACTAAGCGATATAAAACCAAAATACCTATAATGATAAATGGAAAATAATAATAATTTACAATAATAAAAGAAAAAACCGGTTGATTTGTGAGTCAGAACTGTCAATCTTTACTATGGCAACTTTTCAGCAACTATTTTGTTGCCTTCTTCAGGCCTAAAATTACATTATTAGAATTATGTAATTTTAGGCCTGAAGAAGGCAACAAAATGGTTGTTGAAACATTGCCATAATAAAGATTGACAATTCTGATTCACAAATCAACCGGTTTTTTAATTTTATTATATTACATACGTGAGTGATCAACATGAGATTCAATATAATTTACTGTAGGTACACAAAACTATTCAAAAATGTATCCGAACAAAGGCAATAACATTTTATGAATTATTAAATTACTTATTCTAAGTAATACTTATATTAACGTGCTATTAAAATATTTATTTTTTTTTACAATAATATGTAAACATATTTAAACAAAAGGTAGTTTAAAGTAGTTGCTTTGAAAAAAAGTCAAGAAAATCATGAAATAAAAATTATTTACCTATATATATTTAATAAAGATATCTCTTTATGCCAGTTAAATTAGAAAATAATTTACATCATCGAATGCGAGATATTTTTTGTTGGAAATTGAATTTTTAACATTTTTAATATAGGTAAGGTTCTAAAAAATATCACATTCATAATTTTTCAATAAGAAAAAAAACAATACATAATTACCATCTGTTTTTTTTTTTTAATAAAAAAAAACGGCATGATACATTACGCGATGATAATGTTAGTAAAAAAACTATAATATTATTGACCACGTAGTTTCAAAATGCAATAACAAATAACATTTGGCGAAGTTCCATTCAAATGATTTTACACCCGTACCTAAAGATGTTTCATCTAAAATTTAAATTTTTGAATATACTGATACTACTTTACAAAATGTATTACTTTTATTTTTCATGATACAGGATTTAACTATTATATTTTATCCAATTTTGAGCAGTTATTGAAAATTTATAATTTTTTCGAAATGTCATTTTCTTAAAAACTATGGTTACCATGTTGGACTAAGGGCCACTTAGTAATTTTGAGCTGTTTCAATTTATACATATACATATAAAAATTGACATTTTGCACAGGAAGTGACTTATCGTACCTTTGGTACCCTCTACCTGCCAAAGTAACCACCATCCAAACTTCTTAAGTCGATTATCGTTCTTACCTGTGTTGGGTACATGCGCAGAGAAACTTTCAGCTTTTATAAAATGACGAATGTCTGGCTGTCGCGGGCTCTTGCTCTATAAATAATTATTTTAAATAAATTCGTGGCATACGTCAGTTATGTTACAAACTCACACAGCACACTATATGTCAATTAATTATTTTGGAAATAACTTCTTAGGCGTTATGAAGCATAGGGTAAGTAGTAGTAACGTTCACGAATATTTGGTTTGAATTGTTCTTAGACATATTCAGTATTCACTTAACTTTGAAATTTGTTAGCCATCTAATGCATGTTATAAGTTAAATAACTGTCCATTTTACTCAAGAAAACAATAATTAAAACAATATATGCAGAGAAACAAACAGAACCAATTAGCGCGACTATGAAAAACTATTACGTATAAGTTTTTTTTCAAGCGCGTTCGTTCTTGAAATCTCGAACGAGATTTCAAAAACAAGATTGCCTGCCCACGAGATTAAATCTCGCAAAATGACTCGAGATCTCGCGAGATCGAGATTGCATTCTCTAGTTACAAGTCTGTGAAAACTAGATAGACTATAGACAAACGTGTCATTTTTACCATTTTAGTATGGAATTCTAAAAAGAGCTGAAATATTAATTAAAAATTTTTCAAGGCATCCAAGTGACAATATCACTGTTATCTGAAAAAAAAAGATTTTTATCATGAAAACAAACAAAAAAATCGTTCTATTAGAATTGTATTGATCTTTACAATATAATAACAAAATAGAATATAGATACATAAAATAAATTATATTTTCAGAGCACATTCATTTTATTATTATTCAACCAACTAAAGCATTATCACTAGAATTAACCATTAATCACGGGTAAGTATTCGGTTAATAGCAATTATTACCTAAATAGTCTTTGTGTTTCAGGTTTTAATTCGTGGGTTCGCGAATCATAAGCCTTAATTATTTTTTTGTTCATTTTTTGCTTCGTACAATTAACATTACATTACATACCTTAAGGTACCGCACATCGACTTATATAACTACGTGGACCTGCCCTAGCGGTATATCATTGTAGTTATTTTTCGGATTCAGATGAGTGAGGAGAATGAAGTATGCTTTTGGCCATCTCTATCCTTTTCTGTACAAGCGTTGACTCCATACATTCATTATTTTTGAGAGAAATATAGAGATTGCCATACGTTCATTCTATCGTTTTGTTTCAGAGGAACACTTTTTAACAGCTAGGGCCAAGGGCATAGCCAAAGGGGGGGCAGAAGAGGGCACGTGCCCCCCCTGGAATGAGCAAAAATCCATTAAATGTACATGTACATAACATTTCATATTAAATTTTTGATGTGAAACATCTTATGTCGGGCAGTGAATAGCCGCGCGTGAGGGGAAATATGCAACGAAATTTCTGGTCCGCTCCTTCACTGCTGTCCTCCCCACCACTGCGGCACTCTCTCTCTCTCTCGGCTTCCGCGCGCTCGGGCACGGGAAGACAACCGCGTGTGTTACAGTGCAGTATATAGGATTACGTCAGCATAACAGTTAGTTGCTGCTTTTGAAAAAATATATACTACTACATAGAAAATACCACCGAGTTCAATAACGTTTTCTTTGATGTTTCACATCTGACGGGGGTCCCGAGACCCACACCCTTTTTTTAAATATACATGAATATGATCATTTCATTTCCCATGCTCAAATCATCTCCATTTGTATGTTGTACTTATACTCCTAAGTATAACAGTCAATAATTACCTCAGGGGGTTTCGGGACGTCCAAGTCTCCCAAATTAAGAAAAAAATCATCTGAAGCGCTAACCATGGGAACTGCGCGGTGCGGCCCCGGGAGTCCAGACATTCTCTCCTCTCGTCACCTCGCTTTGCCTCCCCCCTGCTCAAAACTCTGGCTACGCCCTTGGCTAGGGCACATCAAGTAATATAAGTTGATGGTACCGCACTACATGAGTATCGAGAACGACACGTCGAACAAAGTTTGTTTACTGACAACTGGAAAAAACTGTATATTTGGATTTAAACTGCACGTCGGTAAATAAATTTCATACGATGCAATCATGCAGGGTTGACTCTAGGGTGTTTGACGCTCTCCGCCTTATGAATTCAGCTGGTAAAATCTCTTTAGAATGGCTTTTTGTAAAATTGAGTAGATTGTGACTATGCGTTGATATAGGGTAAAACAAAGGAATATGCACTTTTGGCTCTTCGAACTATTTTGACCCGTGATTCAAAAAAATCTAGCCATCCGCCGTTTCTCCGGGGACCGAGGGTTGGTGCCGCAGGCGACCATCCAGCCTTGGTCCCCTCCCCTAAAGCCGGTACTGATTCGACACGTCGTTCGTAGTTTACATGTGGTGCAAAGGAACCTAAAAGCATTGAGTTCTTCGAACTCCATGTGACCAGCAGAACTATATCTACATTACAACGGAACCTGGACAACTAGATCCACGTACCCACTTGAAATGTGAAGCCAACAGAAAACGACGCGATTTTTGCCGACCTCTGAAATATATATTCTATATTTCAATGTTTCCAGCACATCATACACAAACAAAAGAATGTGTACAAACACTTGAAATTGGGAGGCACAATACGGTGGCTGCGCCGATTGGCCATCCCATATTTACAGTTCATATCTTTAACACATGATTGGATATGTTCATTGGTTTCTTCTTTTGGAAGATTTTCATCAAAATGATGGGCGCTCATGTGCACTTTTAGACTGCGCATGCGGCACCCATCAATTCGATGGAAATCTTCAAAAAAATAAATCAAGGAACACACTCATTGTTATTATCATTAACACACATAATTGTAGACAAAAGGCGCGTCGTTTGTTATAAAGGCCCCAATACACTACGATGAAATACGTCGATTTTCATCGTCACGATAAAACACGTCGGTCAAAACCGAAGTGTATGGGCAAAAACCGACGACGAAACACGACAGTTTTTATATCTGCCGAATCTTGACTTTAAACACGAGGTGTTTGATGGTTGTCGTTTCAAATCGTAATGTGTGGCGCTTTCCGATAAGAATTCATTGCAAGCGCACAAAAAATTAAAATAAAGTTGAAACACGTATAATTTTTTAACAAATTTTAAACAGAAACAGAGTGAGCACGACACGATTTTACACGAAGTCTGTGGGCAAAACCAATTGACGATGAAAACCAACGTGTTTTATCGTGACGATGAAAATCGACGTATTTCATCGTAGTGTATTGGGGCCTTTACATTAGACCTATTGTTCAATTAGCAGCCACATAAACAAAATAGGCGATAATTATTCATTTATTAATGACAACTACTAAATATGTCGCAATTGTGGTTCAGACTTACTGGGTTAATGATCGTTTTCTGGTACGATTTTCAAAATAGTTTAACATAAAAGATACTTTTATCTTAATTCTTTTTTGAAAGTTGTACCAGAAATCGAGGATAAATGTCCTCCATCTTATTATTTTTTTTAACCCTAGAATGTACGTAAAACATTGATAAATTAATAATGGATATTCACTATTAGTAGATGCAAGATTGTATATCTAATCTAGATGCGTAATGGGGTATATTACTGACGAGTGGTGACAGTATGTAAAAACGAGCAAAAAATGAGTTTTTACAGTCACACGAGTCATAATATTATTACGCACGAGATTGTGTATGGTATTTTTTTCTATACACACTACAAAATACCTACACTTCATTTTCAAAAATAGTTGACAGTTTATTTGCGTCGCCATCTTTACTTTTACAGTATACCGTGAAGGTCGTGAGTATGTAATCGCAAGCGGATAGAGCGAATAAACAGAAGTTGCTATGGCAACCGTTTACTTACCGCACTTGCTATGTAATGGAAACTGTTTTGCACGCCAGCCTGTTTAAATGACCCATTACAGGCCGGTATACATGCATCGAAAGTAGCTATTTTGTAGTGGGTATGGCAAAAAGTAGTTTATAAATAAAAAATCAGTTATAACGCGGCACAACTTCAAGATCATATAAGTGAAACTTGGCATATATTTTTGGAACCACTGTTTATGGTTTTTTTAAATCTGTAAAAAATGGTCAAAAAAGGGGTCTGGTAGGCAATTTAACTTACAAAAATGGCGGCGTTCACTTTAGAGTCTAAAAAAACTTTAAATCCACCCCTGACTGTAATCTACAAAAAAATAAACTTTTTCACCATTGTTGACAGAAAAATTTCCATTTACAGTAGAATCTCACTAATCCAGCGCCCCTCGTTCCGGGACACCGCTGGATTAACGTAAATGTCGGATTACTAGAAAGATAAAAAAAATAACGTAATTCAGCCGGATTAAAGCAGATGCCGAATAAGTTAGCAACGCCGGATTATAGAGTAGAATTTAGGATGCCGGAGAAAAATGTCGAAATACAGACAGTGTCGGACTACAGACAGTTGGATTAGTGACATTGTATTATATTTTACTTCAAACAGCAACAAGTTTTTATTTTGTTATTATTGTTACTCTATTGGGATCCATCAAATGAGCATATGACATCTGGTGGCACAAAATTGTACTCAAAACGAGGGAAAATTTTACATGCTAACATTGCAAATTTATCGTGAAATTGTTTATTACAAAAATAAAACAAGTAAAATAAACAAAAAGTTTATCGAAAATGGAATTCGCGACGTTTTCTAATATCATGGCATTAAACACTGTCAAGTATTGCCTTGTAAAACTTACTTTACAGCGAATTATTTTCTAATAAAATGTGGAAAAACTGTATTTATGAATTAAAAAAATATTTTATATAATACATGCACGTTTTTAGTGTTTTTTCATATCAGTTTTGCGGACCTTAAATGACCGTTTATTGACGAGTGACGTCATGATCCATTATGAAACGTTTTTCGATAAATAATGGAAAAACATTTGAAAAACCCGTTATCTAATGAACATTATGTACCTCTTTTCGGTGTTATACTCGTAAATGAAATATGGTTACTATGGTAACAAAGTGAATAAATATTGTATCGAGCCCAATGTTTTTATTATGAGATGTACTTCTGTCAGTGACATTAAATTATTCAATTAAAGTCTAAAACCATGCATGTGTTATATAAAGTATAGTGTGCAACACGTGTGCTAAATATTTATGCGTCAGGCGCATAAAGATGTATTTAGCACACTAGTCACACAATATACTATTATATTAATAATAAGATGTACTTATTATCATATTGTACTACAATAGTAAAATCATTTGATGATTGACAAATTTATAGGCCTAACTTTGTATACAAATAATTTGAGGTTAATAACTTACCTACTTATTACAATATAACATATAATGTTGCAGTTATGTGTTTGCATTATTCACCTAACCCTGCCTTAAAGAAGCATTGAACGGATGATTAATTTCGTGGAGATTTTCTTTTAATTTTGATGTTTTTAAGCAATAGGTATGCCGTA
Organism: Mongoloraphidia duomilia; assembly: GCA_039654895.1. NCBI lineage: Eukaryota > Metazoa > Arthropoda > Insecta > Raphidioptera > Raphidiidae > Mongoloraphidia > Mongoloraphidia duomilia. The sequence goes on along the minus strand of CM077524.1, from coordinate 22,004,358 downwards.
CTACTTTTGACAGCTCAGTTATCTTGTTTTTTTCACACATTTGATAATATGTCCGGCTTTGAGAATTCGTTCTCCTTCAACGAAATTCCTTTGTTTAGGATTCGTACCGGACCAATTGCAAATTGCACTTATATTTATTATTTCTTATCACTTTGAAAATCACAAAATTACACGCAAAAGTATACCCCGTATATAAAATTTCCCCTCCTTTGCGCCATGTTTTTTAAGATCCACCCATTTAACAGATCCCAATAGTGAATAGTCTATAATCTATAATATATTGCGTACATTCTAAGACAATTTACACAGGTACATATTTAACTAAAGTAAATAAATTATATAATAATTATAAACAAGTTTATAATCTGTAACAACGCAATTAACAATCAAAATTATAATTATGCTTTGTTGAAAACAGGTCAACTTAATTATGAATTTGTACAGTAATCCCCCTTGCTTAGCTCTATTAAATAATTCCATGAAAATTGCCATTAATTAGGTTGATATGCATTTCACATGTATAGCCCAATTACTCTTAGAATCACACAGTGACGTCAATAGCCTCGCCCTCACTCAGCTACTTGACAACCGTTACCCTCTCCGCTGCTCTCTAATGGTTTTTACTATAGACGACATGTATAGGTTCAAGTAGGCGGAGACCGGAAAAATTATTAGCCGTTGTCGAGTGATGACGTCTCGGTGTCATTCTTATAGTGGGTATAGTCCAATATTACTCTTAGAATGGTACCGATACGTCATCAATGTATTGGCGTCAATCATCAAAAGGTTACCTAAAAAGGGAAAAAAACAAACAAATAGCTTGTTTTGTTTTGTTTTTTCATTTTTTTCAGTAACCTTTTGCACTCTACGCCACTGGGTCAGGTAGGCGGCGTCCAGATAAATAGGCGTTTTCTGTCAATGACGTAGCGGTATCAATCTTAGAGTAATCTGATTCTATTGTGTCTATTGTACATTATTTCATGGAAAACGTCATTATTTATGATAAAATAATTGCACAATTTACGCATAACTGTCGCGAAACTAATTTTGAAGCATATCTTAGTACGATTTATCAATGTTAAATTGCTACTAAACAAATCAACAATATAACAGAACAAAAATATATAAACTAAACGAATGAGTCATTTTCCTGAGAGTAGTTCCTTCAATTATCCACAAGAGGCAGCACTTGTGGTAGGTACAAACATTATTTATTCCCCATTAGTGTCGTGTCATTTTAGTGGTATAACTTAACTATTTAATTAATTTAACAATAATAATAATTAACTTCCCATTGGAAGTAATTGTAATGGGTCCGAAAATCGAAATCAAAATGTAAACAAATTTTTATGTTTCAAGGTCACTACACTATTTTTACACTATTTTTAGAAAGATGTCTCTCTGTCTGTGTGTGTGTGTGTGTATGTGTGTGTGTGTGTGTGTGTGTGTGCACGTACGTACGTATGTGTCCATTTCTTTCTAAGACGAAATCTCGAGAACGAAAAATGATATCGACTACGTTAGGGTGCCAATCGACGCGTATTAACGTAAATATGATCTGAAAGAAATTTTTTCAAAATCGGTTCAGCCGTTTTTTTTTCTTAACCAAATAGACTCCAAAAAAGTAGATTTTACACAATATCTCGCGAATAAAAAATTATATCGACATCGTAAGGATGTCAATCGAGGCGTGTTAACGTCATTTTGATCCAACATAAATTTTATAAAAATCGGTTCAGCCGTTTTTTTTTTTTAATTATTGTTAAAAATAAATAATAATTATGTTTAATGATTAAAATGATTACTTTTCTGTGTAATATCTAATTTAATTATTGTTATTAAATATTTATCAAACTGGGAAGTTCGTCGTGTGGACCTCAAGGGTCGCACTTTAGTCCTAATAAACGACCCACCTCACGGCTTGTTTATTCCCCATTAGTGTCGTGTCATTTTAGTGGTATAACTTAATTATTTAATTAATTTAACAATAATAATAATTTAATAAGTAAGTTATACCACTAAAATAACAGGACACTAATGGGGAATAAATAATGTTTGTACCTACCACAAGTGCTGCCTCTCGTGAATAATTGAAGGAACTACTCTCAGGAAAATGGCTCATTGAAACACTATTTTAAAATTATGTTTGGATGGAATGTAGTAAAATAAAACTTAGTGACGAAAACCTTCCGTCAAAATATTCAAAAATAACATCTAGATGCCAATCAAGTATTAATGATACTGGCTCGCATCGCATACGCCAGTTTCGCCTCTATCCTATGCTTTTTGATCTGACTAATCAAAGTAATAGTGACTGACAAAAGAATTTAATTAACTTAAATTTATAAACACAATCTATCACACTACTTTTTATTTATAATAACCACATTATTCACTATACATTCAAGCTTCTATACTAACGACAATGCTGTAAAAATAAAATTAAAAAAATATATACATAATATTATTTTATATTGTCCTTTATAATAAACTAATATTGGTAGAAATGTTATTTTCATGGGCAATAGACTTTAGACAACTGTTGTTTACATTTCCGCGATGTTCGCGTGTTTATTCAAAGTTTGTCACGGGCTTTCAAAACAAAAAAAAATGTTTAAATTTTAGTTTTAAGTACAATTCTACAAATATACAATAAATACATTGTATACAAATTGATTATAATTAAAAAGACAATCCAAATTATTGTACAGGTTCTTGTACTGGGAAATACCCGAAAAAAGAGATTTCACCAGTGGCGGATTTACCAGCAGGCTGAGTAGGCTGGAGCCTAGGGCGGCAGATTTTAGGGGCGGCAAATTTGAGGTCAAAAAAAATTTTTTATGTCTTACAGAAATTAAAAAGATTCATATTTATATAGGTACCTAAATGTTATTAGGTCCACACAAACAATTCAACATGTAATAATTAATATGTTTCACCACTTAGATAATTTTTTCTACAATTTAGCCAAAAACTATTTCTTGTGAAATCTTAACTAAATCGTTGGGTTGTAAAAATAATCTAGGAACTGACACACCGATCCTGTTCACAATCATACTAATTACGGGAAAAGGTGGTGTAATTAGGACGATTGATAGTGCACAAATCATAAAGTTACAATTTCATTGACAAAAAAATTTTAATTAATACCAATGTGAACTAGGGTATCGAATTATAGAGGTCGGTAGGGGCGGCAAAATTTGAATAGTCTCCTGGCGGCAAATGTGTAAATCCGCCACTGGATTTCACTGTATTTTATGTAAGTACAAAACATTGTGACTGTATAACAGTGTTTCCCAAACTGTGAAGGATTTTAGGTGGTAGGTGAAAAAAAGAAGATTATCAAAATAAAAATCTTCATGGTTTAATTTATGACCACTAGGATTACTATGTAGTCAATTTCAATGTACAGGTTTCAGAAATCAACTAGCAATTAATTATGACTTACCAATTGTAGATTATAGACGCTCGAGAGTTGGGGTCATTAGCGCTCTTACCAATTAGGTAATCATTGTAAATGAAACAACAGATTTTCTGTTTCCATGATACATCGACAGAGTCAAGGTTCCAAAAGTGGTGGACAAAAGGTTTCGGAAATACTGCGTTAAGACTTGAATTAAAAACCGCACAGTGACAATTGTCTATCACAGACCCTTATGACCTCTGTTGTCGAGCGTCTATTCGCAATTAAATCGAATTATAGGTGGCAGCATGTGGGATGACCTTGTTCATTTAACACGACAATGAATCGTGTTAAATGAACAAGGTGGTAACATGTGGGATGACCTTGTTCATTTAACACGACTCATTGTCGTGTTAAATGAACAAGGTCATCCCACATGCTGCCACCTATAATTCGATTTAATATGAAAATAATCTAGAGTCTTGATATTAGACAAGACAAGAGTTTGTTAATCTAGACTTAGACTAAGTGAAGTCTTGATATTTCAAGACAAGACTTAAGTGAAGTCTTGTCTTGATATATCAAGACTTCACTTAGTCTAAGTCTAGATTAACAAACTCTTGTATTGTCTAATATCAAGACTCTAGATTATTTTCATATTAAAGACAAGTCTTGTCTTATCTTGTCTCGTCTTGTCTAGACGCCAACACTAACCACAAGCGATATTTTGGTAAAGCTTCATTATTTTGACCCTCAACCAAACCTTCCTTTAATTATTCGAATTTAATGGCGAATAATCTACAATATTTATCAATTGTCTATCATCTATCGGTCATGATAAGCTCTGTTTTGATTTGTGATAATTGTTGTTATCTTAGAAGGCGATTGAAGGATGTATATCATGTTCCCTGGGCTGAATACTGAAAGGTCCGCTCATACCTAACACGCTGACCACGCTGTCCGGGGTTTGACTGAAATAAACCAATCTGTACATACCGGCTGAACGGATGGCCGTTTCTGGAAAATTGATTGTATACGACCTTGGCGGTGTCTGGCGACTGGTACCGCCTGACGATCTGCCCGGGCTCTGTGAACCCAATACCGGACTTGAACCCTTTGATACATAGACGTAGCTCAGGTAGTCATCTAAACTGCTGAATCCATCCTATAAAAGGAAATAACAATTACTTGAGTTATCGTGCGACATGTTTTGCACAGAAAACTTACGAATTTAATATACAATCGAATGCTTTGTATTTAGGAAAACTTAATAAACGGGGCCTACCACGGTCGACGGACGTATATCCCTTTGGTCTGTGATATATCATAAATATAGCGACTAGCTAAACATAGCAACATATATCCATGGTAGGCTTCAAAAAGTTAAGTACTAACCTTAAAAATTGCAACCCAATCTCCAGGAGTTGTTCTGACGTCACTTGACAATTTGTAAGTGGCTGTGTTAACTTCATCCAGAAACCAAATCGGAATTGCTGAAAACTCGACGACTCTCTCAGTGTAATCAGAGAATACCTGCAAGCCATCATCAGTCTGGTGAGCAGCCCGTCTATAGCGATTCGATGATTGTACACTGGGTACCTGATAATATTCACAATAATATTATAACAAAACTGTTAATATTGTTAGCCTTGTTCACCCTTTGTGTTTATTGATAATATATTTGCTACGACCATTCAGAGCTGGACAGTGTTGAGAACTTACTTGCAATAATGCTTTAAGCACAAATAACGCTTAAAGCGCTTTGTAAAACAAATGCTCGACGCGTAAAGCACTTGCATAAAGATTTGCTGCTTATTAAGCACGTTATAAGTATTATAAATTGCTTAATAAGCAACCAACAAGCTTATCAAGCATTAGGAACGCTTAACGAGCGTTTTAAATGCTTAATAAGCATTTTTTATGCTCAACAAGCATTTTTATTAAAATATATTTATTCTTATCTTACTTTGATAAACAAAATATATGTTTTGAACTTTGAACTTTTGTACTAACTGTAATGTTAGAAGTTAAGAAGTTAGTTTAAAATGCTTAATGCTTAATTTTTTCAAGAACTTTAGTGCTCAATGCTTTTAAGCATTTTTTGAAAACGAAAGTGCTTGTCGCTCGAATCATTTGAGCATTTATGAAAGTGTTCGAAGCTCGGTGCTTCAAGCACTTAGGGTTAGTGTTTTGCCCAGCTCTGCTACCATTTCTACTATCTTCAGTGCCGTAGCTATGATGTGGCAAAGGTGGCATTTGTCAAATTATCACAGCTGCGCGAATTCTAGGGACGAAAATTTTATTTGGAAAACACTGGAAGCAGTAGGTGTGTTTATTGATGCAGTTCTGACATTTCTAATGAGTTTGTTGGCCATGCTATAGTCTATCCCATGAACTGATACAGCAACTGTGTGATCAGCATCTGATTGGTCGCTTGAAACTCAACACAGCAGAATACAATACATATTGACGAGTAGTGACAGTATGTTAAAACGAGCGATAGCGAGTTCTAACAGTCACACGAGTCAAAATATCATTACGCACGAGATATATATGGTATTTTTTGCCATACTTAATATAAAATTGCTGCTTTTCACTTCATTTTCAGTATTTTAAAAAAATGTTGACAGTTTATTTTGTGGCGCCAACTTCACTTCTATATTAGGCCGAGAGTAGCTGTCAGTAGGTAATAGCGGGCGGATCAGGGCGAATAAACATAAATTATTATGGAAATGGTTTGCTTTCCCACACTAGTGTGGGAAAGATACGTTTCCGCACACCGGCCTGTCAAAAGTAACTTTACATGCATGTAAAGCAGCTATTTTATAGTGGATATGGCAAAAAGGTACAATACAAAATTAAATTAAAACTTTTGACCTTCTGTTTGCGTTGTGTACAAGCAAACAACCGACTGCGGGTAACAAGATCTCACACTTATTGATTTTTAAACAACCAATCAGATAACTTTGTGCAATGTTTGTGCAATTGTTAAATTGTGTTTTAAAGACCACCAACAGTTAAGGTTATTTGGATCTAGCACCAATTTATATTTTCAATTCAATATTTTTTTTTTAATAATAAATTGAAAATCTATATGACACTTTTACTAGCTCTCGGGTTAGCACCCGTGAACTGGAGACTTGTAATAGAGGAACCATAGCAACGCCATGTAAACAACAGCATTGTTATACGCTCGGCCATTCTCAAGTCCGCCAGTAAGTTTAGCTACGACACTGACTACCATGCATAATTTCTAAAAGCGCTACGTAAAAAAAAACACCTTTACAAATTCATTTAAATTAAAAAAAAATGGCTGAAACACAAAGGGATAGCTATGACATTTATAAGGTAACCAAATTGTGTGTTTCTAAATACCTTTTCCATTTTTATGATATTAAGATAATAAAAGTTTTAGAAAATTAGAAAAAAACTCCGAAAAATAAACGCGCCAAGAATTCATATAAGCATAGCAACACTGATGTACTACATTTTAGGGTTCAGTATCCAAAAAGTGAAATCTTATTTTTCTCAATATTCTGTGTTGGCCAGCGTTGACCAAGCTTAGTACACCCAATGTTTAGTGAATATACACCAACATTAAACAAAATGGACAGCGAAGATGACGCAATTATTGCAAGTCCTTCAGAGGTAATAATAATCTTGTGCCCAGCTCTTAATACATGTTTCATGCAACTCATAAATCACAATAATATACACACACACACACTGACAAACACCGCGTAATGAAAACTGTTCAGTCGTCTGGATGAAAGAAAAAAAAACTCGGGTCGCAGTGCCAAAACCCTGCCGACAATTTATGTATTTGCTAATACTGGCATTGTGGCTTTATTATGTGAACTTAAGTTTGTTTTTGGACAAAATAAAAATTTAACCCCTTAATACATCCCTTAAAATAATATTTTTTTTCTTAATTTCAATATTTTTATCAATGCAACCTCGGTACCAAATTAAATACACCCTTCAGTAAGTAAAGCACTATCCGCAAACTAGTGTTTTCATAAAATTTGTAAGTCCGGTCCAGTCGGGCCGATTTTATTAAAATTTTAGCAGTACATTTTAATCGTTACTAAAGGGTTAAATTTCATTTTTGAAACGATTCTGAGAATTTTTTCGGCATTTTTGGGCCCAAAAACAGTTTTCAACCCCTAAAAACCACCCTTAAAATGGTCCGATTGGGCCCATTTTAAATAGGCTTCGTGCGGTGATGGAATTCAACGTGCCTACCAAATTTCGTCAAAATCAATTAACTCTTCCGAAAGTTATAGCCCGTACACACACACAAACTTTTCCAAAAATGGTGCCAAAGTGTTCAGGAGGCTATGAAACGTCGAGAAATTTTGGTCCGACCCCTAGGTCCCGCCATCCGACCGACGCCAATAGTGTATGTGCCATATTATGGCAAAAAGTCATATTTGCAATTCGAGATCAGTGTTGGCCAATCCCTTTGATGTGTGTTGAAAAAACCGCTCTCAAAGTGAATGTCTTCTAATGCTAACGTTGGTGACTGTTAAATATTGGCCATATGAAAACCGGCATGGCAGTTGCTCGAATGTCAACATTGGTCGACATTTGCTATGTCGTCCGGAGCCAGCTTAAGATCAAGATCTGGCTACAGACAATTATTTTTTTGCTCCTGTTATGTGAATTCTTGGCGACAATAAGTGAAACTATTAAATCACATACCTTAATATTAAATTCACTGATAACTGGTCTATGGTCACTTTGAACATAATCTTCACGGGACGCGTAAGAACGCTGGTCAATTTGGAGCGTCACGTTTTCGTAATTATTTGGAGTCACTCTATATAAAACACGATCGCACCATGCTGGTCGTCGTCTAAAAAAAAAATATTATTAAAGTATGTATTTACTTCAAAATATGTTGGGTCGTTTACCGTTTGCTAATGACCTCTGTTGTCGAGCGTCTATAATTCACAATTCGTTTACCGTTTACACATCTAGTTAAAAGAAGCTGCACTTCAAGTTGTCATTAAAAACCTTTAGAGGCGCTGCCGTCGTTATAAATGTAATATGTTTAATTTTTTTAATATTTTGAGTAGTTCGACTACTAGCATATAGAGGACTCTGAACGAACAATAAGCCAATGAACGTCTGACGTTACCCCGCGCTTACACTTTACCGCATCGACTTTACAGCATCGAATGAATGAATTGTGAATTATAGACGCTCGACAACAAAGGTCATTAGCGTCTGTACTTTACAGCATCAATGCTTGAAACACAATCAATCACAAAACCTTTGAAAAACACAAACTGAACACGAAATTCAAAACTGACATTTATACCGATGTAAACAAAACGAAAGTAGCGCCCTCTCTTAGACAATAGCTACACTTTTTTAGTGATTGATAGCAGCCACAATGACACTATCTGTCATGAGTGACTTATTATTGAACAGTTTGCTGTTATTATTCATTTGTTATTTTCCAATTTAGGTATTAAAATGCCTCAAAATGCCTTTTCATTGTAAAAAAATAATTCAAATTCAATTGCAATTTCTACTTTTATTAATTTCAAGACATGAACCAAAAAAATGTTTAATACCAAGAATATCATCTATAGAATATTACTGACCACACAAATTGACTGTACTTTCAATATAAAAGTTTCTATGTTGTGAGAAAAATTGGGTTAAATTACATATTATAGTGGCGCCATCTTTTGAAATGGGTGAAGTACAGGCCTCTTTTAACTAATTCCTCCACACTAATACCGCGGTTTTATTCCTTTCCCATTACCCCCACCACTACTTTCGTCGCGCTTTTTCCTTACACCGCTGGATCAGAATCACTTCTGCCTATCCGCGGCTAAACAAGTTTCACTTCAAAAAAAAATGTTGTGCACGTCATTACACAGGGCTTAAGTTACAACTTATACTCTTTTCACCAAGTTACTTGTTTATTATCAAAAAATAAATAACTCGTTAAGCAGCAGCATCCAGTAAAAATTCGAAGCAGGACGTTTTGGTACGGCCGTTTTGGTCACACCGTTTTGGTCCCGCCGTTTTGGTACCGGAAGTTTTGGTACCGGAAGTTTTGGTCCCGGCCGTTTTGGTCCCGGCCGTTTTGGTCCCAGTTATTAGATTATGACAAATATAAATAAAGTTGGAAAGTTGGCGCATGCGCAGAAGTTTTTATATAATATTGGTATACTTTTCATAACGGTTTATTTTTCAATCTATTTTTACAAGAGTTTTATAATGTTTTTTGAAGGAAAATCGGCGCATGCGTAAAAAAGATATATACCATCGTTGCTTTTTATATAATATTGGTGTGCTTTTTATAATGGTTTTTTATTCCATTTTACAAGAAAGTTTTGTAAAAAAAATTTCGGGGCAAATTGGCGCATGCGTAAAAGCGATATATGCAATCATTGTTTTTTTTTATATAATAATGGTGTACTTTTTATAATGGTTTATTATTCTATTTACAAGAAAGTTTGTAACACGTTTTTTGGGGGAAGTCGGCGAATGCGCAGAAGAAATATTATGTGCTATAAAGTTGTTTTTATATAATAATAATAGTATACTTTTCATAACGGATTTTATTTGTCATAATCTAATAACTGGGACCAAAACGGCCGGAACCAAAACGGCCGGGACCAAAACGTTCGGTACCAAAACGGCGGGACCAAAACGGCCGTACCAAAACGTCATGTACCGGTAAAAATTATAGAAACTAAAGAAAAAACGTAAAAATGAGTTTGTAGTGACATCGAACGGATTTTCATTAAAACTTATAGCTCATTCTATCTAAAGAAGTGAGGCTCGCACGTCGTTTAACACTTGCGCAAACTTTTCCGCAGTCGCATAAGAAGTTATAACTTCAAAAAATATAAATAGTTCAAAGATTTGTTTAGTACGTACTTTAAATCATATTCTCGGGTCCCCATTTCAAATTTATAAGTAGGAGGGAATGTTGGTGGTGTCTCAGTGAGTTCACTAAACGCATCGCCGGTGTCCATAACCAGTCGCAGCTGATCCTTAGCCAACAACGCTTCCAGATGACCTTGATTTATCTCTCTCTGAATTTGCATAGCTGACGTCGTAGCTTCACCACTCAATCGGAAATTTAAATCTCCTATCCAAAATACATAGCTGAAAAAAATCATATTTTAGAGTACCTACATAAGGGCGGTGCGTGTAGAAATTGCCGTTGTTTATATCAGCGTTCTTCAAGCTTTTTAGTTTTCTGCAGACCGGCGAAAATAAAAATATTTCGCGGGCCGGCAGGTGACGGCTAAAGGTACGTGCAGTACGCAGCTGGGATTCTAGATAGTAGCATGTATGGTAGATGGTGGCTGATATTATAAGCGCTCATAGGTTTGCACAACGAAGCTTTGATACTAGCATTGATATAAGCTTAAGTCGCGTTTGAAATGTCAGATAGCGAAGACGAATATTTGTGTTCTTCTGCTACAAAGTGGTATATTTTAAATACAAATTTGGGTAGGAGCTCTCATGTCCATCCTATTAATAGAAAACGATCTAAAAATGGCGAATTTCATCATTTATACCAAGAATTAAAATTTTATCCAAACCGGTTTTTGGAATATTTACGTATGGAACCTAACACTTTTCAATACGTCTTAGAAAAAACTCAAAACAAATTAATTAAAAACTCGCAAAATTTCATTTATTAAACAAGTCACATCCATTACGATATTTGTAACGGCCATTTGACAGTTGTCACACGTTGATTGTAGTAGTCAGCGCGCTGAAAGAATAGTGAGATACATTCTTGAATCTACCAGCTCTTATAACAGCGCTTATAGGTACCTGCTACACTCACTGCTTCGTTGTGTACGCTCGCATATATGACAATGCATTAATTTAAGCAAGCCCTGCTATGATCTACGCTACCATCTAGAATCCCAGCTTCATACTACACGAACCTTTAGAAATCAATAACCAGTGCAGATATTATTTCATTTATTAAATCTAATCTTATAAAATTACAATGTTGCGCCCGAATCATATGGCAGCTACAAGATTCGGGCGAAATTTTCGCGGCTGGCACTGGTCCGCGGACCACTGGTTGTAGAAAACTGGCTTATATGACGTTTTTACATCATTTAAGAGTATTCTCTACCGGAAGTTGTCCCTGCACTCTTCATCTCAAATCCTTTCCCCTCGCCTGCAAACGGTTACAGCTCTCCCGACGCTATTTTTAAAGCTAAAGGGTTCGGGTAAACGCCAAATGAAAGACCAAGAATCAAACTGCACACCCTACCCGCAAATTTTTTGAAAAAAAGTTTTGGCTACGTGTGAAAGAGAACGTTATTTTTAAAAAGTTTTTCCAGGAAACTTTTTTTTAATTTTTCGCAGATCAGATTTGTAGTGTGATTTGTTGGTTCTTCATTTGGCGTTTCCACGAACTCTTTCGTATTAAAAATAGCGTCGGGAGAGCGGTAACCGTTTTTAGGCGAGGAGAAAGGATTTGAAGAAATTAAATTGTGTTTAAAGACCACCAACAGCTAAGGTTATTTTCAATTCATTATTTTTTCTTAATAATAAATTGAAAATCCAATTGACACTTTTACCAGCTCTCGGGTTAGAACCCGGGAACTGGGGACTTGTAATAGAGGAACCATAGCAACGCCATGTAAACACGCTACATTCTCAAGCCCGAGAAAGGATTTGAGATGAAGAGTGCAGGGGGTAACTTCCGATACAGAATACTCTTAAATATTATACGGAGAAAAGAAGAAAAAGTTTTAATTTAATTTAAGGGACATGCCTATGCAACAAATTATAACTTACTCATGGAACAAAATATTGGAGGTTTCTTTGACGTGGAACTCTTGCCCCCTAATAATAGAATTATAATCCTCTATCCTTTCAGCTAACAAATGATCATGTGGTGTCAAATGGGCATTGACAAAGCAAACTGAACACCCATAAATACTGAGTCGTATGCTGACAGCACCTTTGTTGCCCTGAAACAAATTTCAATATTATAATCCATCCTGAAATACATAGGCGTAATTCGGAGGTGGCAAGTGGTCGCAGTCCACCTCCCAATATTGTGAAGGAAAACAAATTTTCCTAATATTACAAACTTAGATATACAAATTTTACAAGTACGTTTTTCGTTACTCTTCTTAATTTAGCAATTAAACAAAACGATAAAATCCTAATTTTGATGGTCACAAACTGCTCTCAAAAGGTTTTAAGATCTACCTTTATAATCCTAATTTCTTTCAATAGCTAACGAAGTGTGAGTCACACTTCTTTATCTACTGAAAGAAATGGTAGATTTTAAAGCTTTTTGAGAGCAATTTGCGACCAGAAAATAATAATATCTACATAATCATACAGCGGTTTATCTCAGCGTTTAAAAATATATATCTTTCTTTAATTCTTGTTTGCAATTAAGAGAAAGGATATAAGAACCAAAAAGTTGGTTTGCATTATTTGTTTATGTATGAGCAGGGGGGTCTTGCCTTACGGGAGAAAACGACCGTCTTATGAGCACTTTTATTGAATGATTTGTGTCATTTTATGGAACTAAAAACATAAACAAAATAAAGTACTAAACCTTTGGTATTTATAGATAATATCCAATCCTGGCACCTAATGTCAAAAATGGTAACTAATAAAATGATGCGTCAACAAACATTTTTAATATAAGTAATTATAATAGGCATGGTAATTTTTTTCTCGTTCTATAATTCAGTGAAGTTTAAATTAAGGGAAATATTTCATAAATGCCAACAAAAGAATACATTATTATTTCTAAATATTATCCTGCGACTAAAGCGACATATACATTTTAATAGAATTGAGATTGTTTTAAGTGTGTAGGATAAGAACCACTCTTATGTTTTGAATCAACTATAACTCACACATACTTATTTCAAGCTTTTGAATTCTACTAACAGATGCGACGGTCAAATCTGGCCTTCAAAAGGTGGGTCGCTCGTTAGCACAGCCACAACTTATCTGTATTATATGTCATCTGTGGTATGAGAAATAATATGCACTGTTCAAAATTATCAAATTTTGATACGTGGGACGACCCTATTGGCGCCCTGCGCACTGTAACATTTCTTGTCTTCTATTCTTCATAAGATAGAACGCGCTTACTTAGTCTAGTCTAATACTACTTACTATACATAATATTATAAATGTGGCCAAGGTCTTAATTAAACGTAACAATTGAAAGTGGGCTTTAGTTGACCTAGCCATGACATAAAGTCAATTGCAATTTTACTCTACTTAAATAAAAGATTCTCAATACGTAATTTTAATATAAATCAGTACATTTTTTAAGAGAAGGTGCCTCAAAGCAAAAAAACGGGCAACTTAAGTTTAACCGTGTATCTCTAAAATGAAGACTAAACAATACATATAATTTACATTCAATATATAAACTCGTTTGTTTTTAGTGTGTCGCACAGCTTTTAAAGCATGATTCACATATACCCAACCTGCACACTGTATACAAAATATCGAGACTCATGTATAAAAAAATATAATATATCTGAGTCGTAGCTAGACTCAAGAAATTTAAGGTATGGCATCAAAAGTGTAAGACGATGTTATTTTAATGGTTGAAAAATTAAGGTTTGCCATAAATACAAAATATTCCTAGAACTAAAAATGTAGAATAGCGTACGATGTAGATAAAAGGGCCACCGTTGACAGACATTAAGCTGGAACGAGCGACCTCGAATGCGTGGGGTCGACTAACAAGTGTCGCCAGAAGTAATAAATTAGGCATTTCTTAAAAATGTAACCAATAGCTGAGCAATATTAACAAAATGCAATGAGAAGAAGAAGCTGTATAGAACTTGAGAGGAAGGCAATGCGGGGTGGATACTTAACAGTTTCTGACCATATTTGAATGTGGAAAGTTGTGTTAGTGGTGCTGTCTTTTGAATATCTTTTTATTGAGAATGTTGTGTCGTATTCCAATAATAATTTTACTTAATCTGTGTAATTATATTGTGGTGATTATGTGCCAGTATTTTCAAGGATTAACAATAAACAGGTGAGTCATAAGACTTACTGAGTATTTCATAGATTTAATGATGTGGGTGACCACTGAATAAATATCATAGAAATGTTTGCGAGTATAGACTTATTAAATATTTTCCATGGGCCTATGTGATAGATCTATATTTGATATGAATAACGTGTTGATGGATGATTATGTGAGAATGGTTGAAACCCGTTTGGACGGTTTGAGTTATAAGTAATTGAATAGTAACTGGAATGACGTATGATTGTGATTACTGATCGAAACTGAAGGTACTTCAGTGGAGTTACTTGTTCTAGGGCCTGGCACAGGTCAGACAGCTGTTATGAATGGATTTCTATATCAGTTGACTTTCGTGGGTCAAGGATGTGTAAAGTTGGAAGTAATCATGTATAGGGTTCAATGTGTATGTTTATGGTTAATGTAGGTAGCCGATATAAATGGCTCATTTATACAAGCTATCTATGGATGTATTTTGACCTCGGAAGTGCAATTTGATGTTTCATGGTCAGTAATGGTATGGTGTGTCCATTATTAGGGTTGAAAAGAAACCCGTGTTGTTGGTTGAAATGAAACCATTGTTGTTTAGGGTTGAAAAGAAACCCGTGTTATTGGTTGAAATGAAACCATTGTTGTTTAGGGTTGAAAAGAAACCCGTGTTGTTGGTTGAAATGAAACCATTGTTGTTTAGGGTTGAAAAGAAACCCGTGTTGTTGGTTGAAATGAAACCATTGTTGTTTAGGGTTGAAAAGAAACCCGTATTGTTGGTTGAAATGAAACCATTGTTTATTAGGGTTGAAAAGAGACCCCAATCCTGCCGATGGCATGTGGCTATCCCAGGATTGAAAAGGCTATCATCGTGGCGGTACGAGACTATTGTTCATCAGGGTTGAAAAGAGACCCCGACTCTGCCGATGGCAACCGGCTGTCACAGAGTCGAAAAGGCTAATTGTCGAGGTTGAAAGAGACCACAACTCTGCCGACAGCAACTGGCTGTCACTGAGTTGAAAAGGCTAATTATCGAGGTTGAAAGAGACCACAACTCTGCCGGCAGCAACTGGCTGTCACTGAGTTGAAAAGGCTAATTATCGAGGTTGAAAGAGACCACAACTCTGCCGACGGCAACTGGCCGTCACTGAGTTGAAAAGGATACTCATCATGGTTGAAAGGAAACCTGTTGTGTGTGATGAGTATGATTGTGTTGTGGTTGAGAATGGAGGAATGAGAAGGGTTGAATGACTAACCAATTATGATGATATAATGTGTAGTTTGCTTCTATGAATACTCATATGCGTTTTATGACAGGAACATGTTGATGTACGCTGGAATCTGACCGCTAACCTTACGTCTTGGCAAACGCACGGAATCCTGACAGATCCGCTGGTATGTGACAAACTATTACCTAATTGTACTGCATTGACCGTAAGACCCAATGCAGTATGTATATGATCTTATTATATGCATCTAGATCAATATATTTATATTGTTTATACTTATTTTAAGTATTATTTATGCTTGTATGCGTTTATGCGCAAAAAAAAAAACAGGTTTTACAAAAGGTAGGATATTATTGTATGTTGGCCATTTTTAAGGTAGAGCATTTCCCATCTATGCCCCACCCCCTCAGCTTCGGACCATTCTAAAGTTATTGTCAATCCTGATTTTTTTTACAACGCGTTGTGCAACCCAGCACATATCTTTTTATCAAGGTGCCAAAATTGCACTTTTTATCGCGACATTTTTTTTACAATCTAAAAAATGATATCAAGTACCATTGTATCCGAACGATAGATTACGCCTTAACAGTTAAATTATACTGACTGATTTCAAACGATTGCCACAATATTCCACGCAACAATAAAAAAACAACAATTCAGTCACTTCTTAAGCACAAGTTTTAATAATGCATTGTACATTTCGAGAGCTATGTTCCGATCTTCAGCAAAAACGAGTAAAATTGTCGTAACTAAATTGTTGTTTTTTATACATAGTCTACATTAATTAGTGTTCTTCAATTTTTAAACATTAGCAATCTTTCAGGAATCAGGAGTCCAACGATTTACAGTATGTCCCCGGATTAAGTTTAACTCCCCACCTTCTTCATCACTGCGAATTTCCTCAATTAATGACGCTAAAGATTTATGTGATTTTTTTTAATCTTTCGGCATGAATTGGGTAAATTTTCCATATAAATGTTTTTTTAAATGTCCCCATACGTAAAAATCTACATTATTGTTAAGTCAAGGGCTCTTTGGCGGCCATAAAGCTAGACCATTTCTGCCGATCTATTTGCAATTTTATAGTTTTAATTATTGAACTGTTTGTTTTAAATCAAGCAAACATTTTTGTTCCTTTGACAGAATATTTCGTAAAATCAAAATTTGTTTTCCCTTTTGTAAACTAAATCCGGGGACAAACAGTATATAAATTATTTTATTGTTAAACGACTAAGTCATCGTTTTAAAAATAAATTCCTTTCTCTTTATAGACTAATAAAATAAGTAAATATGTTTAATATTAAAGGTTGTATTCTAGATAGTCTTGTAATTTTATTTTCACATTTTCTTTCGGTTCCTAGTTATAGACCGAGAGCTAGTGACAGTTTTTTGGTGTTCTTTATTCAAGGCCTTATAGCGGTATGGGAGGGATCTCCCATACCGCTATCTAGCAAAATCCCTTACACAGGGCACTTTAATATGCCTCCCTCAACATCTTCACAAAAATAAAGCCTTGAACAAATAACACCAAAAAATTGTCACTAGCTCTCCGGTCTATTACTCTCTGGATAAACAATTTAAATCAATATTCAAATTACTTTGTGATTAGCTATAGTTTTATTTCCGTCATAATTTAACTATGGAAGGTCTATCGATTTTTTAGACGATCTGATTGATATCTTTCGGTGTCTGTGTATGTATTAAATTTTTTCTCCTTCGTTATTGTAAAAACAGACCAATAAAGGGTCACGCGGTTTTTGTGTTGTATTTGTCAGCATTTAATTTAGATCTGATTAGAATTTGAGCAAAATCGGTTCGGCGGTTTAAAGAAATGTTTTCATAATCACGTATTATTTGGTAAAAAAATACACTCAATATAAATGAATTCGAGATGGTAAAATGTGAATAAAATTCCTCTTTTTTAAATGTAGGTATAGATTTCGAGATAAAAAAATGTTATCTAAAAAAATTGCGCAGAAAACATTTTTATCTGCCTAATCAAGATTTCTGTAACATTAAGACATAAGAATATCAAAAGAAAATTGTTTTGTTGAGAAAATGTTCCGTTTGTGACATTTACGAGCAACTGTTTACTAGGTGGGAAGTATAGGATCCTGGCTGCCCAGTCAAATTTTTTGATAATAAAAACCCTCTCTAAGGCATCACTACTAATTAGTCACAAAACACAAGAATTGAGTTACTGTGGACGGCTCTAAATAAAAAATTAAAATCAAACGATTTTTTCTCCCCTAATATATATCCACATCATCCTGCTCTGATTGATTGGTTGGTAACATTGTCCGGAAATCTATTTTTTTTTTCTGATAACTATACTGTCTGGATTTGAATCTTTTATAATGTTAACTTGTTAAGCTTTAATAGAAAAAATTATTAATCTTACCCAAAGACCGTTGAAACCCGTTCTAGTATACTGCGTTTCAATATCTCTCAAGTGCAATAAATGTCTTCGCAAACAATAAACACTTAACAATATCCCTTGGAGGCGAATAGTTTTCACTTTAACAAAATTTCTTTTTTCAAGAATCGTACGAAAAGCATTTGTCCAGGGATCGTCAAACAAAACATCCAAAAGCAAATTCTGGGGCTGTGCTTTCACTTCTTGTAATCTTAAATAAAACACATAAAAATACACTTAATTGGACAATATTAGAATAACTAATTTTTTTTAACTATTATCATTTACTACCAATTAATTATTGCATAAATAGTACGAAATATAGAAATGATTATGTAAATTTAATACTGACCCAATTATGTAGAAGTCATATATAACCTTGTCTTCTCTTGGATTTGGGGCTAACTCAAGTAAACTATGTAAATCTTGATCTGGTAACTTTGTAGCCACATTCCATGTGACAAAATAAAATCTTAAAAGAATAATAAACAAGGTTATCATAACAAGTTATTCAATTATGGTTGAACGGGTTCTGAATATTTTAATATTGTTTTTATAATTATTATAACTCACCGTAAATTATCCATTTCACAGTACGAATCACCCAAAAAATTTATACAGAAATAAAATAAAACAATACGAACTTTCAACACATTATTTAAAACTGACGAGCCCATTTATTATTTAGAATTAACTTGAACGAGGTTGAGAAAACGTCATGCACCAAAACACTTTTTGTTCGCATCATACTTATCTTACACATGATAAAAAAAACTGAGTAAACAGTTTCAGACAATCAATCAAAGACGTTCTCAATTAATTGGTTTATTTAGTTTGACGTATGGAATCTTATGGTCTTTACTCTTTACTTGTATTCTAATTTGACAATTCATTTGGAAGTGGGAGTCTGACAAGTAGTGTTGCCAATATGTTGTGAATTTAGTTCCTGTTGTCACAAATCGCCAGTTGGTACTCTTTAGTTAGTTACAGTGAAACTTGTATAAAGCGGACCATTGCAACAATATTCTTCATTATTATAATAAATCGCAAGAATAGAATAATAAATTATCAATTTTCAGACAAACTAATCAAAAAGTAGATACATAACATTGAGACACCTAAAAATATTTTATTGATATATTCTTAAAAAAAAGTAGTATAACTAGCAATAACGGTTAGGTATAACGAATTAACAGCTCAGCATAACAATTGAAAATGACGCAAAAAACAAATGGGGTTTACACGATAAAATTAAAAACGAATAAATTTAAATCTGCTCTTTTGGGATACATAATCATTCATTTATTTATAAAAAAATCGAAATTCTTAAAAACATGCGTGGACGTAGTTACGGATGGGCTATGGCCCATGCAATAAAAGTTTTGACCCACGCGATAACCCAAAACGTAAAATACAAAACCGCCAGCATTCAACCCCACATAATCCAAGGCGCATTGTGTTCCATAAAAATGAAAATATAAAACCCCAAGCATTTAACCCCACGCTAATGGCAGAAAAACATTTAATTTATAAGCTGCAAAAAAGCCCCTTTTGCGAATTTAATAGCTTCCTGAACTTCGAACCCGCTTGTGTTAAATTTGCATTGTTTAATTGCTAGTCCAAGCAATTTGTTATTGGGGCTAAATGCTTGTGGTTTTACGTTGTCATTTTTACGGAACTCAAGGTGTCTTGGGTCAGGGCCGCAGCAAGGAAATCTTACGCCTGGGGCCAACATTTCAATTTGCGCCCCCCCCCCAAAAATCAAAAAATGCATGATACAAGATTTTTATAAGATATTCCAACACAACCAACTGAAAAACATAAAAAATGTTCACTAATCGACTCCAACAACTCGCACTTTTAGTTTCAAAGATATATAAACAGCGTCTGAGAGATTTTTGAGTTTTCTTAAAAATGCCAAAAGTAAGAAGACCCTCTTTGTACAAATTTGCGAAATTTTTGAAAAATAAATTCGACTCGATTCGTTTGATATTATAAGTCAATTTATAGAAAAAATAGCGCTGAATCGACTCCAACAACTCGCACTTTTAGTTTTATAATATATTTCTATAGAAATTATCGCCAAATTCGTTAGCCGTTTCTGACTCATTGAAGATCGTAAATAATTTTTTATGAGCTTCGGTTTACTGAACTATCTCTCACATGAAGTAGTGGTTACGGCCTACGGGAATTGTTAAAAAAATTCTATATGCTATTCCCATGTTTGAATAGCTTTCCACTAAACCCAAATAATGATTTGTTTGTAGTACTCTAAATGTGACATTTTATTAATATTTTCATTTAATGATTCAAGCATTTGCTTTGCGCTTGCTACTTTTGTAATGTTAAATACGTAATGTGAAATACAAATTAATAAATATAATAAGTGTTATATTTCTTTCTTTAGTCCTATTTGCAAAAGTATTATTATTTATTTTATATTTGTCGAATTGTAATTAGCCTGGCAATAATCATTGTCGTTTTTCATGTCAAAAAATACAGCGTCTTCGGCGCCCCTTGCTTAATGCGCCCGGGGCCGTCGCCCCCTCCGCCCTACCCTTACTGCGGCCCTGTCTTGGGTTATATGGGGCTGAAGATCTACATCAGTATGGCCCAGCCCTGCCCCATGCAAAAAAGATGCTGGCTACGTCCCTGAAAACATGTAAATATGGATCGTTCAGCACAAGTTGGTTTTGAAGTTCTGCGTTAGAACTGACTTTTGTTTCTTCCTCGAGTTTCGCTAATATGATTTTTGTAGCTAAAACATTTCCTGCGAAAGTAAAAACCATCCATATCTAAACATTGACTCTCTTGAAACGTTTTGGCAATTGGCACAATTTTTGGACTGGTTAAGCTTGTGCAACTTACATTCCTTAATCCTTTGTACGTATACCTTTGGGGCAGTTGAAGTCACTGTGCAATGGCCATTTTATTCATGATTTTTTCATATAAACCCTGCAGCTGCACAAGATGCAACCCAACTTACATTCCATCGCACTAAGTCACTGCAATGCTTGACTGCAATGGCCATTTTATTCACGATTTTTTCATATAAACCCGCAGCTGCATAAGATGCAACCCAACTTACATTCCATCGCACTAATTGTCCTTATATTTTATATACCACAACAGGGTTTTCAAGAAACTAAATAAAATCGTTTTTAAAAGAATATGCACCCTTCTCTTGCTTGTAATTTTTGTAGCATGTTGATTGGAGGTTATTAATTGTATTCCGCCACTACAAGAATTAAATATACCTGTAAGACTGCATTTATTTATCTATTTATTTATTTATTCACATTAATTCATAAATAATCGATCTACATAAACAAAACAAAAAATGAATATGGTACCTAATTTTCAAAATGTTCAGTTTATTTTTGAAGCCTCAATTAGAGCAGACAAAGTTATCTAAATTCCATTTACTTTAGTTCCATTTTATGAAACTGATATTTCGACTCACCACATGCAAAATAATAAAGATTTCACGAATGCTTTTGACAAATTTTCTTGCAATTTAAACAACCTTTTTCCAAGGACGACACAGATATCGCAGATCGTGTTGTCTCTGTGTCACTTTTATGTTTAACTTTTATAGAAGTCAAAGTAGTCGGGTAAATAGAACCGGTATCAGTTGATCCAGGACCAGTTGTAATGCGTTTCATTAAACGACATTTACAAACTTTTAATTGTTGATTAGGAAATAATTGATTTCGTGCATTCATACATTTTCTACAAGGTGGAGCAGTGTTTGATCTTCTAGTACAACAAAGACATTGATTTTTACATTTCAAGCAACAATTACTACCCGTAGTTAAATTATTTCCTGGCGTATAAATTTTCGGTTTTTGATAACTTCCATGTTGCATAGAGTTGTCACTTGCTTCACTTTCTTTATTTAAAGAAACATTTTTTTTACGAATTGGAAGTTTATTTTTGCTTGAATAAACGCCACTTGCAGGTAGACTTAGATTCACTCTGTGTTCCCCACTTTTATTTGATTTTAAAATATCTGTGGAATTTCTATCAGTATTGGGTTTATTGAGATTTCGTATAATCTTACTTTGAATTGATACCCTTTTTACACTGCTGTCTTCTGTTGACTTTTCTATATTCGACAATCTGTTATTGTTTTCACGTTTACTTGTTTCAGCTTTATTTTCAGTTGATACAAAATTAGGGTTATAGATAAATTCAGTAAAATATCCTGTAGGTGCGATTCGATTTTGTGTATCTAAGTCATTTGGACATAAGCACTGATCAATTGTGTTCTGACCTGTCTCATTCGCGGAAGTAATTCGATTCTCATTACTTACATCAATAATTTCTTGAGACTTGCTTTGATGAGCATATGTTATACTCAGCGACTGGTGTTGAGAATTCGGTTTTCTATTTTGAGTTGTTATATTATGATTGGCTTGCTTATTATTAGAAGTCTGCAACCAAGATTTCATGAAATATCCACTGGATATTTGGAATATTGAAGGATTTGGTTTTGGTCTAGGACTGGAACAAATTGATTCATTTTTATTATGCATA
The DNA here is from genome assembly GCA_039654895.1 of Mongoloraphidia duomilia. Lineage (NCBI taxonomy): Eukaryota > Metazoa > Arthropoda > Insecta > Raphidioptera > Raphidiidae > Mongoloraphidia > Mongoloraphidia duomilia. The sequence continues at coordinate 21,981,760 of CM077524.1, read as the reverse complement.
ATACAAAATTTCGTAGAAAACGTGTGCCATTAAGATTATAACAAGCCGTGAGGTGGGTCGTTTATTAGGACTAAAGTGCGACCCTTGAGGTCCACACGACGAACTTCCCAGTTTGATAAATATTTAATAATAATAATTAAATTAGATATTACATAGAAAAGTAATCCTTTCAATCATTAAAACATCAATAATTTAAAAAAAAAAAAAAAAAAAAAAAAACGGCTGAACCGATTTTTATAAAATTTATGTCGGATCAAAATGACGTTAACACGCCTCGATTGACACCCTTACGAAGTCGATATAATTTTTTATTCGCGAGATATTGTGTAAAATCTACTTTTTTGGAGGTTATTTGGTTAAGAAAAAAGAACGGCTGAACCGATTTTGAAAAAATTTCTTTCAGATCATATTTACGTTAATACGCGTCGATTGGCACCCTAACGTAGTCGATACCATTTTTCGTTCTCGAGATTTCGTCTTTGAAAGAAATGTACACATACGTACGTACGTACGTACGTACGTACACACACACACACACACACACACACACACAGACATCTTTCTAAAAGTAGTGTAAAAATAGTGTAGTGACCTTGAAACATAAAAATTTTTTTTCCTTTTTGATTTCGATTTTCGGACCCATTACAATAACTTCCAGTGGGAAGTTAATAAGGCATTAATCACAGCCCTCCTTTTGGTTTTGCCGAAGTTGGGCAAAAAAGATGCAATGGATATGGAGGTGAAATAAATTTTCGATTTTTTAGTTTCCCCGACGTTGGTTTAAAATTTACAAGAAAACATTTCGTTCTTTAGTATCATCTCTGGTGAAATTTGGATGTGGAAGGATAAAAATCTGATGCAGAAATAACAGCGATTTTCTAACTTATTTCTTTATTTTGAAACGGTAAAAAATCGTAAAACTAAATTAAGATTAAAATTATATTAATTTAATAAATTATTGGGTAATAAGGACCAGTTAAATGTATAAATTATTTATTCTTTGCCAACGTTTCGTTGCGAATTTGCAACTTCTTCAGGGCTCTACAACAGTGAAGTACATACATAATTAATCTTTGAATTATAAAAGAAAACATTTTTTTAACCTTTAAAAATTTCTTACCAAATGGTCAATATTATACATTAATTGTCAAAATTTCTTGTTACTTATACTTGATGGTGAAAAATACATAATATATAATTGCCACATAATTCGATTATATTTCTTGTTACTTATTTTAAAACGGTATTGATTATTATACTGATATTGTGAAATCCGCGATCAAAATGACATTTCTATTTGTGAAAGAACTTATTTAAGTTGATGTAAAAGGTAAAACGCATCTAAGCCTTGTCTATGATATACATTACATTTTTAATTTATCCTGCCATCTATCATCAAAAGTTCAAAAGGTTATTAAAAGTATATTTATTTTATGTAGTTCTCTTTATATTTATGTAATAAAAAATTATATACCGCACTGAGTTTCTGTGTATCTGTTCTAAAGTTCACTGTATTTTTTAACGAAATATGCACCATTTCACTAATAATTCTTTTTAAATACACTGATTCAAAATCCACTATTCGCGTATTTTCAAACTCAAATTGATGTTCCAAGTCGAAATGATGACAAGCTAAAGCTGTCTTTTCTTTTTTCAAAAAATTTGATATTTTGCAGTCTGAAATATGTTGTGTTAATCTTTTTTTTAAATATTGCGATGTTTGGCCAATATATGATTGTCCACAAGAACATGGTATCTCGTATACTACACATGATTTATTAATATTTTCTACCTTGTCTTTTAGTTTGGTGTATATTATAGTTTATTTAGTTTATTGTATATTATAAGGACGGATATTGTCGCGGTTGATCGCTATCTAAATCATCGTCCTTGAATCTCGTTTGTCGTCGGGAAGATCTCTCCCCTCCACTGTATTCTGATCTTTGATAACGATACCGGTCAGAAGGTGAATCGCTGGAAAAACACAATTGACTTTTTTATTTTAATTAATCATGTACTTACCTTCTTAATAAACTGCAATTGACCTGGATGTAACCAACTTTAGTCATGGGGGGGGGGCAATTATTACATTTAAAATCAAGTCAAATGCGAAACAAGCAATTTGAATCTATTATCTATTAAAAAAACGATAACTTACGAATCCGCGGTAGCAGAGCGTCGTTGTTGCAGGTCAGTTTTAAGTTCCTTGTTGCGCAGTTTCTGTTGAACAGTTTCGTCACGTGCTGCGGCTAATAAGCCTTCCAAAGAATCAATAGTCGATTGATATTGAGCATTAGTTTCTTCTAATCTTTTATAATCTTTTCGAAGCCGCTCTATTTCTCTTTCCAACTAGAAAATGAAATAATTTCCCGTTATCACACTTCTGATTTCAAAAACAATAATGTTGTTTTAGGTCTGGACATTAAATAAATTTGAATGCTCATAAATCTCTAAAGGAGAAAAAATCGGCTCAACCATTTCGACTGTACCCAAAATACAAAATAACGCAGGGGCGCCGAATGACCTGTTGTTTGTGTTGAGAGCTCAACACGCGTGAAAATTCCCCGTGTGAAATTCAACAGGGGGAATTTTCATGGCTTTTCGGGAATGCCCGAAAAAGCAGGTATTGCCATTTGCCATATGAGAGAAAACGCTCTCTTTCTTACTTATGCGTTTTTTTTAACACTGAGAACGCTTTTTTCATATATCCTTCACAAGTCTGTAATGTATTACAAATTTCTGAAAATTTTCATTTTCAAAGGGAGCCCCCTACCGGTAAACCGCGGCTCAATCTACTCAACACCCACTTCTGAAATATTCCGGCGCCCCTAAAATAACTTGACAGTTGACAGTGGACACACATCATTTTTCTTTTTATTATACTATGACCATGGTATATTCATTATTCATGGCATGTATCATATACCGTATATATTATATAACTTTTTGCATAATAAAACTTACCCGTAGTTTGATAGAATCCCGTTCACCGGCCTCCTCAACAAGTACATCCTTTTGATTGTCCAATTTCATGCACAGCTCCCTCATTGAAGTCAATTCAGCTTCAACACGGTGCTGCTTGTCTTTTTGCTGAATTAATTTAGTTTCCATGCTTGCTACTTGCGTTGTCAAATCAGAAATCTAACAATAATATGGAATAATTTACTTTTTTCACCATGCTTTGATCGATGATATGCAAGAATAAAGTTACTATAGTCTATTCATTTTCAAGATAGAGTGATCTGAGTGGTGATCAGCTCGCGTCCCTTTGTTTCTTGAGTGGTGATTGGTCGGTCGGGAGAATTTCAAATTTTGCAAATGTAATGGACCTTATTTACGTATGTATTTTTTTTCAAATTACTCTATCTTGGAAATGAATAGACATAGGTTTGAATAAGACGGACATGCAATCAAAAAAAAAAAATGAAAAAGAGAATTTTGACCTAAATTAGTACCATTTCCCACTTGTACAGTTGGAATGGTAAAATCTTTAAGTATATCTTTTTTTTAAGGCACCAACAGCTGAAGTTTCTTAGGCCCAGCACCAATTTATTTTTTTAATTTATTACTTTTTTAATAGTAAATCGAAGATCCAATAGTTACTTTTACCAACTCTCGGATTAAACCCTGGGAACTTGGGACTTGCAATAGAGGAATCATAATAAATCGCTACACGCTCGGCCAATCTTAAGCCCTTTTTAAGTATAAAATGTGTATGTATGTATTTTTGTTCGTTGTACTTAGTAACTTATTATTGAATGAAAATGTATACCTGATCTTCGTATCCTTTAATCAACAATTCGTGTTCAGTGACTCGTTGCATCGCATCAGTCAATTTATCGTGCGATAAACGCAATTCCAGTTTTGTTTCGGCCATTTCTTTTTCAAGCGTGTGATTGTTGTTTTCAAGGACGGTCGCGTCATGACTCAAATTACGGAAATGTTCTAAAAGACCGTCACGTTCTGTTTCCTGATATAGATATTATACAAAACCGCTAATTATTTAAGAAAAGTGAGAGGGCATTGTTTATTAAAATAAATAGATATACATATCAGATAGCATACCTTACGAGAGAGTAAATCTTCAAATCGTTTAATTTCAGCTATATATTCTTGAAGTTGGTTTCTAAGATCTTCAACAGTTTTGTTTGCTTTTAAGAGATTCTGATTGGCCGATTGACAATCGTCAAGAGCGGCTGATAAATCATTTTTAATTCGCCTGCAAGTAATTTCAACAATCATCAATATTTTTTCAAATTGCAATGAAAATTACGTCGACGGTCCACTTACTGGTTTTCTGTTATCAAATCATTTTTCTCTTTCAATGTGGATTCGAGTTCTTGACGCAATCGCTCCATATCAACAGAAACTCCACGAAGCACGTACTCTTTTGATCCATTTTCTCCCAACGTAATGCTGCGTAAAAATTAAATTATTACATTAAACTCTTTGCTCACTTACAGTTACTATTGTTACGGATCACCCTGTATATAAACGGTAAGCAAGAGTTCTGAGAAACGGGGTCTGCTTACTGAACGACTGGTACCTGCGCGAAAGTTCTAGAGAAAGCGAGAACACACTAGGCTTATGCCACGCAGCATATATAAAAAGAAAAGTGAAGCAATCAGTCAACGGACAGTGACGCAGTCAAGTCTACGGTGGAGCAGTAATATAAATAGTGCCGTGATATAAATAACCAAATTGATAAAATAAATGCTAGTGTAGTGGTAATAATTACGAGTTATTGTATATAGTTGTTTTGTTTTGCTTTGTAATTACTGTTTAGTTATTGTTTACTTGTGTTGATTGTTAGAACTGACTTTTCGTTGTTGCATTCATTATTATTGTGTTTTTAATTATTGTAAATAAATATTTATTCCGCCAACTCAGAAAAGTTTTTAACACTATTATAGAAAATGTTTTTTTTTCAAGTTAACTGCCCAATCCGGTTTCGCCCGAATGCAAATCACTAGACCCTCCTAGAAATTTTTTTAGCGCCACCCATGCAATACTATTGTAATTACTAATTGGATGGTTCACAGTAAATAGTTGGTATTCTGTACTATGTACCTACTGAGATCTTCCGAAGATATTTTACTTCCTCCTTCCTTTTTATAAACAATTCTTTTCTCTAATAGAACTTTAGAAGACATTCGTACTACCTATGTGCACACAATACAGTGTGTCCTATAACACTGAAAATCTTAACCTGTTTCAATTCTTACTATAGAAAAAACGTACTTGCGGAAATCTAGACGGGAGAACACGGTTCCAATCCGTCTGATGGTTCACACAGATATACCTACCCAAATCTCCACGAAGGATACTGCCATTGCCAATTTATAGAAAGGGACCTTGACAAGGTCGTCGCCAGCCAATGGGCCAGGGAGAGGCAAGATAATAGATAGAGGATATGAATAATTGTAGGTAAAATAAATGCCTACGATTTGTAATGTTTTAATCGTTTACTACAAGAATCTTAATTAAAACATTATCTTCTTGGGTTTCTTGTGAATTTTTCGACTACTTTAATATTATCAAAATCTTCTAGGTTGCGATCAAAATTTTTAAAGCTTTACCCTCTAGAGGGGGGCAGCTGCCCTCCCCTGCTCCCCCTTGGCGACGCCCTTGGACCTTGACCTTTTTTAAATCCCACCAACCATTTCAATGATAGGTCAAAACTCAAAAAATATTTACACAGATAACAAAAATACTGAAATTTGTCAATAATATAGTCATATCGATACACACACACACCTAAAATTGTATTTTTGGACTCCTGCCCTAGCACTGGTCTTCCAAGTTGGGCAGGAAATCCTCTTTTTGTAAGACATTTGTTTATTTTGTATATTTTTTTTTTACTGAGGAAATAAATAATTTGAATTTGAACCGATTCATTGGATACTATGAACCGATATGGCAGCATCTGATTGGTCGCTAGAAACTCGACACAGCAGAAGGCAGTGTATTTTGTGCACCCTAATACCAGTTTCACACACAACGCTTTTGAACGTACGTTAAAAAGACGTACGACCACATTCCATTAGTGGAGTGAAGAAGTGAATGAGACTTGTCTGACAGGACGGCAACGGCACGGCGCCGTGACCGTGCCATTCAGCAGTCGTCCATTGTCACTACAACGGACGGCGGCCGTTTCCAAGAAGACAGTGGTCCACGTAGCCAAATGCAGGTTTAGTAGGAAGTATAGAGGGATTTAACGCCACAGAAATGATTATTTATGATCAAACATGATTTCTCATTCTTATGACCTTATCTTTATCTCAGTGTTCATTTTGTAAAATGACGGAGTTGCGTTTATTTTTCACGTCCGGGTGCGTTTTTCACGTATGTGTTTTTAGCAGGGATTTGGCACATTCGTGTTCGTTTTCCAAATGAATACACGGACGTGAAAAACGCACACGGACGTGAAATATTTTCACGTACGTGCGTTTATTTTTCACGTCCGGGTGCGTTTTTCACGTACGTGTTTTTAGCAGGGATTTGGCACATCCGTGTTCGTTTTCTAAATAAATACACGGACGTGAAAAACGTACCCGGACGTGAAAAATAAACACAACTCCGCCATTTTACAAAATGAACGCTGAGATAAAGATAAGGTCATAAGAATGAGAAATCATGTTTGATCATAAATAATCATTTCTGTGGCGTTAAATCCCTCTATACTTCCTACTAGGTTTTCACATACAACTAATTTTAGTCACACGTCAGCTGCCTAAAGTACTGATTTGTCGGATTGAACGCAAGAATTTTTGCCCGATTCACTGCAACATCCTGTCATTAATGACAAGAGAGCTCAACCAACGACAAACAATCGTTGTGTGTGAAAACAAGACGCTACGATAAAATATCGTACGTCTTTTTCACGTACGTCCAAAACCGTTGTGTGTGACATTAGAGTAACAAAGCATGTGCTGTTCACGTGATAGCTATATCTGTTGGTGGGAAAGAGTATAAAGCAAGGATGTTATAAATATACGCTGGATAGCTAACTTGTGCATACAATGCATTGAGGGCACTGAGGCAAGTCATAGGCAACCTGCACAGCGTCCGCCATTTGCAGTGTAGGCAAAACAGCGCTAAATATAATATTGATTCTAGTAAAAGGCATGTAAAATGCATAATAAAAATACTGAGTGAATAGAACTACGTTAATATTTTAATCTATAATATAAAAATAATATAATAATAAATAATATAAAAATAAAAAAAAGGTACAAAACATACTATTATAATTGGTATATGATAAAATCAATCGATTTAAAACCCCTTATATATATTATAAAGTTTACTTTATTATGCATACATTGATAAGGAATAATAATTTTTTGAAATCATGAGTGAGAAAATAATATTTGTTTGCTTAATCGATGCCTTCTGCTGGCAGGATTCATGACGTTTTTAGAATAAAAAAGGCCATAAGAAAATAATCTAACTTTTAAATATTTTTTGGTAATTCCTAATATTAAAACCAATTTATGTGGTCTTTCTTCTATTGAAATATTTGCACATTGCAAATTTTGAAATATATTATTGTCTAGTGAAAACTTCCTATAACAATGCATTATAATTTTTTTTTCTAATTGATCATTTCTATTTAGCTCTTTAAAATGATTTGTATAAAATGCAAACATTTTATCAGCTTCTTTAACTATAAGTCCTAGAAACATTAATTAGTCCACCTCTATTAATAAAATTAACAAATTTACTAAAATAATCGATATGGCTGTAATTATGTTCTGTTATACTATTTAGAAGCGCTGCTGCACAATGATCGCAATGGATTTCATTGAGATTTTTTTTACGACATATCCGGCTATATAGTAAAGAATATTATCTTTCAATTCTGTTGATTCATTCATCATGTTGATATTTAAATCTCTGTATTCATTTTCTTCACCATTGTTACCGTCTGCGAGTTGTTTCCTGATTTTTCTTTCATTTGGTACTTTTTTTGCAAATGAACAGGATAGCTTGGAAATACAGAAGGTACAGCATCAGGCTTTAAACGCCTTATATAAGTTCCTGGCCTTTTTAAATAATCTCTTTCTAAGAAATGATCACTGCAAACTTTTGAAGATTTTGTAGGTTTGAAATTTTTTCTTCGAACGGCGTTAACTCATAATGTTAACAAATTATTGTTGTTCATAGGATATCTATAAAATAATAAGTAATTTGTAATATTTAAAAATAATACAGATAAAAATAAATATAGGTTGTTTGATGCCAACAACAGCTATATTTTTACAAAGTATACTTACGATTTTAAAGGAATTTGCTGTTGCCGTTTAGTTTATTATTAATTTTGAATTACAACGACGTTTCGCTCCTCTGGTTTAGGAGCCTTTTTAGGTTCAAATAATGTTTGTTCAAAAGGACACGTGGTTATTATATAACCACATGTAAAAATAAATATAATTAATAATTATACATACCGAAAAAATTGTCGAGAATTATCCTTGGTATGTCTATTTGTGCATCCATAAACACTACACGACACTGGAATTATGCTGTTTTTAATTTTTATAGTCTATTATTGTTTTATAAAGTAATCAACACCAGTATCACTCACAACTAACAATAGAAATAACAAATTTCGAAATATACTACACAGTATTTGACAGTAACACAGGTAAATACAATGTGATGAAAATACTCTTTTGCCTACACTGCAAATGGCGTCTTACCCCTACCTCTTGCCTCACTTTGAACATAGATGTTAGCTATCCAGCGTATATTTATAACATCCTTGGTATAAAGCAATCGAGCAAAACCTTAACTGGGGACCGTGTGGTCTAGTGGCTAGCGCGTCGGCCTCTAGATCAGACGGTCGTAGGTTCGAATCCCACCTGCGCTCATGGATGTTTTGTGATGTCATTTAATTTTAAGAAAGTTGTTATTTAGTGCAGTTGAAAGACACTAATGACCTGAGATGTCGACGCGTTTATAATCTACAATAAATAAATGAATAAACAAAACTTTAACGCAACTTTGGGATTAGAATCCGGACCAACCGATTACAAGGTTAGGTATCACAATCAAACGTCGATTGACTGCTAAATTGTCGGCAATTATACTTCATCCAAGAGAATAAACGAAGCGTGACTTTCGTAACAGACCATTTTGCAAGCAGCGCGCTCTTTAGCAAGTTTTGAAGGTTTTTTTTTACATAAACGTAAAAACCGACAAACGAGACGTGACAACGTGCATTCGGATGAAAGAGAAATTAAAAATTAAGCAGCTTATTATTATTTATAATGTCGCCTATTGCATTATTAATACATCATTGCAATAATAATGTTATTGTTTTAAAATCTGGGTCACACGAAATTCGTAAATCTCTCAGAAATGTTATCACACAGGCACCGTAATCGTTTAATTGTTTTTAATTACAGATTTTGCAATAAATTGTTATACTGTATAACATTCTCTTCACGTTCAACTGTCTTTGATATGGCTATTGAAAATAGCCGACTAAAGAATGATAGCGCGCATGACAAACAGCAATTTCTATATTTCTATACTAATCTAATAAAGCTGAAGAGTTTGTTTGTGTGTATGTTTGAACGCGCTAGTCTCAAGGAACTACCAGTCCGATTTGATAAATTTTTTTTTGTTAGATAGCCCCTTTATTGAGGAAGGTTATAGGCTATTCAAGTCTTTTAAATTCAACCCCAAAGGGGATAAAACGGGGGTCTCTAGGATTTTTTTACTATCTATACAAATATACTATGCTAATATTATAAACTGTAGGCAAGTACGCGAAGCGAGAACAACGGCAGACGACTTCGCTTCGCAGGGGGAGAATTTCTCGCGGAGGGGGAATAATAAATCATAAATTCGGGACGCTAAAGTTTGTAGAGTCCTGAGGAAGGAACTTGGGTAATTTGTTATTTATTGGGATTGGAAAATGGGAGGGTCCGGGCCGTTTCCAACTCCGGGGGCCCGGGACACTATATAGCGCACAGTGCCCCTGGCCAGTCCGCACCTGGGCTCCTCTATAACAAACCCCCAGTCATCAGTGGCTAGGTTCTAACCCGAGAGCTGATAAAAGTGTCAATTGAAATCTTCAATTCCATTTTTATTAACTTTTTAAATATTCCATATTTGTCACACATTTAGATGTTTAACAGATAATTTTACGCTATAAAAATGAATTTGTATTGTTGTTTTCCTAAGTTACAAAGAAAATATTTTGTGTAGTTAGAAACCAGTCCATTGAAAAATTTAGGAATGAAATTTTTCAAAAATCAACTGTTTGCAAATGTAAATGGTAGGTATTCCATATTTGACTCCCCTCCTTAAAAAATAATAAATTAAAAATATTTGTCCGATTTCGCATAGGTACTTATAAAGATATTTTTTATTTCCTGACTTCTCTCAACAATGCTAGTCATCCATCAATTAAAAACATACGTAAATAACGAACAAGCTATGTTTCCTTTCTAATCAGTAATTCAACAATACGAATTGGTATCCCTACAGACAACAATATAACAATGAATAGTTCAATGTGCATGGGCCATGGCTGACGTAACTACACACCTATTATAAAGACTAAATAATCAATAACTATCTTTTATTTTATCGGACAATAGTTTCACCATGGTTCATTTAAATTTCCGATACAATAGGAATATGCAGTTAATGTGAATTATACTTACATTATAACAATGGAGAAGTCAAAACAACTGACATTCGGTATATGTATAGCGAGAACGGATCGGGAAACGGAATAAAAATCAGATCTCCATTCTCCGTTATAGACAAACAGAAGAAAATCGGAAATATTACTCAATTAGTTACAATAACAAAATTAACAAAAACATTAATCATTAAGATCTAAAACAAATCACACAGATATTACAAAGTGTTCGTATGTATACTCTCTCTCTCTCTCTTCCTGTTCCCGAGCGCGCGGAAGCCGAGAGAGAGAGAGAGAGAGAGAGTGCCGCAGTAGTGGGGAGAACAGCAGCGAAGGAGCGGACCAGAAATTTCGTTGCATATTTCCCCTCACGCAGCTGTTCACTGCCCGAGATAAGATGTTTCACATCAAAAATATATCAACTGTACAAAAACGAACATATTCAGACTGCAACATCTTTGCTTATATAGAGAACATTTGTATGCAGAAACCGGCTAGATAACTTACTACTTAAATTAACAATATGCTCGTTTAATAATAATTATCGGTTACATAACATGGTTGTATATTCTATATAAATGTACGAAGGCAAAACACGTTGCAGGTTGCAGCTGCAGCGGTTACGTTACAATAACAGCATTGCCCCCAAAGTGAAAGTGATCCGCGAGATCTCTGTACCAACCAAACAACTGCAACACACACGGTTACGACGATGACATTGAAAACCATGGAAAACCACTTCTTCTCGTTGTTGTTCTTCTTCTTTTTCTCAGTCACCAGCCACTTCCAGCGCGCCGGTCTTCCCCCCCCACATGTGTAACGTTATTTATTGTTGCCGATTATTTGTAGTCGTTATAATAACCGTACAGCCGAATTGACGAGATGCAACGTTAGTTTAGCGTAATGTCGTCAAACCAAAGAAAGTATTTCTAAATGAAACGCGACATTCGAACAACTGATTTTTAACAGAGACAGGCGATAGGGTCGTCCTGCGTATCAAAATTTGATAATTTTGAACAGTGTATGTTATTCCTCATACATAAACAAATAATGTAAACAAATCTTTTGATGTGAAACATCTTGTCGGGCAGTGAACAGCCGCGTGAGGGGAAATATGCAACGAAATGTTTGGTCCGCTCCTTCGCTGCTGTTCTCCCCACCACTGCGGCACTGGCTCAGGCGTGCACTGTAGCACACGCGGTGTTACAGTGCAGTATATAGGATTACGTCAGCATAACAATTAGTTGCTGCTTTTTTTGTTCTTATATCTTTCCTCTTAATTGCAAACAAGAATTAAAAAAATGTGGTCATTTCAAACGGATGAGCTTAGCCGTTATACTAGTGATGGGCGATTACGAGATATTTTAGTCGATTGTCTCGATTGTTCAAACAACTCGATGACTCTCGATGGTTTTCACTTGGACTCGATTGTTGTTGTTTCATAGTTCACCGAGACCAAGTTGCATAGTATTGAATCGTACAGACGATGTACACTGTCGAGAGCCACATAATATATAATCGTTCATCACTCAACAACTGTGGTCGAATCGATGGATGGTCGATTGTGCAGTAATCGAGTACTCTGAGACCGACTGAACAGTGTGAACGGTGAAACAACGATGAACGAGTAGCGTAAACGTCAGACTCCATTAATCGACTAGCATATAACCTTGAATCGCGATTATAAGTATTCATTCGCTGGCAAATAATCGACTTGAACAATCGAACATTTCGATTGTAAAATCAAACTCCGAGTCGATTGTGGACCCGATTGTTATTATGAACGATTGCAATTGTTTCGATTGTAAAAACATCTTACAATCGCCCATCACTACGTTATACGATGACGTAAAAGCCAGACCATTGAAGCTAGACATACGTCCACGCATACTAAATAAAGAGAGGTTTATCTATGGAAAGAAAAGGATATTTCTTCGTCAGTCGTAACTCGTGAAGAAACCACTGAAATATATCGAAATTCTGGAAAGTAAACTGACGCGTTGCTAGCGAGTAAAGACAAAAATAGTTAATAGGGCCACCTGTCTTTGTCTGTAGTAGAACAAGGATACGTGGCCCGATTAACTATACTTATATCTGTTTTTACCCGCTTTCCACGCACAGCAAGGTATATTTCAGTGGAAGAACCTAACCTAAGTTCTAGCTGCCGGCCTGTCAACTGATGAGAGTGTGAAAATTACAAATTGAGCGACAAAATAAAATTTCAATTTAAAAAGTCATGTTAAAATATTCATCCACAGAATACAATGTTGCAACTGTCAGTAGCGATTTTATATTTCATTTTTAAAGGTGTTAACATTATTGTTATTCAACTGTTGTTATTGATTTGAGGCATTTGGTTCAATTAATTTCTATACCTACTAACATTTGCCATCCAGGCACCCCGAGCGAGTTATTCTCCAGCGCCCTTTATTAACTTCCCATTGGAAGTTATTGTAATGGGTCCGAAAATCGAAATCAAAATGTATAACAAATTTTTATGTTTCAAGGTCATTACACTATTTTTACACTATTTTTAGAAAGATGTCTCTGTGTGTGTGTGTGTGTGTGTACGCACGCTAAGAAAAGCATTCGCTTTCAGAACGAAATTATTTTAACTGCAAAATGTTGACTAGAATAGCTGAAAAATTAACTCAACTAGACAAAATGTTAACAACTTAGTTATTGACGATTTAAACCTACAGTGAAGAAAAAATAACTGACGTCGTTAGCTAGATCAGTTACATTTAATTACTATACTACCGAATTGGTCTTTGAGTTAGATAGAGAAACAAGAAATACTCTGCTAGTCGATTTTATTTTAACTCGAATAGTTATTTTTTTCCGTTTATTTCGTTTTTGTTAAGTATTTTCAGTAAAAATTAAAACATTGTTTAACAACCCAGTTAAAACGTTCTAATTGCATTACTTTTGTTAAATTTATTCACTGGAGAGCCGTCGGTTTAGTGAATAGTGTTGATTATTCTAGTAAAACTGTACTTACCCGATTATTTTTATTAAAAGACTGAAGAAAAGCATAGTATCATATAAAAATTGCTTCTCGATGGAATCATTATTAGTTTACATGACATTGCGCAATATAAATTATAAATTTTACAGAACGCCATTCAACTGCCGACATTATTTAATCCGATGTTAGTGTTAAACTGATAGCGGGTATTGAAATTAATAATATTAAAAGATTAATATTCTGTGAGATAAATAAAGGTGTTTTGTTTTGGTAAGTACGCATAATATTACGTTTACAACTTGTAATAGGGGTACTATATTAAAATAATATCGAAAATGTTTTTTTCTTACGTATCAGTTGTAGACTATATACTTATACTTAATAAAAAAACTGGAAACAGGTAACAACAGACAACGATAATTTATATTTTTCAGTTATTCAAGGGTTTTAATTACTTATACCCAGGGAAAGAGTTAACATTATTTTCGGAATGGCCTGTTTTTGCAGCAAAAATGATAAAAAAAATGGTACTAGTTATAAAAAAAAGCTAAATAAAAATTTAGAAGCAAACGATGAGCATAATTCATTACTTGATTATAATTGTGCAAGCTGAAAAAAACATTTTCGACCAAAAAATTGTTTCATTTAATTCTTAATTATAATTCCTTTTTTTAAACAATTCTGTGTGTCCAAATCCAATGTAATTTTATTTTTGTAGATGCTGTTAATGTCGTTGGATTTTTATAGGAACTAGTACGTGCGAAACCTATGCGTATAACAAAAATCAATTAAAAAAAAACTGGTGACCGTCCAAATTAGAAGTACCTACAGGAGAGTTTCCTGCTTCATTTAACGGTAAATTAAATTATTAGCTATTATACATAATATGTCTTATTTTCCAAGAGGCAAGAATATTTTACTATTTCTTGTTTATTTTTTAGGATAGCAGTTTATTGAATAAAAGGATCGCCGCAAGCCAAGAAACATTGCAAAAGTTAAGCCTCACGTTACAACCCCTGCCAATTGTCTGCTGTTATTTTCAGTTTTTATTGAAAATTATGTTATATTATTATGATTGATAACTAGTATTAAAAATTTCTATAGATAATTGGAAAAGTCGTTTTATTAAAATTTTATGTGGAATTATCTTTATCAGCTGCAGTCGTGCATTACAGAACTGTAAAAAAGCCGATTTGCTTTCTTTCTGTACAATAATTGTACAGAAAGAAAGCACATCGGTTTTTAATATAACTTACTGTAGCGGATTAGCCTATTAAAAACTTCTACTGGTGATTTATACCAGTCATTTTATAGAAATAATTTTATATGAAACATGTAATATTAATTTTTTGTACTTATTTTCAAAAATGTCATGATTGATAATTAATCATAACATTTTTGAAAATACAAAAAATTGATATTAGATACATGTTTCATATAAAATTATTTTTAAAAAATGACTTATATAATCACCAGTAGAAGTTTTTAGTATAGGCTGATCCGCTATAGTAAGTTATATTAAATGGAACAGTTAAAATAGATACTAAATCCAGTGATTAAAATTCACTGTGTTAGTTAATAATGTATTTTTATCCCAGTAGGAAAGTATCACTAAGTCAGTGTTTCTATTTCTACAGAGTTAGTTAAACATTTTGACTCGGTCAGTATTTTCATTTTACGCCAGTTGTTATAAGAATTTAACTTACGACAAATTTTATTTTTACTAGAGTAGTGAACGACTTATTTGTTATAATAATGAAGTTAATTTATTTAATACAGTGATCGTCATTCACTGTTTTGATGAAATTTTGTAGTTGAAAAAAGTTCACTTCTTTAGTAAATTTCCTTAAGTGTCCCTATTTGTACTAAATAGTTTAACTACCAGAGCGAATTATTTCTTAGCGTGCGTATGTGTCCATTTCTTTCTAAGACGAAATCTCGAGAATGAAAAATGATATCGACTACGTTAGGGTGCCAATCGACGCATATTAACGTAAATATGATCTGAAAGAAATTTTTTCAAAATCGGTTCAGCCATTCTTTTTTCTTAACCAAATAGACTCCAAAAAAGTAGATTTTACACAATATCTCGCGAATAAAAAATTATATCGACTTCGTAAGGGTGTCAATCGAGGCGTGTTAACGTCATTTTGATCCGAAATAAATTTATAAAAAGTATTAGGGTTGTAAAATTATTGTAGGTAAGTACTGCATTAGTAAAAATTATTATATCTTTTAAAATTAATTGTAAATGTAAAATATTTCGTGTGTTAGTGAATTATAATTTAGTTTTTTTAACCTTCCAAATTTTTTTTTATCGAATTGACGACATAAATCCCATAACAAAGTGAATCTCTTAATCAGATTTACGAACGTTAGTATCGTTAGTATTCGCGTGGCGTTTATGATACTTCACCCACATGTTAGCTAATATTTAATTTGATTACTTCGGCGCGCGCGAACTCGTTACTCCTACCATACACAGTTATACCGGTGATACTACCAGAGGTGAGAGGAAACTATACAAGCTTGGTTTATTTCTTTTAAAATAACAAACGCATTATTTATTTATAAGTATACCTACTTATAAATAAAATAATTATAATACGCCTGTGGATGTTTGCGCATATCGGCATGCGTTGAGACTTGAGTGTAGTGTTCAGTCAGTGCAGTGCGGTGTATCATTGAGTAAACAGTTCATTGTTCAGGTGTAAACTGTACAACATGTTACATTTATGTGGTGGTAAGACTTTGTGAACAATATAGTGTAAAAGTGATTTCAATGCAAGTGTCAACAACACGGAGATTTCAATGATCGGTAAAAAAGTGAACTCACTGTTAGAATTAGTTTTCGACAAAATCAGCATCTGAGGAATGCATTTATAATTCGTTGTAAATTATTGGATAACATATTTGGTGGTAGTTATAGAAAAGATGGATAATTTGCTGAATAAGAGGATAGATAGATAACACTAGATTATCGACATAAGATATATTTTACTCTCCCCCTGCGAACGTTTTTTGTGGAACTCCCCTCTTCATCATCCCCTCTGAAAAATTCTGCACCCCGCGAGGGTTCGTCTAAAGTTCTAAACTCTAAAGTCTAAACAATCACCAAAAACCGTGTTCTTTTCACCCGACTGCGCCAAAAGGAAGGTATTGTTTTTCGAGTGTATGTATGCATGTATGTATATTTCTTTATCACGCTCTGTAGCCTAAACGGCTTGACGGATTTTGAAAAATGAGGTGTCATTAGATTCGTCTGCATCCCCAGAGTGACATAGGGTATATGACGTCACGGCAAATTCAATATGGCGGATGCTAGACGCCATTTTGTCAGAATGCAAAAGTAATTTTCCTTCTAAATACATTGATATAGGTACCAAAATCAAAATAAAAGAAAGGTTTCGTTGACATTTTAAATAGGGTACATGACGTCACGGAAAATTCAATATGGCGGGCGCTAGACGCCATTTTGTCAGTACGCAAAAAATCGGTAAAACCTTGTGTGTGGGGTATCAAATGAAAAGGCTTGATGAAGTACATTCAACTAAAAGGAAGGAAATAAAAAATTTATTAAAAAAACAAAAAACCCGACTGCAGCGTAAAAATCGAACATAAAAGATGGAAACAAGATTAAATGATAACATACAGTCGGAGGTATTTCTGTTCAATTTGTTACTACTATGCCTCCGACTGCATGTTATCATTTGATCTTGTTTCCATCTTTTATGTTCGATTTTTACGCAGTCGGGTTTTTTGTTTTTTTAATAAATTTTTTTTCTATAATTTTATCAATACCTAAGTATATCTATAAGACGGAAGTATAGGTACCAGTCGAGTGCTTTGGAACAATCAGTCGACTGCCGGCGAAATATCATGAAAAATCTTCAGAAAAACTATAGGAAAACTCGCTTTAGACTGCTTGTTTCAAAGGACTCGACTGGTACCTTCTGATATAGGCTACTTTATATATCTGGATTCGCTAGCGTTAAGCTAAGCCTCACATACAAATACTTGTAAAAGTAAGTATTTTTCGTTACAAAATCAACAAACGACTGAACTGATTTTCAGTAAAATTCGGTAATCGGTACACGTCTTAGGTATATGGGGCTTCCACACTCAAACTTTATACAATAAAGTAAAGTTTAACTGATAACGCGTGTGATGCCGCGGGTAACGGCTAGTTGTTTAATAAAATAAAATTGATGATGCAATTAAATCATTTAACCTTCAGATTTATTGCACCGACAGTCAATTATTCAAACTGAAATTTCAACAATAGGCACACGTGCATTTAAAACTTAAAATTGTTAGAATTTTGTATCCGAATTGTATGATTTTAATTTGAGTACTAATTAATTGATATATAAGTATAACCCCAATTATTTCAGGATTAGATTATTAATTTACGTGGTCATGACACAGTTGTGGTTGAAAATTCGAAAGGCTATATAGTTATAGATTATAGATATACCTACTTACTTATTCTAAAATATAAACAGGTCTGAGGAGTTCGGGGAAGAAATGTTAAAGTTCATTTGCAAATTACGTAATGCAATTTGTGAGTAATCGATAGTTAATAATAGTTTTTTTTTACGAAATGCAAATGCTTAACTGTTTATGCATAGTAGGTACGGATGTCAGTTTCCTATAAAAGTTAACATCACACATCAAAATATATAGCTTATAGGTACATCTCTTAAAATTTCACTGGAATTTATCAGGAAGTCCTTGCAGTATTATAAGGACCGGTTCTAGGCTATTTTCAGGTTTGGGCGAGGTCTCATTTCGACGCCCCCTCCGCCTATCTAAAAAAAATTCGACTGATGACCAGTCCTATACTTCCCACCTAGTAAATATTTGCAAAAAATAAAAACTCTTTTTTTATTCTTTGAAAAAAAGCATGGCCCTCTTTTTTGTTTAGTGATCTACTGATGGCTAGCTTAATATAACAAAAATCATGGTTACCTTGATTTACGTACAATTTTTATTTTTTTTTAGTAAAATATTTTTTTTCTCGAAAACTGTACAATTTAGAGAAAAAAAATATTTACATTTTTTTCATATTATAACATCTAGAATTCATTTATTACTTCCCATCTCTACTATGGTAGGGAAGTAATGGATTTAGTCCGAAAAAAATATTTCGAGATTTTAACAGATTTCACGTTTTGAGACCCCAGCAATCGTTTAAGATTATTTTCTGACTGATGTCTGTATGTGTGTATGTGGTCAATTTTTCGCCTTCGATTTCGTAAAAACGGAACAACATACGGGCATGCCGATTGTTCTATTGTGTTTATCAGCCTTTAACTTAGATCTGATTAGATTTTGAGTCAAATCGGTTCAGTGGATCCTGAGATATTCAAAAAAACGTTCTCAATGTCACGTATTAACATAGGTAAAAAAAAATATAAATGAATTCTAGATGTTATAATATGAAAAAAATGTACATATTTTTTTTCTTAAAATGTATAGTTTTCGAGAAAAAAAATATTTTACTAAAAAAAGAAAATTGTACGTAAATCAAGTTAACCATGATTTTTGCTATATTAAGCTAGCCATCAGTAGATCACCAAACAAAAAAGAGGGCCATGCTTTTTTCAAAGAATAAAAATTAAATTGTGTTTTAAAGACCACCAACAGCTAAGGTTATTTGGGCCTAGTCAAAGAATAAAAAAAAGAGTGTTTATTTTTGGCAAATATTTACTAGGTGGGAAGTATAGGACTGGTCATCAGTGGAATTTTATTTTTTTTTACCTATGTTAATACGTGACATTGACAACGTTTTTTTTAATATCTCAGGATCCACTGAACCGATTTAACTCAAAATCTAATCAGATCTAAGTTAAAGGCTGATAAACACAATATAACAATCGGCATGGCCGTATGTTGTTCCGTTTTTACGATATCGAAGGCGAAAAATTGACCACACACACACACACACACACATACATACAGACATCAGTCAGAAAATGATTTTAAACGATTGCTAGGGTCTCAAAACGTGAAGATCTGTTAAAATCTCGAAATATTTTTTTCGGACTAAATCCATTACTTCCCTGCCATAGTAGAGGTGGGAAGTAAAAATTAAAAGCCTTCGGGATTCGAACTTGAGTTTGGCGTTTGTACCTGTCGGTATATAGACTCGTAACTTTTCCGCACGGCCACCTGGCTTACTGTATCTGAGACCTTAACATAGTTACACATGCTGTGTTTTGTTTCACATATGTCAACCACGTCCAACTATTTCCGTTACATATAATATTTTTAAAATGTCACCCCAGTATGAGACAATAGACGTTATAACATTCACGTCAAAAAAATCAAATTCGATTCGGCCTCATATAATGGCATGGCGAGGGGCCGCTCGTTTTGCCCTGCTTGGACGAAAATTACTTATAAGTAGGTACAAAATTGTGTACCTATACCTAAACTTTAAGAATTATAGAGATTTTCGGCTTTAGGTAGGTACCTTAACCTACGCTATAATCAAGTCAAAACAGACATTAACACAAGCAAATTTATTGGGGGGGGGGAATCCACGTTCACGTAAGCGAAACCGCGGATAAATGCTATAAAGTCATGATATAAAATATACAGAAGCGCGATTTCAACAAAATGATAAATTAGTTTTCTCCTTTTAAATAAATGGCCGCTTTAATAAAGTAAAAACGTGTTATTATCATAGATACATATGCATTACATGAATATTATTATCTGACATACATGTGTTATATGAAATAGAATTTGTTTTATAAACTGAATACAAAGCGTTAACAATAAATTTATTAACATTCATATCGGACAATATCATTTATGTAGCATATAATATACAGGGTGTCCCAAAATTGCTGGGACACAGAGCTACCACGTGTAGTAGAGGTCAAAATAAGTCGATTAGACCCAATTTATTTACATATCAAAATGTACCGTTTGCCCGTGAGAAGAGTTCAAAGTTTACATAAAATTTTATATATAAAATTTTGTATTACAATTTTATTAAACTTGTACTAGGAATATCTGTTAGCATTATTTAAGAAAACATTTTTTTCCTTCGGATCTATGCGGAATACGAAATTTTTACAAGAGTAACAAAATGAAGATAATTAATCAGTCTTCTCGCTAAAAAAATTTGAGAACCGTATTACCATCCCTAAGAAAGTTCTGAAAAAAATGTCAGGGGGCGAGGGTGGTTTTAACCCTTCTAGAATTTCTTTTGGGTTTCTTTGATTACCGAAAGGAGAGTAATCCTCCAAAATGCACTTTTGTCAAATTTCATTCAATTTGTTTCACTCATTTCTGAACAGCGTACAAAAATGTTTTTTATGTAAACTTTGAACTCTTCTCACGGCCAACGGTACATTTTGGTATAATAAATAAATTGGGTCCAATCGACTTATTTTGACCTCTACTACACGTGGTAGCTCTGTGTCCCAGCAATTTTGGGACACCCTGTATAAGGTACCTAACAATAAGTACTTATGATTGTTGTTTATTTTATTTTCCAGTAGCGGAACGACCAATACAATTTTTAGGTACCTACCGAAAAGAAATTCACATTAAGAGTATTCGTTATCGGAAATTTCCCCCTGCACTCTTCATCTCAAATCCTTTCTCCTCGCCTAAAAACGGTTTTGGCTCTCCCGACGCTATTTTTAAAGCTAATGAGTTCGGTTAAACGCCAAATGAAGGACCAACAATAGCCCTACAGATCCCTCAATCGAAAAATCGAAAAAAAATCCTGGAAAAACTTACAACTTTTTGAAAATTACGTAATATTTAAAAAAAATCGCCTGTAGGATCAATAGTGTGATTCTTGGTTCTTCATTTGGCGTAATCCCAATTGAAATCCTAAAATGGCGTAAGGTAAGGTGGGGCAAGTGCGATTCCTGCCATTGTATTTCACATACTTGCGTACTTATATTGCACTGTCATCTGTGAATTAGACATCTAACTAACATATTCAATTCCATATAGTTTATTCTGCACATGGTGATGTTCAGTTGCATTATTATTCAGCGATTACAAATCACATTTTTCATTTTTGGGTCGCGCTTGCCCCATCTCACTTTATATAATTTTGTGCACGGAGGTGAAATGTAGAGGTGGCTGACAGATCGCGTTAATGGTGGCAGAAATTGGAACTGTGCGACTATTTTGCTTCGGTATACTCGTGATTCATTTATTGTTGTTAAAATAAATTAGTTGGATATGTCGTATATAGGTACGTTTTTTAAAAATAGGTCCAGCCGTTTTTGCGCTATGCCAAAATAAACAGGCAAAATCACCATTTTATTAACTTCTCATTGAAAGTTATTGTAATGGCTCCGATTTTGCGAATTTTTTGAGATCCCTATAGTCCGAATATACTGTTTTTAGAGTGGTGTCTGTGTGTGTGTACGTACGTTCGTTCGTACGTTAGTGAACTATTTTTCGGCTCGCATATCTCGAGAACAAATAATGATATCGACTCCGGACCAATTTCATTCGACGCATAATTACATAATGAACACCTGATTAGGTTTGCAGGATATTTCAATTAGTGTTTTTTTATCTCTAAGGGCACCCACTGGGAAGTTAGCAGTGTGGTCTTACCAACACACTAAACCTCTTTTTTTATATTATGAATTTTATTCCCATGAAATAACAAAAATACACCTCGCTCGTTGCGCCACTGTATTATAGCGCGTACCTATAATAATAATTACAATTATTTGTATCATATAAATGTAACCAGTTCCGGTCTGTTTCGATTGGGGAGATCTTTTTGTACGCATAATATTATACTTATTAAATTATCTACAAACATTTTAATAGCACACAAGGTAAACAGCCCGCTACCATCTCTACGTCCGCTTAAAGTGAGGTATTCTAGTAGGCTTAAATTGAGGCACTCGCTAAAGGGACTGACGCATACACAACGAGATCTCGTGCGCTTACCCCCACTCGCCTAACGGCTCGTAGAGGTATACAGCGCACTCGATCTGGTTGTGTATGCGTCAGTCCCTTAGCTCGTGTCTCAATTTAAGCCTATTAGAATACCTCACTTTACGCACACGTATCAAAAATAACTATTATTACATCCTAAATACTAGCTCATCTGAAAAAATTAGCATTTATAAAATTTTTGACCACGAGCTCTTGGACTAAGAGGGTGTTAAAGAGGTGCGGTACTTCCAATGTCATTCAACATTTTTATCGTCTGTAAAGTACATGCAACACAATCAACAGCTGTAATTACATATGGTACATAAAATCAACGTCATCCATACAATAGGTATACACATAACGTTATAATATTTCAATTATAATAACGCCGCACCTTTCCATTGTAACATCGCAGGAATATTATACAGTAGATCCTGTTTTTATTTACCGCTATAGCCTTGACCCACGGCTTCGCTCGCGTTCATGTCGCTTTTGACAGGAACCTTAAATTAACCGTCGAATCGTCTCCGAATAAAAAGTTATAGTACCTTATAGTTTATATATCTATATATATAAAAGAAAGTCGTGTTAGTTAGTTAGTTACACCATTTATAACTCGAGAACGGCTGAACCGATTTTCATGATCTTTGATTTTTTGGATTTGTCTCCGCCCTGGTTAACAGGATAACTATTAAAACATCGGAAAAATTCACCCGGGAGCGAACGAGCGAAGCGAGTGCGTAATGTATTATTCTGTATAAGTATATAAAACAAAGATTATTATTCTGTATATATAAAACAAAGATTTTGTATATAAATCACACCACCCGAGAGCGAACGAGCGAAGCGAGTGAGTAATGTACCACCCGGGAGCGAAAGAGCAGTTCGGGCGAAGCCGGACCGAGCCGCTAGTACTAATATATTATAAAGAATAAACGTTTGCGTGTTTGTATACTCGTGAAGAACCTAAGTTCTAACTGCCGGTCTGTCAACTGTACATAACAAATCAGTTTAAAATTACATTGAAAAATACACACATGTGGGAATTTTTTTCTTGTAGAAAAAGCTTTCGAAAAATTATCAAAAAAATTGTTATATTATCTATTTATAAAGTAGATTCCAATTCTAAAAAAAATGCAGGACGACCTATTGTATTTATTTGATCAATCCTTCTGGTTTTATTTAGCTTGACCCCGTATATTTGTTTGTTACTATCTTTGTTTCAAATCTTGCGACAGCTTTTTCAACTAAGTACTTCTAGACTTAACCGATTCTTATGGAACTTTGCACACACATTGAGTTCCCGTGATAATACAATATTATGATAATTTCAACTTGGTAACGAGGATTTGATGTTGGAATCAGGAGGTGGACAGTTGAAAGAATGAGGAATTTGCATAATGCTACGGGCCAGAAATCAAACTAAAAACTAGAAAATAAAAAATAGGTAAAAAAACTTTTAAGTTAAACGGTTTTATTTTAAAACTAGAAAATAATTAGGACACAGACCAAGGGGTACTTTGTGTCGCTGCGTCAGCGGAATAAGTAACAAAAACGTGGGGTGCAAAAAAATCTGTACAACGACTGTATAATTATTAAATAAGAACGGCTTGTCTAACGTTTTTATTACTTATTCCGCTGACGCAGAGACACAAAGTGCCCTTTGGCTTGTGTCCTAATTATTTTCTAGTTTTTGGTACAGCTGTCAGCTGATGATTTAAAATAAAACCGTTTAACTTAAAAGTTTTTTACCTATTTTATTTAGAGCATTTTTTAATAGGTAATATATGCTATCTATGTATCTTATAAACGATCGGTGATTAAATGATCGGTATTGATTATTTGCATAATATATACGTATACTACTACTATAAAGTTAACTATGAGACACGAACACAAAAGGTAATATTCCCCATAAAATAGCTTTCACTTTATTCCTTTAATATTATTTATTTGGTACGCAATCAGAATATTTATTCACAAGACTTTATTGTAAATAGATATAGGTACCTATAAATATGATGAAACGAACAGTAAACAAGCAGTTCGTGTCTCGGAAATTTAAATACGATATCGACTCTGGATCACGAATTTAAAAGTTCACGTAATATTTTTATAAACACAAAACCTGCACAAATCTAACTGAATTCAGTGTTTTTTTTGACCCCCGTTTGCATGTATGGGCGCCCCCCTTTAAATAAACCTTTTTTAATCTTTTGTTATTCTCTCCGTCTTTGGGCCGCGGTAATACATATTATGTGTGAATTTCAAGTTCCTATCGAGGGCAGTATAGCCTAGTGGTTAGCATGCTTAGTGCCGCAACCTCTGGACTGGACTGCCGTGGGTTCGAATCCCACCTGCGCTCATGGATGTTTTGTGATGTTATTTAGTTTTAAGATAGTTGTTATTTAGTGTAGTTGAAAGACGCTAATGACCTGAGATGTCGACGCGTCTATAATCTACAATAAATAAATAAATCAAGTTCCTATCTCATTTCGTTTAGAAATTAGAAGTCTGTGACACACAGACGGACATCGTTGGCACAACAATAGGGTTCCTTTCTGGTACGGAACCCTAAAAATTAAAATAAACAATCATGTCCACAGATTTGCATGCAATATTTAACGTGATAATTGAATAAAATAATGCTTCATTAAAGTCATTAAGAAATTATTAGTTATTACACGCATGTCTGATGCATAGGTATTTACATGTTAATTTTATGAAGTAGAATTATGTGGCAACGTAAGGTAAAAGTGTGCGGAATACCCAATTTACGCAAGATTCCATTTTTTTAAATATTGTAATCGAATATGTCATCTACATACATACAGGGTGGTGATTTAGATTTTTTCGATGCTCATCATTGGTATCTTGAGAACGGTTAAAGATACAAAGGTCGCTTAAATTAGAGAAAAGTTGCGCTTTATAATGACAATTGAGAATCTGAAAAGAAATCCCGGATATTTTGATTGGTTCTTGATTTATCACGAAAAAACTAAAAATTGTTAAATAATATAAAGTATTAGAAATACCTTGTGTCCGTCTTGTGACTTCATGTGTTGTTAACACGACGCGTTTCAGCAACGAGTTGCTATCTTCAGGTGTGGTTAAATTTTAACCACACCTGAAGATAGCAACTCGTTGCTGAAACGCGTCGTGTTAACAACACATGAAGTCACAAGACGGACACAAGGTATTTCTAATACTTCTTATTATTCGTATAGTGACTTGGAGACCTATCACTCGAAAAATGTATCATAAAAATTGTTGTTTCAGAAAAAGATTATTATCTTCTCTACCATATTGGTAACTTTCTGTTTTTGACCACTTCGAGTTGAATGATGTCAACAGAAATTTTCTAGGCATTCTAGATTTAATTCACTATAGCAGTTTGAAATCTAGAATTAGTACAGTAAATAGAGACACAAAAATCGCGTTTACTAAAAAAAAATACTTAATGGCTGAAATTTTGAGGAGGTGTTCGGGGGCATGTCCTGAGTCTAAAACCGAGATTTCGTATTCGAGGGGGTGGGGGAAGTTACATCCCCCGGTCAATATAGGGGTAAGTTTGTTTTAATTTTTTATCTTCGTTGCTGTTGCCCGTACAGTCAAGTCCAAGAGATCAAACTTGTAGGAAATGAAATTATCTATCCGATGATAATAAAATCAATGTCATAGGTCGATTAGGTCAATCACAATGGCCGGTAAAAGGTCAAAAGTGAGGGTTGGTTTTATTTATTAATGTTCACAAAATTAGAATGAAAACTTCAGATAAGGCTTATATAATCTACTTAATTCTTTCTATAAAAGTCGATCAATTTTCTGACATTTCAAAATAAAACTTAATAAAAATTTATTTTTGTATTCCAATTTCTCAAGAACACTGTTATTGTATAAATTGACATTGATTTTATTATCATTGGATAGATAATTTCATTTCCTACAAGTTTGATCTCTTAGACTTGACTGTACGGGCAATAGCAACGAAGATAAAAAACTAAAACAAACTTACCCCTACATTGACCGGGGATGTAACTTCCCCCACCCCCTCGAATACGAAAACTCGGTTTTAGACTCAGGACATGCCCCCGAACACCCCCTCAAAATTTCAGCCATTAAGTATTTTTTTTTAGTAAAATATACCGTTTTACTGTACTAAATGTATATAGAAAATTTCTGTTGACATAATTCCACTCGGAGTGGTCAAAAACAGAAAGTTACCAATAGCGTCAATGGTAGGGAAGATAATAATTTTTATTTCAAAAGTTCTTAATGGCACCTCGTTAAAATGTTGTAGAATCAGAATATTTATTGATAGGAAAATAAGGCGTTTAGTTTATGTTTATAAATCGTCTTATTTAATGTCGACGTTTCAATGTATATAACACCTTAATCATGACCTATGACAAAAGATTAACAAAATAATAAAATTTAAAAAAAAAATTTATTTGTATAAAATTTTATTATTTTCCTGTCAATAAATATTCTGATTCTACAATAATTTTTATCTGAAACCACAATTTTTAGTTTTTTCGTGATAAATCAGAAACCTATCAAAATATCATGAATTTCTTTTCAGATTATCAATCGTCATTAAAAAGCGCAACTTTTCTCTAATTTAACCGACCTCGTATCTTTAACCGTTCCCAAGATACCAATGGCGAGCATCGAAAAAATCACCATCCTGTATAATAATATGATTACTAATATTTCGAAGGTCTCTTAAATGACTAATGTTGTTTTTTTATTCAGTGATTCTTGTCGCAATATATACTTGCATAACGGCAGCATTGGCAGGCGTAGCACCGCCGCCATGGGCCGATGTACGACTCAACCCTTGCGCAATTCTACCACGCGGATGGCAACTACTCTATTGGGCGGCCGACAACACGTGCTACAAGATATTTCAGGTCGGTTGAACAAATTAACGATTGCATTTTTCAACCTTTGTATTCGATGCGTCGTCTTTTGTTTTTTAACCATTAAGTATCTTTAAAAAAGGCCACCAACCGCCATTATCGTTACAATACAAATTATGACGTCAGTATTTTTAAGCGGGACTTAAAAAATTTGACTTCCAATGATATGTCATTTTCATTTGCTTTGAGCGCCAATGAGGGCTACTAGACTTGTTTTGCCACCTGATAGCGCCACTAACAAGTGAGGTATATGCCATTCAAATGTCAGTTCTGTTTATGTACATCATTGAAATGCTAAATCGCAGTTTTGCAGTTATTTGATTATTTATTCCTTAATAATGGATAAATGAAGAATGCCAACACAAACCGCTAAACGTTTGATCCATACCTTAACTACCACTACCGCCATCTGACGAATAAAAATGTAAACATTTGACACATAATAATGAATTTTATTATTCTAACGATTAAAAAATAGTACATTGTGCCACAAGGGAGGTAAGTGCTACATTTCCTCCCGCGTATAAAATTGCCACCCGAGCCGAAGGCGAGGGTGGCAAATACGCGGGAACAGATGTAGTAATTTCCTCCCGTGTTGCGCATACTATTTTTTCTCCTGCCAGGCCAAAAGTTCGCAAAATTGAAAAAAAAAATTATTAAAATTATTATTTTTATTTTATTTTATTTATATTAGAAATCATCGTGATATAATAAAATTAAGAAAAATCGCAGGATAGTGGACAAAATATTTTGTTCACTATCCTGCGATTTTTCTTAATTTTATTTTATTTTATTTTTAAAATTATTAAAAAATAATTTTAAAGGAAATAATTTTAATGTGTAGGAGACAGAAGTAGGTGCGTGAGAGCCGGCATAAGTACTATTGCGCACGCGCACTTGTCCGTACCCCGGGAATAAAGAGCGACTTTGTTCCCGGTTGGCAGGGACGAAAGTACGAACTTTCGGCCTAGGTAGGAGGAAAAAATTGTAGCCTTCATTCCCAAAAATATTTTTAGTTGCTTTAAAATTACTTTTTTTATTTTTTAACAAAAATACAGACAGGACATCCATGCCCCGAAACAATGGAATTAAGCCCGGTAGCTGCATCAAATGCACGTGAAGGTGTCATAGCCGAATGCAGATGTCCACCAGGAAAAGCGCAATGGCCGCAAGATTCACGTTGCTATTCGTTATTTTATCAAACGCCATGTTCTAAGGACCAATATTTTGCTCCCGTATTGGAAGAAACAGAAAACGGAACAAGAAGGTAACTTATTTCGCTCGAGTGTGGTGAGAACTTCCGAATACCGGTGGGGGCAGATGTGACCAAGACTTTTTCCTACCGCCTCCCGCCGAGAAACGATATAATTCCTGTACTGACTTGTTGAGGTTTTCCATGGTTTCCCTCAATAATTCCGGATAAATATTGAGATAGTTCGTTATTCAAGGCCATGGCCGATTGCCTGCCGAACTCTTATGCTCACAAAGTTGCCTACCTTATCCTAATTTTCTAACAAGTTAAAAATAACGGGAAGCGGTAAATGGAAAATAGTAACGATGCGAATGACGTCTGTTATGACATAATGTCTAGAAACTGACATTAAACGGATTATTATAATTATTGTTATTGTTAGAAGTTTGCGACTCTGGACGAGTTTACGCAAAGCGTTAAACAATGCGCGCGCGCCACTGCAGTTGTTAAATTAAAAATTTCAGAAAAATTCCGTTAGATGTCACGCGGGTCACGCCAAGAACATTTCGTACCTCGATTCATAGATGTCGTTGCCATACCAGTCGCGGGGTAGATCGTCCCTCATCTCACGTAAAGACGTACAGACAAAAATTGAAAAAGTGAGATACACTACCGAACAACTGTCCTTAAGCCTGACTTTCTTCTCACGAAGTGAGACGCGTCTTTATGTGGGATGAGAGACGATATATTAAGGAATATAACTTCCGCCGTGTGTAAATCACACACATGCCTTTTTTGATGTGAAACATCTTATGTTGGGCTGTGAGGGGAAATATGCAACGAAATTTATGGTCCGCTCCTTCACTGCTGTTCTCCCCACCACTGCGGCACTCTCTCTCTCTCGGCTTCCGCGCGCTCGGGCACGGGAAGAGAGAGAGAGAGTATACATACGAACGTACTGTAAAGCAAAAGTATATGTATATACGTTTAGGTATGTAATATAGATACTTTGCTGTGTATTTAGTTGCGTTTCTGGCTCAGGCGTGCTCAAACGCCGCAACCGCGTGTGTTACAGTGCAGTATATAGGATTACGTCAGCATAACAGTTAGATGCTGCTTTTGAAAAAATATATACTACTACATAGAGAATACCACCGAGTTCAATAACGTTTTCTTTCAGGTTTCACATCTGTCGGGGGTTTTTTTAACTTCCCATTGGAAGTTATTGTAATGGGTCCAAAAATCTAAATCAAAACGGAGAAAAAATTTTTAACTTCCCATTGGAAGTTATTGTAATGGGTCCGAAAATCGAAATCAAAAAGGAAAAAAAAATTTTATATTTCAAGGTCACTACACTATTTTTACACTACTTTTAGAAAGATGTCTGTATGTGTATGTGTGTGTGTGTGTGTGTGTGTACGTACGTACGTACGTATGTATGTGTCCATTTCTTTCTAAGATGAAATCTCGAGAATGAAAAATGATATCGACTACGTTGGGGTGCCAATCGACGCGTATTAACGTAAATATGATCTGAAAGAAATTTTTTCAAAATCGGTTCAGCCGTTCTTTTTTCTTAACCAAATAACCTCCAAAAAAGTAGATTTTACACAATATCTCGCGAATAAAAAATTATATCGACTTCGTAAGGGTGTCAATCGAGGCGTGTTAACGTCATTTTGATCCGACATAAATTTTATAAAAATCGGTTCAGCCGTTTTTTTTTTTTTTTTTTAATTATTGTTAAAAATAAATAATAATTATGTTTTAATGATTAAAATGATTACTTTTCTGTGTAATATCTAATTTAATTATGATTATTAAATATTTATCAAACTGGGAAGTTCGTCGTGTGGACCTCAAAGGTCGCACTTTAGTCCTAATAAACGACCCACCTCACGGCTTGTTATATTTGAATTTATTGCGTTATAGTGGCCTGCGTCAGGGTACATGCAAACCACTGAAGACGTGTAAACACAACGGTATGATCTGGTGGCCGATGGATGACCAATGTTACAGACATCTAAGTCGCGGTCCGTGCTCCAAGGGACATTTACTTACAACGGATCGCGAAGGACGCGCTCGATGCGGATGCGAACCTAGTGGAGACTTGGTGTCACATTACTGGCGCCCTAGCGGCACATGTCATGAACACTACACGCGCGGTCCGTGTCCTCAGCAGGGACATTTATTTTTGCCGGACGGCAGTTGTGGATGCGACGAAGACCTACCCCATTACTACGTTAACAACGGATTGTGTTATACATTAGGTATTTATTAGAAGAATCTCATTAGAGAGAGAGAGAGAGTATGGTTTAGACATAGGTTTACTCCCTGGGCAAGTCCACATTAACGGCCTTTGAATTTTACAGTTCTACTATTTTAAAAGGACTTTTTTTATAAATACACGTGACACGTGTTGCAGCCATATATTTAATACTGGTTCTGGTATATAGCCAGGCCCCTAAATTCAATGTGTACTGATCGGGCGCGGCCAGAATGAGACAGATAATTCCCATATTTGACAGTTGAGGTACTTCAAGGTCATTGTACGTGTTTCTATATTAGGCATGGGGAAACTACCACATATATTTTTTATATCAGATGGGCGGAAAATAGTACTGACATTTGAATGAAATCAAAGTGATGTATACCTCACTTGCCAGTGACCCTATCAAGCGGTAGAAAAAAGCTTAGTAGCCCTCATTGTTTTCACGTTAACGTGAAACTAGCTAAAAAATAACAAACGACGATAGTTGATGATGTATCGAAAGTTTCGGAGAAACATCGTCAAACTGTGAAGTTGTTTAAGCAATGCGCCAGTCAAAGATATATAGCAACAATTTGCTACATAATTTCTCTCTTTCTCTAGTAACATTGTCTTGAATTATATTTAAATACATAATAATAACAGTAATTTCTATGAACAGGTGAAATAGGACCATGTCCGAAAGGGCACTATTTTAAATTTGACATCGACAGCGTGTCAACCAACAAGGTGCATGCAACATGTATGTGTAAAGACGACCACATCTACTGGCAACCCGACAACACTTGTTACCGTCTTTATACGCAAGGTCCCTGCGATAAGGGACAATTTCTCATCAATTCAACCACTTGCATCGATGTGCCATGTGACCGAGCTCGTTTATATTTCCCCACGGAACAAACGTGCTATCGTATCGGATCTCAGGGTCCTTGTCAAGACGGTCAAGTCGTCACGTTTGATTTTAAAGTGCGACCTTCATTAGACGGTATCTCGTATCACGGTTTGTGTGGTTGTGCTAGCGGGAACGAAAAATGTGAACTAAATCAACTAAAAGAAGTGTGTCCGTACGGTAAAGTAATGATGAACGGTACATGTCACATGCTGTACACGCAAGGACCGTGTACCGATGGACAGTGGGTTGTACCGATCAGGAAAGGGAAAGTTGAACTGTGGAAAGACGTAAATAATAAAGACGTGAACGGTGGTATTTGTGATTGCAAAATTGGATTTAGAAGAAGTGACATTGACGAAGATAAATGTTTACCTCCAACTATTGCATTGGCAACATATTTAAATAATCATGTGGCGAATTTCACCAATTAATGTGAAAAATGTAGTTTGACCTCAGAACAGAGATAGCTATAGAAACAGCATATCACGTCGCTTGTAAAGACACAACCACACACCAAAGTACGACCTATCAGATACATTATGATCATCCGTTGCTTGTATTCCGTAGTGCTAATTAATGTTTATGTCGTGTTGTGTGCTTGGATGTTGCAATAATGGTTCCAAAGCTCTTATGAAAAATCAAGATATCAAGGTATCATCAGTATAAGTAAAAATATTTTATTATATTTTCAATTGTTTCCCGCACGACTACAAACTGTGCCACTTCTATAGCTATTTCTGTTCTGAGAGTTTGACTTTTTGAAGCCCGAGCTGTTTCGTACTGCAAGGCTTATAAAAGAGCAGGAAGATCTGACAGACTCCCTAAATATAAAGATGAAAAGGTCTTAAAGCACAAACTAATTTTCAACGCCACAAGTTACAAAATCTTTAAAAGTGCGATTTCTTGGAGCCTAAGCTGCTTCTCGATAGCCTTGTAGTACTGCATAAGTCAAATTGAACCCGGAAATTATATGTCGAAATGACATTCTACGTCTTACAGTACAGAAAAATAATAAATTTTAGTATGCACATTGCACAAGCAATGCTTGAGTTTGAACTTGGAAATGTTAAAAATCGAAAATGCCTATTTTTTAAGGCAGTACAGTGACATTTATTTAGAGTTTAGAGGACTGACGAATGTTGATCCACTAAAATATTCATAAATAAATGCTTATGTTAGCAAATTACTGACAGAAAACACTCATCGTATGACCATAACGTTACATTGCAATATATTTTTTTTATATTTTAACCTATGTCACCGTCCGTTATTATCATTATAAGATATCCATAGTAATTATTTAGTATAATTAAAAATTAATACTTTTTACGAAAAACTACAAAATATTTTTATAGCAAACAGTAACGTGTATGTTGTAGTATTTAAGTTTTTTTTTAATTTTATACTGTTCAAATTAAAGATAAAATATTGCAAAAAAAAAACAATTCGGAATGAAAATTCGTTCATTCTAGTCATGTAAAATACAAATAAATTGTAAATAGAAAAATTATAATTTGTACTTACTCGAGTTTTTTCCTTAATTCAGTTAAACTTGTCTCCAAATCAACTATTTTGTTTTCCTTGGCACGCAGTTCCTGTTCCAGCATCGCCAATCGTTCCGTTTTGTCATCTACATGTATCTGTACAATAATACAAAAAAATTATATCCTAATTAGTTAAAAAATATCCTTCATACGATATAGTAGATTATATATCTAGTGGCGTAATGAGGTTTACTGACGAGTGATAACGAGTTTTAACAGTCACACGAATCATAATATCAATACGAACGATATACAGGGTGCTGAATCATTTTGCGGGTAATAGGTATTTAACCCGTAAAATCAAACTTTTGCGATTTCTTGCTTCCCTAATTATTTTAGGAAAAATATCTTCAAATAAAAGTTTTAGAACATAAAATTCTGCATCTAAATCATTAAACAAAATTAATTTTGCATGCTTTGTAATGACAGAAATTTGATATGAAAATGTCAAAACTACCTCAAAAACAGATAGCGACGGCCATGGAACTTGAACAAAATGATGACGTTTTAGCTGTCAGAATAATTTCTAATCATTTTGTTCAAGTTCCATGGCTATCGCTATCTGTTTTTGAGGTAATTTTGACATTTTCATATCAAATTTCTGCCGTCACAAAACATGCAAAATTAATTTTGTTTAATGATTTAGATGCAAAAAGTTCTAAATGTTCTAAAACTTTTATTCAAAGGTATTTTTCCTAAAATAATTAGGGAAGCAGGAAATCGCAAGTTTGATTTTACGGGCTAAATCCCTGTTACCCGCAAAACGGTTCAGCACCCTGTATATTTGGTATTTTTTGCCATTCCCACTATAAAGTAGCTGCTTTTCACTTCATTTTCAGTATTTAAAAAAAAAATTGACAGTTCATTTTGTGTCGCAAACTTCACTCCTGTAGTAGGCCGAGAGTAGCTGCCAGTGGGTAATAGCGAACGGATCAGGGCGAATAAACATAAATCACTATGGAAATGGTTTGGTTTCCCACACTAGTGTGAGAAAGATACGTTCCAGCACATTGGGCTGTCAAAAGTCACTTTACATGCATGTAAACTCAAAACTGTAAAGCATCTATTTTATAGTCGGTATTGCAAAAAATTAATTTTATACCAACCAGAAGTCCATCTTTTTCCTCATCAATTTGAGCAAGATTCCCTCTTAAGATCATCACTTCATTTTGCAGTTTGACGACATCTTGATCTAAATTAGATCTGTCTCGTTCTAGTTCTCGAATGCGATTCTGAGCGGTAAGAAGTTCAGTTTCAACCTGTGTCAGTTGTCCTTGAGAATCGCCTAACGCCCTGTCGGTTTGATCTTGTAATGTTCTAAAATCAACATATTTTGTAACACACAGATTTTACAATCAATTTTGTTTATTGAAAATCACTTTACTATAAACTGATTTTTCGCTCGGCAGTTGGTAGAGTGCCTGCGGTGAGAGATGAAGCCAGGCACGTCATCAATAATATGCTAGTGAACGCCTGCTTGCCCGCAGACAGTGCCGTGTACACAAAACTGCACATTGGGTTTTATGACGTCAGGTACAATTTTGGCAACCTGCTATTCATGACAATAAACAGCCAATAGCAAGCTAGAAGGCGGGCGCAATGCATTCACGTTACTACATTACCCATACTGCTTCGGCAGTCCCGGGTTAAATAAAGTATTATTGCCAGACTGATCCTCCCGGTGTACCGCCAGGGTGCACTGAGGGTGGCAACGGCCTACAGGACAGTCTCAGAGGATGCGGCACTAGTCATAGCGGGATCACCACCACTAGACCTGCTTGCCAAGGAGAGGACGACACAGTATAGGAGGGCCCATGAGCCTGGAAACCTGTCAACCATGGAGGAATGGCAAAAACGGTGGAACGCTTCCACTAAAGGAAGATGGACTCACCGACTGATCCCAGATCTACATACCTGCGTAAATAGAGCCCACGGAGAGGTCAACTACCACCTGACCCAGTTACTGTCTGGACATGGTGGGTTCAGGCAGTACCTGCATAGATTTGGGTTAGAGGCGAGCGCAGAATGTCCAGTGTGCCTCGAAGAAGAGGAAACTGCGGAGCATGTGCTAATAGTGTGCATACGCTTTACGCAACGTCGTGAGAAACTAGAGAGGAGCATGGGGACAACACTAAGTGTTGACAACTATGTCACAACCATGCTGCGATCTAGAGAAGATTGGAACTCCGGAAGTGCATTTGGGGTGGAAATCATGGAAGGATTGAAGGAAGAAGAAGAAAGAAGGAAAAGAATAAGGCGATGCGAACCTCGCAACACGTAGGGTGTGGCAACCCATCGTGATTATAGTACGGCCTTGAACCGAAACTCCCCCTCCCGCGAAGGAATGACTGGCGTCAGTGCCGCGGGAGGGATACAAGGAGCGTGAATGAGGGGGTTTTAGTGGGTATGGAGTTACGACTCGAGTCCCACACTACCAAGGGTTTCATCCTGAGGTGTCCGTAAATGGATTTCCTCCTCCGCCAAAAAAAAAAAAAAAAAATAAAGTATTATTATTATTAGTGTATTTGCCATATGGCACATACACTATTGGCGTCGGTCGGATGGCGGGACCTAGGGGTCGAACCAAAATTTCTCGACGTTTCATAGCCTCCTGAACAATTTGGCACCATTTTTAGAAATGTTTATATAATATATGTGTTCGCAGCATAATTCTCGAAAGACTTAATTGATTTGAACGAAATTTGGTACACACGTTGGAATCTATCACCGCACGGAACCTATTTAAAATGGGCCCAATCGGATTATTTTAAGGGTGGTTTTAGGGGCTGAAAAAAGTTTTTGGGCCCGAAAATACCGAAAAAAATTTCAGAATTGTTTCAAAATTGAAATTTACCCTTTTAGTAAAGATCAAAATGTGCTGCTAAAATTTTAATAAAATCGGCCCGACAGGACCGGACTTACAAATCTTATGAAAACACTAGTTTGCGGATAGTGATTTACTTACTGAAGGGTGTATTTAATTTGGTACAGAGGTTGCATTGATAATAATATTGAAATTAATAAAAAAAATATAATTTTAAGGGATGTATTAAGGGGTTAAATTTTTTATTTTGTCCAAAAACAAACTTATGTTCACATAATAACAGCACTATGCCTGTATTAGCAAATACACTATATTGTCGGCAGGGTTTTAGCACTGCGACCCGAGTTTTTATTATTATTATTATTATTATTATGACGCGGTGGCTTCATCTTTCACCGCGCGAGGTCTAGGACATGATTAAATGATAAATTAACAACACAGACACTTGGAGAAGTTCTGCAACTAATTAAATTGTGCTCAACGTACGTTTTGGAATACTATTCCCTTGTCACGAGCATAAACTTGAGTAATCTAAAAAACCATTAGTCAATTGAAATTGAGATGGGCAGTGTGAAATTTGACCGCTAGGGGCGCCAGCTATCTAGCCACCTCAGTCTGTGGGCAGTTCATAGTAGTGTGTACACAATAATGTTATTTAAAATAATAAATCGTTGACAATGCCAATATGCTGTGTTTACCAATGTTCAAGTCATAGAGGTTTTGTATTTCCAAAGGATCCGGAAGTCAAAGGAAACGGTTGCATGCTATTAGAAGAGAAAAAACTTGATTTCTCGCGCGTTTTTCTATTGAAAACCAATAACTTAGGTGATTATATATCTCCTGCCATCTATATTACGTTTCTCATGTGCCCATCTCCATTGAACTTGACGCTAATGACCTCTGTTGTCGAGCGTCTATAATTCACAATTCATTCATTCCATTGAACTTCCAAACCATTCAATTTATTTTATTTATTGTAAATTATAGACGCGTCGACAGCTTAGGTCATTAGCGTCTTGATTACATTAAATAACAATTAACTTAAAACTAAATGACATCACAAAACATCCATGAGTAGAGACGGGATTTGAACCCACAACAGTCTGATCCAGAGGGCACGATGCTAACCACTGGACCACACTGTCCTCTTCAAACCATTTAAATGTTATACAAGAAAACAAGAACTACGAAATTTAGATGGTCTAAAGGTTATAGCTTTTTTATCTGTACGGCTAATCCGCCATTGGATAAGATCTCATAAAAATTTCTTAGGTTATTAAGTTTGCCGAAAAGACGCAATAGCTTACTTTAGTTGTGAGTACAATGCACGATGATGCGCCAATTCTCCGTGCGTCGCTCTTAGTTGTTCCTTCAAAGCTTCGCACTGCTGTTCAAGATTGTTAATAGTCGCTCTACGAGAGCCTTGCGTTGTCATTAGTTCTCGGCGTTCAGCCTCCAACTGCCGAACACGTTCCTCACTTTCCATTACTGTTTTTTCAAGGCGGGAATGCTCCGTTACTTGTGTCTCAGTTGCCATCTTAAATAAATTAATAAATTCCATTTTGAAATTAGTTAAGTGCTCACAACAAAGATAGCTATAGAAGTGGCATATCACAGCTTACTGAAGTCAATCGTTGATCCGTGCAGGGAACAATTGAAAACATATTGTAGTAGATTTTATATCTAGATGCGTAATGGGGTATATTACTAACGAGTGATGACAGTACGTAAAAACGAGCGATAGCGAGTTTTTACAATCACACGAATCATAATATCATTACGCACGAGATATACAGGGTGTCCCAAATTTGCTGGGACACAGAGCTACCACGTGTATACTAGAGGTCAAAATAAGTCGATTGGACCCAATTTATTTATATACCAAAATGTACCGTTTGCCCGTGAGAAGAGTTCAAAGTTTACATAAAAAAACACATTTTTGTACGCTGTTCAGAAATGAGTGAAACAAATTAAATGAAATTTGAGAAAAGTGCATTTTAGAGGATTACTCTCCTTTCGGTGATCAAAGAAACTCAAAAGAAATTGTAGAAGGGTTAAAACCACCCTCACCCCCTGACATTTTTTTCAGAACTTTCTTAGGGGTGGTAATACGGTTCTCAAATTTTTTTAGCGAGAAGACTGATTAATTATCTTCATTTTGTTACTCTTGTAAAAATTTCGTATTCCGCATAGTTCCAAAGGAAAAAAATGTTTTCTTAAATAATGCTAATAGATATTCCTAGTACAAGTTTAATAAAATTGTAATACAAAATTTTATGTAAACTTTGAACTCTTCTCACGGGCAAACGGTACATTTTGGTATAAAAATAAATTGGGTCCAATCGACTTATTTTGACCTTTACTACACGTGGTAGCTCTGTGTCCCAACAATTTTGGGACACCCTGTATATGGTATTTTTTGCCATACCCACTTTCACTTCACTTCATTTTCAAAAAATGTTGACAGTTCAGTTGCGTCGCCATCTTTACTTTTACAGTATGCCGTCAGGTCGTGAGTATGTAATCGCATAAACAGAAGTTGCTATGGCAACCGTCTACTTACCGCACTTGCTATGTAATGGAAACACTTTTGCACTTCTGCCTGTTAAATTACCCAATACAGGTCAGTATACATGCATCAAAAGTAGCTATTTTGTAGTGGGTATGGCAAAAAAATATTTTTACATATTATACTGATGATAAGATACACCTTGATTTTTCATATGCGCTTTGGAACCTTTATTGTAACATCCCAGACACACAACACGACATAAAGAGTAATTAACACTACAGAATACAAGCAATGAATAATCAAAATGTACCTGACAGGTCCTATTTTAGTGTATAGTTGTGGCTTCACAAGTGACGTGATATGTTGTTTCTAAAGGTATCTCTGTTCTGAGGCGCATACATTGTCGAAATAATCTTATGTTTATCTATCACTAAAAACTTACTTTTAACCGCTCGCGTAGCGCATCTCGTTCATCTTCCAACCTTTTTACATCGCTTTTAGCAAGGTCTCTTTCTCTTTCTAATCTTCTTAAAACAGTCTGCAATTTCAATAATTCAATATTACAGAACACGCGAGGCTAACTTACACTTTTCCGGTTTTTCTAAAGCTTGTAAAAATACGAGCTTTATATGCACAGTGGAGATGGGTACTGCCAAACTTAACCACTAGGGGCGCCAGCTATGTAACCACCTCGGTCTATGGGCAGTTCATAGTAGAATGTACACCATAAGTTTATCTAAAATAATAATCGTTGACAATGCCGACGTGCTGTGTTTATCAGTGTTCAAATCATAGCGGTTTTGTTTTTCCAAAAGATTCAGAACTGAAAAGAAGTGGTTACATGCTATCAGGCGGGAGAAAACTTGATTTCTCACGCGTTTTTCTTCGAAAACCAATGATAACTTAGGTGACTATAAACCTGCTGCCATCTATATTACGTTTCTCATGTGACCATCTCCATTAAAGCTCTGGAGAAGATCAAACAATAATTAAGTATGTAATACAATTTACCTTGATCGAAGATCCGTCGGTATCGGCAACCCCATCCCAACGATCACGCTCCTGTATGTCATCCAATCGACTCCTAAAATTATGCTTGTCTCTTGCTAAGTCTCTATTTTCCAGTTGTAATGACGCTATAGCCTGCTCTTTCTCATTTAATTTACGACGCAATTCAATTAACTAAAAAAACAATAAACAGTAAATTTTCCAAACAAAATGATAATTCTTTTCGTTAATATGTTCCCTTACAGTTTCGGGTTGCTCCGGTAAATTATTCATTTGTTCTTTTAATCGTTGATATTCCCTAAAGTAGTAGTCGCGTTCTGCTTTCAATTTATTTAAAACAGCTGAATCCTAAAATAAAATATCAAAATCAATTTTTTTTATTTCCGTGTAAGGTTTACTTGGGTGAGTTTTTTTGGTTTCTTCTTTTTGAAGATTTCCATCAAAATGATGGGACGATTTTTAGACTGCGCATGCGCCTCCCATCACTTTCATGAAAATCTAGAAGAAACCAACGAACATAACTCAACTAGTTATGTAATTTAACCATGGGAAACCTTATGTCGAAATCCTTCTATATCTAGTGGCGTAATAAGGTATATTACTGACGAGTGGTGACCGTATGTTTATTCGAGTGATAGCGAGTTTTCACAGTAACACGAGTCATAATATCATTACGCACGAGATATAATATATGGTATTTTTGCCATAACCACTATAAAATAGCTGCTTTTCACTTCATTTTCAGTATTTTCAAAAATTTTTGACAGTTCATTTGTGTCGCAAACTTCACTTCTATAGTAGGCCGAGGCACACACAGGAGTATGTAATAGAGGGCGTATCGGGTGAATAAACATAAATACTATGAAAATGGCTTGCTTTCCCACACTAGTGTTGGAAAAATACGTTCCCGCACACCGGTGTCAAAAGTCACTTTACATGCATGTAAATCAGCTATTTTATAGTGGGTATGGCAAAAATGCCGTTTATTACATCTGTTTTAACTGAGATTTAGAGCAATCTTGCAGCTACTGAAATAATTTGCACAATATAGTAGGTACTCACAGATTCATTCATTAATGGTGTAGCACTTCCTTTATGATATTTTGCACAATGATCGGCTATGTCTTTAATTTGGCTATCGTAATGTTCTCTTTCCCTGGTAATTAATTCTCTAATATCTGTCGAACAAACATTATTATCCAACGCATCCTCCGATTTTCTTTTAGTTTTACTTTGTTTTGCTTTAGTTTTTCTCGGAGAGCTTTTATTACTTGCTATCGGAGATATAGTAGGTGAGATCTGTGGCGACTGTTTTTTGGTATGAGATATTTTTTCTTTTATTTTTGATTTTTGAACTTCAATTTTCTCTGATGAAACCTTACTGGCCTTTTGTATTAAAATCTGTCCTTCTAGTTCCACTATGCGTCTTTTTTGTAAAGCTGAACTCTGAACTAATCTATCGATTTCTATATTTAAGTCGTGCTCTAAAATGGTTAGAAAATAAAAAATTAATGGTACCTGACGCTTGATTGATCATACAAACTACAGTAGAGTGCACACAATTTTTCTGCCACCTGATAGCGCCACTGATAAGTGAGGTATATGTGACTTTGATGTCATTCAAATGTCAGTACCTACTGTTTATATTTTCCGCCCCCTGATGGCGCCACTAGCAAGTTAAGTATCTGCAGTCAATCGCAGTTTTGTATTTAGTTATTTACTCCTTAATAATGGATAAATGAGGATCACTAAACACATCCCGTTAATCTCTAAACGTTTTACATACCTACTACTTGCCACTAGCGCCATCTGACGAAAATAAAAAGTATCTAAACGTTTGACATTTACCTTAATTGCCACTAGCGCCATCTGACGAATAAAAATGTATCTAAACGTTAGACATTTACCTTAATTTCCACTAGCGCCATCTGACGAATAAAAACTGTATCTAAACGTTTGACATTTACCTTAATTGCCACTAGCGCCATCTGACGAATAAAAAATGTATCTAAACGTTTGACATTTACCTTAATTGCCACTAGCGCCATCTGACGAATAAAAAATGTATCTAAACGTTTGACATTTACCTTAATTGCCACTAGCGCCATCTGACGAATAAAAAATGTATCTAAATGTTTGATATTTACCTTAACTGCCACTAGCGCCATCTGACGAATAAAAAATGTATCTAAACGTTTGACATTTACCTTAATTGCCACTAGCGCTATCTGGCGAATAAAAACATGGTAAGCCTCATTGCAGAGTGAGATTGTAGATTATAGACGCTCAACAACTGAATACAGTAGCATGTATCGGATGTAATTAAAATAATGAAAATAAAACAGCAGTGTAAAAACAAATACCTATTATAGTAAGATGATTAATACGATCAGTCATTTTTTTCTTATCTTCTAAAACAGTGTCGAGTGTTTTTTGCAAATTTACGTTGGCAAGTTGGGACGCATCGAAATCGGCGCACATCTGTTGCTGATCCCGTTTCAATTGCGAATTTTCCCTTTCAAGAGTGCGCCTATGTTCTTCGCACGCATCGAGCTGTTCTTGTATACG
Organism: Mongoloraphidia duomilia; assembly: GCA_039654895.1. Classification (NCBI taxonomy): domain Eukaryota; kingdom Metazoa; phylum Arthropoda; class Insecta; order Raphidioptera; family Raphidiidae; genus Mongoloraphidia; species Mongoloraphidia duomilia. The sequence continues at coordinate 21,939,464 of CM077524.1, read as the reverse complement.
AGTCGCTCTTTCATTGTTCTGTTGTACGGTTGTGTTGCATTCAGCTTCAACGGCCAATGCCATATGATCGATGTCACGTAATTCTTTCTCTAATTTATTATTACGCTCTGCTAAATGCAACGCTCGTTTCATGGCTTCGTGTTGCTTTGCAACCGAATCTGAAACGTTCAACAAAATATATTTAATTAATATTGTGTTATATTTCTATAACATAAAAATTTATAGTGAAATTTTTAATTGGAAAATATTTATAGTGAAATTTTTAATTGGAAAAGGCAGCAAAATTTTTATAATTTAAATATTAGAGAAAAAATCATTTTTATCAGCCTATGTCACAGTCGGGACTCAAACCCGAACCTTTCCGCATTCGCGGCGGAATGAGCTATCAATTACTCTACCACGACATGATGACACGATTAACAATCTATTTAATCTCTAATATAAGCAATTTTGTCTTACAAATTCCACTGCATGTGAGAGCCAAATATAAGTTAATATAATATTTCATATCCCAGGTAGGACTTCAAACAAATTTTAAACAAGGTAATTGGTATATAATGATACAATAGATATATTTATATCTGCAGATATCGTGACATAATCTACATTGTCAAATAACATATATATTTAGAGATAAAGTATATAATAACACAATAGATATATTTATCTGCAGTTATCCTGAGAAATTCTGAAAATTTATTATAAGTTGCCCAGATTTCAACAATCGAGTAGTAAATAATAAATATACATATTATAATTTAACTACTATCGAGATCGGTAATTTGTTGGTACCCGCTTTCCCGATTCCATTATCAGATCAGAGACATGAAAATATTGTATTATCATTGGAGCTATCTATGACAGTATTTCATATGTATGCAAATTTCCAACTCGATTGAATATGTGGATATAAGATTTTGACCCTAACTAATTCAAATGATGTTAAAGTTTGTAAAAATAAAAAAAATAGGAAAAGTACCTTTTAACTGCAACTGTAAATTTTTTTTCTCCGTTTCTAATAAGGAAATTTCATCGGCGAGCTGTGAAAGCCTGTGATCAATTTCTTTGTAACAACAATCTTTATTTAGTGCTTGAACTGGACGTCCACCTTCTAACATACGATTTAAACGTTCAATTTCTTTTTCTCTGTTTAGTAACTAAAACATTATTTAAAGCAATCGTTCAAGCATGCATACTTATGAATAAGCGCGTCTTAATTTTCTCGATAAGAACATTTTGATTCTCCAAACAATATAATTTAAAGTAAGAACACATTACCTTCCACAGTCGGGTAAAAATAACTTACCTGATTTCTACATGTTTTTAACATCTGCTTTTGTTGTGTACATTTTGCATTTAATGAACGAATTTCCTCACTAAGATCGAACATTTGTTCTTTGGCTTCGTGCCCACAGCACATAGTACAAGGTGGTTTATTTTCTTTCTTTTTACCTTCAACGTGCATTTTACCACCACTTTCTAAACGTACAGTACCTATTAACAAAACACAATCAGTTAATTTTTATGTAATTCATTTTGACAGCTATTCCAATATTTCTAAAATGTCAACAATTTAATTTTAAAATTAAATTTTGAATAGTATAAAATACCAGTTGATTTCTTTGTTTTTGGTTTTATTCCTCGAAGCTCTAAGATTTTTTCATTTCTTTTAGCTGATTCATATTCTAATGATAATACTTTTGATTGCAATTCTGAATTTTCTCTTGTAAGCTTTTTAATTTGGTTAATGAATTCTAAAATAAAACATAGTACATAAACAACAGAAAAAAAAAATTAATAAAAATTGTACAGAATGTCTGTAGGAAAAGGAATTTTTAATGATCATAAATAATAAGTTTACACCTTGGTAATAAATAATTAGACATCAAAGAAGTCAAATTATCATTATATCGGTAAATCCATATCTATACTATTTAGCAACAAATAATGTCTATTTAGTCACAAAAAACGTATATTCACCATTTCTATCTTTTTCTGCTTGCTCTTTACAGTGTATAAAGTTTAAATGTAAATCATTACATTCCTTTACAAGTTTGGCATTGTCGCATTTATAAGGTTCACTGCCAAGTTGATATTTGTCTCTTTCCTGAAAATACAGTTGTTTTTAGAATTTTTTGTAAAAGAAATTTACTTGTCATCAAATTAAATAATATTACGAAACAGTATTTTTAGTTATTCAAATTACCTCAACGGCTGTCTGAGCAACATTTTTATAATATCTTAAACTATCTGTAGTTTGAATTAAATCTGATAACAGTTTTTCTGTCAGAGGTATTGCATCGATAATTAAAGGGTAATGATAGCCTAAGCTATCAAGCTGTTTTCGGACAATCTCATATTTCCTTTCCATATTCGTAAATTAGAAAAAAAACTTGAAAGGATTAAAACATTTTTTATTTTTAAAAATACACATGACAAAAATATAACGTACACTGTAACATAATTAAAATACACAACACAACTCACTGATGTTTCTCATAATAAATAAAAGTGTAAACTACATTATTAATTCTTTATAATTTAAAACTTATGTAAATTGTAAACAAAAATCTGTCAAAACACAAAACCAAACATTACGCTCCTTGCGGTTGTCAACAAACTTCACTGGGATCTGCAAGTGTACAATATCCCCTACATAGAACAATACCAAAGTTTTTGTTGATTGTTTGGAAATTTTATCAAAAATTTCATTTCGATATTTTATATAATAACAAATAGTTTATAAAGTCACATTAGAACTATTCGAAGATTTTTATTTATTAATTAAAAAACACTATTTAATTTACCAAAAATTATCTTGGCAGCACTGAACTTAAATCGTGCTGCCGTGCATGAAACTGACAGTGACAGCTGTCAAAAAGTGAAATTAAAAAATATGCTAAACTCAAATCACGAAGCAATTTCTGTATATTTTTTATGCAAATAATAATTTTAAAGCTTTAAACAATATTATACTAATAATAATCCATTTTTCAGTAAACCCATTTTTCTACTTAAAACTTGTTATAACTATATACTATTTTCGTAATCATTAAGCTAATCAAATGTCTCCGTATGAAAATTATCAAGGAAACCGCATATATAGAATGTTTTATACATGTAATTATCGACACTTAAAATAGTTCAAACTACTTTAATAATAGACAATTTTATATTTGAATATTTTTAGGGATCCATTGCAGAAACGTGTGCAATACTATGATACTAACATGCTGTGTTGTCTTAATCATGTTAACTATAACTCAAAGAGAATGCAGCACAGGAGTGATTTCAATTGATGTTTCAAAACCTGCCCGCTACATTACGGGACCATATTTTCTAAGCGTTGCAATAGACACGTCAATCATTAGAGACGGCTTAGCTAAATTTAACACTAGGCACAGATTTTATATTAATATTTATTACCAAACCATTGTGTAGAATACTATTGCTCATAATTACCATTTTAGATGCTTTTTTAGATTTCTATTTTGTAGAGCATAGAGTATATAAATGTACCTTGTGTTGTGTGCACCTATTTTTTCGACGTTTTTCGTGATGGACGAGCTGCTATCATCTATAGTCTATGCTCAGCGAGTAATTATTGAAGTCTCATTACAGGGATTATGACATCTGGTGGTAAAAAATGAAAGTATAACAAAATGTGATTTCATGATTAGGCCACGCCTACATGTCAAATCCCTATACAACTTTCTGGCACTTCTGAACGCGCTCTAACTTTTCACTACATAATCTTATCATGACAAAATTTTACAGACATGTTTATAATCACAAAATTTCGCTTGTGAATAATTTTGAGAGTAATCAACCAATAAAAAATATTGTATGGTCAAATCTTCAATTATCTATCATTATTGTGGATAAAGATTATAAACGCTCGACATCGATCATTTGTCAAAATTTGTAGTTACTGTTTGTTCATAAAATCGCATGCTTGTCTACTACAAAATTCTTAGTTTAAGCATGTCCATACCGAATACCGAGAATAATTTATTTATAACTAAAACCATTTAGCAATAATGGGCCTCCTAGTTGTTTTTCCTTTGCCTCTTTATTATATAATTCTGAATGATAAAAAAGTTCGCAAAGAAAATTGTTTTCGATGCATGTTTCTTTAAAAAGAATCTAAAAGATTAGATAACGTAGGCTTTCACTGTGCCAATGTGATAATTGTTTTCCGGGTAAAATTGCCGTGGTGGATTTTTTTTTTATCTTCATACATTTCTGCTATAACTGCGGCAGCCATCTTCAGTGGGTTATAACTCACAATATTAAACCATATATGGCCATCTTCAGTGAGTTATAACTCACTGAAAATGGCTGCCGCAGTCGTAGCCGAAACATATGAAGACAAAGAAAAATCTACCACGACAATTTAGCTCGAAAAACAATTATCAAATCTAAAAGATGATAATTATTTGCTTTTACGCACTTTTCTCAGCTTCTTTCGCTTTGACAGTAATTTACTTGGTGATAATATTAACAAAATAATATTTCGTAGCAATGAAAAATTACAAAATCTGGTATCACATCTGGCGCCAGTTTATTTTCGAATCGGTGGCAATATGGCGGACCGATTAACATTTTCTGATGAAAGCCCAAGTACATTGAGAACTGTGTCAGCTACTGTAAATGATATAAATAATACAAGTGATAACCCATGTACAAAGAACTTATCAAATTTTACAATGACAGGTAATCTGCTACATCATTTTTCTTGCGAACTGTGGCGAAATACATAATTTTCTTATATTTCAAGGCTCTGAATGGATCGAATTAAATAACTTTGCTATAAAATATAATTTGAAAATTATTTTTGATCTGAATGCTTTAAAAAGAAATCCGGATGGTTCTTGGAATTCCAGTAACGCAGAACAGCTAATTTCCTTTTCTAATAAGCATTCATATTCTCTTGACTGGGAATTAGGGAATGGTAAGCATTTTGTTGTATTTTACTAACTTTTGTGGTGTTTGAGCTGATCATAAAAAATATTATAGGCAGCTTCTAATTACCGTCTTTAGGGCTGTTGTTTTCCCGGTTAAGGAACTCTAATATATTATCCTCCCTTTAAGTCATTACTCGATAAGTCAGCGCTTCCCCTCCCGCACTTTACTGCTTTGACTGTAAGTCCCCACTTTTGCTCGCCATGATATGCTGGGCATTTCAAAAGTGTATGCATGCTAAATTTGAAATGAAAATGGAGCCTATAGAGTATAGAGGGAGCATCGGTACCTCAGTCTGTAATATTTTTTTTCGTACGGGGTTTTTGGATATTTTATATGATACCTAGACAAAACAACGTGTTATCAGAAAATTTTTGTATGTCTGCGCGTGTGTACCGTCTGGTACACTATCAATATTGATACCTTAATAGTATATTATACTGTATATATAGTTGAGTTAAGATAGGGTTCACATCAAAAACGGCATTAATGCAAGCTAATCGACGTTCACCCAAACAAAGCCATACGTAAAAACGAGTCAGAAAATAAAAATCAATCAAATTTTTGCATTTCGAAGAGGATAGGTAATATAGCCCTTAAGGAATGTACGAATCTAAAGTTTGTAATTGTACTATATTATTTTGTTATTTAGAACCGGATGCGTTTCCCCACCTATTTAATTATTCAGTAAATGCGACACGACTAGCAAACGATTTCATTATATTGAAACACATTTTATCAAAATATCCACGATATCAAAAATCATTACTACTGGGTCCAAGTACTACACGGCCAAGACCTAAACATCGTGGAAGTGCAATATATTTACAGAAATTTTTAAGAACTGCTCAAAGAACCGTCGATGTAATTACATGGCATCAGTAAGTTAGCGTGGTAATTAATTTAAACATTATTATTAATAATGCATGAGCGGGACCCACTGGGCTACATAAATTATTTAATTTACGTGTCTTTTTTGGAGGTATACCAACTCAATATAAATACAGTTAGTTTTCATTTTTTTTACAATATACTCTCAATTATAGTCCTAAAAATTTCAAAAAAGAATTTTTAAAATAACGGCAGAGATATGCCACAAAACTCCTCTCGCTTTGCGAGTGACGTCACGCAGCAAACTGCGAGCCGCGATCGTATGCGCTATCATACAAACAATTGACTTCCGCTAACAACAAAAATGGCCGACACCGACGAGTGACTCAAAACATATAATACAGAGAATTTATTTTATCTTGCAACATAGGGCTAATGTATCAAAGCGTGTATTTTAAAAATGCAACACACAAAATTAAGTCCAGGGGTATGTAGGTGTCACGTCTTACATTGATAGCCCGGGAGTTTGCATTGCATTTTAAGTAGTGTTTTTACGCCGATCAATTGTTATCTTTTTCGATAAATCTGGTATGACTGATAAGTAATCCAAGCGTCAGCTGGCGCACCCGCGGTGGGTGTGGGTGTGAGAGGCTGCGAAAGTGGTAAAAAAAATGTTTTTTAAGTAATAGTACGCCGGCTGAAGTTTATTTTTATAAATAGTTGACATCATTGTGAGTTGAAAAATTAATCGTCAGCTGCATCGTGGAAGGGGGATTGTGCATCAGCTGATCGCATAAAAAAACACGTAAAATATTGCGCATTTCACTTTTTTGCACTAACAGCAGCTGAGACAATTACGTTACCTAGGATTATGATAGCGATATAATCATAATCCTAGGTAACGAAATTGTCTCAGCTGCTGCCAGTGCAAAAAAGTGAAATGCGCAAAATTTTACGTGTTTTTTTACAAGTTTATGCGATCAGCTGACGCACAATCCCCCTTCCACGATGCAGCTGACGATTATTTTTCAACTCATAATGATGTCAACTATTTATAAAAACAAGTTTCAGCTGGCGTACTGTTACTTAAAAATATTTGTTTTTACCACTTGAGCAGCTGGCGGTCGGTTTACTGATTAGTTGTATGAGATCAACTATCGCTATCAAAATCAGCCGGCTTACTATGACTTTTTTATTTGCAACGCAAACTCCCGGAAAAATTGGAATGAGAAAACCAGAGTCACGTTAAGGCACTGCTCAATAATTAATTAGATGCTCAAAAGTCAAGTTCTCGCAGTATTGAGTATAGAATGATGCGCTTATTTTCCTCGCCTTTTTTTAGATATTATTTGAATGGTCAAGAAGCAACTCTAGAACAATTTTTAGATCCAGCAACTTTTGAACTGTTTGAAGAACAAGCGGACATCGCAAAGCGAATTGTATCTGATTTAAATTTGAATGATTTACCCATGTGGCTCGGTATGATATAGAAATTCGAAATATAAGTATCTTTACCATAGTAAAATTTATTTTGAGATTTTTTCATAAGACATCTCTTGCACATTTATTTGTTGACTTTTTTAATTAAACATATATTATTAGTATTATTCAAAGCTTTATTTTTAAATAAATGAAACAAGAAAAAAAAGTCACAACCAGTTTTCAAAAACGGCAATTTTCAGGTTTTTTCTAAATAAATTCATAATGTGTCAAAATTCATTATTCAACCCATAGACTTTGCCCATTTAATCGACTTTCTATGTCCAATAACAAAGATGTCATGTTAACCAAGTCATCTGGGATCACTGACTGAAATATAGAAATTCTGGAACGTAAACTGACGCGCTGCTAGCGAGTAAAGACAGACATAGTTTATAGGGCCACCTGTCTTTGTCGTACTTACAGTCTATTAAGACTATAGTGGAACAAGAACAGTTGGCCCAATTAACTATGTCTGTCTTTACTCGCTTTCCATGCACAAAGTGGTATAACGAGTGATTGTTCCACATAGATATAGAAATCTGGGGATGCAGTACAAGCAAGTGGGTGGTTGCTGTTGAGGGGGGGGGGGCGGTGAGGAAACTAGTGTGCCCGCATTATATTGGTCGTTTTAGTTGCGCAAGCGCTGTACGAGCAATTGAGCATGGCCAAAGACGCGGACGACTGCATCTGGCGCAATTAAGCATGCGCAAAGACGCGGCCAATAGAAAGTCCATAAGACAGGCATGCACCCTCTCCTGAATGGCTTCCCCCCTCGTCTAAAGTGGCACTTTATACTACATCCCCGGATTTCTATATCTATGTTGTTCCACTACTATATTTCAGTGTCTGGGATACACTGTATATTTCTAAGGAGCAAATTTGACATCAAACATTTCAGGAGAAACAAGCTCCGCATACGGTGGAGGTGCACCAGATTTAAGTGACACATTTGTTGGATGCTTTCTTTGGGTAGATAAGTTGGGAGTTGCTGCCCTAAAAGGCATACATACAGTTATTCGACAGTCATTGGTTGGAGGTTATTATTCGCTTATCAGTCCAACTTACGAACCTAATCCAGTAAGTTAGATAATTAGTTAAGATGCACTAAAATGTTATCACATTGGAATCAGAGACGTATTTGTAAAATATGCGCCCTATGCAAAGACAATTTGCCTCCTTTCAATTCCATTTTCTCTGAGTTGATCCTAGTCGCGAAACGAGAATGCGCAAATGTGTTCTACACATTCGCGGATGCTCGGCTCGCGTCGCGTCCTGTCAGCATGGTAGGTTTATGCTATTGAAATATACGTAAGCTTATATTTCACTCTTAAATTTGCCGCCCCAGGTAAGTGTCTTTTCGCCATGAGGCAAATTATACGTCCCTGATTGGAATCACAGCTAAATAATTTTTTCGCCGCTTCAATACACATTATTCTTTAGCACAAATACGGGATTGGGGACTGTGGGAGTAAACATGCTTTATGACACGCTTCTGTATCCCAGTTCCCATTATATTCTTCGCCTTTGCTCCCGATGTCCTCTAGCAAGCGTAGACATTTGGGCTACAATTACATACGATATAATTTACACAATTACACAAGAGTCTAGCCGTCAGACCATAAGGGGCACTTGCTCTGCCTTCGAATAATTCACTGGATCTCCACCCTGCAAAAAACGCCATTGCACAAACACCCCCCCCTCGTTAATTTTTTTTTGGGGAATTCTCCCTGCACCCCACTTTCACATCGCACAAAAAAAACCCGCATACGTTTTTTGGAGAACTCTTCCCTACACACCCATCTTTTCACCCGGCAAAAAAATGCCATCGAACCAACACCCCCCCTCGCAAGAAACTCCCCTGCAATTGTTGTCAAAGTGCCTCACTAAATATAGATAAAATATCAAGTGGAATATGGAATAGTTGTAAAAAAACAAAAAACATTTATGGTGCCAACCGGAATCGAATCAGCGACCTTCTACATACGAAGTAGACACGCTACCAGGTCGGCTATTTATATTTAGAGCTGTTTTATGGTATACCAAATGGCAAGTAGTATATTATTAACTTGTAAACTGCACTGCTCTTCATGGTCTGATAGCTAGACTCTTCTATAATTTACCTATCTCACTGATTTCAACTGAATTAACTAATTTAAACTTGTAACTTTAGGACTGGTGGCTGAGTATAATATACAATCAGCTTGTAGGAAATGAAGTATTGTATTGTGAAACTATTGTTACAAATAAATTGCGTTTCTATTGCCATTGTTCAAATCATACAGGTCATCCGTCGGCAGTGACTGGTTAGTTACCGAAACATTAACATTTATTATAATAATTGTATTTGCATTTCAAAATACAAAACAATTAACTTTTTTTCAGTATTTGGTATGAATTTACAACCAGCAGAAGCGTATGTACAAATTCAAGGACTAACTTTACTTGATTTAGATGGTTCTCCTCCACGACAAATTTATAAATATACCCTTACAGGAGAATCAGGACTTCAGTCAAGGTAAAAAAATGTTAAAAACATTAAATTACAAAGCTATACAATCCAGTATTAATCTTATTTTTCACTCATCGCATTTTTGTGTACTGAATGTACCTACCTCAATCCTTTGTTATCATCACTGGATAGCTAAACAAACGATGGAAATGCATCAGTGCAACGCTAGCCGTGCGTGTAGCAATGCTGTTGTTTACATGACGTTGCTATGGTTCCTCTATTACAAGTTCCCGGGTTCTAGCCCGAGAGCTGGTAAAAGTGTCAATTGGATTTTCAATTTATTATAAAAAAAAAATAATGAATTGAAAATATGAATTGGTGCTAGGCCCAAATAGCCTTAGCTGTTGGTGGTCTTCAAAACACAATCAGTGCAACGCAATAAGATTTTCAGATTTGTGTACCTACATTTTTTTTGCAATTTGCAGATTTGTGTTATTGAATGGAAAAAAAATGGAACTCGCTACAGATGGAAGTTTACCAGTTTTTGAGCCAGAAATAACAGACTTAAAAAGCCAACAAGTTATGTTACCATATTCTATAACATTTTTTGTGATTCCAGATGTTAATGTGTCAGCTTGTAGAAATAAAAAATTTAATTGACTTTATTGTGGCAAGATCAGAGTTAGGTAAAATTCGATAACAAACTATTCAACTTACGTTATCTATTTCTGAATGTAATTTAAAATACCTATATGTAAATAATTTTGTATTATTTTGTAATAATGTTATTTTCACATTAAAGTGATTTTACTTTGTAATTTCAATATTTTTTTGTACGTCCTTTACTTGTTCCGCCGAAAAAAATTAAAATGCAAACAACATTTTGCACACAAAATGTTAACTTGGCACCATTCACGCGATAAGAGTGTCTAAAGACTCTCGGAATAATTTCAAAATTCAAATTTTTTCACAGTATAATTTGATTTTTTAATAAGCAAAATTTGTTTATTAACATTTAATGTTTTTATAGCATTAATGAGTATCTTAGTTTTTAATTAGTTTGTAATTTCTATGACGTATTGTTATCATTTTTGGCTAACAATAAAACATATATCCTATGTATATCAGTTTATAGCAGTCAGGGGGGTAGTAAAAAAATTTAAAATATACTAAATTTTAAATTCGAATACATTACCAAGAAACCGTTGGGTTTAGGTTCGTATCATTAGATACTGATGTCTTTTCAGTACCCAAGGAAACCAGAGCAAATTTATTATGAAATAATTATTAATCCAGTCACGAGAGCTTAAAAAGGTAGGTCCACCTTGCGTTTTGTGAAACAAATAATTTTATTTTTTTGTGTCCTCAAGCATGTTTAGGAGATGTCAAATCCAAGTTTGAGCCTCTAAAACAGGGCGGGGGAGTTTTGGTGGGCTAAAAACCATGATTTTTTTGCACTTTTTTCGGTTTTTTGCTTATAACATAAAAACGGCTGGGCCTATCGAAAAAATGATCCTGTTCAAAATTAAAGGGCACAAAATTTACTTCAAAATCCACTAGTTAAATATGTTCTTGTTCCGATTTTTACCGACTCTACAGAACTTAGAAAAACAAAAAAAAAAATAAACTCTTTTTTTGTTTGAAGTCACTAATCTCAGGAACTACTAGTCTGTAGAAGAAGCAAAGTAGTAATCATTGAGACCCTATACGAGTTTTTTTAAAAATTCAATCCCAAAGGGTGAAAACGGGAGTGTAGGATTTATTGTAATAACAAGAAATCCTACACCCACGTTTTACCTCCTTTGGGATTGAATTAAAAAAAAAATCGAATAACCTATAACCTTCCTTAATAAACGGGCTATCTAACAAAAAAAAAATTTTCAAATCGGACTGGTAGTTCCTGAGATTAGCGCGTAAGATTTTTTGTAATAACAAAAAATCTTACACCCCCATTTTACCCCCTTTGGGATTGAATTTAAAAAAACTCGAATAGCCTATACCTACTATTTCGCCGGCAGGATTCTTAAGAATGACTTTTTGAATAGATCTCAATAAATAGATGGTATTTGATGGTATCAAATCAATAGTCATAAATGGTTATCGTTATAGTGACATAGGTATACAAACTTTATCGTATTTTGCTTTGTAGAAAATTTTTTATAATATGTAACAAATAGAAACAAAATCTGTTATCTACATTGTTAATATTTTAATTTTGTTAATTACAACAAAATTATTTTTGAAATTATGTTTGCATTTCGCATTAAAACAGTGATTCATTATGACTACGGATGGAACAAGTAGAAATTTTTTTTCATTTTCGCGTCAATCCAGGAAATCTGAGAATGATCAAAAAAAAATTGAGGTTTTAACTTTTATTATATTTTTTTTTTGTTATCAAAGTTTTTTTGAGAAATATTAATTTTTCCAGTTAATTTTTAAAAACTCTTAGGTAGGTACTTACTATTTTAGCTCTAACAGTAATTTTTGAACAATTATTTAGCTATTTTAAAAATTATTAATTATTAAACAGAATTGAATGTAAATCAACAATAGGTATGTACTACAGTTACAAAAAATGTGTTCACATACGTCACATAGGTATTGTAGTTGCATTGTTGACAACGTTTTGAGAAAATCAACATAAATGGTATTAGATATTTAGGTATACCTAATATAATAATTAGTTTAACGTCTGTATGAAATATTTGTAATAAAATAATAAAAGAAAAATAATTTAAAAAATCAAAAAACCCGACTGCGTAACTGAAAAAAAAAAACAAGCACTTAGATGTCCGGTGGTCTAGAATTCTATAATATATTATTGAATGAATACTATTGAAGAAAATAAAATATATTCTAATAGTGGAACATAACAACTGAACATTCGGATCCATTGAAAAATTTGATTGGCTGTCGAATAATGGATCCCGACTGTTCATTGTTATGTTCCACTATTAGAATATATTTTATTTTCTTCAATAGTATTCATTCAATAATATATTATAGAATTCTAGACCACCGGACATCTAAGTGCTTGTTTTTTTCTTTTCAGTTACGCAGTCGGGTTTTTTGATTTTTTTAAATTATTTTTCTTTTATTTTATACTTTTTAGTTATGAGTACGCTATTTACCAGACTGGATTTCCTATCAACATCAGTACTACATCACAATTGCACTGGAATTTAAGTTTAAATTATGTGACTTTTTTTTCAAATGTTTTTAATTAAAAATAAATCGATATAGATCCTAAACGGTCAGTCGAATCGAAAAATGTTGAGGGAAAACTAAAAATGATTTTTAAATACCTATTCAACGATACCCCACTTGACATAATTTGTTGACTTTCATATTTTTCATTTTCACAATATGGCGTCCTGTAGTCGCCATATTGAATTTTCACTAACGTCATGTCTTTAGTGACACTCGCCGGACTAAGGGGAATCGATTGACGTGTGAATCATAAAAATCGGCTCAGGCGTTTGGTCTGTATAGTGCTTCAAAGGAACATACAAACATACATACATACATACATAGGCTGATAAACACATTACCACTCCTTTGCGTCGCGCAGTCGGGTAAAAATGACCAAATTCACAGACAAAACGTAAGTCTGTAGCATATGTTTAGGTAATATTAAAAAGTACCTAATCGACGTTTTAGCCAAGATGAATTGGCCCTTTTCAAGATCTATAAAAAAATGCAATTAAAATTAATTATTAATGATAAAAAATGAAAATAATGAATGTAAATGATCATTTATAAGTAATTAATTATTCTTCATAATTTTTGTTTTTTATCAATAATAATTTATGAGTGGTTTAATAATAAATAAAGTTTGGACGTGGCTAACTGTTCTATGTAACAAAGGCCAACAAATAATATAATAAAAAAAAAATCAATAATAATTAATTTTAAATACAAGTTTTTATAGATCTTGAAAAAAGCCAACACCTTGGGTGAAACGTCGATCATTTTTTATTATATATCTACCGAGGTTTTGTCTGTGAATAAATATAATATGTTTTAAATCTTATAGAATTGGACTTTTGTTAATATTGACAATGGTAAACAACCCGTAAATTTTGTCTTGGTTTACCCGACGAATGATACAGTAGGTCAACCAAAAAGAGAAGCTTTCGAAAAACTACTTCAAAATGAAAACTTAATATTAACGTACGATATTATTGAAAATTTTACCTTTGTGTTAATCAATGCACCAAAAATAGTTTGCACTCGATATGCAGAAATTTTGAAATTAAGAAAACCAATAAAAAGTACGGTAAGTAATAATTACCGATTAAAAACAGTCAACTGTTGATTGTTAACTGTTAAGGTAGGTACATGTCGAAAATATGGCTCATTGTGATCTAGAATAGATTATGTTTTTTAGGGTATTTTGCCTGTAGCATAGAATAGCTTGTATTTTATTTTTATTTATTGTAAATTATAGACGCGTCGACATTACTTAGATCATTAGCGTCTTGATTACATTAAATAACAACACACTTAAAACTAACTGACATCACAAAACATCCACGAGCGGAGGCGAGATTTGAACCCACGACAATCTGATCCAGAGACCGCGTTACAAACTATGTGCTACTAGCTATTCTGAGGACAGTGTGGTCCAGTGGTTACTGGACCACACTGTCCTCAGTGTACCTTGTAGGCACGTAGTTTGTGACGCATATACTATTGGCGTCGTATAACGGGACTTAGAAAGAATAGTTCAAATTTCAAAAAATATTATTTAAATATTTAACAGAAGTTTTTGTCGATAAAATTCATCCTTGCAAGATTCATCCAGTGTTTCAAGAAAAGGCAGTTTTCAGAAAAAATTTAAGAGTTAAAACTCATAGGCTACGTCTAGACGCAGCGTACGACGTCAAGACGCTGTGCACTGCATCTATAGTTATAGTGGATTATAAACGCAGCGTCAGCTGACAAGACAGACCGGGTGACGTTGCGTGCCACGTACAGACGCTAGACGCTAGATAGGAGACCGCGCAGCCTCTCAAATTTTTTGCAGCTTTTCAAACTAATTTTTAACTTCCCACTGGAAGTTATTGTAATGGGTCCGAAAATCGAAATCAAAAAGGAAAAAAAAATTTTATGTTTCAAGGTCATTACACTATTTTCACACTACTTTTAGAAAGATGTCTGTGTGTGTGTGTGTGTACGTACGTACGTACGTACGTATGTGTCCATTTCTTTCTAAGACGAAATCTCGAGAATGAAAAATGATATCGACTACGTTAGGATGCCAATCGACGCGTATTAACGTAAATATGACCTGAAAGAAATTTTTTCAAAATCGGTTCAGCCGTTCTTTTTTCTTAACCAAATAACCTCCAAAAAAGTAGATTTTACACAATATCTCGCGAATAAAAAATTATATCGACTTCGTAACGGTGTCAATCGAGGCGTGTTAACGTCATTTTGACCCGACATAAATTTTATAAAAATCGGTTCAGCGGTTTTTTTTTTTTTAATTATTGATGTTTTAATGATTAAAATGATTACTTTTCTGTGTAATATGTAATTTAATTATTATTATTAAAAATTTATCAAACTGGGAAGTTCGTCGTGTGGACCTCAAGGGTCGCACTTTAGTCCTAATAAACGACCCACCTCACGACTTGTTAGATAAATATTTTCACCAGGGTGTCTATGTTAGGGATGTGAAAAAATAATCGATTTTTATATTAATCGATTATTTTTTTCTTATAATCGATTTTTAACAATCGATTTTTTTAATAATAATAATCGATTTTTTGTAAATCGATTAATTTTTTAATAATAATAATCGATTTTTTATAAATCGATTATATAAACTACACTTTTAAATCGCTTAGATAAATTACACTTTTTTTTATTTATTATTATTTTTTTTTTATTAATATTAATATTAAGAAAGAATATAGGCTTTGGGAAAACCCAATGCAGCCAACATTTACAAATTACACGTTTTAATCGATTTTTGTAAACAACGCCATCTGTGCGACGGATGAAAAAACGTAAAATAAGTTCACTAAACGTAAACTAATCAGTCGGAAAATGGCGCCATCTGTATGTATTATGTAAAATAGTTTCTTTTCGATACACTTCCAATTGTTTTCATTCATTATAAAAGTATGCAATTTTTCGAATAATAGAAAAAATCGATTTTTCACAAAAATCGATTATTTCTTCAAAAATCGATTTTTTACTAATCGATTTATATTGAAAAGAGAAAAATCGATTATTAAATAATCGATTTTTTTTACTCAATGTCACATCCCTAGTCTATGTTTCTAGTTCCAGATTCCTGAGAAAGAACTATCAGAAGATGACGTGCGTGCTTGCTGCGATTGCTATGGATTAAAAAAATGTTGGTCCGATATATTCTACAGCACAAAGTTTCCCAAAAGAAATGTAGAATATAAAACTGAATACAGGCGAAACCGAGAACATTTGTATAATGCATGATTTTTTTCAGAAAAATTTAAACAGGCAATTTTGCTAATCATATTATTTGTTGAAATTTTAGATTTGATGTAGATTCTATCAGTTTTTTTTCAAATTCATCCAAAGCAATGATAATCGCTTTCATTTTAGAACGTTACCAATCATTAATTGACGATAACACATATATTCTCGCCTATCCTATACACGATGGATCTCTGAAACTGAAGGTAAGTATTTGAGAATAATTAAAACTTTGATTATTATGGTTTTGATCACAGAAAATAGGCCTTGCTAATCGAACGAAGTGACTGCATTTTAATTTTAACTTGACGTTTGACATTTGGTCACATTTGTTTGTTTGTCTGTCTGTCTGTCCGGTTGTTCCACAATAGGGTCGTCTCACATTTTTTTAGGGTTGGAATCGTTACAAATAGATATTAAAACAATTTTTTTGAGAATTTTCGGAAGCTTTTTCTACAAGAAAAAAATCCCAAAAGTGTGTATTTTTCAATCTCTTATTGGCTGCTGTAGTTGAATTACGCCCACTGATCCATAGATAAAGAGAGTACATCCAGGTGTGCAAGCTTTTACGGCCGGCATTGTTCCAAGTCTTCATGGTTTTCGGGTTTGTAGACCGTGGTCCGGTGGTATTTCTACCTGACGTTTCGTCTACAACTGCGGTAGACATTCTCAAAGGCGATGTGGCAGCGGTCGAAAAGTCCTCCTTGGCGGCTCACAGGTCGACCGCTGCCACATCGCCTTTGAGAATGTCTACCGCAATTGTAGACGAAACGTCAGGTAGAAATACCACCGGACCACGGCCTACAAGCCCGGAAACCATGAAGACTTAAAGAGCGTACAGTTGACAGGGTGGCAGTTAGAACTTAGGTTAGGTTCTTCACGAGTTACGACTGACGAGGAAGTATTCCTCTCTTTCCATAGACATACCTCTCTTTATGCGTGGACGTATGTCTGGCCTCATTGGTCTGGTCTTTATGTCATCATAACATGGCGGCTAAGCTTAGACGTTTGAAATGAACATATTTTTTAATTTTTGTTTGTAATTAAGACGGAGGATATAAGAATGAAAAAATTGGTTTAGATTATTTGTTTATGTATGAGGAATAACACACACTGTTCAAAATTATCAACTTTTAAAACGCGGGACGAACCCTCTTACAGGCCAATGCAGGACCATTTTTTGAACATAGACAATTCAAACTCTAATATTGTTTTAAAAAAAACATCTAACATCTGAATAATTATTTCTAGGAAGAGTGCATGAGAATGAAATTTGCCACTGAATGGGCGTCAATCAGAAATGTGTTAAAAGTACAACCCCTTGATTACATAAAAGACTATTTCGGTGTAAAATACGCCCTGTATTTTGCTTGGCTAGAATATTGTTCTTTTGCCCTTATACCTCCAGCTATTCTTGGTTTAGCTGTTTTCATATATGGTGTTATTACATCAGCCGATAGTAATTTTTCTAAAGAAATATGTAGTACAGGTGAAAATATAATAATGTGCCCTCTTTGTGATGAAAAATGTACATACTGGAAATTAAGCGACGCATGCAGATTTTCAAAACACATTGCTATTTTTGACAATTCACCTACTGTTTTTTATACAATGTTCATGTCATTTTGGGCGACATTTTTTTTGGTATATTGGGAACATTATAGTGCCGAAATTGTACACCATTGGGGTATATCGAATTATAATTCTCAAGTACAATTATTAGCAAGACGACGTTTTATAAATAGAGCCAAGAAAATTACCAAAAAGAGGACCATAAATCCTATAACTCATCAACCGGAACCATCTTTATCTTATTGCAAAATAAAATGTCCATTGATGATTTTGAGTTATTCTATTGTATTTATGTGTGTAAGTACTTATAAATTTAAAACAATTTAAATAACACAATATGACAATTGCGTTTAAAGTGTCTCCCTTCTCACGAGCTTAGAGTGCCCGCGGTGAGAGATGAAGCCAGGGACGTCATCAATAATATGCTAGTGAACGCCTGCTTGCCCGCAGACAGTGCCGTGTACACAAAACTGCACATTGGGTTTTATGACGTGGGGAACAATTTTGGCAAACTGCTATTCATGACAATAAACAGTCAATAGCAAGCTAGAAGGCGGGCGCAATGCATTCACGTTACTATGACGCGGTGGCTTCATCTTTCGCCGCGCGAGGTCTGCCGATTAGGCTGAGGTATAGATTGGAACCGTATCAGACCAGATCAGCTGATCAGATCAGACCCTTCAGAGTATTCGATACCGGAAGTTACCCACTGCACTCTTCATCTCTAAATTCTAATCCTTTCCCCTCGCCTAAAAACGGTTACAGTTCTCCCAACGCTATTATTTACGCTAAAGGGTTCGGGTAAACGCCAAATGAAGGGCCAAGAATCACACTACAGATTCTTCAGGCGAATTTTTTTGAAAAAAAGTTTAGGCTATATGTGTGAAAGATTATGTAATTTTTAAAAAGCTTTAAGTTTTTCCAGGAAAATGTTTTTCAATTTTTCACCTGAAGGATCTGCTGTATGATTCTTGGTCCTTCATTTGGCGTTTACCCGAACCTTTAGCTTTAAAATAGCGTCGGGAGAGCTGTAGCTGTTTTTAGTAAAATATTTTTTTTCTCGAAAACTATAAATTTTAGAGAAAAAAAATATTTACATTTTTTTCATATTATAACATCTAGAATTCATTTATATTTTTTTTACCTATGTTAATACGTGACATTGAGAACGTTTTTTTTAATATCTCAGGATCCACTGAACCGATTTGACTCAAAATCTAATCCGATCTAAATTAAA
This sequence comes from Mongoloraphidia duomilia, assembly GCA_039654895.1. Lineage (NCBI taxonomy): Eukaryota > Metazoa > Arthropoda > Insecta > Raphidioptera > Raphidiidae > Mongoloraphidia > Mongoloraphidia duomilia. Next base: position 21,920,457 of record CM077524.1, on the reverse strand, counting down.
GGCTGATAAACACAATAGAACAATCGGCATAGCCGTATGTTGTTCCGTTTTTACGATATCGTAGGCGAAAAATTGACCACATACACACACACACACACACATACAGACATCAGTCAGAAAATGATCTTAAACGATTGCTAGGGTCTCAAAACGTGAAGATCTGTTAAAATCTCGAAATATTTTTTTCGAACTAAATCAATTACTTCCCTACCATAGTAGAGGTGGGAAGTAAAAAAATATTCAAATCAGTCAAGCCGTTTTTGAGTTTTAGCGAGACTAATGAACAGCAATTGATTTTTATTATATAGATAATTATTATTATTGCAGTTAAGTATTGTCATAGCAGTTTTTGTCGGCATAATATTCATGGGTACTGCTTATGGATCTGCCCACTTATACGGATATCCAAACAAATCTTCTGGACAGTTTTTTCTTAAATCATTTGTTCTCGGATTAATTCATTTATTATGCATGAGTTTTCTGGGCTGGATATATGGTCATATTGCCGTTTGTTTAACTGAATTGGAATTTCCACGTTCAAAAACTGATTTTAATGAAAGTTTAAAAATTAAAACGTACTTATTTCACTGCATCAGTTATTATTGTCCACTTTTGTATATTGCTTTCGTTAAAGGAAAGTACGTTGGATATCCTAACAACTATCGTCGGGTTTTTGGATATCGAAGAGCACCAGTAAGTATTAATTCGCAATTAAATCTAACTATAGGTGGCAGCATGGGTAATGTTCTAAACGGCATAACCTTCTAATTTTAACGTGTCAATGGAGTCTGCATCCTGCTCTGACCTTTGACGATACAATTATGAACTTGTAACGCTAGTTTCACTCTGAATCCGTATTTTGACAGAATCAATAAGACATGACGAATATGCATTAAAATTAATTAATAAACTATATCGATGTACTTATTGAAATATATTGGACTAAGTGAAAGTGATACCCATGAAAAACGTCCTTGAGTCTAGCTGTCCATTTTTATGACTATATAAGTATATGGTCTAAGGCTCTGACATTCAGCAGCAGCCATATTTGTTTCGAGTTCATCCCGCTTAGGATTAATTTCAGTTACCGACTGTAGAGGTCAGCTACTTTGAATTTAATCGCGAATAGATTAAGGATGACAAAAGTAGGAGCCAAAGCTCAAATCCAGAGTTTTTTTTTTTAAGTTTTGCAGCGCGTGTACTCTAGAAATAAAAATTAGGAAATGCATAAAATATGTAATACTGTCAGTCGTCAGACGTTAATGACCTCAGTTATCGTGCGTCTTTAATCCACAATTTATCTATCTGTAATATTGTCCAGGCGTTGCCGCGTTACATTTTTCGAGCTCTTTGTCGTATTCGAATAATCTCAAGAGAACTTTTAAATACTATTCTTACCTATTCTTGGTAAAAAAACTCTTTCAAATAAATCGATGATCTAAAAACATGTTTTAAACAAGTTGTACCTGAGACTTCACTGTGTCAACGTCGAAGCTCACGTCGCCGTAACTGTGCCACTGAAGATGTCTCTCACAGTTAGAGACGAAACGTCTGGAATACCTCCAGTTGTCCACGGCTTATCAGCCCGGAAGAATTTTTCACCTTGTTTGACAATTGAAACCGGCCGTGAAAGTCTACACAGCTTTAATAATTTAGAGTTGTTATGAATTAGGCGTGGCATCAGTCTTAAAGTCTAGGAGAGCCAGAAATTTAATTCTGCCTATGTCTAAACTACCTAAAATATTACTCAACACATAAATAAGCAAGTATACTTATAAAATACCATACAAAATAATTCTGAATGAGAAACTTGATTTGAATGTAGCATTTTATTCCCATGCTTACTCTCGCTTTATTTAGGTTATTTGTCAAAAGTTCAATTAATTTTAGATCTTTAGTAAAGTCTACTTATTTGCAGTGCATGCCAGGAGGTTGCTTTTTGGAATTAAGCATTCAATTAGCAACGATACTCGTAGGAAGTCATGTTAGGAAATTAGTTAATTTTTGCTTATTTGGATACATAAAAAGACGCTGGAGGATAGCAAAAACATATTTTTATAAAAGAAGAAGAACACCGTTAGAAACTCCTGACGCAATAATCAAAGAGAAAAATCAGTGGTCGGAAGATTTTAATTTAGCTGAAACAAGATCAACTACTCTTTTTTGGGCGGGTCTTGATTTAGGTACCTACTGAAATTTAAGGAATAAGTATGTCATTAAAATCCCCGGTATTACATCTGGGACATTTCGTATGCAGAGTGTCCACAAGACCATGATATAAATGGGAGAATTAACACAGTAAATCATGACCAGGATCCGCGATACCTTTGGATAAATTTAGATTATTAAGCTTTGATTACCATAACGACATTTATTTAAACAATAAACGGATACTGTCGAATTAACACGCACCATTCAAATTGATTGAAATGATGCTTGTTAATTCGACAGTATCCGTTTATTGTTTAAATAAATCTATGTCGTCATGGTAATCAAAGCTTAATAATCTAAATTTATCCAAAGGTATCGCGGAACCTGATCATGATTATAATCATGTGGACACACTGTACAGTGGTTTTACCAAACATGAAAAATATAGCATTGAGAACATTTACAATTTTGTAGAAGGCTATGGGCCATAAGACATAATGTAAATATGTTGTGGTTAGATAGAAAAAATAGTACAGTGAATTTTTTAAACAATTTTCCATAGCACGGTTGACTATTAAGAATAACTCGTAACCTGCTAAATAATAGAAACAAAGCATCTGCCATCTACTACATATTTACATTAGATCTTATAGTCTACTACAAAATGGCAAATGTTCTCAATATTATTTGCCCCATGTTCGGAAAAACAGTTTTCACCCTGTCAGACGCGGATCGTGGTTTTCGCTCGGAGGGGGGCAAGTTTTATGAGAGTTAATGAGGAGATTCGTTCTGATTTTGTGATTTGTGTGTATGAAACCAAAAATTGGGTAAAATATTTTTATTTAACTATGACTCGGGGTGGGGGGGCAATTGTCTCCATTATCCCCCACCCCCCTTGGATCCGCGGCTGCACCCTGTATATGTATGCCTAGCTAAGTGCATCGCGGCTCTTGTCTGATCCTTGTATTGTTTAATTTTTTTATTTTATTTTTATCCTGTATCTGTTTCAGTACTTCAGCATGGACTTGTGACTTTATTTGCCGCTGCTCTTCCGCTTTCACCACTTTTTGCATTAATATACAATATGTTACACACGCGTTTCTATGCAAAAAAATGTATCCTGTATAACCGTCGACCAACACCTATGCAAACTAAGACGATAGGAGCATGGATTCCAATTTTAAAGATTATTAGTAAATTTGCTATTGTAACCAACGCCTGTCTAATAGCTTTTACAACAAGTGTAATACCACGCTTGATTTTCATGATTTTTGAAAAGAAAGATTATTCAGATGAGGGATTTTTAAATTTTACACTCTCTGTTTTTCAAACTGCAGATTACAGTGCGAGAAATTTACCAGCGTCTCCAGAATCATATCCCACATGTCATTATTTTGATTATCTTGTTCGTAATACGGAAGGAGAATATGAACGCCCCAATGTGTTTTGGTATATGCTTTTTGCCAGAATTGCATTCATACTTGCCTATGAAAATCTGATTGGCTTTTTTCTTGTATTCATAAATTCATGTATGCGGCCAATGTCACATGACTTAAGAAACTGGGTTCAGAGAGAGGCATATCTTGTGAATGATATAATTATTTCACATGAACGTAAGAGAGATTCGACAATTGTGTGAAAATAGCACCACTAAAATTGTATTTATGAAATTTTATTAATATGCGACAAAGAACTTGCCGATTTTTAAAATAAAGTTTATTGAAATGTGTATTTTTATTTAACGGTTAATATGTACACTACATTTTATTCCATTTTTAAGTACCTAACTATTATACTTAATCTATTTCTATAAAAAATAAATTTAAATAGCCTGTTAACATCATCAGATGAGCGCAAGATAAAATAGCCCTTGATACTCGAAATATTTTAATAGCCTGAGATGCAGGCAACCTATCGTACGATTAAACTTTTCCAAAGCATTAATTCTTCTGAATTTATTTTAATCCCCTGTGGTTCACAACCCAACGTACGTTTCTATACTTTGGTTAGCCTGCAAGTCGTAATTAGATCTAGATTATTGTGTCAAATCATTAGACTTACGAATATATGTGCTACTCCTACAAGCACAAGGCTGCTTCTGGATTAAAGGCGACGTACACCGGAACCCTCCTCTACTTCAATAATTAGAAATTTTCATTTACAAATTACAATGCAGTGTAGACAGTAGATCATAGTGGTATAGATATCGAATGATTGAAACCCAGCGCTTGGTATCTTAGATTAAAATAAATTTTCAATTGTTTGTTTTTATTAGCCTAAAGATAGCACAGTTAAAGTCTTTTTATAAATATTAAAATTAATTTTTAGTCGATAAAATTCTGTTGGTAGTTTTATTTTCATATATTATATTTAAATTATTATAGACTTCAGTTTGACGTATGTAGTAGCACTCATGTCATATGATTTGTATTGAACACAGGTGACTGAAGGAGCAAACCTACTTTCATCAAATTAGGCGTTCCCATTTAGTCTAAAATATTGTTTTAAAATATTAAAGTTTAATTGTATTTTCCTTTCAATATAATTAAGACATAAATATCGGCACAAACATGGCTTTGAGCGACGCAGATGTTCAAAAACAGGTAATTTTTTATACTAATAAATTAAAACTTAATGATTACATTGCATTCTACTACCTATATTATACTTTTTTTGAGATTAAATTAAATATTAATGGAAACATAATGATTCGCAAAAACGTTTATTAATCAATCTGTTTTATAATGAAATTTTATTACAGATCAAACATATGATGGCCTTCATTGAGCAGGAGGCCAACGAAAAGGCAGAAGAAATTGACGCAAAAGCTGAAGAAGAATTTAATATTGAAAAAGGTCGTCTTGTACAGCAACAACGACTTAAGATTATGGAATATTATGAAAAGAAGGAGAAGCAAGTGGAACTCCAGAAAAAAATGTAAATTTCAACGTATTTCAGTAATGTTTCTTACGATAATAGTATATGTAATAGGAAAATTTGTGCGAGCCACGTTTAAAATATTTAGTATGATTCCTGTTTAAAAGAGTTAATTTGCAACAAATTTTAAATTAATTGCTTTAAATGGTGGGGATGGATCAGGTGACAAGAAGTTTTTAAATACTTAACCATTAATGATCATGTTCTTAGCATTTTACTTTGCCTTTAATCGAAAATGTGTTAATATAATATCAAGATTAATAGATTACTTTACCGATCTTGGGACACCATTACTCTAAATACAAATCTACCAAACGGAAAGGTAATATGAAATCAAGAAAATTTATAATCTTTTTTAATTTTATTTTAGTCAGTCTTCAAATATGCTGAATCAGGCTCGTTTGAGAGTATTGAAAGTTCGTGAAGATCATGTACGCGGCGTATTAGAGGAAGCTCGTAAGAGATTGGGAGACGTTACTTCAAACTCGTCCAAGTATGGCCAAGTTTTGCACTCGCTCGTATTACAAGCTTTGTATCAGGTACAGTCCGTTCAAATAATGAAAAATCGGAAACAGTAAGTTTTTCTCAACACAATTAATTATACAAAATATTATTTACAGCTTTACGAAACAAATGTGACAATTCGTTGCCGTCAACAAGATACGGGTGTTCTCGATTCAGTTTTGAAAGATATATCGGGCGAATATCAGAAAGCTGTCGGAAAAGATGTTACGTTAAAAATCGATTCAGAAAATTACCTTGCCGCTGAAACATGCGGAGGAGTTGAATTGTATGCTTTGAAAGGTCGTTGCAAAATCTGTAACACTCTCGAGGCCCGATTGGATTTAATTGCCCAACAATTGGTTCCGCAAGTTCGTACAGCTCTATTTGGTCGCAATCCTAACCGTAAATTCTCAGATTAAAAATGTTCTCAATTTAAAGGCAACATAATATACATTTTTATGTGTATTCAAAATACAATAATTTATCTTTTGATTGTATAGGACTATAGTTGATGAAAATAGCGTAATTTGTACAATATCAAATTAGATGCATAACTTTAAATGTTCATTTGTTCAGTTATCAGTAAGAAAAATTAAGGAACATGTTTTGTGGACGAAAAATCGGTAATATCTAAATTATGTTTCTTTACATAATTTTTCCAAAAATCTTTAAATAAATATAGTGGAACAGTAAATAATGTGTTAAGTGTTACCTTGTGAAAAAAGTATTAGCAATCCCTTTGATATTATACTCTTAAAACTTAAAATAAAAAAACAAAAACAAATATATATTGGTAAATGTTAATTCTGTCTGTAAACTATAATTTTTAATTTAAATTTTGAACCGTAAGTTTATGCAAAATATTTATTGTTAATTGGTATTTTTTGGTTTTAGTTATATTGGTTAAACTGTATAAAATGTTAACAATATTAAAATGTATAAAGTATATTATTAGAATTAATTGTTGTTACGAATTGTTTACAGTTTTTATGCAAATTAATTCAGTCAGATTAAAGTAGGTAGGTAAGTAATTTTAAAATAATGAGTGATAATGAAAAGTTTTCAATTTATTTGTGCGTGCTTTCAGTTACATAACATTGAATGTGTTATGTATAGGACAATATTGAATAGACAAATTAATAGTACCCGATTTTTCAGCAAATTCAGCAATTTATATTGCAGTCGCGTTTATATTGTAGGTATTTTTTGTTTAATTGAAACAAATAATTCAGCTTATATATTTTAAAACGATATAATATAATAAGATAATTCAAATATAAAAATACCGTAATTTTTAAACCCAGTCCACTGTAACCTCAGACTAACAATATTTTTGAGGTCACTACTATCCTCCTCACAAAATTTTCTTAACCAAATGTCTGTGCACTATTTACCATCCTCCGCAGGGTTTTAACAATCTGTCCGTTTTTAGTGACATAACCTTAATTATATACTAGATTGTTTTTTTAAATTTGTGAGATTTTAATTTAAAAGTTTTTTTTCAATGAGATGGCATAAATGTGTCGCGATTGAGAAATTTTGATTATTCGTAGAAAAATCACCCAATTAATAAATTCATTCAATCGGTCAGTGTATTGTGTTCTTGCAGATTGTCAAATATAAGCTGTATTTGCGATCCGAAATTTCTTCATCAAAAATTACAACAGTCCTAGTGTAAGTATACCTAAAGGTAATTAATCAATTCTTAGTAAATTGTCATTGAGGGCAGATCTTTTAATATTAAAATAGAAATTTTAAAATACTAGGGTTAAGTACCCACATTGCCTTTTAATCCGTATTTTAGCATAGATGTAGTAAGTAGTTCAACGAATCTCGAGAGTACAGTTTTTACACATTAAATTGAAGCGTATTGACACAAATTCTATTTAGGCGATGAAAAACTGGTAGGTAGGTAATTTTTATGAAAAACGTTCCGTTTGCACTAAAAGATGTAAATTTATTAATTAGCATATTCTGATATCGCTGTATATAAATAGGCGCCATTTAATTGACTTCAGTCTCCTCAAATTCATTCTTAGAATCCTAACATACCAACTACATACCCGAAGATAGACAGCTGAGGTCATCTGCGTCTAGGTGTGTATTAATCTCCCAGCCGGCAAGAAAAACACTGCAAGAAAAACAAAACACAATGTAGAATTCTTTTCAAAGGGGTGCTCATCATATGATTTTTTTAATTATTATAAAATTTAAACAATAAATAAAACTGAAAAATCGATGACCTATCGATTGCACTATTTTTTTTTAATTCCTTCAAAGGGGTGCTACCTTGACGGTCGACGGAGACCCAACAATTGAACAAACGCTAAAGGGCCAATGCAGGGCCGCAGCAAGGAAATCTTGCGCCTGGAGCCAACATTTCAATTTGCGCCCCCCCCCCCCCAATAAAAATCAAAAAATTCATGATAGGTACAAGATTTTTATAAGATATTCCAACTCAACCAACTGAAAAACATAAAAAATGTTCACTAATCGACTCAAACAACTCGCACTTTTAGTTTCAAAGATATATAAACAGCATCTGAGAGATTTTTGAGTTTTCTTAAAAATGCCAAAAATAAGAAGACCCCCCTCTTTGTACAAATTTGCGAAATTTTTGAAACATAAATTCGACTCGATTCGTTTGATATTAAGTCAATTTATAGAAAAAATAGCGCTGAATCGACTCCAACAACTCGCACTTTTAGTTTCAAAGATATATAAACAGCATCTAAGAGATTTTTGAGTTTTCTTAAAAATGCCAAAAGTAAGAAGACCCCCCCCTCTTTGCACAAATTTGCGAAATTTTTGAAAAATAAATTCGACTCGATTTGTTTGTTATTAAGTCAATTTATAGAAAAAATAGCGCTGAATCGACTCCAACAACTCGCACTTTTAGTTTCAAAGATATATAAACAGCATCTAAGAGATTTTTGAGTTTTCTTAAAAATGCCAAAAGTAAGAAGACTCTCCTCTTTGTACAAATTTGCGAAATTTTTGAAAAATAAATTCGCCCCAGGCGCCCCTTGCTTAATGCGCCTGGGGCCGTCGCCCCCTCCGCCCTACCCTTACTGCGGCCCTGGGCCAATGCATACATGCTACTTTTTGTATCGAAAACGCGTCCTAAATCGTGATTTGACGATTACACAATTACTCAAAATGTCTCGTGATACATCAGTTGTGTGTTTCAGCCCGAAAAATATGTGGCCTACGCTATTAGCAGTTACATCTGCCGCTCTTCAATAATAATCACAAAATCGCGCAACAAAAAATCGCATGTGCGCTGGCTTAAAACTGATAGAATCAGTTCAGAACCGTACCCATACTTTTCATGAAATATAACGCATTACATAAATAAACCTACTATCAACATACGTACATTTCTTCACGACTTCACGTTGACGTTTTATTTATTTTTTCCCATTACAAGTTGTAATTTCTGTCACGCAAGGCAAAGTTGTTATTTTTCTATACACGGTGTCCCAACGAAAACTTGTACCCCTGTAAAACTCGGCAAAATAAACGTTTTGACGAAAATTCAAAAACACATCGGTTTTTATATCAAAGAGGACCAATTTTTATGCAAAAATCATTCTTGCAACTCTAGCCCTGTGCGGGGGGTAGCCGTAGCGACTCCCCCCAAATTTTTAAATGGAATGGGGGGTCAAATGATCCCTAATTTGGAAGAGTCTTTCATTACTTGCAACTGTATTTGTTTTTTTCAATTCGATCAATTTGTTTCTGGAAGTTTCCAAGTTATTATTGTATGCCAATTGGTGGAGGTCATTTCGAGCAATACATTCGATAGTTCAAACCTTTTTGTGCTTTTATTAGTTTTTTAACTTGGACACTTTCTCGGTAACAAATCGATTGAATTGAAAAAAACAAATACGATTGTATAAGTAATGAAAGACTCTTCCAAATTAGGGATCATTTTACCCCCCATTCCATTTAAAATTTGGGGGGAGTCGCACCACCCGCACAGGGCTAGAGTTGCAAGAATGATTTTTTCATAAAAATTGGTCCCCTTTGATATAAAAATCGACATGTTTTTAGATTTTTGTCAAAACGTTTATTTTGCCGAGTTTTAGGGGGGTACAAGTTTTCGTTGGGACACCGTGTATATACGGGGACACAGAGTTACCACGTGTAGTAGACAGTGGCGGCTCGTGCCTGTTTAGACAGGTGGTGCCAAAGCGAAGGTCAAAATAGAAAAGAAGTACCTATAAAACATAGAAAATAACTTACCTAGTGACTATTTACGCAACTGTCTATGTTTGACTAAACAAGTACACACTGGCATAAAGTGCAACAATAGAAATCCGAAAAAAAAAACAGTTTAATAAAGTTCAAGACCTCTACACATTTCTGGCAAAATAATAAAATGAAAAATATATTTTACGCAACACATAAATTATGATGTAAAGTTTCCGATAAATAAAGTCCATTCTTCTTTCCTTATTTCTTGTAAATTTTTCAATTACCTACTTTATTATTAAAATTGTCAATTCCACTAACAAAATGTTTTTCCGCCGATAGCATACCTAAATTTTTTTTCTTCCTCACACCCGCACAACCAAATGTTTTTATCATAAATATTTTTATTGAATTTGCGACAGCGAGATTTTTGTTGTCCACTTCCACTTTGTTTTTCAATTTTTAAATCAGGTAATGGCCGCCCTAATTCTTTTATTTGAAGTTTTTCCTCTAAAGAGAACGCACTAAAAGAGATTTTTAAAAAATCCACTTTGTGTGGCGGCGAATAGTTATCAATAATGTCCAATAGATATACAAAACAAACTAAGGAAATTAAGAGTTAAGACGATACTGTCAGTAGTCACACAAATCACACACTACAAAGCTACACAAAAAAAAATGTTGACAAAGCAAACCGTCAAATAATAAAACAAAATTGTTATCAACAATAACATTTAACCGAAACAACAATGCGTAATCAGATCTGTTGCAATTATTTATGAACTAATGATTAAGGTAGTTGTCGTGCTATGGGCATAGTGTCAGAAAATTCTAAATTTTCGTATACTCATTAAGGATACTATAATACAAATACCATTAAAATTTGAAGTTGATTGACCATCTCTAACTCGAGATAAACTTAATTAAATTTCGGATAATTAACACGGCGACCATAGGAAAAGTTGTTTTTGACAAGTTTTTTAATTAAAAAAAAAGTAACAGTAAATTTTCAAAAAACTAACTGTTCATTGATGTTTTTGTTCTGAGTTTAAAAAAGAAAATCCAAAAATTATTGACCTTTTCATTGTTGAGATATAATAACGCAAAGTTCAACAATTTTAACGAAAAGATTGATATTTTTATATAATCCAAGCGAACAAACTATAGAGAAATATGTGTAACTATGTAAACAACAGTTTAGGTACAATCTCTAACAAATTTTTTTTACATTTAACACTATACTTATTTATTGTTTTACAGCGTATTATGAACGAAACTTTTGGATGTTATTGTAACACGACAACTACCTTAAACAGTGTTGTAAATTTCAACAATGACCAAACAGAATATCACCAATGATGTGCCTGGCGCAAATTTCATTTAGATTTAGCATTACAGCATAGGGAAATCATGAGTCATAGTTCTATCTCTCTTGCTCACATATAAGGACCGTAAGGTATGCTTTGCTTACACTGTGCCTATTTTTAATGGCACAGACGTGTTACTGGTCGCGTGGTGAAAATGTTTTAGGAAATTTGTGCGATTTAAGCGGAACTCTGCTGTCCGAACGATCGATAATTTTATAAATTGATTAAAAAAAATATATTAATAAAAATATTAACAAAAAATATTTTTAGAGAAAATCGAAAAATTAGGGGTAGTGCCATGGCACTGTGGCACTACTCCACGAGCCGCCACTGGTAGTAGAGATCAAAATAAGTCGATTGGACCCAATTTATTTATATACCAAAATGTACCGTTTGCCCGTGAGAAGAGTTCAAAGTTTACATAAAAAAACACATTTTTGTACGCTGTTCAGAAATGAGTGAAACAAATTGAATGAAATTTGACAAAAGTGCATTTTAGAGGATTACTCTCCTTTCGGTAATCAAAGAAACCCAAAAGAAATTGTAGAAGGGTTAAAACCACTCACCCACTGACATTTTTTTCAGAACTTTCTTAGGGGTGGTAATACGGTTCTCAAACTTTTTTATCGAGAAGACTGATTCATTATCTTCATTTTGTTACTCTTGTAAAAATTTCGTATTCTGCATAGTTGCGAAGGAAAAAAAATGTTTTCTTAAATAATGCTAACATATATTCCTAGTACAAGTTTAATAAAATTGTAATACAAAATTTTATGTAAACTTTGAACTCTTCTCACGGGCAAACGGTACATTTTGGTATATAAATAAATTGGGTCCAATCGACTTATTTTGACCTCTACTACACGTGGTAGCTCTGTGTCCCAGCAATTTTGGGACACCTGTATATTAAGGCAAAAGGTTGCAGGAGACTGATTATAAATACATAGATAGTAGTATATAAAATATTATGTATTTTCATAATGGTATATTGTGTAACAGTAACTAGTGTGCTCAATAAATACATCTTTATTACTCCAGTAATTTTAGATATTAAAATGACCCACCTGCAGAAAAATTCCCAGTTAGCTGATTTTTTTTTATTTACCTTCGTTATGGTGTTTTAAAAAACGTGTAAAAAGTCCCCATCGATATCGTGCCGGCGTTGCCAGATATTCGAGGTTCAAGTTCACGATAGACGGTTTTTTGCGAATTTCTCGGTTCCGTTCCATTTTTTGTAAAAAATGGTTATTATCAATCTTAGAGAGAGGACGAAATTGTCTACAACTTTTGTATAAACATTTTTTGTCTACGATTTATAGTTTTTCTTATTTAAGAACCCGCGGCTTCCCCCCTCTCGATTTTACATAACGGGATTATGCTGCTTCCCGAGAGCCTAACATAATGATTTGTACCATTATTTTAAGTTGAACTTAAAGCTAACGATTAATTATAATTTTATCGAAATTAATGCAGTAGTTCTCAACTTATAAGCAACCAAACATACAAATCGACAGCGCTCAAACAGACAGACAGACAGACAGACATTTTTTTTCGAAAATACGATATTTATACTTGGCATCAACTATAAAGACCGAATAAAGACCATTCGTAAAGTAATTTTGTAAAAAAAATTTACAAGGGTTGAGAGAGTGCGGATTAAGTACGAGTATGTATTTGCATACCGTATAACGCACTCTAGTAATAGTAGCCACATTTTTAATTTTTTTTTACAAAATTCCTTTACGAATAGTCTTATAACAATTATAATGAGTATTCGTAAAGGAATTTTGAAAAAAAATTAAAAGTATGGCTACTCCGAGCTATTCTTAGTAGAGTGCGTTATACGGTATGCAAATGCATACTCGTACTTAATCCGCACTCTCTCAACCCTTGTAAATTTTTTTTACAAAATTACTTTACGAATGGTCTTTATAATTGATGTCAAGTATAAATATCGTATTTTCGAAAAAAAATTGTCTGTCTGTCTGTCTGTTTAAGCGCTGTCGATTTGTATGTTTGGTTACTTATAAGTAGAGAACTACTGCATTAATTTCGATAAAATTATAATTAATCGTTAGCTTTAAGTTCAACTTAAAATAATGGTACAAATCATTATGTTAGGCCCTCGGGAAGCAGCATAATCCCGTTATGTAAAATCGAGGGGGAGGAAGCCGCGGGTACTTTAATAAGAAAAAGTATAAATCGTAGACAAAAAATGTTTATACAAAAGTTGTAGATAATTTCGTTTTCTACAAGATTGATAATAACCATTTTTTACAAAAAATGGAACGGAACCGAGAAATTCGCAAAAAACCGTCTATCGTGAACTTGAACCTCGAATATCTGGCAACGCCGGCACGATATCGATGGGAACTTTTTACACGTTTTTTAGAACACCATAACGAAGGTAAATAAAAAAAAAATCAGCTAACTGGGAATTTTTCTGCAGTGGAAATCTAAAATTACTGGACTATATGCGTCAGACGCGATTTTTCAGCACGAATACGAATGCTGAAAATATCGCGCCTGACGCATGAAGATTTAGCACACGCGTTGCACACTTACTTTATTTAATACAAAGCAAAGTAAAGAGATAACGATCTGAATTTTTAATATGTTATTTATAATATTCTCGTAAGAGTACAATACAGGTTTTTGTAAGTTTTGTTTAGTTCATTTTAATTCCCTTTTATCGCGGTCGTGTTATTTGATTTTCTAAAATATATTTTTATTTATCTATATTTTTGGAATATTTTCGTCAAACTCTTTCATTTGATACCCCACACAAACGATTTTGCTGATTTTTGAGTTTTGATAATATGACGTTTAGCTTCCGCCATATTGAATTTTACAGTACCTATATAGTAGTGTTGACCCAATGAATATTAATAATTGAAGGAAGGTTTGGTTGAGGGTCAAAATAATGAAGCATTACCAAAATTTTGGTAAAGCTTCATTATTTTAACCCTCAACCTTCCTTCAATTATATTGAATTTTACGTGACGTTATATATTCAGTATCACTGCGAGATTTTGACAAACAACGCCTCATTTGAGAAAATCGGTTCAGCCGTTTGAGTGCTACAGTGGCACAAACATACCCAAAAATTTGATGAACACATTACTTCTTTGTAATCGGGTAAAAAGAACGTGTAAAATGACAATTTTAATTTTAGTTTCTTTAAATAAACTGTGGCACTATTACTTACTAAGTTTAAATATACCTACAATTATATTCAGAATTCTGTATTAAAATAACACTATGTCATCCGTGAAATTATATTTTGCCCATAATAATATACAACACATTATACGGTGGAAGAACGGGTATATGGTGGGAGTAGCGGTAACGTTCACAAACCACTAAGCGTGTCATAGTTAAGGTTAGATTAAAAAATGTAGACCAAATCCAAAAAAATAATACATTTTTATTTTATTTTATTAAGACGATCGTTTCAATTAATTAAAGATCGATCCAAGCGCTCTGATGCGTTCGAATTAACCACTATCTATCTTTCTCTATTCTACGCTCGGATCGATCTGATCGCTAAACCGAATTTACCCTTGAAAATAAAGTCAAATGACATATATTTTTTATTATTAATAAATAAATAATTAAATAAATCCGATTATAAGTGGTCATCTAAATTTAAGTTATTAATTTACAGATTAACATTTTTTTTATGTTAAATAAATAAATAAAACTAGACTCTTGAAGTCCTACCTTAAAAATAACTAACAATTAACATACAATAATAAACTGTCGTTTGAAAATTTGCGCGTTGCTTCAAATATGAGATATCGTACCTAAAATTTTGTTCTAGTTACGGGCCTGCCTATTGAAGTCTAGTTTTTATAGATTGCGGACCTGTATAATTGTTCCATTAAGTTCTTGAAACTCGATCGCATGCTAGTCGAAGACAAACAAATCAGGCTTTTTACGAGAACAAAATAACATTGAAACGTCGAAGATTTGTTTGTGTCTGTTAAAAAATATCATTTACCTTACATTTTATTGTGTCTTTTGTAACTGTTTTATTTACACATTTCTTTGTTGTTGCTTTGTGCGTCTGTAAAATAACAAGCTGAAATTGCCGCCATTATCCGATGTTTAAATTGTTCTTATTTAATTATTAACATCTGTTTTTTATTCAAATAATCCAGAGCTCAAATAATTCACGTTGCTCAGGGGCTATAGTCCATCCTGAAATATTGTAGAGTAATAATAATAAATCATTGTTTTTGACAGATTCCAGATTTAGGCGAAGACTTAATAACCAATAAACTTTAAAACTATTCTGATAATATTTAATATATTGTTATAAACTGTAATAATGGACAACGTTCAGAATAGTCGTAAAGTTTATTGGTTATTAAGTCAAATAAAGCCGTAGCTCCCCCTCCCGAGAAGAAATGACAGACCGTCAGTGCCACGGGAAGGGCAAAGGAGTGAGATGGAGGGCTTTTTAGTCGGTAGGGGGCACTGGCCCGAGTTCTACATTACCCAGGGCCATCTTCCCTAGGTGTTCGCAAAAAGAATTTCCCCCTCCAAAAAAAAAGTCTACCTAAATTTGGGAATTGTTTAAAAGATGACTATAGGTAGAGTATTCTTGTTTAGAGAAGACATCAGCAAGATGGCCGACCTGCGCAGTAACAGTAGTGGGGAGAGCTATAAGTGGTAGAATATGGACTCGTCCGGCACGAAAGACGCGTGTCAAGTCTTATGTGTCACGCACGACCCATTTAAACAGAATATGGACTCGCCCGGCACTAAACTCGTTGGTGCGCATGTATGACGCAGGTGTCTTCTCTAAACAATACTACTCTATGATACCATTTGAATCTGTCGAAAACAATTTCAATTTTATTCCTCAATAACAATACAATAGTAATTTTACAATCACAATATTAAATAAGGATTTCCTGCCCAAACAATGATTTATTACTCTATACAGTCTAGAATCCGATTACTCTAAGAATGATACCGCTACGTCATTGACAGAAAACGCCTATTTATCTGGACGCCGCGTACCTGACCCAGTGGCGTAGAGTGCAAAGGGTTACTGAAAAAAAAAACAATAAAATTAGCTGGTCGTCAATCAGATATATTCTGTTGCTAAGTGAGGACGGAGCTTTGACGCCAATACATTGATGACGTATATAGGTACCATTCTAAGAGTAATTGGACTCTGCATTATTTCAGGATGGACTATAGGTGAGAACCTCTGTACGGTACTGGTATATGTACGATTTTTAGCACTAACTGAACTATGTCTATATCGATATATTTGTCTATTAAAAACATAGTATACATATACCTATATATTATGTGAAACGGAGTGCTTAGTTGGAACAAGCGAATTAACAAGTAATGCATAAATAATTTGTTGTTCGTCCCTCGATGGACATAAACAAGAAAAGGTTCATTAAACTGATTGGAAATTTTTAAGTACTGATAGTACAATACCTCGTTTGGTTTCAAATTGTACACCCGGTGTTCTAATTTGTTACGAGAATTTTCGAGAAGTTTTTTTTGGAGAACTTTAAAAACAGGAATACAACATCTAAACCTGAAGAGATACAGACGTTTGCTTGTGCTCAATGAAATCAGCGTGTCATTTTCTAAAAGCACGGCGATTTTGCAAAAGTTCTGAGAGATATCGATTTTCATCAAAACTCCGCGTTTTTTAAGGTGTACCTATGTCTTAAAAATCGAAATCTTAAATATATTTTGAAATTCAGAATATTGCAGAATAAATTTCGCTGATTCCAATGAGCACAAACAAACGTCTGTGTCTTTTATTTTTTATTGAAAAACCTACATTAACGAGAGCGAAGCCGCCGGTAAAGTCTAGTAGAAATATAAAAAACACCCGACAGAAGCTATGCTTCTTACGCATTTTATATAAAATCGAATTTATTTGGATATAAAAGCTATATAGAAACTAGCAACAATACGCGCTACGCTACGCGTTTCATCGCCGCGTTCCAAGACCGCGTTCGTGACGTTTCACTTGTTATGTTTTAGGTTCCCATCCCAAACGTGAGTTAAGAAGCATAGCTTCAAACAAATTCGGATTAATTGTACTCGGACGAAGCTAGTTAGAATCTATAACATAACCAGACAACGTACATCCATATTATAACTTTTTCCTTGTTTTGCCGGCTTTAGTGTTTCGAAATTAATGATACGTTTATCTCGTTATAAATTTTATTCCACATCTATTACTCTACCCCTTTAACTAAGTCTTCCCCACGTTTTGTTGATGATCGATAGGGATGGGTCGATAATAATAATAATAAATTATATTATAACATTTATGCACTCTTCTAGCAAATACTTTCTGCTAGTAGTGCATTAAATGCCTTGACTCTAAAAAATTTAAAAAAAAGGTAAAAGACGTTTAAATAAATCACTATTTTTACTCTGTGAATGAATTTTTAAACGTTTTTAAGTGACACCTTATGTATTGTATACTTTTTTACTTGACTATGTAATAGACTTAGGTCTCCTTTGCAGCTAAATATATTATTATTATTAAATTGGAAATCATAATTTAAAAATAAAGTTGATAAAGTGATATCATTTTATCGTTTTGAAACGTGCGCCAGATCGAGCAAACGAACTTTTCTTGTTTAAAATAGGATCTCCACTTGCATTTGCCGATTTTTTACGCTCATTGTAAACCAACTTACCCCGAAACAAATACTCAACGAATGAACGTTCATTGAGAAACCCGCTGTTAAAAATACATTGTGTTCATTGAGAGGATGAAAACTTCATTGTAAGTATGAAAAAAGTTACCGACTGAGAAAGTATGAACTTTTTAATTAATATGACATGCCTTTTCTGTTCAGTCAAAGGTTAGATGAGTATATAGTATATTCTCAACTTAGATACTTAATTGATAGTTGAGTATACTACTCATCTAGTAAAGTTGTAGAGAATCGATTCTAAACAAACAACCTCTCTAGTCTCTACTAGAAGTACCGTTACGGAGATACAGTGCAAAAGAGGACAGTGTGGTCCAGTGGTTAGCTTCGCGGCCTCTGGATCAGACTGTTGTGGATTCGAATCCCACCTCCGCTCATGGATGTTTTGTGATGTCATCTAGTTTTAAGTGTGTTGATATTTAATGTAATCAAGACGTTAATGATCTAAGTTGTCGACGCGTCTATCATTTACAATAAAATAAATACAATGCAAAACCTGTTAGCACCGCTTTTTCAAGATGGCGCCTAAATCGGGTGGTCGCCGACCCCGAAAACTCAATTTAAACTTACATCGGCCTCCCTTTGCAACGAAAAATAAAAACTCGGGTCGCAGTGCCAAACCCTGCCGACAATGTGTATTTGCTAATACAGGCCTTGTGGCTTTAATACGTGAACTTAGGTTTGTTTATGGACAAAATAAAAAATTTAACCCCTTAATACATCCCTTAAAATAATATTTTTTTTCTTAATTTCAATATTATTATCAATGCAATCTCTGTACGAAATTAAATACACCCTTCAGTAAGTAAATCACTATCCGCAAACTGGTGTTTTTATAAAATTTGTAAGTCCGGTCCTGTCGGGCCGATTTTAATAAAATTTTATCAGCTCATTTTGATCTTTACTAAAAAGTTAAATTTCAATTTTGAAACAATTCTGAGAATTTTTTCGCTATTTTTGGGCCCAAAAACATTTTTCTACCCCTAAAAACCACCCTTAAAATGGTTCGATTGGGCCCATTTTAAATAGGCTTCGTGCGGTGATGGATTCCAACGTGCCTACCAAATTTCGTCAAAATCAATTAACTCTTTCGAAAGTTATAGCCCGTACACATATATATATAAATATATATATATTATAGCAAGTGCTTTTTCTCCTAAAGACCCGAATTCAATCGGTTGCGCGGCTAGCTACCGACGGCGCGGGGTCATGGGTCGGAGAACAAAAATTATTTCTAGCGATACTATCGCTCTTGTTTTTATGAAAGCAGCCCTAAAATTTACGTACAGGAAAAGCCCTTAATGGGCAATAAAAAACCCAACCACCTACCACTCGACACTTAGGACAACACAAAAAGTGAACGCACACAATGAATCGTGCGTCAAAATAATTTAATTTAAATTTAAAGTCACCTCTACACTAGTATCACCTAACCAGAGACGGACCTCGTTGGAAGATTACTTAGTGGGCCAGATACCGACCGAGAGATCAAAGGGCGCCAGAACTTATAGGGCCACACTGCGTAAGTCTCAGGTCGTCCAAGCTGAGACGCGAGAGTGGTCACAGTTAGGGATAATTCAAAAAAGGATAACCACGTTGGCCAAAAGAGATCCGAAAAATATTCCGGAACAGAATCCAGAACCACAATCACAGTTATATTAAATCCCAGGCCTAACGCTGTTACTTTCTTAGCAAGATAAACAGAAAAAAAAATCAGATGTGATTTCAATGGCCAAAACCACACGATAACTTAACATAAAATACTAACAAAACAATAGATTCCGAACACAATATCGGGACACACGGTATTCGAGATACAAAAAAATAAAAGCGGCACTGTAATCACAGGCCTCACGGAACTTCCAACTATCGAGACAAAAATCCTAATTCGATAGGCCTCGAAGCCTCACAACAACCTACTTATTCAATCGCAAAACGTAGCGTGACGTTAGCGAGCGATAGTGAAACGATAACCTAACAATAGCGAAATTCTCAACAAAAACTCTTCATAAATAATGAATCGATACGGAACGATAACGAATTTCACATAATTAATTTTTAACCATTATTTCACACTTAATCCGGGCCTGTACAGAAATTCCGGAGCCTGAAAAGAAAATACATAGCATACGAGAGACATAAACACTTTAAAATCGCGAGACCGGCGACGTGGAATTCAAACTTAATTCATAATAAGATTCAAAATATTCCATAAAATTCCCAATGTAGTGCAAGAAATCCTACAGGAATACAATCGACGCAACATTAATCATTTTAATTCTGACGTAAATATCTAAAATTTACCCAGTACTACTCAAAGTGGTCGACATTCAGAAATGTAAAATGTTCATAAAATATTAGATTTGATCCTTTAATATTTTCGGGATATATTGTAGTACCATATCTATCCCACCGGGATAAACACTTGATAATATTCTGGGATACTTTATGTGTCGTCACATGATAGCGAATATTAAAAATTTCGGAATAATTGCACAATCTTCAAAATTTCTGGAATAAATTAAATTATTCCCGTATTCCAGAATCAACACAACCACACGGAAATCCAAAAGCAGCAACTTATAATCCCTACTAGGAGAAGCGCTTGGCTCCTTTATGGTTAATGTTTGCACGGTAAACTAACTAAATCGAATACAATAATCCAACAATGGAAATACGGAAAGTAAATCAATTTTCGGGAATTAGGAAAACTAGGAAGGTCGATCAATACAGGAATCGAAGCAGGAAACAACGCAGAATCCAAACTCCAAACCAAAAACAATATAGCTCCAAAACGAAACGCACAAATCCAACTCCAAAATCCCAAAAAAAAAAGTCTTTTATTCGCTAGAATATTCAATCATTTTATTTTATTGTTTAACAGCACGATCTGTATGCCACGATCGCCAGACCTCGTCTGTCGTTCTTTTGCGAGTCATAACATCGCCAAAGTCATACCATATCTGACGAAATCAAAACGACAAGTACGTACGTTCGCTCACCTCTGTCAACCGACGACCGTAGCCTTATCTCACTCATCAGCATCCATCCTACATGGTGTCTCGCGCTCTCTCCGACACATCGAGTGTCTTTTTTTTGAATATTTATTAATTTCATTTATTCAAATAATATTTTCTACTAGCGGTACCCGCGTATAATATGGTACTTTTTACGTGAATAAAATTTTCAAATATTTTTTTTTTTTAAATAATGCCGCTATTTACTGGATGTGCCAGAGGGCTAATTGCCCCCCTACCTACGACTAAAATTAGCCCCCTATAATATATATATACATATATAAATAGACATTTCCAAAAATGGTGCCAAATTGTTCAGGAGGCTATGAAACGTCGAGAAATTTTGGTCCGACCCCTAGGTCCCGCCATCCGACCGACGCCAATAGTGTATGTGCCATATGGCAAATACACTAAAAATCTTGTCCTACCCAAAATGCAAACAACCTAAAAAAATGTAACATTTCAATAGACTAATTTTGTATGATCAAGAAAAAATTGTGATGCATCCTTTGATAACGGCATAATATATACGTTATTGTCAAAAGCCGAAGCGCGAGCGCTCCTATAATGAGGGCTACCGTATTTTTATTCGTCAGTTGGCGCCAGTGGCAAGTAAGGTTATGTGTCAAACGTTTTTATTTTTTTTCGTCAGATGGCGCTAGTGGCCAGTAACCAGTAAGGCATGTGTCAAACATTGAGTAATGATGTCATTCTTCATTTATTATCCATTATAAAGGAATAAATAAATACAAAACTGCGACATTTGGATGACAGATACCTCACTTGCTAGTGGTGCCATCAGGTGGTAGAAAAAAGTCTGGTAGCCCTCATTGACTGGTCAACGTAGCAATCACGCGTTTTGGTGAAAACCCGAAATGGTTTTGCTTTTCGAGCTTTGACAGGGGTGTTTTAAGGCAATTTTGAGCACGACTGGTCGAAGTTAGAAACTAAGAAGTAAGTACCTACACTTCGGACTTTGACCGTCGTCAGTTCTATAAGGAGCACCCGCGTTTTGACTATAACACATATATAAGTATATTACGTGTGCCTGTGTGTAGTGTGCTTGGGTTTAAATTGACATCGTGCAGGGGCCCCTACTCCGTCCTGGATCGATACACCTGAACCACGAGCACGGCGTCGATTCTCTCGACGTTTATTTCTATACATACGACGTGACCACAACAACAACAACCGCAAATGCATTTTAATTTACTAATTGATTCTCCAAACACAAATATTGCAACCTAAACATGCGTTAATTTATTGTCCCATTGTTTCTTACTTTAATTTGTAGACTCTGGCATTTATATTCGAAGCGAAAGCTAAAGTGCAGGGGCGCAGTGGCAGGTTTTTAATTTCAATCTATATCTATAGTCTTTTCTACCAACAGATATAGATAGATAGATATTGTACTGAGTTCATTAGCGTATGTGTTTTCAACTTGAAATTGCTATATATAAGATTAAGAAAAATCGCAGGATAGTGGACAAAATATTTGATTTATTAAATTAAATGTACGACGTTTCGTTTATATATTTAAACTTTTTCAAGTACACAAGTGTACTTGAAAAAGTTTAAATATATAAACGAAACGTCGTACATTTAATTTAATAAATCAAATATTTTGTCCACTATCCTGCGATTTTTCTTAATTTTATTATAATCACGATGGACACGATTTCTAATATAAGCTATATATAAGAACGGATTGGTTTCCACTCTCGGGCACGACAAAAAGACGCGTCAATTTGGACGCGCGACAAAAGGACGCGGTCATTTGGACGCGATACAAAAAGTCGCAAGGGATAAAAGGACGCGGAGAAATTTGGACGCAAGACATTAGGTCGCCTTCCAGTTGGACGCAAAAGGCGAGGTTAATAGTCAAAACTAGACTATAATAAACAAACTAGGATGTTTTCTTAAAACTAAAATTTTTATTGCTATATAAAGGTTACTATAATATGAAGGTTATAAAATATTCAACTGAGATGAAATATTACCTACTATGCGATGAGGTCAGTTTGATCCTAATGCAGGTCGAAAGCTAGTTTAATTTTAGTTACTATAGTTAATAAATTTTTATTTAACTCCGAGTGACAGTGTTTTGCTTTTTTAATTTTTATATTTAAATACGAAGTATTACTTTTCATAATAAAATATATACACTGCAAACTGAATCGAATTTAAAAAAATATTACAGTAACTCCAAAAAAACATATGATTAATTGGCTTACATCTAAAAATATTATCAACTTTTCTCCCTCGATGCTAAAGCCACAATTATATCAGAAAAGAGTAAGAGAGACTCTGTATATATAATAATAAAAATGCGCCTTTTGCGTCCAAATGGAAGGCGACCTAATGTCTTGCGTTCAAATTTCTCCGCGTCCTTTTGTCCCTTGCGACTTTTTGTCTCGCGTCCTTTTGTCGCGCGTCCAAATTGACGCGTCCTTTTGTCGTGATACCCTCGGGCACTGTGGAGAAATCGGTAACTCACCTAGCCGGAAACTGGGAGTTTCGGGTTCAAGTCCCGACAGTGGTCATTTGATTTTTTCTTAGATATATAGCTGTTATGTGAATAATATTGTGTGGATATAAGGGGGTTTATCATATACCAATTATGTAGATATAATAACATAACATAGGAGGTTGTAGTTCTTCACTTGACATAGGAGTTTTGTTGTATAAGTCCGTATTTATTCTTCATTGACATGGGAGATTTTGCCAGTAAAAATAAGGCTAGTTTGTAAATCGTTTAATTCATAATTTTCAAATCTGCAGAAATTTACATAGAAGGTTATTGTTTTGCTGCAAACGGAGACCTAGGAGTTTGCTGTTCTTCTGCACCATCGATATAAAAAAGGTAACATAAAAATGTATAAATACAATCAGATAAGGTCAATAGCGATTTCTTTTAAAAATTTTAGGCTGTAAAGAGGCCTAAAATTAAACAGCAAATAAATACAAACAAACCGTCCCAGATCTGTCTGTTTTAAAAACTCAAACAGCAGATCGACATTTTCATGCAACCGACATGTCACCCGACAATCCGATCCGCTGCCGTGTGTCCCTAAATTGGATATACTCAATTAAAACATGTGAGACAGTGACACGACTGTCACACGTCTCACATATGAGCGATTCCTCACGAGTTATTAGAAAACCTAAAGTGACCTCCTCCCATATATATGCAATCTTAAACACCGTAAACAATGCGTTTTCTTCACGTAACCATCTGATTCGTTCTGATAATACCTATTCATGCATGTTTGAATTTTCATGTCAGTATTTTTCGTTTCGGTATTTTTTGTGTCGAGTCATTTCAATTCACTGTCTCGCTAAAGAATTGTTTCACTTCAAAACTGAAAAAAATCGGATATCAAATTTTTGTGGTGGAAGTTACGTGTCACGTATGTTGGAAGAACGGGTAGTCGCGCGCCGTTTAGCGTTTAGAGAATCGACGCTCTACGTGTCGACCCGCGTCGAGCAGTCACAGTGACGTATCTACGCTTGAACTACGAAGGCTACACGGAGCCTGCGTTCATCAGTTGTTTATTCCGTGTTGTACGTTTAGAGGTTATATACGCATCCTTTTACTGCCTGTCGGAAATTGCAAGGCGCGTGCGTGAATGAAACATTCATGCATACCGCAGTTTTATTATAATATGTTTACACTCCTTACTTATTATGTCACTGATTGACGTACAACGAATTAATCCGCACCCATATTAATACAATCATTTGTTTCGGTTTCGTTATTGATATAAAATATTCCAAGTATTTATCTCTATTCAGTCTTGGTTGAATATACAAGAATCATATTTGTGCAATTGACATAATTCTAGTTTTAATAAACCTCCAGTTACGTCATATGATGTGTCTTTGTTAATTAATGTTGAGTTAAATAAACAAAAGTGACACGGTTGACAGTGTTTTATTATCTAGGCGTGTATGTGTTTGTTAATTAATTATTAATCACACGTTACACAATTAACATTAATGTTTACAAACTGATTGTTACAATAAACAATAATAATTTAAATGCAATTCTAAATACAGGTGCTTTGTTGTTTACGTGTTTCTTAAATTGTTTAAACAATGTTGACAATTATGTGTTGTAAAATTAAATCAAGTAGAAAAAAATTATCCGGATTTATGCATGTTGGATATTATGACAGACAGGAAATAACGTTATACAAGGATATGGTTTTATAATGAACAGTTTCTAACTACCATTTTTTTAAATACCTACATTATTCAAGTTATGAAGAAACTACAATGTTGACCTTGAAAAATAATAAATTTCCTTAAAATGTTTCACTAAAACAGACAGATAAATGGAATTAATCAGTTCAGATCGGTTTTCCGTGCCTTCCACCCTCTTCCCCCTATCGATTGTCATCTTCCATCAACGTTCATCCTCGTCGTTGACAGCAGCTCTATGTTGTGCGACAGTAAAAATCGAGCTGTGTCATCTTGACAATAATGTTGAACATACCGACGTCGAGTTCGTCGGGAGGCTGCTGTTCTGTCCAGGGTAGTACAGGTCCTCCGGAATACAGGAAGTGGAGGCGCGGCCACGGGCTGCAATTGCCGCTCCATCCTCAGCAGGTGATCGGCTGGTTGGCGCTCGGTCTAGCCACCGCCACTTCGTACCTGGTGTTAATACCGGCCCTGGCACCCGTTTTACAACCGGCCGCGCTGGCCGTATTCACCGCACTTTACGGCAGTCATTTCGTCAGTCATTTGGCCGCTTTACTTGTCGATCCGGCCGATCCTGAACTTAGACGTCTTAAACAAACTGGTCCGGTGCCTGAATTCGATCGGAGCAAACATGCTCACGTCATCGAGAACGGCAGGTGTCATCTGTGTAACATCCAGACGACGGGCCCACGTACCAAACATTGTAGTGTGTGCAACAAGTGCGTCGCAAGGTTCGACCATCACTGCAAGTGGCTAAATCATTGTATTGGCGCCAGAAACTACGCACCGTTTCTTATGTGCGTCACCACAGCTGTCATCACCGCAGTTGCGGTTCTAATCGTCGCATTATCGGAGATCGTACTGTACTATGTCGAGCCTCAATGGCTTGCTCAATGGGAGAGCGCCACTCCAAGTCCCCTACAATCTGCCGCATTACACAACGATACTCACCAACAATTGCCATCTTCCCCTCCCTCGTCATCGTACAACAATAACAACAATGGTGGAGGTATAACGGCGGCGATTGTGTCGAGTGACGCTGCCTTCCTCTTGATTGTTGGAGCATTAGGAGTGCTCGCTGCGGTCACGGCTGGCCTGTTGCTTCATCTCTGTTTCTTTCACGTCTACATATCGTTCTTGGGCCTCACAACCTACGAGTACATCCGCACATACCGTCCGAACTTGATGTCCACTGCTCCACCTCCTAGCGAAACGACTTCAGCAACCAGACAACAATCTGTTCCTGGTGACAGTCGAACAGAAAGCGGTCCGAGCGGTAGACAATATTGTTGCGCAAGTTTCGAGCGTAACTTCAGACACAGACACCGTCCTTCATCCTTACATTGTTGTGACTCTTTTACTTCGTCCCGTGCAGAACGCTCGCACGTCACCTTCTATGCGTGTGCAATAGTTGAGGAGGGCAAATCACGATCTAGATCCAAATACGACGAGAGGGGCTTCGCGTGCTGTTCGAAAACGGTGGCCGGTGATCGGCAACGTGGTGGTGATCTAGAAGAACCGTCCACGTCGACCAAAATCCATCACGAATGCAAGTGTTGCGGAACGGCAGCTGTGGTCCACAAAGGATCCACAAGTGTGAGTAGCGATAGTGACGGAGAAACGACCGCTTCTGCGATGAGCGCGAACAAGAGTCCTTCGAGAAAACGGTTCCACGGAAAATGGAATTGTTGTGCTTCTGTGCCGGACAGTCCGGACGGCGATCCGTCCAACGGTGCGGTCGGAAGTGCCGGTTTGCATCAGTCTGAGTGCGTGCTATCGTTGTGCAAGTTTAAATCGAGAACTAGAACTAGCGTACCGTCGTTGGCAAACGGTAACAACGCAACGCCACAATTAGAGTGGAGGAGGCCGTCTGAACGAAGGCCAGCGGGTCTTAGAATTAGACTGTTATTCCGTGTTTTGAGTAATATAGGTCATCACAACAGACGGAGGAGCGGTCGATCGCAACCAGATATTTCGGTCCGTAATAATCAAGTTGTGCCTTTGCAAACGTCCGACGAACAACAGACTGTCGTTCCCATGGAAACTGTGATTCCGTCGCGAGTATTGACGACAGTTCCGTTGCCACGTAGACCGTCAGTTGTTCAGTTGCCGCCACTGCCGCCTCCGTCGAGAAGAAGATTGTGCAACGACGTCGATACCAACGAGTTGCTCGACACGTTGAACGTCCTCCATTTGCAACAGCAACCTCGCGTGCGGAGATACGCTGGAAGCAGAAGAAGAAGACACACCGTCCTCCATAATCGTCCGAAGACGCCGACGCTATCGCCAATTCACGAGAGCGGTCTGTCGAATCCTGCCTCACCTGTTCCTTGCAGACATTCGGTTTGTTCGGTTTCAACTGTTTCCGATGGACTTGCCGCGGTTACAACGTCATGCTTAACGACGTCTGATGATCTGCGATTGGCTGATTCAAAGTACGCCAACGGAAATATTGTGACGAATGATTCGAAATATGGAAACGGTTCGACCAATATCAAGACAGTGCCATATTCTAACGACTCTCACAATTGGAATGTGGAATCGAATTTCGATTCTGGACCCGTGTGATATATTTTGTATTTAGTGATAGTTGAAAACTATTAGAAATGGTTTTTTGTTGTCCCACTTTGTGACAATTGCAATGTATTGTTCCAAACTTACTATGCTACTTTTTGTACAATATGATTTTATATTATTAATCAAATTATTGTGTGTTGTGATGGAGAAATATATTTTATTTTTTAAATATTCAATTGTGATAAATTACGCATATAAATTGATCTTGAAATATTTATATCGAGTTACTATTAAAAATATCGCTAATGAATTAATGGTTACATAATATGTCTACATCGAGCTATCGTTGTTTATGGTGCCGATCAGTGTTGCCAGCTGTATTTATAATAAAAAGCCTACGTTCCAATGTTTTTTTTTGTTTTTAGAAAGAATGGAGGCGTCATCGACCATTTGCGCTGGTACATATAAATAGATGATATAACATACTAATAATAATTATTAGGTAATTACAGTTGGTAACCTTTATGAAATTAAATACTAATAATAATATTGATTAGGTACATATTAAAGAGAGAACAATTATTTTTTCAAATTTTTCGTCTAAATAAATCGCTAAGACTCGAGCAATATAGATATTAATAAGTACTATTTCAAGCTCAATGTGTTTAAAATCATAAAAACATGTTCTAAATTGGTAACACTGATCAAAATGAATATTCGTTTTTCATAAAATATAATTATTATTGAAAATACTGCCAGTTTTCCTTCTGTTAAA
The DNA here is from genome assembly GCA_039654895.1 of Mongoloraphidia duomilia. Classification (NCBI taxonomy): domain Eukaryota; kingdom Metazoa; phylum Arthropoda; class Insecta; order Raphidioptera; family Raphidiidae; genus Mongoloraphidia; species Mongoloraphidia duomilia. Next base: position 21,892,076 of record CM077524.1, on the reverse strand, counting down.
AACGGAGAAAATCTCAAGACGGCGTTAACGTTTGCGATTTAGAAAATCATGTTTTTAGACAAAATTAAAAATTAATTTACAGTTGAAATTCTAGAATAGAAAAAAAGAACTGAAGTGTTTGTTAGTACAAAATTGTGTATCAGTTTTTTTCTTGCTATAATAAAACATTTTTAACAGACATTAAAAAAAGTTGAATACTCTCGTTTTTTAAGACTCTTCCTATTTACATGTCAAACATCCTACCAAAACGTGGGGTCGATCCGATTGGCCGTTTGACTGGAATCGTGTTTACAGACAAACAGACTTTTTGTAAAAACACGTTTCTAAGGTTCCGTTTCTCCGAACGGAACCCTATTACTGAGCCTACGATGTCCGTCCGTCCGTCACACAAACGATAAGCGGTAGCTAGTTGAAATTGTCATTATGTGTTGTTGTGGCATGAATCCTGGCAAATAATAATTATAATTAAGTAATCAATCAACTTTAATAAATTTGTTTTTTATTTTACTACAACAAGTACTCCAGCCGTACTTGTATACTGCACTATAATCGTTCGACTGGCTCAATTGGTAGAGCGTTCGACTGAAGATCCACAGGCCCCTGGTTCGATCACGGGTTTTGGATCACAGTATTTTTGTTTTTTTTTTTTATTCATTAAATATTCTGTTAATATATTTTTTATACTGTTACAAAACTGTTTTCTGAGTTGGCGGAATAAATATTTATTTATACCTACTATAACAATAAATGCAACAACAAAAAGTCAGTTCTAACAATCAACACAAGTAAACAATAACTAAACGGTAATTAACACTTAATAATATACAATTGACTGTACTAATATTTATTTTATCAGGTGTATTTATATCGCGGAACTATTTATATCACTGATCCACTTGATTGCACGACTCACCATTGACTGATTGACTGATCGCTTCACTCACTCGTTTATATACGCTGCGTGGCTGAAGCCCAGTGCTTCTCGCGCGTTCTCTAAAAACTTCGCGTAGTTACTCGTTGTTCAGCAAGCAGACACCGCTTCTCAGAATTCTTGCCTGACGTTTATATACAGGGTGATCCGTAACAATACTTTAAAAATTAATTTAATTAAATTTGATAGAGAAAAATGTTGTTTTACCCCTATCTATAACTCCTTATTTTATTATTGTACGGAACCCTCGGTACGCAAGTCTGGCTCGCACGTGGCCGGTTTTTTACACTCCGGGAACTTCAAGAAAAGAAAATTTTGTGAAAAGTGAATTTTGACCTAAATTAGTACCTTTCCCCACTTGTGGAGTTAGAATCGTAAAAGGGGCGTAATCATCTAGCATTGTACAAAACGCATTAAGTTGTGATCGATAACGAAATTCTGTATGTATTTTTAGAATTTATTTGGTGCACGTCTTTCAGTTCTTTACATCTTTTCGCATGTAATTGGTACAAGGATAACGTATGAATTGAATAAATGTTTTTTTTATTAGGCGGTCTGTCATTGACCCTAGTCATAACCACAGACCACGAACTTACAAAACTTTCTTCAGCCATGTAGTAGTTGTAACCGAGCACGCGAAGTCTACTTATTTACACTAATAACATGTATGGTTTAGTATGTGTTTGAATTATTCTGTACGGCCGTCTCTTTCATATTGCTTCAAACGTATAATTTCCGACCAGATACATCGCATCGATGTAAAAAAAATGGGTGTGTGCTTATGACCACACGACAGAAGTGAAAACTTCGGATTTTCTAATTTTTGGTGTCATCTATTATAGCGCATTTATATATGAACTAAAAATAATTTATTACTAAAATACTAAAATTGTATTTTTAATTAATTTCACCTTGGTTTCAAAAAAATTATAATTATTGTCAAAGAAAGAATATAAGAAAAATTAAAAAATATATAAATAAATATCATGTAGAATTTAGAAAAAAAAACGTCAAAAATTCTACGATGCCATCAGTTTCCGAACCCAGGTACCTATAATGCATATAACGCAAACACGCTGCTAACTGAGCTATTGATACAACACTATAGTATTGTATTTTAAAGACCACCAACAGCTAAGGTTATTTGGGCCTAGCACCAATTCATATTTTCAATTCATTATTATTATTTTTTTTTTTTAATAATAAATTGAAAATCCAATTGACACTTTTACCAGCTCTCGGGCTAGAACTCGGGAACTGGGGACTTGTAATAGAGGAACCATAGCAACGCCATGTAAACAACAGCGCCGCTACACTCTCGGCTATTCTCAAGCCTTACAACACTATAGATCGCCGTTTTTATGATATAAGAATGTTGTGAATTCTTACGGTCAGGTTGCGAACGCTTACGGTGCGAATTCTTACGGTCGAGTTGCAAACGCTTCACGTTATTTCAGTACTCAGGTAAAAAGTGCCTAACGCGCCTAAGGAAGTTTTCACTTCAAAAATAAATATGGATCAACGACTTAGTATTATTAAACTATAGTCCATTCTGAAATACTATTTTGGTTTGAATTTTTTTGCAGATTCCAACGGTACCGTAGAGTAGGTACCTAGCCTTCTTTTAAATCATTCCCAAATTCAGGTAAAGGCTTAATAACCAATAAACTTTAAGACTGTTCTGAACTTTGAATGATGTACGGCGTCGGCACGTATAGTCCAGGCACAAATATGTAACTAAGTAACTATACTATAAAATACACGCTTACTGGATTTTTTAGCTAAAACTCCTACCCCGGTACAGGCTGTCACACCAACACACAGATATAAATTATAATACTGTTACAAAACTGTTTTCTGAGTTGGCGGAATAAATATTTATTTACAATAATTAAAAATACAACAACGAAAAGTCAGTTCTAACAATCAACACAAGTAAACAATAATTAAACAATAATTTAACACTTAACTATATACCAGGACTATTTATTTCTAGTTATTTATTTTATCAGGTGTATTTATATCAGACGCACTATTTATATTTCTGCACGATTTATATCACTGTATTTATATCAGATTTATTTCGCTGTTCAACACTGTCACAGTATAATCTACACTGACTGATTCCCGTTGACTGATCGCCTGATCGCTTCACTTACTCGTTTATGTACACTGCGTGGCTGAAGCCCAGTGTTTCTCGCGTTCTCTAGAAACTTCGCGTAGTTACTCGTTGTTCAGCAAGCAGACACCGCTTCTCAGAATTCTTGCCTGACGTTTATATACAGGGTGATCCGTAACAATACAAATGACATGCTTACATAGCAGAGATCTTGACAACGTTGTTAATACTAAAGTGTTTCTTAAAATTTAATTTATTGTAGATTAATAGACTCGTCGACAACTTAGGTCATTAGCGTCTTAAATACATTAACTAACAATTCTCTTAAATCTAAATGACATCACACAACATCCATGAGCGGAGGTGGGATTCGAACCCACGATAGTGTGATCCAAAGACCGCTACGCTAACCGTTACACCACACTGTCCTCGATTCTTAAAAAATAATACGTAAAGCGAGAACTGTTTAGTGCGAATGACGTCAAGACTTGCGCTTGAAATGTTTTTTTTTTTTATCAAACCGTACTTCCGCCATATATAACCGGCTCTCCCACCACAACATATACAATCTTTGCCGCATAAGTAAATATAGCGTATCGTTAATTTAATAAATTAGACTTATACATTTTTACCATTCTGGTTTGTCAAATGTTTATCACTTAAAAGTGTTTATTAGTGTATTTGCCATATGGCACATACACTATTGGCGTCGGTCGGATGGCGGGACCTAGGGGTCGGACCAAAATTTCTCGACGTTTCATAGCCTCCTGAACAGTTTGGCACCATTTTTGGAAATGTTTATATATATATGTATATATATATATTTATATATATATATATATATATATATATATATATATATATATATATATATTTTGTGTGTTCGCGGCATAACTCTCGAAAGACTTAATTGATTTGAACGAAATTTGGTAGACACGTTGGCATCCATCACCGCACGGAACCTATTTAAAATTGGCCCAATCGGACCATTTTAAGGGTAGTTTTTAGGGGTTGAAAAAAGTTTTTGGGCCCAAAAATACCGAAAAAAATCTCAGAATTGTTTCAAAATTGGAATTTAACCCTTTAGTAGAGATTAAAATATGTTGCTAAAATTTTAACAAAATCGGTACGACAGGACCGGACTTACAAATTTTATGAAAACACTAGTTTACGGATAGTGACTTATTTGCTGACGGGTGTATTTAATTTGGTACAGAGGTTGCATTGATAATAATATTGAAATTAGGAAAAAAAATATTATTTTAAGGGATGTATTAAGGGGTTAAATTTTTCATTTTGTCCAAAAACAAACTCTTAAGTTCACGTATTAAAGCCACAAGGCCTGTATTAGCAAATACACTATATTGTCGGCAGGGTTTTGGCACTGCGACCCGAGTTTTTTTTTTACTTTATTATGAGGAAAATACGACAAAAATAATTTGTGTTATTAATTTATTTGCACAAAAAAAGTGTTGTGCCCAAAATATACATTGCGTGATAGGAAGCACAGTTAGGAAGTGTTTGAAATTTGTAATATATATTTTAATTATGTAAAGTTTTGTTTGTATGTATTTTTGTTTCACATATTTTTCAGATTCATTAGTGTTACAAATTCGTATAAGAAAATTTGTATTCTTTGAAATAATTTGTATTTGTGTAAAAAATTAATACAAATGAATTTTGGTCATAATGTCCTTATTTTCGACGTTATCTCCAGTAAAATTGAGTCGCTGATATTTTTATAAATAATTTTAAATTTTGTATGCTGATACCGTTTCCTTTGTCATTATATAAGTTTTAAAAATGTAAAGAAATTATTACATTATGAAAGTTTGTATTTTGTTAATGTTTAATTATTTAAAGGTTCTCCCGTCAATTTTATTTTCTTTATAGGAGAACGTACAAGGCAAAATAACAACAATTTTTACTTGCTAAATTCTTCCATTTCTAACGTTCAACATTACTTATGCCTTCTTCAGGACTTTAAAAATTAACAAAATAAGGTCCCGAAGAAGGCACAACTTGTGTTAAAATGTTAGCAATTGAAGAATTTAACTAATAAATTATAGTGATACATTTTGTATGTCTTTTGGTTTCCAAGCCACGTTATGAATAATAATTAATAAATAAGTAATTGACCTTTTTGTTCGTCGTGTAGCTTCTTTTGTAATTTATTTTATTATGTGTTTCGACAACGGATTGCCATCTTCAGATAAATAGTGACTATAGGCAGGAGCGGGGCCTAATAGTACGATGGTGTCCACAAAGTTAAGATTAATGCTGAGTTTCTGATACGACTTTCAGCTTTAAATCTAGATTTAAGAATGTCATTTGTTTTCAACTAAACGCCCAGTCTTTCTAAACTATTAACTTTAGACATTAGCCGTCGTGGACTTTTTTGTAGGAAATTTTATACTCTACAAAATTACTAGTTTGCAATTGTGTCCTATCTAGCGTGGTTCTCACACAAATTTAAGTGAGAGTTGAAAACACATTTTTAACGATTTTTTTTTCACCTTGAGAACGCTATTTGGGGAGGTTCTGCCGCAGTTATTTTGAGTAATTTTGGTTCAGAGTATCCTGACCTGATACACTTTCTTAAATCTAGATTTAAAGCTGAAAGTCGTATCAGAAACCCAATCGACTTTCAACTTTAAATCTAGATTTAAGAATGCCATTTGTTTCCATCTAAACAGAGGTCTCCATTTAGTTGAAAATAAATGGCATTCTTAAATCTAGATTTAAAGCTGAAAGTCGTATCAGAAACCGAACATAAGAACGCCTGTTTTATACAGATATACGTAACGTTTCCGATATTCAAAAAAAACTATAAAAAATCGATGTTAATTAAAACAGAAAGTAATTTTAGTCAAAGAGATGACCTTTAAACATTTAATGTACAGCAGTGTTTTATGGTCGTCGCTTCCTTTCCTGGATACATCGTTTCCTTTTATAAATTAATACGCATAGAGTGTTATGTGAAAACCATACGTACCATCTAAGGGCTTACTATACAATAATTTCAAAAATAGGCCGTGCATTACACTACATATTAAGTGAAACTATGAGTACAGTGTGGTGTAATGGTCATGGTGCTAGCCTTTGGATCAGACTGTCGAGGGTTCGAATCCCATCTCTTCTCATGGATATTTTGTGATGTCGTTTTCGACCCAGCTTTGATATTTAATGATATTGGCGAGATACCTATTTGGTGATTTTCTAAAAAACGTTTACGAAAAATTAAAAATAAATGTATCGTGTAAAAAAAACTTCTCGTATGCAATTTCTCTTTTGCCTCTGCAGGAATAATAAACAATTTGAATTTGAAAATTATGCCCTACAATTTTCATCATGACACTTTTTTCATCAAGCAAACCGTTTATGAGATACTCGCAACAATAGAGCGAAAAACACGAATTTTTTGCAGTGCAAAATAACTTTCCTTGACTTTGAGCCTCTGTTCCACCTTAAGGATAAACAGAATCATTGATGAGTCATTTTTTATTTTAAATTTATTGACAAATATTTTTACCTATGTTCACTTTTATCGTACGATTAACTGTTCGGAGCCCAGACGCGAAAACACAGCGGTGAGTTTGTTTTTGGGGTGGTTTTTCGACAATAAGGGGATAAAGGAGGCATAGGAGACCCTAGGACTTTTAATATGTTTTCCCCACATTCTATACAATATTTGCACTAATTTTGAGAAAAAAAAATTTGGCTTCTGGGAAAACCAAAACTGAGGCCTGGAAATCGAGGATGCGGACATGAGAATTTTAATACGAGTATGTTGTTCCCTGTGGTTAATCTCAGCTTTACACAGAATATTTCCAGGTTAAAACCTTAGTCGCGTCGACTAGACACACACACACACACACACACATACAATGTATCATTATATTAATAAATATAATAAATTGTTATTTTCAATCGTTTTTAAAGTTGTTTTTTTTTTGCAGTATGAAACTTGAAGGCTATTCTTTTTGGAAAGAAACACTAGGAGGGGCACAGCATGTGGTGGCTCCAATGGTAGATGCAAGCGAATTGGCTTGGAGATTGCTATGTCGAAGACACGGTGCCCAATTGTGTTACACGCCAATGCTTCATAGCAACGTCTTTTGTCGAGATATAAAATACAGAAAAGAAGCATTGGCCACGTGTCCCGAAGATCGACCGCTTATTGTCCAAGTAAATATTTATAATTCTGACAGGTAGACTTCGGACAATTATGTCCTTAACCCCTTTTTTATGGTAACAAACAGATTAAATCAGGGCCGTATCTAGGAGTTCTGGCAGGGCCGGCGCTATAGGTTTTGCCGCCCCCTATTCGGACATCTATATACTAAATATGTATACAGTCGACAGATATACTATAATATTTTGCCATTTTTGCCACTGAAATCATATTTTTTAACCGACTTCAAAAAAAAGGAGGTGGTTCTCAATTCGGTTGTATTTTTTTTATGTTTGTTACCTCAGAACTCCGTTCTTCTTCCAGACATTTCGCTTGCAACTGCGGCAAGCATCTTCAGTGGTGTGTTCGACGTGGTCGTAGTGTTCTTCTCGTCGACAGCAGGGCACCGAGAAGAACACTACGACCACGTTGAACACACCACTGAAGATGCTTGCCGCAGTTGCAAGCGAAACGTCTGGGAGAAGAATAAGCCATAAGCCCGAAAGATTCTTATCTTAAATTTAGTTCGTTATGTTTAGTTTTTATGAATATAGTGTTTGTGATGTTTTACAGTTTTGTGGAAATGATCCAAAAACAATGTTAGAAGCAGCATTATTAGCTGAAGAACACTGTGATGCGATTGATATTAATTTAGGCTGTCCACAAGCTATCGCTAAAAGAGGACACTATGGTTCATTTTTACAAGATGAATGGCCTTTATTAACTGAAATAGGTATGATACGGACAATTTGCTTTTTTAAAAGTATTTTTACTTCCCACCTCTACTATGGTAGGGAAGTAATGGATTTAGTCCGAAAAAAATATTTCGAGATTTTAACAGATCTTCACGTTTGGAGACCCTAGCAATCGTTTAAGATCATTTTCTGACTGATGTCTGTATGTGTGTGTGTGTGTATGTGGTCAATTTTTCGCCTTCGATATCGTAAAAACGGAGCAACATACGGCCATACCGATTATTCTATTGTGTTTATCAGCTTTTAACTTAGATCTGATTAGATTTTGAGTCAAATCGGTTCAGTGGATCCTGAAATATTACAAAAAACGTTCTCAATGTCACGTATTAAAATAGGTAAAAAAAATATAAATGAATTCTAGATGTTATAATATGAAAAAAATGTAAATATTTTTTTTCTCTAAAATGTATAGTTTTTGAGAAAAAAAATATTTTACTAAAAAAAGAAAATTGTACGTAAATCAAGGAACCATGATTTTTGCTATATTACTAGCCATCAGTAGATCACCAAACAAAAAATAGGGCCATGCTTTTTTTCAAAGAATAAAAAAAGTGTGTCTATTTTTTGCAAATATTTACTAGGTGGGAAGTATAGGACTGGTCATCAGTCGAATTTTTCTGGTGTGTATTCAGCGTACTAAAAATATGTGTGTGTACTCCGCGTCCACAAAAAATCTCATCATCAAACATCGGTGTTCGGCTCTTGTGGATTTGATAAATAGATTGTAGATTATAGACACTCGACAACTAAGCTCATTAGCGTCTCTTTATGGATTTAATGTAACATACTATAAATCGTTGTAAATGAATAGATTTATACGGCTGATTTGCAATTAAACATTTTTTTGGAAATTATATGATTCCAAACATATCGGAAAAAATCATTTTACCAACCATAATCACAGTCAGGATTCTAACCTGAACCTTTCCACTTTCGCGGCGAAATGAGCTTACAGTTACTCAACCGTGACATGATTACTAATCTAACATTCTCCTTATATGCTTCGGAATCAATTGATTTTCACTACATGCGAGTGTTAATTCATTATAGCTAGGTTGTAGATGTGAATCTTCGTACTAGCGAGAGCTCATCATGAAAGTGAAAATTATAATTATAAATTATTGTAATTTTAGTGAGTACACTCCACCAAAACTTACATGTACCTGTAACGTGTAAAGTTCGTATATTTGACGATGTAAAAAAATCTGTGGAGTACGCGCGTATGCTTGAAGCAGCCGGATGCCAATTATTGACGGTTCATGGTAGAACAAGAGAACAGAAAGGACCTTTGACTGGATTAGCTGATTGGAACCACATAAATACCGTTCGGTAAATAACAAAAATCTTCTGAAACAATATTTAAATTATTTAAAACCACAAAGAAATTGAGTATAACCTAATTTCGTGGGATTTATACTGCGAAATCTTGTATTGTTTTGAGAAGAAACCAGTAAGATGGCCGATCTGCGCATTAGAGGTAGTTGAAAGAGCTACCAGTGGTAAAATATGGACTCGCCCGGCACGAAAGGGGCGTGCTAGTTTGTTGTGTGCCACGCGCCACCCCTTTAAACCAAACATGGACTCGCCCGACACTAAACTCGTTTGTGCACGTGTATGACGCTGGTGCCTTCTCTAAACAATACTACTCTACACAGATCCCAAGTTCTAATCTGAGAATTGTGAATCCGTATTGTGGAAAAATGAGGGTGTTGTTATTAATATATTGATTAAAAATAAAAATATATTGAAGATACGATTTGATGATTTTCAGGAAAGCGATAAATATTCCAATATTTGCGAATGGTAATATTCAATGTTTAGCAGACATTAATATCTGTTTACGTGAAACCGGCGCCGCTGGAATAATGACAGCTGAAGGAAATTTATACAATCCTTTCATTTTTGAGGGAGTTAATCCTCCAGTTTGGGAGCCAGCTCTTGAATATTTAGAACTGGCTGAACTGCATCCTCCACCCAATTCGTATATACGAGGTCATTTGTTTAAACTGTTTCACGCTTTGTAAGTATTATTAATTATTTTATTAGTTCTGTTTGTTTTTGTTTTGTAGTTCAGTGTAGAAACAAATAATTGTTATCGATATTATTTTTTTTTCACACAATTACCAATATATGCCAATGTCTACACATTCAATTCGCACAAAAACAAACGTCACACGCCGCGCCATATTGCCCCCGACCTTCCCGCTATCGCCGTGCGATCCATTCACCAATCATAGCATACGCTGTGTTTTGTCCCTTGTAACAATATACTATTTTTAAACATTACTGTAAATTTCAGATTGGTGTTGCCTAAAAACTTCAAACTGCGGACTAGCCTTGGTGCTGCAACAACTCATGAAGATTTTACAAAAGTTTGTTATCAATTGCGGGACAGATATTTACCATATCATGAAGGAAAATCAATTTGGCTTGAAAGTGATGAAGAAAGGGAAACGTGCAATTTATCTTTACCTCCTTGGTTGTGCCAGTCCTATGTAAGGATGCCACCTCATGAACACATTAAAAAAATGGAAGAGAAAAATCAAAATATTAATAATACAACTGTAAGTCAAATTATTTTGAAACTAATTCATAGATCTGCATCAGAAATATGTTCTTGTAATTTGCCATACCTATTATAAAATAGCTTCTTTACATGCATGTAAAATGACTTGACAGGCGGGTGTACGGGAATGTATCTTTCCCACACTGTTGTGGGAAAGCAAGCCATTTCAATAGTCATTTATGTTTATTCGTCTGATCTGTCCGCTTATACATACCTACTCGTGTGCGTGTCTCGGCCTACTATAGGAGTGAAATTTGCGACACAAATGAACTGTCAAAAAAATTTTGAAAATACTGAAAATGAAGTGAAAAGCAGCTATTTTATAGTGGGTATGGCAAAAATACCATATTTATATCTCGTGCGTAGTGATATTATAACTCGTGTGACTGTTAAAACTCGATATCACTTGTTAACATACTGTCACTACTCGCCAGTAATATGCCTCAATACACAACTAGATATACAATCCACTATTTTAGAATGGCGAAATACAATTAAAAAGAACCCATTATGAAGATGCGGAAGGAAACGAAATTAGTAGAAAGCGTATGAAGAAATTGCGCCGTGTTATGCGCAGACCGGAAAAACCACCGGAAGTGATAAATCAACCTAAAAGGGGTAATCTTCTGTGTGAAACTTGCCCTAACCCGCTGGTATGTAATTTCTAATTTTTTTTTGTTAACTGTTTTGACTTGACAATTTTTTTTGCGTTACAAACAGGCCAGCCTTTAGCCATCTATGCGCCCCCGCAATTTGTCGCTCCATGTATGTCTGCTATTTCTTTTATGTTACTTTTTGGGACATATTTTATCATTTAATAAGGGCAGGCGCGGACTATTTTCTCAGGAACGCTAACATTTGTCGGGTCCCGAGGAAGAAACTTGAGTAATTTATTATTTGTTGCGATTGGAAAATGGGTAGGCCCGGGACGCTCCAGCGACTCTGGCCGGTTCGCGTCTGAATAAAAGGCAGTGTCATATCTAGGAGTCCTTGCGCCTCAGGTGAAAGGAGGGCTTGACGCTCTATCATGTCATAAAATTAACACAAGTCAGAACTGGGATTAGGACTATTTAAAAAAGCGGCCAAGTGCGTGTCGGACCACGCACAGTAAAAGGTTCCGTAGCCGGGAAGAACGTATCCGCCATTTTGAATTTTCTCGTAATTATGACCGTAAACACTATCTATGCTCCAAATTTCAAACCTCTAGCTAGATTGGAAGTATCCTAGATGTATGATGATCTATCAGTCAGTCAGTATATCTGTGACATATGGACAGACTGATAGGACGAAATTATAAGGGTTCCGTTTTTGCCATTTGACTACGGAACCCTAAAAAAACAAAACACCGTTATTTTAACAAACGGCTTTAAAATGCTTGAGCGCTGTTTAAAATAAGGATTAATAGATATTAATACATAGTTATTGTCATCCGGCGCCCCTGGCGTGAGCCATACCTACCAACTCCTAGATATGGTGCTGATAAAGGGTCTATGTTGAAATGATTTGTCAGCGTCCTGATTGTGCTCGCCCGTTTCTGAACGTCAAATGCCTTATTAATTTTTCATGTACATACTAAGAAACGTATAATTTTAGGGTACAAAATGTATATATAAATTATGTAAACAATGTTGCCGTAACAAATGTTACACGGAAAATTTGGACTGCCCTGGTCACCGAATACAAGTAAAAACAAGACGCCAGGTTGCAAAAGAGTTTGCTAGACTTCGAGAAGAAAATAATCCAAGCGAAAATCTTGCAACAGATATAAAATGTACCGTGTAGCGTAAATTTTACCAAAAATATTCTTGTACATATATAAAAATATTTATAAATGTTTTGTTTAAAAAATATTTTTATACTTATTAATAATTCACTTTTTATTTACTGTTTTATATAAAAAAAAATATACAGAGAAAAACACATTACTTCTTAGCTCTAGGTGCATTTATGATTAATTTTAATGTCACAAAACGATTCAAAGCACTTCTTAGAGTTTGTTGAGCGGCAGCAGTGATTTGTTTTAACTTTCCATCTTCAACTCCAGCTACTAATCTTCCTATTCTTTCTGTGGGGCACTTCACTAGGACCACAGCAGTAATTGATCCTGAAAATAAGTGAAATAAATAAACCAGCCGTGAGGTGGGTCGTTTATTAGGACTAAAGTGCGACCCTTGAGGTCCACACGACGAACTTCCCAGTTTGATAAATATTTAATAATAATAATTAAGTTAGATATTACACAGAAAAGTAATCATTTTAATCATTAAAACATAATTATTATTTATTTTTAACAATAATTAAAAAAAGAAAAGAAAAACGGCAGAACTGATTTTTATAAAATTGATCAAAATTATGTTAACACGCCTCAATTGACAGCCTTACGAAGTCGATATAATTTTTTATTCGCGAGATATTGTGCAAAATCTACATTTTGGAGTCTATTTGGTTAAGAAAAAGAACGGCTGAACCGATTTTGAAAAAATTTCTTTCAGATCATATTTACGTTAAAACGCGTCGATTGGCACTCTAACATAGTCGATATCATTTTTCATTCTCGAGATTTCGTCTTAGAAAAAAATGGACACATACGTACACACACACACACAGACATCTTTCTAAAAATAGTGTAAAAATAGTGTAGTGACCTTGAAACATAAAAATTTGTTATACATTTTGATTTCGATTTTCGGACCCATTACAATAACTTCCAATGGGAAGTTAATAAAAGATAGATATTTTTATTCTATGTTATTAATCTCTGCACTTAATTGACTGGTCCTCCATATTTTGTATGACGTTTTAAATGATAAATAAGATTTGATTTGATGATAGATTGTAGACGCTCAACAGCTGAGGTCATCAGCGTCTACGTAAGTATTAGAAATCTGCCAGCTTATATACACAAACTGACTGGTATAAGCTCGGGTTCCTGGGAGCGCAAATTCCCAAAAAGCATTGGAATGTAATTTACATTCCAATGTTTCCCCTGAGGCGATTATAATACGGAAATGTCACGAAAAAATAATCTGAAGAGTACAGCAGAGATGCAATGTTGAGGTGGCTGACAGTGTCGTAGCCAGTGGCGGCTCCTCTTTAAGTGCGTTCGTGCGCCGCACTACCAGTTGAAATGCAAACGCAACGCAAAATTAAAAAAAATACATCTACACAGAATCAAATATTATAATCGATTATTCATGCTTCGTGAGATCAATAATCAGTATTGAAATATTGAACAAAATATCTCCTGAGTGCGGATCTGTTGTAGGTATTTGAAATTTCATCCCCACCCAAGGCAGTGCACTTTTATAAGCGCACGAAAGAAGTAGCATTGTTCAAATGTAAAATTAGACAAGAATAGTAAAACCGTGAGACAGATATATTTACGTACTTTGATATAAGGGCACGTAGCGCGCCGAGCGAAAATAGACGAAATACACCGAAACAGCTTCGTACGTACAGTCATCTCATCTCTTTTATAATATCAAGTTAGTGAAGTTAGTATACTAACAACAATAATACAGAGTACATATTTCAGTTTTCAACGCAAATTCCCGGGTTTTTTTTTAATTAATTCAGTAATTTTATTAAATCTTGTGATTTGTAAAAAATTTTTGTGATGAGTGGTGATAAATAGTTAATATAATCATTAATCAAGCTGTATTATAGATATCAATAAAATTGTGATTTGATTTTCTTCGACAATAAACTAACCTACAAATTTTATAAAAATAATAATTACGTATATTTTCATAAACAAAAATGAGTAGCATTGGAAGTGTAGAATATATAAAAAATAATCGATCGACCTATGAAGACAAAATACGGTTAAAACAATTAGGCCCACCTCGATCAATTATGACAATTAAACAAACATGTAAATAAAAAAAAGGAATTTACGCGTTCATTTAAACAAGAATTGTATGATAAAGCATCGTTGTTCTGTGAATGTGATAAATTTAATGTTTTTTTGAGTTTTCCGTGCTTAATTTTTGACGGTAAAGCAACGCGGACTCAAAAAGGCGTTAACGATTTGATTCATTTATCCGAAAAAATAAAAAAGCACGGTTCTTCTCAAATTCATTTGCATATTGTTATGCAGTTAGTTAAAGTTTGTTGTCGGTTCTATTGATACAAGACAACAATAAAAATCTGACGATGTTCTAAAATAAAGCAACATTTACATAGCCAGCTTTGTTGTAGAAAGTGAGAGGTGTTTTTCTACGCTGCAAAGAATGCTATCCATTGAAAAGTGTTTAATTCATTCAATGCCGGATTTTAATCAACAAGTGATAGAGGTTTTCTCTCATCAGAAGCAACGTAGAATAGATCTTCTTTATAAATAAGGTTTGTTTTTCTCTTAATTACATAATATATATAAGTATAATATGTAAAAATGTTATATTCAATACAATATTAGGTATTAGGCGCACTGTCACAATTATTGATCACCGGCCGCCACTGGTCGTAGCTAGGGCCATCGGCGCCCACGGCAAGATTCTAATTTCTGTCACATATTAGGAGTGTTTGTTGGTGAGTTCTGAACTGTTTCTGAACTTTCAAAGCATATGTCGGCAATACAGAACTCTTCAGGCACAACTGCGTATTTATTGGTCAAATTCTTGGACTCTTCGAAACTTTGTTCTAGCAGTTCTAGACTCCTAGAATGAATTGTGAATTATAAACGCTCGACAACAGAGGTCATTAGCGTCTAGAGTTCTAGAACTGGAAGCCTAAAATTGTTAGAACCAGGTTCAAATAGCCTGAAGAGTTCGAGAATTTGACTAACAAACATGCAGTTGTGTTCAAAGAGTTCTGTATTGCCGACAGACGTTTTGGGAGTTCAGAACCAATTCAGAACTTACTTGTAATAGTTTATTTAAAGGTTAAGTGCTTGTAATAGACGATTGAATGACAATAAATTTATACACCAAAAATCCTATATAAACCACTGCCATGTGAGAACAATTATTAATATATTACCGTCTTCGTTGAATTCGCAATATTCAAGTATCGTGGTAAGTAAATAAGGAATTTCTTGTGGTAAAAAATCTAGCAAAGTTGCTCGAACTGTTCGTCCTATTATTTTCTCAGGAGACTGATCTGTCTTTTCTGTTGGTTCAAATAACCATTCACCAGGCTTAGCCAAATGTATTAAGTAGTCCTACAACAATTTAATTTGAATATAAAGTATTTCCTGATAAAATTTTTTTTTTTAATATTACCTTCACATCTTGAATACCATCTCCTGTTAACGAAGAAACCATAAACACTTCTGAAAAATGTTTCCAACTTCGTGGCGCCTCGTTTTTTTCTTTTCTCTTTTCTAAAACAGCCTTATTTGAACCTGATATAGGCATACCAATCAAACAATTGTCAGTTAATAAACGCGTCAGCTCCAATAATTTGCTTTTTGACTTCAACAGATCAATCTACCAAACAAAAAGAAAATAATTATTCTTATGTTATTAGGATCTGACATGTGGAAGGAGTTAACTGACGACATAATCAGTAAGGCGACGTTAAAGGCGTAATAAATTAAAAATATAACTCGGCATTCCCAATAATTAAAAAATTTTATAGTGGCAATGGAATATCACAGCACAGAGGCAAGAAGAGTGTTTG
This sequence comes from Mongoloraphidia duomilia, assembly GCA_039654895.1. Classification (NCBI taxonomy): domain Eukaryota; kingdom Metazoa; phylum Arthropoda; class Insecta; order Raphidioptera; family Raphidiidae; genus Mongoloraphidia; species Mongoloraphidia duomilia. Next base: position 21,875,909 of record CM077524.1, on the reverse strand, counting down.
GAGTATCAATAATGTACGAATCTCAAAAAAAAAATGTAAAACGCTTTGTTAATTGACAAAAGACACTTAAAATTTTTGTAGGATAGGCAGAGGTTCTGCTTGGGAATCTGCTACAGTGAAGAGGTAAAAACAAAGTTTGAGTGATTTTGAAATAAAGGCACAGTAGGTACTGATATTCGACCCAACACAGCGATTTCACTCGCCAGAGGGTAAAAACGCCCAGCGTGTAGCAACTAAAGTAGATCGGTCTTCAACTTAAGTCGTGGGCGACTAGCGATCGATCCACATGCCGCGAATGGATCAGACAGCCTATTATATTGAGTGGCTTTAGTCGCAGCGAGTAAATTCGCTAGTGATTAGCGTGTAATGTCGCCTAGTGTAATCGAACTGTTATATCATTGTTAGTATTAAATATAAGCTTACCTTGTTAAGTATCAAGAAACTTGGTAAATAGCGATATTTTTCCAATATTCGTAAAATCTTACTATCAATTCGGTCTCTATTCTGGTGACTAACATCATGAATTACTCCGACAACATCCACTTCACTCATACTTTGTTTTGGATCTCGCATAAATGATTTCTTTAACGCATATCTAAAATAATTCATAACGGCCATTTAAAATATTTTTTGCCATACCCACTACAAAATAGCTACTTTTGATGCATGTATACAAGCCTGTATTGGGTCGTTTAATTAACAGGCAGGTGTGCAAGTGCGGTTGCCATAGCAACTTAAGTTTATTCGCTCTATAGGGACCGAGCTCGAACTGTAGAGGCAGCACTTTGACTGAAGGCCGCGCGCCCTAGTGCGGGAATTAAGAATTAAATGGGCAAAAATTTAGCAATAACAAACGTCATAATTAATAAATAATGGAAAAAATAATTAAATACGGATTTCAGCCGATAATTAATAATAATATTCGTGGTCAAAATAGTATTAAAGGTGAAAAATTATTTAAATCGGGTCACGTTTTGAATGTGTTAGAAAAAAAACTGTCAAATAGTCCCGTGGTTATAACCCCAGACCAGTGTGTCAAAAGCATATATGTAATGTTAAAATGATAGTAAGTTTTAATTTATTTTTTATTCTTAGGTACTCTTTTTTGTACAAAATTAAAACTTTAATTAAATATAAAAAAAAATCTGTTTACAATTCAATTTATTTCTTATTTTTTAGCTAGATGACAATCGCAACGTAAGTCAGGCTGAGTGTAGCTGTAAAGCTGGATTAGCCGGTACCTAAATGTAAACACATTTGTGCTGTTGTTCATTATGTCAATTATACAACATGATTTTATTGATAAAGACATCGTGAATAATTTCAAAATTTATTTAAAAGTAAATAAACAATTAATCACATACTACTGGTTAATATTTTTGCCCATAAGTTTACAATTTCTATCACCAGTTGGCGTGACAGTCTAGAGGCTCGGTCCCTATCCGCCTGTGATTACATACTCACGGTCTACTGTAACGGTAAAGATGGCGACGCAAATGAACTGTCAAAATTTCTTGAAAATGAAGTGAAAAGTAGGTATTTTGTAGTGGGTATGGCAAAAAATACCAAATAATATATCTCATGAGTAATGGTATTATAACTCGTGTGACTGTAAAAACTCGCTCTCGCTCGTTTTTACATATTTTCATCACTCGTCAGTAATATAGTCCATTACGCATCCAGATATGCACTCTACAATAAAGGTGGACGCACACAGAAAGATCAAAACAGTTTTAATCAAAAACGTTTTTGACTAAAACAGTTCCATGTAGATGTTTCATTACAAAGTAAATGGATTGACGCACACTGATCAATCGCATGTCTTAAATCACATTTAGGGTCATTTAGTCACAGTCAGGCGTTTCAATGTCGAACTCTGGATTCTCGTTTTATGTTTTTGACTGAACTGAAACACCTTTGCTCTTGTATGTGCGCAGGACGCAGGTATTTTTCGTTTGTTTGTTTCAATACCCAAACAGCTGCGTAGAGCACCAGTGAATATTTTCATCAGTCGTGGCGACAGAGGTAAATATTCCCTATTTCGTAATTAATAATTATTAATTAATTCATTACTAATTATTATGGAAGTGGACGCAGAGAAACTAATTGTCCCACAAAACTAGTGCAATCTCAACCGATTTATCGTTGTCAGCCAACATCTTTTTTAATACTGACAAAATAATAACGTTTTTGACTGACTGCTCTTTTTGTGTACCGACCGGCAATAAAATGTTTCTTGTAGAAACAAAAACGTTTTCGTTTAAAACAAAAACGTTTTTGACCAAAACAGTTTTGATCTTTCTGTGTGCGTCCACCCTAAATGTTGGATAAAACAGCCAAAACCTAATTAGCAAAATAATAAAATTGTAAGCATATTCATGTTATGATTACAATATGTCATATTGCTATTCTTATAGACGTTGATGACTTCAATCGTTGAGCGTCTATAATCTACAATCTTATTTTTGCTATTCTTACTTAGCTAAGATGCTGTCAAACACGATAAAGTTTAAACAGAAGAAATGTTACCTATTAACTTCACCTTGCGAAACAAGTCCGGGTGTATCCAAGAATACAATTTGAGTATCTTCTTCATTTATAACTGCTTTTGCAATGCTTTGAGTTGTATGAACTTTTTTGGATGCAGGACAGACCTACAAATGACGTTTATTTAAAACAAGTCTTTTAATTATATTATTCTTATGATATTGTAATTTGCAATGCTTACCTGATGTTCTACTAAACTATTTATGAATGTGCTTTTTCCTACATTTGGGATACCGATTATTGACACTTTAATAATTTTTCCATAAAATTTGTTTTCTTTCAATTCGTTATCTTCGTTTTTATTATATGTGTCTACCGTATCTACAGAAGCATGAGTTTTTCGTTTGCAACACAATTGGATGTTTAGCACTGAATTTATTTTGTGACGAAATGGTAATGATTCATTATTACATAATGCTTGTAAATGAAATGGTTTAACACATTTTTTCAACATATTTACTGACGATTAATATATCTTTCTTCTATTTTCAATACCTAACACTGCACAATATGTTAGGTTATATTATTTTGACAGCTTACTGCTAGAGAAGCTAGTGATCTGTTTGCTAGTGATTTTTCGGGAAAGTTTGAGTGATTTGAGAAAAATAAAAGCACTATTTAGAAAAGTGTCAATCAGGTGTCATCGACAGCATTAAGCATAATTTGGACATCGAAAAATAGGATATTATTGTAACTACTTTTATAAATTATAAATTAATGGCGTTTCCTCAACCAAATGCTCAAAGAGGTATGATTTTCAAGAAAACATAACCTATAAAGTATATAAACAAACCAGTGATAATAAAACTTTTTTCTGATTTTAGAACTAGCAAATCGTAAAATATTGGAAGAATTACAATTAAAAAAACAATTACTTTTAAAACAAGGAGTGCAGGCTTCGACAACAACAGTAGCCAGTAACATTTCTTCGATTGGTTCCAGTACTTTGCCTGCCCCGGGCACTACGGTTCAAGTTAGTAATTTTAGAAACACCTCGTTTAGCATGTTTGGTGACTAGCAATGTCATAGCTAGGGCTATTGGCGCACAGGGTAATATTCTGGTTTCGCGCCCTCAAAGATTCTTTGCTTGATACTCATACTATGAATCGAATCGCTGATTGCGCCCTCCGGCATTTGCGTCTCTGCCGCGAGCCTCTGTTATCAGGCCCTAGTTACGGTGCTGGTGACTAATCCTTCAGGTTTTTAGCAGACTATCCTGACGCGGTCATGAAAATTGTTTTCCGGGGGCTTTTTTGTCCTGGTTTTCATGAATTGGGTTTTTTCAGTAAACATTTATCAAATTGTGTGTATTATATTTGGTAAAATTTCGTCTGTTACACACCTAGATTTTTTTGTATATTTTTTATGTATCACTCACGGCGAAACAGATTTTCTCACGGGGGGTGTTGATGTGGTGGCGTCTTTAGCGGGGTGAAGTGGTAGTGATCGGGATGCGCAGTTCAAAAAACGTACGTGAAAAATGTACAAAATCTAGGTGTATAACAGACGAAATTTATATTTTATAAGCCACGGCGATCTACCCACTATTTTTGTACTAAAAAATAAAATAAAAATTATGTGACAAAGTTATTGTAAATCTCAGCGCCGATTAATTACTGTTAGTGATGCCTTGATATCGGTTCCTTCTTTTTCAGTCCGGGACACCGTCTATGGACACACATAACTTATCTTCAGCACAAAGGGCTGCTCTACATAGTGCGCACACACAGTCATTTGGGTTTTTTATTGCACAGGACAGTTCTTTTGGAAATCTGATATTACCCGTTCTTCCCCGTTTTGACACAAAGTGAATTGTGCAGCAAACGGTGATAAACAATCACTTTGTTTTAAATCAGTAATAGGGGAAATTTATTTATAACGATGTATCCATGCATGAAATTGCGACATTTAGAAGAAATTGTTGAGAGTGTAGATGACTTTGAAAAACCTAAAATATTATTGGAACAGTATAGAACGCCTGCCCATCTAGCGAGTCATATGCTATTTAAAATACAGGTATTTATTTTTATAGATTTAAGGAACTAGGATTAAAAATTCAGTTTTACAACAAGAGCATAGAAATCAGAAATTTAACTAAAACCTAAGGTAAAAGATAACTGATTAGCTTAAATGTATCAACAAAATTTAATTTTATACAATTATTAGTTTGTACCCGCGACATTACAATGCTTTCGACAAAAACTTTATCTTAACCCAAGGGCGAATCCAGGATTTATTCGAAGGGAAGGGGGGCAAAACCATCCGAACTAGCCTATCTTAAAAAAGCAAGAGGCTTATACTTGGCACTGTCGACATTAGCGTTACCCGATGTGCACCGCGGGAAGGTTGCGCACTCGGATTTTTCACACCATAGCCCTGCAAAGGGCTGATTTAAGAGCTTACTGTGTGTTTTTTCTAGTTGAGAGGGGAGCCACCTGGATCTGCCCTTGTCTTAACCTGTTGGATAAAAAATACCTTGTAGATACTTTAAAATTTGTTTACGGGTTGATATTGTCCCAATTTCAATAAAATCGATCCAGCCGTTCTCGAATTATGTCAGTCCAAACAGGCAGACAACAATCGCGTTGGTTTATTTTAGTCGGAGTATGGTGATATACAAGGAAAATTAGTAGCCGATCTTGGTTGTGGTTGTGGCGCACTCACCGTTGGTGCTGCTGCCTTGGATGCTTTGAATGTTATCGGATTTGAAATAGATGAGGACGCCTTAGAAATATTTACACAAAACACTGAAAATTATGAATGCGAAAATATCGAAGCTGTACAGTTAAATGTTTTGGATGATATTTCTGACAGGTAATGTCTAATTTTGATGACTCATGCTCGATTGCACAAAAGCGTTGTCAAAAATTTGATTTGACAATGACCTTAGAGTGTGATAATATAATTAGTTTTTTATACATGCAGGAGCAGTCTAATATCGTTGTGAAACTCCTTGTCATGTAGAACATTAGATTGTACTCTCACAAAAACAAATGATAGATCTACATAGAAAAACATCGCTTTTCAAGCTAAATTTTGATCAAAATGCGTATAAAAATGTTGTTTCGAAGTGGAAATTGTACAAAAAATTATATTAAATACATGTATTATATACACAGTTTAAAAAAAATATCGTTTCAATCGATCAATTATTTTTCGACCAGGATCAATTTAAAATTCTACAATGCTTTTCTTATGGAGAAATATTTGTGGTCACAATCTAAGGTCATTGTCAAATCAAATTTTTGACAACGCTTTTGTGCAATCGACCATAAGACTGTTAAAAGTACAATGCATAGTAGATTGTATATCTAGTTGCGTAATGAGGCACGTTACTGACGAGTAAGTGACATTATGCTAAAACGAGTATGGCGAGTTTTAAGTCACAAGTCATAATATAATTACGCACGAGATATATATGGTATTTTTTGCCATACTCACTATAAAATAGCTGCTTTTCACTTCATTTTCAGTATTTTCAAAAAAAAATTTACAGTTAATTTTGTGTTGTTAACTTCACTCCTATAGTAGACCGAGCCACGCACAGGAGTACGTAATAGCGGGTGGATCAGGCGAATAATCATAAATCACTATGGATATAGATTGTTTTCCCACACTAGTGTGAAAAAAATACGTTTCTGTACACCGTCTTGTAAAAAGACATTTTACAAGCATACATACATGCATGTAATGCAGCTATTTTATAGCGGGTATGGCAAAAAAAATGTTACTTTATGACTAGTTCTAATTTGTTTCGTCAGATGGAATAAAATATTTGATACCGTTATTATGAATCCTCCCTTTGGAACAAAACATAACCAAGGTATCGATATGAAATTTCTCGATGTTGCGTTCAGATTAGCAAATACAGCTGTTTATTCACTTCATAAAACGTCTACAAGGTATAGAACATTGTTATAAATTGTCTTAAATCGCAAATATTTTAATGCTCTTTGCATTTTAGGAAACATGTGATGAAAGTTGCAACTGAATATGGAGTAAAACCTGAAATATTGGCACAATTACATTATAATCTACCTGCAACATACAGATTTCATAAAAAATCCTCTGTTGATATTGAAGTTGATTTTTATCGTTTTGAAATTTTAAAATAAAGTAAATATAATATTGATTAATGGCTTGTTACTACAAATAATCAAAAAAACATTTTTTTTCAGTTTCAAACTGTAATCCCGGTCCTACATTTTTGTATTCCATCACCTTCACTGCACTATGTAGTACCTGAAACTTTGTTAGCTAACATCCAGCATCATCATAATCCCTTTCTTTACAGTTCTATTTTAGAGCACATTTTGAAAAAAATAATTCTTCCACATTTTTCGACTGAAATATACCTACGGTTGAAAGTAGCAAAAAAAAATCTTTTTTTTGCGTTTTTATAGCAATAATTTAAAGTTTCAAACATAATAATAGTATCAGCAGATTAAAAGATAACTCGAATTTTTTGTAACTAGAATTTTTTTTCCTTTGACATTTGACTTTGGTACTACTGTATTTATAATAGTCAACTAAGATAACACAGAAAATTTTACAAAGATTATTATACAATTAGAACCACAGATAATTAGCATCGAAAAATTTGCAGATGCTTGAAGAGGAAGATACGGATAACGAAGATTTCTTTAGCCCATCAAGAAGATAGCCCATCGCATCTTCTGAGGAAGATATATTTGAAATGTTTCTAGAGCTATTCAGATTTAATCAATCTATCTAATATTTCAATAACGATGGGCACTGCGAAACTTGACCACTAGGGGCGCCAGCTATATAACTACCGTGGTCTTTGAACAGTTCATAGTAGTGTGTACAGAATAATTTTATTTAAAATAAATCATTGACAATGCCGATGTGCTGTGTTTACCAATGTTCAAATCATAGAGGTTTTGTATTTCAAAAGGATTCAGTTGCATGCTATCAGAACTGAAAAAACTTGATTTCTCACACGTTTTTCTATGAAAACCAATGATAACTTAGGTGGTTATATACTTGCTGTCGGCTATATTACGTTTCTCATGTGCCCATCTCCATTTAGGATGTCGGGCGTCTATAATTTACAATTCATTCCATTTAGGAGGAACCAAGTCAAGATTAGAAAGGACTAGGTAGCCCACTGTAAAATTGTGTAGGGTCCTAGTTCACCCCTGTTAACAAAATACTCGTGCTGTCTACTTCTGAATCTGATTAGTGGTCACTAACGGAACCTAATGAAATTATTTGATAAAATGAGTATATTGACTTCGTAATTCAATTAAAACTAAAAGATATACAACGTAATCTGATTTTAGCAGAGTGCGTGTTACCGTTTAGTTCACGTGTTAAGGCGTCTGTGAGAAAAGGTGTTTAACAAATTGAGAATTTCATTAAATGTTAACTTTAAAAACACTTATAACCAAACGGCAAAACACCTACATTCAGTACCGAATTTACGTAAGGCCCGTGAGTCCGAGGTCTAGAGGCACCAAACTCAAAGGGGCGTTACTGATTACAAAAACTTAAAATAAATTAAGCATACCCACGATCAACCAGCGTATAGCCCGACTGGACCTTTATTGCTGATGTCTTCTCTAAACAATACTACTCTTACTTACTACTAATAGTAAATTAGAATGTGTTTCTTGGATTTGCAACGAGAAAGAAGCGTTGAGTAACCGATAAAATAGCAGGACTTACTTTGACTTTCCTTGTAACAACCCTATAGTCGTGCACTTAAGTTTAAGCTATTAGAATTTTTAAGGGTTGAATACAATTAGTGTCCCTCGTATTGTATACTATTATTTTTTCCCAAACAATCACCGCGTAAAGTAAATCCCTATATTATTAAACGAGTAAATCTTGTATATATGTTTCTATGTACCTATATAAATATTTTCTCGAAAACGGCTCTAACGATTTTGATCAAATTTACCGAAAAGGGGTTTCGGGGGGCAAAAAATCGATCTAGCTAGGTCTCATCCCTGGAAAAATTCGTTTTCTTATCGATTTTATCATTTTAAAAAACAGTTTTTTTAACGTCATAAAACAGTGTCGTATTGTGAGTAGGCTTTGGAAAAAACAAACTAATTTCATTATTTATGTCAAAATTACTCTGACAGTCAATCTTTAACTTATTAAAATAATCAGTAATTATTTGAAAAGTAAAAAAATAACAACAATAAAATCTAAACATAATTATGTAAGTAGTTTTAGCTAATATTTAAATAAATAGGTATGTTATTTTTATATTACCTATATAAAATATGTATAGGTAAGTACGTTAAATGTAGTATGACGTATAATATTACCTAGACCTTTTTTTCTCAAAAACGACTAACGATTTTGATGAAATTTACAGAATGGGGATTTTTCGGGGCGAGAAATCGATCTAGGTAGGAATTTTGGTTCCAGAGGGGAGCAATTAAAAAAAGGTGTTTTTTATTTATTATAACTCGCTCAATTAAAGTCAGATTGATTCGAAGTCTATTTCTACATAGATTTTATATAATATATCACAAGTGTTAAAATTGTAAATGAACACTAATATAAGAAGTGCCTTGCACAATATGTAAATAATGATAAAACGGCGGCCCGAAGGGCCGCACTTCTGGCGCCGCGGGTCTTTAAAAACACATCGATTTTTAAAAACTATTGTTAAGATACATACAAAAAAGTTTTGCGTATCTAAAAATTGGCACGGCAGCCCAAAGGGCCGAACTTCTAGCGCCGCAGGCATGTATATCAAAACACATCGATTTTTAAAATCTATGGTAAAGATACATGCAAAAAAAGTTTTGCGCAGGTTATAGTCTGACGTTTGTTATTAAAAGAATCGATTTTTGTGAGTTTTTCAGTAGGTACCTATACAAAAAAAAATTCGACTGATGACCAGTCCTATACTTCCCACCTAGTAAATATTTGCAAAAAATAAACACTCTTTTTTTTATTCTTTGACTAGGCCCAAATAACCTTAGCTGTTGGTGGTCTTTAAAACACAATTTAATTTTTATTCTTTGAAAAAAGCATGGCCCTCTTTTTTGTTTGGTGATCTATTGATGGCTAGCTTAATATAGCAAAAATCATGGTTACCTTGATTTACGTACAATTTTTATTTTTTTTAGTAAAATATTTTTTTTCTCGAAAACTATACATTTTAGAGAAAAAAAATATTTACATTTTTTTCATATTATAACATCTAGAATTCATTTATATTTTTTTTTACCTATGTTAATACGTGACATTGAGGACGTTTTTTTGAATATCTCAGGATCCACTGAACCGATTTGACTCAAAATCTAATCAGATCTAAGTTAAAGGCTGATAAACACAATAGAACAATCGGCATGCCCGTATGTTGTTCCGTTCTTAAGATATCGAAGGCGAAAAATTGACCACATACACACACACACACATACACACATACACACACACATACAGACATCAGTCAGAAAATGATCTTAAACGATTGCTAGGGTCTCAAAACGTGAAAATCTGTTAAAATCTCGAAATATTGTTTTCGGACTGAATCCATTACTTCCCTACCATAGTAGAGGTGGGAAGTAAAAATATTTGAAATTTACTGGATGTTGTTAAGATGACATCACAGAGAAAAATTACTTCGATAAAGTTGATATTTAGTATCAATGTTTAAAATTGGATTGTTAAAATGGCAACGGGCGAGCAAAATTTCATCTAATTCGAACATTTTTACAAGATATTCAATCTATGAAAATCGGTTTTTGCGAGTTCTTCAGTCAACAAAACAATAACGGCGGTAGATTTGAAAATAGCGACCTAAATAATATTTACAGGAAAAAATGCTTGATTCAAGTTGATACTTAGTTTTTACGCTTAAAAATACACATAGGTAGTTAAAATATCAGAAACAATTATTTTAAATTATGTTACAGAAATAAATTCGTTTCGGAATAATATTCTGAGAAAATAATATCTCACAGCATATTAAGTACTGTTTTTATTGAACTCATCCGAGCAAAGCTCGGCCTCCAGATATTTGACTTTTAAGTGGATAAAACAGTAATGCGTCCAAAATTAATTTTGTAATTGTCTAACGTTAAACAATGTTTCGCTTCCCAAAAAGCCTTACGCCGATTCCGTAATAGACTAGATTTTTCGGCGCTGTTGAAGAAATGGTTCAAAGAGCTCCCTACAGAGTTTTTTTCTAATAAACCTAAGAACTCCGAATTTTTAGAAACTTTATTTCTGTCTTTGCATCAATGGTGTTTAAAAATCAGCTGTTTGCTTTATTGAAATGTGTTTAATATAGACTCCCACAGGGTTGATCGTCGTTATTTAATTATTTTTTTAACCGAGAGGATCCTCATTGGTGAATTCTATAAATGTGGATAAGGGCCGGTCAGAGCAATTTTTTAAATCTTATTATAGCAAAGCGAGTTACGTGAGATAGCGTACGATGAGGGATTCCTGTACTGTAACAATTAAATTAGGTACTAAATGCATAAACTAACTGTATAACTATAGTCTATTGTACTTGATTCATGTATAAAGTCTTTAAGTCCGAACAATGTCGCTAGTGTCGCACATTACGCATTGAAACGACCTTGAAATTATTAAGCCTATAATGAATTTGAAGGTTTTCATCGCCCAAGGTCCAGAAATAATAGATCCCAAGGTCATTGCGGATTCATATTATGATTTTTTTAACATAAGTAAGTAGGTACACAAATTATTTTTATCCGACTGCCGCAAGAGGGTAATGTTTTTGAGGTGTATGTATGTATGTATCTTTGTATTTTCGTCAACGCCACTGTAACCTAAACGGCTTGACAGATTTTGAAAAATAAGGTGTCTATAGAGTCTTCGTAGTTTTACGAGTGCAACCTCAGTGCACGAGTGCTACTGAGTACTGGGTAAAGAGCGTCAAGGAAAATTCAATATGGCGGACGCTAGGCGCCATTTTGTCAATACGCAAAAAATCGGTAATACCTTTTGTGTGGGGTATCAAATGAAAAGGATTGATGAGTAGATTCAATTAAAAGAAAGAAAATAAAAATAAATAATTTAAAAAAAAACAAAAACCCGCCTACGTCAACAGCGAACGATGGAAACAAGATCAAATGATAACATGCAGTCGGAGGCATCAGATATTTCTGTTCAGCTTAAGTTGTTACTACATGTATACTTTCAACTGCATGTTGTCATTTGATCTTGTTTTCATCTTTTAAGTTCGCTTTTTACGCAGTCGGGTTTTTTGTTTTGTTTTGTTTTTTTTAATAATTTATTTTTTACCTAATTTATTCTTGAAGTACAACTTTCTACCATTGTAACGTACAAGTGTGCACTTTTCACTTTAATCTTTTAACAATAGTCGGCGCTGTGCTCGCCGATCGCCATTCGCCATTCCTCGATTAGAATGAGAAAGATCAGAAAAGTAGAGGTGGTACAAACTGTTATTTTTAATAACAGTTCCGTTCCGTTCCTGTTCCGCTTACGGAACAGTTCCAAAAACCTGTTACTTTTTAACAGTTCCAACGTTGGAACCTTGACATTCTCAGAATAGCTTGTAACATGCAACGTATAAAAATTTGAAATTATGAAGTGTATATTATTTGTATTTTTTCGTGAATTAATTCTATTATTCAAGTTTAATAATTTAAGGTACCTAATTATTAAAAAAAACAAAATAAATTTGTCGACATTATATATTAAAAATATACTTTTACAGAAAATCAATATAGCGAAAAATGGATTTTACCATTAAATAAAAAGCGTTATTTAAAATGAACAAAGAAATGAAAACAAAAATAACTAAAAACAAAAATATTACATGACTCCAGATTATTATTTTAACTGATTAGTTTTTTGCACATGATAATATGATTCATTCCAACAGTTTCTTAATGCAGAAGAATGTCCGTTCTGTTACTCGAAACGGTCGAAGCATTGGAACAGCCCGGAACAGGTATTTTATTAAACTGACAACTGTTCCAATCTGTTCCTCGTTCGAAACTGTTCCAAAATAACTGTTCCTAGTATTTTGTATCATCTCTACAGAAAAGTGAAAACTAAAAGTTAGGTTATGCTAAAATTTAAATTATTCTAAAAAAATGTGTGAAGTTACTTCTGAAAACTTCAAAGATATATATCGAGAAATTGAAGGAAACATCAAATTCTCAGATGTTATAGCCATCGATTGTGAATTCAGCGGTCTTTCATCCAATAAAGATTCAGATTTAAAGTAAGTATATAGGTACCTACCTATCTATATTCATCTGATATAATATACTTTTCTTTTTGTTTTTTTTTTTCACTGTTTTAAGACTGAATATCTTTTAGTTTGCTTGATTCAAGCAGCGACCGGTATATAAAATTAAAGAAGAATATCCAGAACATAGTTCCCATACAAATAGGTGTAACTTTATTTCATCGTGTAAGAGATGCAAACGAATACGTTGGAAATGTGTACACATTCTATGTATTTCCTCGGTCTGTATTATCCTTAAAAAAACAAATTGCAACTCAGTCGAGTGGGATACGTTTTTTGTGCGATTACAATTTTGATTTTAATAAGGTACATTAATGATTCAATATAATAAATATGTAGGTATATAATGTATGCGTATGATCGCAAGGACTCTTGAAAGCCTTTATTGATTTAAACGAAATTTGACACAAACGTTGTTACGTTGGGCCCCATGATATCCATCGCCATTCGCCAACGAACTTTTAAAATCGGTATATAATTGAACCAGTATAAGAGAAGTATTTAATGGCCCAAATAGATGGAAAAATAACTAATTGTTTCAAATTAAAAATATTTTTTTTTAGTGATTGGTTAATATGTTTTTGTAACACATGTATGAAATGTACATTGTACCTACATGTCGTGTGTCTAGTCGGCTACGTAAAAATGTATATCGAACGGCTGTACTATAATATCTTTGAACTAGCAAGAAAAATATTTTATACACGGCTTCAAATATTTTAGCTTCAAAGCTCTAGAGTTGAAATTGTTGTACATTTCATACATGTGTTACAAAAAATAATGTATACAACACGTATAATTATGTATATGACGCGAGCGTACCAAAACCCTGAGCGTCATATACGTAATTGTACTTGTATAAACTTCTATAAGTTAACTAGGCGGGATAAGAATTTCTATTCATAATTTAAAATGTTTTTATAGTGTATATATAAAGGAATATCTTACTTAAACCGCGAACAAGAAATACAGCTTGAAAAAAATCTAAAATCCTTTACTGACGAATACACTTCCATAGAATGGGCGACGCTACTAGATAGATTAGAAAGTTCTCTGTCGATTTGGATAGAACAAGCACAAATTGGTGATATAATAAAGATATTGGAATTTCCTTTGAATGGAAAGACTAATTACAATATAATCTATGTATTATTTCGAAAGTTAAATCAACGTTTTCCTTCACAATTATGGATATACGAAGAAAATGATTATGTATGTAATATTTAATAAGTGAACAATTTTAGCCTCGTTTTTTTCAGTTCGATTACATTTGTCGAGATCACGTCACGTCCAATCAAAGAATCGCGTATATATTCTAACACTATTGCAGAACACTGCGTCAACCCAAATATAAATAATATAATCACTTAGTTTCTAGCTTATAGCACGTAAATATAAATCAGTTAATCTGGCAAATAAAAAAATTAAAAATTTTTTCCACAATAAAAAATAAAATCAAATTCTATAAAACATAAAGTTTTCAGTAATTCTGTGTACAAAATCAAATCAATAAAACAAATTTTTTTACACTTCAATAAAAACCAAATAAAATGTTAGTATGTTTTTTTTTAAGTTTTTTGGAGAATTTTACTGTCATGTTTGACGGCATTTGAGCTCTGAGGATGAGAATATAATTCTCGAAACGTCAGCTTAATAAATGCAATATTAACAGTATTTGCTTATTATTTTTGGATCCTTAAGCCATTTCAAAGCTGTCTTCTTTCATTATCATCAGGATCACCACTTTTCTGTTTTAATTAAACAGTTCTTCACATAAATAATATAACAATACACACAACGGGATGCGTGGTGTAGGGGTATCGCAGATGCTTTATATGCAGTAAGTCGCTGGTTCGAACCCGGGCGGCACCTTTAATTTCTTTTTTTAACTTTTTCATTTTCCACGTAATATTTTTTTCTATTTTGGTAATATTTTCTCTATTTATTTTTTTATTTTAATATCATAGTAGTGTCAAACTTAACGGGGTGTGCACTTTTAGCTTTGCAGAGTTTAAACCACGTACCTATATAATTTCGGCGATTTCAGGTTAAAAGCGTTTAGGGTTATGGCAAAAAGTTTTACTTGCACCGTGGTTTAATACAACCGCACCCAACTATTTTAATGGTATATTTAGTCCAGCAGTCAGGTACTTTTTACCTGGAAAGTATTCCGAAGTTAATGATATTTTGGTATGTTGTTTGTGGCTACTCTGTGGAGTAGAATCTGAGTTTTCGACCTCGAGGACCCTATGTTAACGTGGGGGGAGCCGAGAAACCACGAAATTTTACCACCTTTTTTGCTTTTTTCGAAATCTCTCAGAAACAGTCGACATAAGCAATTCTTTCATTATGTAATGTTTTAAAGAGGATTACATTTTTCCTACAATTTTCATTCTCATAACTTTTCTGTGGTACTAATGGTAAGCGCGCTGCAGCTTCTTGAAAATCACCCGCTCGGCTTTTTGTAACCTTGGTAACCAATTTATTTTGTTCTTCAGTTACACATTGGTTACCAAGGTTACAAAAAGCCGAGCGGGTGATTTTGAAGAGGCTGCAGCGCGCTTACCATTAGTACCACAGAAAAGTTGTGGGAATGAAAATTGTAGGAAATGTAATCCTCTTTAAAACATTACATAGTGAAAGACTGGAAAAGGTGGTAAAATTTCGTGGTTTTTCGGCCCCCCCCCCCTGTTTGCACAGGGTCCTCGAGGTCGAAAACTCAGATTCTACTCCACAGAGTACCCGCAAACAACACACCAAAATATCACTAACTTCGGAATACTTTTCAGGTAACCCCCTTCATTTATTACCTGCCGCTTGGACTAATTGTGTTATTATATTATTACTATATATTTGAAAGACGAAACATTTATAAATAAATTGCAAACTTATATTGATGACTTTTTAGGCAGCATAATGATATGTTTGTCGTGTTGTATTTGATGAATTTTAACATTACTGATGTTTCGATTTGTAGCTAACATTAAAAAAAGTTTCAAAACGTGAGCATGACGAAAAAGAAAGTTTAGAATCATATTTCATGGATTCATGCCTTGGATTTACAAAAGTTTTCCGACTAATTGCTAATGCAAAAAAGCCCATTGTGGGTCATAATATGCTAATGGACTTACTAATTATGTATAAAGAATTTGAAAGAAGTTTACCTAGCAGTTGTTCTTTGTTCCAAAAAGAAATTTTACGTCTATTTCCAACAATTTATGACACAAAACAAATGAGTTATAAATTAAGGGAATTAATTCCTAGAGAGCATAAATGGAAATCAAATGGATTGAGTTGTTTATATAGATATTTCAAGGAAAAGCAAGGAAGACACATGGCTTTGTATTCGCCGCAGATAAATTTAGCAGAAGATTCCCAGATAGACACAGAGATGTTTCATAATGCAGGATGGGATTCGTATTGCACCGGGTACTGCTTTCTTCGAATTGCACATATATATGCTTCTAAAACTTATGTGTATCGTGGTGGAACTGTTTTTTCCACGGTAGAATATCTGAAAGCAGTAGAATTTCTTAAAAACGCGGTCAATTTAAGATGCTCGTCTATTCCTTGCATGGCAAGTTCATATTTTTTCCTATTTCACATAAGATAATACCTATTATACATAGACCTCGCGCGGCGAAAGATGAAGCCACCGTGTCAGTAACGTGAATGCATTGCGCCCGCCTTCTAGCTTGCTATTGTCATGAATAGCAGTTTGCCAAAGTTGTACCTAACGTCATAAAACTCAATGTGCAGTTTTGTGTACACGGCACTGTCTGCGGGCAAGCAGGCGTTCACTAGCATATTATTGATGACGTGCCTGGCTTCATCTCTCACCGCGGGCACTCTACCCATTTCGTCATTGGCGGCGGTCGAGGGTGTCTGTAGGGAGGCATGTTTAAAACCCTTTGTAAAGTAAGCTTTCATAAGTGACCCTCCCCCCCCTAAAGTCGTTCCGCTGTCAATTTATTTCGTTAAAAATTACTGATCATTGATCAAGTATGGTTTAATTTAATATTCTGTTGAAATGGTAGACAGGATGTCATCTGGTGTTGTCCTTGGATATCTTAACATAAACTATAATTTATTTTACAGAACTTAGAAAATAAAGATCCTCCAAGTACCAGACCTCCATTACTTTTTGTTGAAGCTATTAACGGAGGCTTAAATTTCCATAAAGTAAGTAAATTGCGCGTATGCTGATGGCTTGTCTAGTGCGGTTCTCAAATCGATCAACCATTACGATTAATTTAAAAAATAATGAAAACTGCTGATAATAATAAAAAATTGTTAAATTGTGTTTTAAAAACCACCAACAGCTAAGATTATTTGGGCCTAGCACCAATTCATATTTTCAATTCATTATTTTTTTTTAATAATAAATTGAAAATCCAATTGACACTTTTACCAGCTCTCGGGCTAGAACCCGAAAAGTGACTAGTGGTGACTTGTAATAGAGGAACCATAGCAACGCCATGTAAACAACAGCATTGCTATACGCTCGACCAATCTCAAGCCCTAATTATAATAGGTTTAAGTTTACTGCTTATGTATAATACATAAAAATCCTTATTTTTTTAGCTGGCTTACATGTTTGGAAATATCGGCTATGTTGAAATTAAAGTTTGCTCAGAAAAAACAGCGATAGTCGCCTTTGCCAGTCAGAGAAGGTTTGTGAAAATAATTTATCAGTTCTGTATTCATATTTGGCAGCTTTCCTAGCAATTGAGCGATTACGACTCGACTGCGACACAACTGAACACTAGAGTCTAGCCGTCAGACCATTTAATAATAATATACTACTTGGTATACCATAAAACAACTTTAAGTCAGACAGCTTCAATAGCCGACCAGGTAGCGCGTCCACTCCTTATGTAGAAGGTCGCTGGTTCGATTCCGGTAGGCACCATTAATAGTTTTTGTTTTTTTTTTTACAGCTATTTCATATATTTTTTCTATTTTTTTATATTGTCTCTATTTAATTATTTTTTTATCATACAATCACACTTAGCGGGGTTTGCCAATGATTGCAAGGGGAGACTTTCTCGCAAAGGGGGGGGGGTGCGATGGCGTTTTTTTCGAGATGAAAAGATGGAGGGCAGGCGGCCGGGGGAGTTCCCCAAAAACCGTACGCGGAGGGGTGTTTGTGCGATAGCGTTTTTCGCGGGGTGAAGATCCAGTGAAAAATTATTCCAAGATAGATCACGTGCACCTCATGGTCTGACGGTTAGACTTTTGTGCTGGACACTGCGTCCTTTTAGTTTTGAAATCTGTACGTTATTTAAAGCAGAACTTCCCCACCAATCGCCGTCATTAAATTGAATAACAAAGGACGCATTTGAACATCGTCGCAGTAACGTCTAAGTCGCGTATTATTGATTAGAGATAGGTCTTTATTCGGGAAATAATTTTATACTTGTTGTTCGCAGCGTTAGAAAAGTTTATCAAAAATATTCAGGTGACAAAAATATAAGGATCACCAAGTACTCTAGATTTAGAGACACAAATGAGTGGATATTGATTATTTTGTAAGTATAAATATCACAAGAATGTGCTATTTTCACTAAAAACGGCAAAATTTAAAATTCATCAGTATACAATAAAGAATCAAACTTTTTTTAGAAGTGGTCTTTCAACATTCTCTGGAATTTTTCTTCTTGGATGGATTACTTACAAAGCAATATTTTCAACTAAAAAATTTTAACTGTAAAAGTACAAAATTATATCAGTTTATTTTTTTAATTATATAATATCTTTTTATATATATATAGATTTTAGATCCAGTGGCGGATTTAAGGGGGGGGGGGGGGGGAATGAGCAGTTGCCATCTGGGCCCTCGTCTAACAGGGTTCCCAGGCCCTTAAGAAATTACTATTTTTTTTATTTAAAACTTGGATGGTTGTTTGAAACATTTTTGTAAACAGGTAATTTCTTCGAACAGTCGATAGTTCGGTTTTAATTAATGTCCCGTCGATCTAAACTCGCTTTATCCTAATTAAAGGGCCCTAAACGCGTTGATGTTTATGAAAACCCTGGAAACCTCTCAGGATCCTCTTTAACATCAGTTTTGATTTAAATTTAGCTGGATTTTACAGATATATGTTATTTTATTTTCAGGAGTTTATGATAACCTAGAAACGCCACTTTTAAGGCTTAAATTGTAAATTTTTAAAAAAGTATTTACCTAAAAATGGGTCCTTTGAAACGTTTGCCGCCTGGTCATTTTTCTATAACTCCGCCACTGTCTAGAATGTAGATCCTTGCTTTATGTGTGAAAAAATAATATTATTGTTCGACAAAAATGTATTATTGTTTTTTATAAAAGTTGATTCGGGTTGGATAAATAGAAGCCATTTAAGTTTTTAATATACGAATTCTTATTTTTTTACATGTCACAAATTGCGTAATGAGGCATAGGTATTACTGACGAGTAGTGACAGTATGTTAAAACGAGCGATTAAGCGAGGTTTAACCATAGAGATATCATAGATAGAGGAGGGAAGCCATCCAAAAAAGTGTCGGTGTAAAATATAGAGATGGAGAATAGAAGTGTACTTCTGTCTTTTTCTATCACAAATACATAACCATGGTTACAGATTTAAATTAACAAAACCTACTATAAATTTTTAAATTCACAAATGCGTCAGAAGACAAGGAAAAGAGAAACTAGCCGTTTTCTATCTCTCTTTTCCAACCTGACAGTGTCACCTACAGTTGTGCCTATGACTCCCCTACACTGTAAGAAATGAGAAGGCCGATTACATAGATTATCGATGGTCCATTTGTAGCCAGCGATTAATCTGGTAGTAGACACACTAAGAGACAATGGCGTCGTAAAAATAAATAATAATGTAAAATCACTTGGAAAATCGAGCGAATTCTACCTTAACTTTCAAAGTATTTTTACATCCATTTTTTACAGTGTACTCTATCTGTGAATGTCTATGGGTTTAACAGTCATACGGGTCATAATATCATTACGCACGAGATATAATTATATGGTATTTTTTGCGATTCCCACTATAAAGTAGCTGCTTTTCTTCATTTTCAGTGTTTTGAAAAAATGTTGACAGTTTATTTTGTGTTGCAAACTTCACTTCTATAGTAGGCCGAGAGAAGCTGTCAGTAGGTAATAGCGAGCTAATCAGGGCGAATAAATACTAATCACTATGGAGATGGTTTGCTTTCCAACACTGGTGTGGGAAAGATACGTTCCCACACACCGGCCTGTCAAAAGTCACTTTACATGCATACATCATACATACGTGCATGTAAAGCAGCTATTTTATAGTGGGTATGACAAAAATTAACAAACGTATGTATTGTTTATTGTAAAATTCATTGTTTAGGTTATTATTGTTGATTCATTTAAAAAGTAAAATTTGTCAAAATTTGCATTACATCGTTGATTGATTACTCACAAGTCACATTTTATGTTTTTAAAACTTTAATTAAATTGTTAAATGGTGACTGTATGCGAGGACATTATAAGTATTAAGTAATTTATATTAAGTACCTACTTACGACCTAGGTATAGGTACGTGTAAAAAAATTCGACTGATGACCAGTCCTATACTTCCCACCTAGTAAATATTTGCAAAAAATAAACACTCTTTTTTTATTCTTTGAAAAAAAGCATGGCCCTCTTTTTTGTTTGGTGATCTACTGATGGCTAGCTTAATATAGCAAAAATCATGGGTACCTTGATTTACGTACAATTGTCTTTTTTTAGTAAAATATTTTTACTTCTCACCTCTACTATGGTAGGGAAGTAATGGATTCAGTCCGAAAAAAATATTTCGAGATTTTAACAGATTTTCACGTTTTGAGACCCTAGCAATCGTTTAAGATCATTTTCTGACTGATGTCTGTATGTGTATGTGTGTGTGTATGTGGTCAATTTTTCGCCTTCGATATCTTAAGAACGGAACAACATACGGGCATTCCGATTGTTCTATTGTGTTTATCAGCCTTTAACTTAGATCTGATTAGATTTTGAGTCAAATCGGTTCAGTGGATCCTGAGATATTCAAAAAAACGTCCTCAATGTCACGTATTAACATAGGTAAAAAAAAATATAAATGAATTCTAGATGTTATAATATGAAAAAAATGTAAATATTTTTTTTCTCTAAAATGTATAGTTTTCGAGAAAAAAAATATTTTACTAAAAAAAATAAAAATTGTACGTAAATCAAGGTAACCATGATTTTTGCTATATTAAGCTAGCCATCAGTAGATCACCAAACAAAAAATTCGACTGATGACCAGTCCTATACTTCCCACCTAGTAAATATTTGCAAAAAATAAACACTCTTTTTTTTATTCTTTGACTAGGCCCAAATAACCTTAGCTGTTGGTGGTCTTTAAAACACAATTTAATTTTTATTCTTTGAAAAAAGCATGGCCCTCTTTTTTGTTTGGTGATCTATTGATGGCTAGCTTAATATAGCAAAAATCATGGTTACCTTGATTTACGTACAATTTTTATTTTTTTTAGTAAAATATTTTTTTTCTCGAAAACTATACATTTTAGAGAAAAAAAATATTTACATTTTTTTCATATTATAACATCTAGAATTCATTTATATTTTTTTTTACCTATGTTAATACGTGACATTGAGGACGTTTTTTTGAATATCTCAGGATCCACTGAACCGATTTGACTCAAAATCTAATCAGATCTAAGTTAAAGGCTGATAAACACAATAGAACAATCGGCATGCCCGTATGTTGTTCCGTTCTTAAGATATCGAAGGCGAAAAATTGACCACATACACACACACATACACACATACACACATACACACATACACACACACATACAGACATCAGTCAGAAAATGATCTTAAACGATTGCTAGGGTCTCAAAACGTGAAAATCTGTTAAAATCTCGAAATATTGTTTTCGGACTGAATCCATTACTTCCCTACCATAGTAGAGGTGGGAAGTAAAAAGAGGGCCATGCTTTTTTCAAAGAATAAAAATTAAATTGTGTTTTAAAGACCACCAACAGCTAAGGTTATTTGGGCCTAGTCGTGGAATAAAAAAAAAAGAGTGTTTATTTTTTGCAAATATTTACTAGGTGGGAAGTATAGGACTGGTCATCAGTCGAATTTTTTTTTCTCGAAAACTATACATTTTAGAGAAAATAAATTATAATTTAAAAAAACTAAAAAACACGCTTTAATGAACTAAAAAGTAAAAAATAATTAATTTTATTGTAAAAAAGCGTGGGGTAGTATGAAAATATGATACAAAGCACCCCACGCTTTGTTACAATAAAATTAATTATTTTTTACTTTTTAGTTCATTAAAGCGTGTTTTTTAGTTTTTTTAAATTATAATTTATTTTTGCTTTTTAGTCCTGGAGATCCTGGTCAGGATAATGGGACAAACTTATGGAATTATTGTATTGTAATCGGTCCTTGATAAGTGTGCAAAGTTTCAGTTCAATCTGAAGTTTTTTGCTTTTTTTTAGTCCTGGAGATCCTGGTCAGGATAATGGGACAAACTTATGGAATTATTGTATTGTCATCGGTCCTTGATAAGTGTGCAAAGTTTCAGTTCAATCTGAAGTTTTTTGCTTTTTTTTTTAGTCCTGGAGATCCTGGTCAGGATAATGGGACAAACTTATGGAATTATTGTATTGTCATCGGTCCTTGATAAGTGTGCAAAGTTTCAGTTCAATCTGAAGTTTTTGGCTTTTTTTTTTTTTTAGTCCTGGAGATCCTGGTCAGGATAATGGGACAAACTTATTGAATTATTGTATTGTCGTCGGTCCTTGATAAGTGTGCAAAGTTTAAACTAAATCTGACCGTTCAAAGTTGGTCAAAATCAAGTTCAAAGAAGTCGGTTACAAACTAACACACAAGCCCGCAAGCAAGCCCACAAACATACAGGTGAAGCTAATATAAGCGTGTTAAAAATATTTACATTTTTTTCATATTATAACATCTAGAATTCACTTATATTTTTTTTTACCTATGTTAATACGACGTGACATTGAGAACGTTTTTTTTTAATATCTCAGGATCCACTGAACCGATTTGACTGAAAACCTAATCAGATCTAAGTTAAAGGCTGATAAACACAATAGAACAATCGGCATGGCCGTATGTTGTTCCGTTTTTACGATATCGAAGGCGAAAAATTGACCACATACACACATTAGTCAGAAAATGATTTTAAACGATTGCTAGGGTCTCAAAACGTGAAGATCTGTTAAAATCTCGAAATATTTTTTTTCGGACTAAATCCATTACTTCCCTACCATAGTAGAGGTGGGAAGTAAAAAATAATGTCAATTTTTAGAGCAATACTGCGCAAGCATACCCCTCCTCCCCATATCCATGGGATTGTTTTGCGCCTTTCGGAGAATTTTCGCATCCACTAATTTGCGCATTTGGAGCACCTCGCCTCGATATGTTGCCTAAAGGTATGCCGCGGCCCAATACGACGATAACATGATATATAATATACACAAGTATGTTATGTTTGACATTGATCCTTCTGTATAACGGGACGCTTTAGTCAGTGGCGTAGCTAGGTACAAAAGACCACGGTGCTAAAATGATTTAAGCCCTCTAATCATTACTATTTCTATTAAGCACAGTATGAATATACCAGGTTTTTTATCAAAGGTGTAAACTTACTATGTGACACCGGCGTCTCGAAGCCCCCCTGCGTGACGCTGACGACGCGAAGAAACCACGAATTTCGTCAAAAATCGCATTTATGGGGTGTATTTTTGACGAAAATCGAAATCTCTCAGAACTTTCTCAAGACGCATTCATGTCAAAAAGTTAGGTTACGTTTGGTTTATTTTATTATTTTTTGCGGCATTCGCGTGTTGTTGGGATGTAAATTATAATAATACACGCACTCGGAATATCGCGTCGACATTTTGCATTTATCTCATCATTGTTTGTAAACAACTCCTTGGGTGGGGGTAGGGAATGCAATCTCGAGCCGAGATTGGCAATTCGAGATCTCGCGAGATAAGTCTGGGTCCGAGATTGGCCATTCGAGATCTCGCCAGATTGTCTGGCGTGATCTCGATTAATCTCGACAATATCGAGATTTCGCCTACTTTTAAAAAAAACGTATTATTTTTTATCAAAAATGCTTAAACTTAATGAAAACTACTTACTTGGGGTATTGCTGTTATATTTTGAAAATAAAACAAAACATTAATTGAATCTTGAAACAAAAAAATCAACGTTTAATTAAGAAAAGTAATGAATAATAAATCATCTGCACAGTGCACTACGCAACAAATCACACAGCACACTATAATATGTCAATTAATTATTTTGGAAATAACTTCTTAGGAAGCGTAGGGTAAGTTACTATTAGTAACGTTCACGCACATTTGGTTTGAATTGTTCTTAAACATATTCAGTATACAGTCAGCGCGTTCGTTCTTGAAATCTCGTTCAAGATCTCGACCATATCGGGTCGAGATTTCAAAAACGAGAGTGCCTGCCCACGAGATTAAATCTCGAAAAATGACTCGAGGTCTCGCGAGATCGAGATTACATTCCCTAGCTGGGGGGTAAACAGTCGTTCCGCATCAAACTACAGTGTGATTGAGAATCGTACGATTGAAAATCGCACGGCTGGCAGCCGGTAGTGTGATTCCTGCTTAAGGACTCCCTGAGCTCTGGGACTCAGGTTTGTCCTATACACCCCTGGCTTTGGCGTCGCGAGTGAGTGACGACGTCGGTGGCGGAATAGCGACGCGACATCTTACTAGCGGGCGTAGGGCTTGGTCACTGGCGTTTTGCTGTGCTGCTGCTGACCGAACCGAGGCGAATATTGCCGCAGTCAAGTCGTGTCGTATATAAGTTGTGATCGCAGTCAGCTCTCGTTTAGTTGTTGGCGAGACAGTGTACGAAGTACACTGTGCGCGCATTCGTAGACTTCGATCTAATCGTGCATTTACAGATTTTATACGTTTCACATGCTTTTCTTTACCAGCGTGCTTTCAAGATTAATTGAATTTACCCCAAAAATTCACATTGAAATTGTAAATGTGTAATGTTGGCTTGTAAAAAAACAGGGACGTTAATTTGTTTATGTAACAAGAGTGTCTTTCGACTGTCTTTTATTTTATGCAACGTTATTGTTACAACGTTCTTTGTTTTTATGTAATCATCAGGTGGCCAAGTGCTTGTGAATTTTGTTTAAAAAAATGTTATGAACTATTTCGCTGTGATATTTGACAGTTGTTAAAATATTTGTACAATTCAAATCGACACCATTTAAATGATTTTAGGTTAAATCATTAGATATTAATTGTTGTAATTGGCTATTATAGTAGGTATAAACTGTTAAATACTATAAATTAATAGTAGTGACTAAATTTAATTGCCAAAATAGAATACTATCTAATAAAACAAATGAAAATCATTAAAATAAAAAATTAAACGATAAAGTGCGCGTATATACTGTAAATAAATAAGAAATGATAAAATTGAATTTGTTGTTTTACAAAACAGCACGTACAAAGAAATTGTGTAGCGTTAAAAGAGGCACGAATGGAAAATCTACGTTAAATGAAGCAACTTTATAAATGAATACCCCACACTGACAAATAGTAAATAATTCAATAAACAATGGTTTAATATAAAAAATATTGAATTAGTTCATAGGTCAAGTACATTTTAGTTTAAAAAAAACGTCGTATGTAGTTTTAAATAACAGTTTTCAACGTGAAAACTGATATTAAAAAGTAAATATTGTTTAATTATTAGACGTAATAATGTATAATAACAGAATAAATATTGAAGAACAACAGGTAATCAACGATTGCAGTTGTTACCAGATATATAACAACAACAATAACAATGAAGTACTACAGACTAAAAGAGTGTTGACAAAAAGTAAACATAATTGCAGTGGAGTGTGGTTATTAATATTGAGTATATTGTGTCAGATGTTGAGCGTCGTAAGTTCAATGTCCTCACCGGGTGCTGACTGGACCAACAGTGTTCCGTCGTTCCCAATGTCCGGTATCGAAGAAACAACACGGCGTGGACACCATCACCAGAACGATAATATGCTAAACGCATATATTTCATATCGGGATGAAACACATGGCTTGACGCGAAACAAAAGTCGCGTTGGAATGTTTGGAGTCGGTGCGGCAAATCCGGCGTCAGGATACGTTTACCATGTTGTGGCGATGTCCGATTCTTCGGACCATTCAGGATGTGAATTGCCTTTGTACAGTACGTATCCTGGCGGATTACCGCCTGCCGAGGAACCGTGGATTGCACTCATTGCACGTGGCAAATGTAATTTTGAGGTGAAAGTTGAAAATGCTTACAGAAGCAATGCGGTTGGTGTGGTGGTTTATGATGATAGAGACAGTGAACATGTGGATCGGATGAAGCTGTCTGATGCGACTGATCGTAAGTATTTTTATATCTACTATATCGGGGATTCTCAAACTTGTATATGACCTGCTGTCCCTTTTCAGAAGCTTAACAGGGTCGCAATTCCGATTTTCTCCCCGACTACTAAAATATGGGATGGGGGGTTTTTTAAAAAAGAACTACTTTTTCTTTGCACACTTTTATAGTAGGTATACGTAATGTGACCATTTTCTTTTCCTCCATAATGGAACACCTCCCAATGTTTTGCTGGATGTAGGTATATTAAAAAAAGGCGTAAGAAATAAGAAATTTCACTTCAAAATATTTGCTTGTGAATTTAGATAATGATAATGCATCTGTAGACTATAACTCCATTGACCATTCATTTTCAAGACGAAGTAATACAATATGCTTTTGTGTGTGTCTCTTTGTTCTTGAATTGTGATTGGTCGGTTAGGACATTCGAACGGTATTTGTATGTTTTGTTTACATCTAGGTACTTCGCCTTCGAAATGAATATAGGTAGTCTGTATAACATTATATAACACAGACCACATTTTCGTTTCATGGAGCCAGTATATTTATACTGGGGATCGCTTGTTTCATGAAAACGGGACATTTTTGCATCCCGAAGCATAAGTTCGGGACAACGGAACTATTCCGTTCAAAACGAGACGTATGGTTACATTAAGTGTACGGCATGGAATTTTCGATTTTGCCACAAAAGAAATGAGGCGGGGGGCTAAATATAATTTCACATAATTCGATTTTTAGACCTTGATCTTGCGCCTGGCGATAACAGGCTTAAACACTTGCTATTTATTATTTACAGGCAAAGCGAGTATATATAGGCGCTTCCAGGCGCCTAAAAACTGAAAATCCAGGCAACCTTGATAGGTAGTCAAATACAAAAATAAAACTCGGGTCGCAGTGCCAAAACCCTGCCGACAATATAGTGTATTTGCTAATACTGGCATTGTGGCTTTATTATGTGAACTTAAGTTTGTTTTTGAACAAAATGAAAAATTTAACCCCTTAATACATCCCTTAAAATAATATTTTTTTTCTTAATTTCAATATTTTTATCAATGCAACCTCGGTACCAAATTAAATACACCCTTCAGTAAGTAAAGCACTATCCGCAAACTAGTGTTTTCATAAAATTTGTAAGTCCGGTCCTGTCGGGCCAATTTTATTAAAATTTTAGCAGCACATTTTAATCGTTACTAAAAGGTTAAATTTCAATTTTGAAACGATTCTGAGAATTTTTTCGGCATTTTCGAGCCCAAAAACATTTTTCAACCCCTTAAAAACACCCTTAAAATGGTCCGATTGGGCCCATTTTAAATAGGCTTCGTGCGGTGATGGATTTCAACGTGCTTACCAAATTTCGTCAAAATCAATTAACTCTTTCGAAAGTTATTGCCCGCACACACACACACACACACACACACACACACACACACACACACACACATACACACACACACACACACACACACACACACACACACACACACAAAAAAAATATATATATATATATATATATATATATATATATATATATATATATATATATAAATAGACATTTCCAAAAATGGTGCCAAAATGTTCAGGAGGCTATGAAACGTCGAGAAATTTTGGTCCGACCCCTAGATCCCGCCATCCGACCGACGCCAATAGTGTATGTGCCATATGGCAAATACACTAATACTAGCAAAGATACCGAGTTTCAGTAAATTGCATGTTGTATATATTTTATTGACATCGGTACTTTGTGACGTCATTGCGGATAATTATTACTGACTTATAGAGTAAACAAATTGCAAACTGTAGTTTTATTTAAAAATTAAATAATGTCTGGCAAAGTCAAATTGGTTTGTTTTTGTTTGTTGGCTATATTAAGCTTTAATCTAGATATTCATTTCGAAAATCTGAAATAATTATAAATTTATGTAGGTATCAAAAAAAAAAGGATAAAGAATTGTTTTTACAAAGACTGCATTACACCCAATTTATCGTCAATTTATTGTTGATGATTCACTGTTTTGTCTAGCTGTTCTTAAAATAATTCAAAACAATTTTTTTGTATTTACTGTCAGTGTACTATAAACATACATACTAAACAATTGTTGGCGTTTCTCCGATGTTTATAGGTAATTAGTGAAATGGAAAATTGGAGAAACGAACTTGTATTTTCCAAAGCGCTGTTTTAAATTGTAAATAACATGCGATTGTTTTGGGTATTACTTATTCGCCTTTAAAATTGAACTAATGGACCCTGTGTAAGAATGATCTTGTAGCGTATGTGTAGGTATGTTATACATATACAGTAGAACCTCGATTATACGATTGTGGACGAACCCTACCTGGAATTAATCGAAAAACTCGGATAATACTTATGAAGGACTTAAAAAAGACCACAGATTTCTATGACAAAATCAAAATTTATTTAGGAATGTCACAATTTGACGACATTAATTGTCTAAGGTTTGTGGCGCGTGTAATTTAACGCACTCGTCTTCGGCTCGTGGGTCAAACTTTACACTAATTGTTTTCGCAACACGCGCCACAAACCTTAGACCCATGTCGGAACATCGCGACTGTCTGTAAATCGTCACTTTGCGGTTACGTTACATAATATCTATTGACTATATTAGCTATACTTGTTTTTTAAACGCGCGCTGTGTAAGATTCTCGATTTATAATATTGATTGTGTTTTTTTCCAAATCTGTTTCTGTTGAACATTCTTTATATTCATGCGGTTTTTTCATTTGTTTTCGTGTCAGTTTTGTTTTACGAAATACGTGTACATATACCCTATATTTATAGGCACACCTAAAATTTATGCATAAAATCGTCGTTTGTTCAGGTGTTTGCCACAATTACGTAAATTGTTATTGTATCTATTATAATATTCAATATTATATTTATTTTATGAACAATTTGGTAATATTTTGTCCATATTAAGCAATTATTTAAAAAGGAATCATATGGGACAAAACAATGTTTTAGCTTTGTTACCTACTCATCGACAATAGGGTCGTTCTACATATAAAAAATATAATGTAAAAAAAAACTTTGTAGAGACAAGCTTTTATTGAAATGTACTAAAAAGGAAAAAATAATATTTAATACATTTAGGTTCATAATTATTATAAAACCGTGGATTTGTATTTTGTAAACTCTATAATCTATATGATAGTTTATTAGTCGCACCCCCCGCTTTTATAATAATTATGAACCTAAATTATTAAATATCTATTATTTTTTCATTTTAGTACATTTCAATAAAAGCTTGTCTCTTAAAAGTTTTTTTTTTATATTTTATTTTGTTCACTTTAGTCTCAAAATTTTACTTCCTTTGGGCCCCCGTAGGGGTTGAGTTTCGAAAAATCCCTTCTTAGTGGATGCTTACGTCAGAAAAGGAACTTACCTACTGTCCAAATTTCAAGTTTCTAGCTCCAGCGATTAGGTCTGGGTGTTGATTAGTCAAAAAAAAACCCTACACCCCCGTTTGAACTCCTTAGGGGTTGAATTTAATTCTAAAAACGATTGATTCATGTTATATCATCTGTAATACATATGTGTACAAAATTTCAAATCGATCGGATACGTGGAAGTCGTTCAAAATTGACCTGCAAGATTTGACCCAAACATACTGACAGGTGAAGTTAAATAAAAACTTCTAAAATTTGATAATTTCATACAAAAACAAATAATCTAAAGTCTAAACCAACTTTTTCGTTCTTATATCCTTCCTCCTTAATTGTAAGTATACAAGAATTAAAGAAAAAAAATTAATAAACAAACACTTGAAAAATTCTACACATTTATTCATATCGTTTCGGGGTTCTAACCCATCATCAGGAGTTTAAAACTTTTAAAGTAAACTCCTGATGATGGGTTAGAATCCGAAACGATCGTTGAGATGAATAAATGTGTAGAATTTTTCAACTGTTTGTTTATTAATTTTTCTTCAATCATGTTGTACCAAGTGCCTAGCGATAATTCTATAGAATTTATAAGAATTAAAGATATTAAGTATGTATATGAAATTTTAAACGCTGAGCATAAACCGCCATATGATGACGTAGAAGACAGTCACACTTCTTTATCTATAGAAAGAGAATGTTGTGTATAAATTATCTTCCTCGTGGTTCGCTTTCAATTTGACAAATCAGTAGGCGTGACACAGTAGATTTGGTCAGCCATTCACAGGCTGAATGTTGTCTATGTCATTTCTGTTTAGCGGCAAAAACTCCATGTTTTAAATTCATGGAAAAATACAGTTTTGGGATTTTTTTTATTATAGAAAAAGTTTCCGAAAAAAAATGTGGAGCGACTCCATTCAACCCCCATATGTTATCTTTTATTATCTTTAAACAAAGTCAAACGAAGTCAACTTTCGCACCCGCCGCCATTATTGTTACGAATATTGACCAATAACATTGTTTGGTATTATTTTCTTGCTATTCTGTGCATCGATATAAATATACATACAATTAAAACGTTATGGTTTTGTTTACAACGTTATTTTATATTTTTATTATTCATATAAACAAAATAGCTAGCCACTTCCAATAAAATTTAAGATACATGCATAAATACATGTACATATACTATAAATTATGAAAAATCGAGTAATATTTTTAGTTTTTGCAATTATTTAAAATTGTGTTGTTTTTTATTTATCTCTATACACACCATTAACAAAAAAAATAGTTTGATTATACACTACAAAGTACGTACATACTTATTTTTTGAAGGTTTTTATATACCTAAAATGTTTGCTTTAGAATTTGTCATTTATTAAAAGTGTGTTGAGTGGTTGGTTTGCTGTTTTTTTTATTGAAACTCAAAGGAAACACTTTTTCCATAAAACACACTCGAATGTTAATTTTTCTTTTTGCGGAAAATGTCGTATATTTTTGTAAAATTGCTAATTTCAAATGTATTAGTATTCCTAAATGATAGACGTGATAAATATTCTGAAAACAATGGCGTATAGAATTTTTTGTTTGTAAATTAGTTTTTTGAATTAGTAGTTGTGTTAATAATTTTTCGATTTAGAAATTGGTATGAAATTGTTTATATTGTAAAATAGTTGTTTGCCGTTCCTTTAATAAACTACACTATTATACAGATTTTCTATTTTTTTTACGATTTAAATTTTTTTAAAGTTATGGTAAAATTTTTAATCATATGAAAATTAAGGTGATATTTCTGTACCTATATTAGCAACAATTTAGAAGATATTTGAAACTTAATAATAATTTGATTACACGGAATAGTGTGTATGTAAAGCTAGTAAATATAGGTGACCCAAATAAAGTGCCCTATATAATAACATCTAATGTATTCATTAATTACTGCCCTGGTAGTGGTTAATGCAGACTTTGCTCTGGATAAACCTAGGCTTATTTCGTTTGATAGTTATACAGGGTAACAGGATAATTCATTTGTTCACCGACAAACTTTGACAGATGAAAGCTCATCTAATGCTCATCTTAAAGTAAAATGGGACATATACTATGTTCATTTAAATTTTTTTTTTTAAGACCACTAACAGCTAAGGTTATTTGGGCCTAGCACCAATTCATATTTTCAATTCATTATTTTTTTTTTAATAATAAATTGAAAATCCAATTGACACTTTTACCAGCTCTCGGGCTAGAACCCGGGAACTGGGGACTTGTAATAGAGGAACCATAACAACGCCATGTAAACAACAGCATCGCTACACTCTCGGCTATTCTCAAGCCTGTTCATTTACAAGGTGGTCGAGCATCCATATGTCAAAGTTTGTCGGTGAGCTAATAAATCATCCTGTATAAAAAATGTACGCAACATGCCTGAAAAATTATATTATAGAAATATTTTTATTCAACCGACTATAAATATAGTTTAATTGTGTCACATTTAAATATTCCGCATTGTTAGTGACAATTTATACTTTAGGTATGTTGTTTTTAAAATAGAAGATAATAAGCACTTGTTTTTAAGTAAAGAACGATATTGCATTGAATGGTATGTAATAGAACAAATAAAATGTCGATAGAGTTATAATGTGTCCGTTTTTTTATGTAACATAGGCCGCTCAACAAATTAAACAAGTAAGTATATAAACAAAATATAGTTACTTCTTACCACAACAGTTTTATTGATGGATGTACATTTCGAAAGCTAAGCTTTCATCTTCAGCGAACACTACATGAATGAAATATTTGATGTCAGTACGTAAAAATTTCAATCTAAGATTGTATTTAAAAAATAAATTAAGCTCATTTGGCCGAACAGCCATCTTAATAAAAATATATATGAGCACTGTGGTTGGAATAAAAACAAAATTTTGTTTTTATTCCAACCACAGTGCTCATATATATTTTTATTTTTTTAAGTAAGTATATGACATTAAAAAGTAACTCATATCAACTCCCAAGGATGCATTCACCCGAGTACGTCCGAATAGAGAGATTTGATACTATTTTTAACTAGTTTATCCCTACGATAAATTTCGGTTTACCCTGTTGACATTATGCTAGTTGACTAGCGTTAGTACCGTGCTAGTGCGACTAGTACCAGTAAAGTTAAAAGCATTTCTATAAGTATAAATATAAATTATTATATGTTCAAAACTCCGGAATTTTAGAAAGCACGATAGGTTGAAAGTGGTGCTGTTGAAAAACTCTTTAAAAAATAGGCAAGTTTTGTAAGAAAAATTATTTAATTACTACCACCCCTGTTAAGTAACAATCGTTTGAAATTATTAAATCAAATTTTCATAATAACGATCGAAGTCGGCATTAAAAATCTAGCAACCTTAGACATTGTCACAAGTGTTCAAACCAGGGCCGTAGCTAGAGCTGAATTCAAGATAGGGCACTGAAAGTTTAAAGTAGGGCTGAAGCAAAAGACTACAATTTTTTAATTGGATTGCCCACCTCATCTGGTGATATCAAATTACAAAAGCAAGAAAACGGTAAATGGCAATTTATTCAAAAAAAAAAAAAAATACAGAACTTGCCATGTTATCAAATTTCCGAAGAACTTCATTTAGTCCAACGAATTTAATCTTGTTTTGACACAACTCTCTACGACTAACCGTTTTCGAAAAAAACGACTGATACGGGTGGTCGAACTCACCTTGTAGAGATCATAGGAACTCGTTAGGAACTAAGAAACGTCTAAATCCGTGTTTGTCGATCACACAGTAGAGATTATGTCATATTTGAGAATGAGCACACACACATTTTGTATTTTAAACCGCATTCTGTAGTGATAAAAAGGTCAATAGTTCACTTATCATTCATGTGTAATCCATATATTCGCTATCGTGTTTAAAAATTGCTTAGTACTTTTTAAAGAAAATAAAATCACGTTTTTGTTCGTTTCAATAATTGAAACGAACAAAAACATGATTTTAATTTCTTTAAAAAAGGAATAATTATATTATTCTTTTTTGTTAACTGTTTGTAATTTGTGTAAAAAGATTCTTCAATTACATGCAGCAATCCTTTTTCAATCGCGGGGTTTCCAAATTTGAAATAACGAATTCCTTTTTATTTAACGCCTAGCCCAAAAAGATGTTTTGCGGTATCAAGCCGATAACTCTTCAATGCATTGACCTATTTTGATGCGGACTTCCTGATACGACAGATTATTTTTTTGCGGGACAGCATAGTTACTACTTAAAAAAAAATCTTTTTTTTTTAGTGATCAAAAATATTTTTATATGCGTTTTGTAAGTATACACGGTTTTCGAAAAAAACTTTTTTCTCATCGACAATACACCTGATCACTTGAAAGTGCATCCATCTCATTCACGGGTTTATTAACCGCGGTGAATCCCGCGCGGTTGGCAAAATGACTGCCTGCTATTTATTTAACACTCAACAGGACTATGTTTCGGGCTTGAGAATGGCCGAGCGTTTAGCATAATGCTGTTGTTTACATGGCGTTGCTATGGTTCCTCTATTACAAGTCCCCAGTTCCCGGGTTCTAGCCCGAGAGCTGGTAAAAGTGTCAATTGGATTTTCAATTTATTATTAAAAAAAATAATAAATTGAAAATAAAATATGAATTGGTGCTGGGCCCAAATAACCTTAGCTGCTGGTGGTCTTTAAAACACAATTTAATTTTTAAGGACTATGCTTCAATGAGGAAGTGTAAAATAATTTGTACACACAAGATTTTTGTACGATTCGATTTCTCAAATCGCCATTGTCGAATCTAATCTGTCACCGAAAAGGCTTAATAAATTATAGGTAGCTGAAGACAAGTGACTCCTATTCTAGCGTAGTTTTATAAGTGCATAGAACCTCAGGCGTTACTACGGTATTTTACTGAACGCGTGTTGTAAGCTGGTCAATATCTCGCCATAATAAAAGCACCTATTATAATGTTATATTAAGGGTGCATTCCACTTGGCGACCATTTCGCCCACTACGCTCGCGCCTTATGGCCGCGTTCATTACGTTTGGTCGTTGTAAGCGTTGCGATCGCCAAGTGGAATGCACCCTAAGTGAATGCAAGTACATTACATGATACATCAGTAGTATCCAACCTGTGGTTTCAGAGGACACTGACGTCATCATGCGCACAGACGAATTTGGGTGCATTCCACTTGGCGATCGCAACGCTTACAACGACCAAACGTAATGAACGCGGCCATAAGGCGCGAGCGTAGTGGGCGAAATGGTCGCCAAGTGGAATGCACCCTTTGTGTTCAGATCCGTTTATTCTATCTGTCAAGGGGTGGGTAGACGAACTGTCTATGTCCACATGACAGAACCTTTTAAGACAGAGTGGATATCGTGACAGCTGCAAAGATTATTTTATAAGACATAAAACTTTAACTGCTCCGTCTATCTACATTTTTTACTCGCTTTGTCACATTCGGAAATATTTTTGGAAGTACTCCACTCACAGTACACTGCATAGTTATCAGACACGTAATAACAACTTGATTTTACTCCCTAAACCGAACTTAAGTTTCTATTGCAATAGCCCAGAATATTCAGCTTTAAAAATTTTCAACAGTTTTCCTGCTGAGCTGAAGTCACTTCCTTTCTCTAAATTTAAAAGAGAGTTAAAGACTCTTCTAATTAAATCATGTTTGTATTCAAATTTTATTCAATCAATTATAATTATTAAATATTTTTGTACGACGAATCCTGCTCACTGCTATATTGAACAATAAATATATTCTATTCTATTCTTATATTCGTGTCATCCAGCTAACATTTTACCCTTCAGATCGTCGAGACAGTGGCGCCGCATAAGAAGTTTCTCTTCAAAAAGGTTGAATACCAATGAACTATAACTATAGAATAAATACATAGTATCTAAATAGTTATACTATACTATAAGTATAGTAGTTCTAGTAGGTATATTCCTGGACCCTGGTAGTAGGTAGTTGGTTGCATGAGACATGGTCATCGTGAAGCCTACGTAATATTTGTGGTATGTATATTCCATTGCATTATACCACAGTTATATTGCAGGTATATTATTCTGCTGCTTTAACCCAACGAGTCTGTAAGAGTTCAGTTACCTTTATTACCTGTATTTATGCAAATTTGTAACTGCTGTTTGCGATTAAAATTAACTTTTCTCATTACGTTTGTATTTATACTATCAATACTTAATATACTTACATATAAAATTGTAAAGGAATCTATTTCTTCGTTTTCTTGTGGGTTTTTCTCCGTTTATTCGAATAATCGAATTACTATATTGTACCTATATCACGTTTGAATATTTGGCAGATATTCATATTAATTCCAGACAAACAAAGTCCTTCCCGATCCAAAGAATTATTCAATTATTTGACTATAGGGAAGGACTTTGTTTGTCTGGAATTAATCTAAATATTCACATTTATAAGCACAACACAAAATGCTTATTTACCCATTGAATAACGTAACGCTACATTGCAATACTAGAAAAAATCATTTTCAACCAGTGTCATCGTCGGGACTCAACCCCGAATCTTCCACTATCGCGACGGCTGAGATCATTTACTCAACAGTCAACACTCTACAGTGACAATAATCAATTGTTTCTATTATAAAGCAAATTGTCACAATATACATCATGCGAGAGCTGATTAAATTAAGGTATTGTTAGATATGAACCTTCTCACTTCAACCGTAAGACTCATCAACAATTCATATTTATTTTGCCACGATTTAGCGATTTTGTTATTAATATTATAAATAAATAATTAATCTTCAAATAGTTCTTATTGTTTTTAATTATCAGCATACCTAATAATTACTAATTGAACGGCGTACAAAACAGGTGGATCGATCAATTAATTCATCCCGTTATGGTCTGTTGATTGGCGGCATTGCAAGCAAATTTAATGCTGCATATTAACAAAACAAAACGCGCACATTTTATGCATGGCCTCCACTATCAAGGTTTGCTTTTCAATATCCGGTTAAGAGCGAGAGCTCTGCGTTTACATCTATCACATTTTTTTATATAATCTTTGCCGAAAAAATACTGTAAAAAGCATATCATCGGTCTCACTTTTTGTTATAATATTTGATTTATATTTGAACGAGACAATTGACGTGACATTGGAGATAATGATACAGGAACGAGTGAACTATCGATTATTTACGTAAGAAGTTGTATTTGATAATTTATTAGCACTGTTACATTTTTTTAAAGAAATACTATTTTCGCTCATTAATAGACCAGGTAGATATTTATTGTAGATTATAGACGCTCGACAACTGAGGTTATTAGGGTCTGTGCTATATAAACTATGGGATTCTTTTCACATCTATATATACCTACCCTGAAAATGAACATAAATGTTTCCTCATCATTTCCTTCTCAAAAGAATCCCGCACACAACATAATATGGAAAAGTGGTCCTGGTCTAAGAATTTAATAGAATATGGCTAAGAATTTAATAGAATAGAATAGAATAAGTTTTATTGTACTTAAAAACGTAGTTGTATGTACATAGTCAGAATGGTTTGGTACTAACGATTAAAAATTCATTGAAGTTGTACAATTAAATGGTTTATCGCACAAATATTCTTTTAATTTTTTTAAAATTTATTAAAGGGTTCAATAAGTTTTATGGACTCAGGGAGTGCATTATACAAATGAGAAGATGTATGGTGCGGACATTTTTCGTACCTCACGTGATTGTGACGAGTCAAATAAATATTGTCCCTATTGCGTGTGTTTCGGCAGTGTGTAAATTCATATTTATTCAGATTTTGCTTAAGAAAAATAATGTTACTGTAAATGAAAATTGCATGGACAGTAAGAATTTTGTATTTAAAAAAGTACTGCCTGACTGATTCTCGAAAAGGTAAATTAAAAATTGTACGAAGGATGCGTTTTTGTAAAATGGATATTCTAGAAATTGCAATTGATTGACCCCAAATAATGATGTTGTTGTTCGGATGGTCCTGATCAAAAGTCCTAATGGGCAGAACTCGCGAAAATTCCTTAATAGATACATATTTTGATAATATTCATTCTTAATACAAATTAGACTAGCCGTATTAAATCCCTATTAATTTTTGAGTTTATGCAATAATTCGGTATAGATTTTTTAAATGTGTTAAATTAACCAATTGCAAAATAATACTTATATATTTATTTTCAAAGCATAAATTAAAATTTAAAAACTTCTTATCGAAATATTAAACAGCATAATTTTACGCATGGGAACGTCGTCATGTTTAATTGAATTATATTATTCGTTTATTGGAGTTTTACTAGTTTACAAAATACAGCTTTAAACAAAAGTTTTTTAAACACGCTTTATACATATTTTAATATTATGCTTGAAAATGATTGCATGTAATAAAGCTATTTGATTATACGATGTAATATTGCTTTAGTTTGTTTTAATTATAATAATAATATAAACCGGGCGATTATTTGTAAATAAGCAAAGTTTGAAATTGAAATGCAAGTTTTGAAACTGTATAATCAGGGGCGGATCTAGGTATT
Source organism: Mongoloraphidia duomilia (assembly GCA_039654895.1). Lineage (NCBI taxonomy): Eukaryota > Metazoa > Arthropoda > Insecta > Raphidioptera > Raphidiidae > Mongoloraphidia > Mongoloraphidia duomilia. The sequence goes on along the minus strand of CM077524.1, from coordinate 21,837,746 downwards.
TCGGAGCCTAGGACTTATTGAAGTCCAACGGGGCCCCATTAATATTATTAATTAATATTAACTATTTTTTACTATACGATAAGTGCTTGAAAATTGAAATTGTGTTTTAAGGACCACCAACAGCTAAGGTTATTTGGGCCTGGCACCAGGGCCGGCACGTGCGGCCTGGTCGGACAGGCGATCGCCTTACGGCGCCATATTTTTAGGGCGGCATATTTTTGTAGCAGCGAATTTTTCGTGCGGTATTCTACTTTTTAAAAATGATTATATTTTTTTTAAAGTGTCTATACCTATATTATTTTTTGTAAATATTGTTATTAGAATTTCATTTGTTTTTTATTTGTTAAGTACCTAAATAAAATATATCATCGGTTTATAAATTTTTTTAATATGTGGGGGGGGGGCAAAAGTTGTATTCGCCTTAGGCGGCATATTTTGACGCGCCGGCCCTGCCTGGCACCAATTCATATTTTCAATTCATTATTTTTTTTTATAATAAATTGAAAATTCAATTGACACTTTTACCAGCTCTCGGGCTGGAACCCGGGAACTTGTAATAGAGGTACCATAGCAACGCCATGTAAACAACAGTATTGCTACGCGCTCGGCCATTCTCAAGCCCACGATAAGTGCTTATTGTTCATGAAAAAGTATTACAAATTTACGATAATTCAATTTTTCATCTATATAATAACTGTGCGGTCCGACTTCGCTCTGGTAAAAATCTGGATGAATCCGCTATACTGAACAGATTTAAATACGGTTTTTATCATTCGATAACTTTTTTCTGGAGGAAATACTATACTAGCTGTCCGGTCCGGCTTCGCTCGGGTGCATATTGGAATCAAATATATGTCAAAAGCGATGTGAAGTATAATATTATATCGAAAATAGAATAATAATAAGTCGGAGCAGTTAATTATAAATTCGAGCGAAGCGAGTGTATAATGTATTAATTAATAATATAAATTCGAACGTACAATCGAAGCGAGTGCACCCGGACGAAGCCGTGCAGAACATCTATTAAATGAACATTGTGAATAAGTTGTATATCGACTGTTAGATAAAAGCTGTCCTCAATGTGTCGTTACAATTGGCAACAAAAACAATACGGGATGGAATGATAGAAACTAAATTCACAAAGGGTAAGATCGTTTACCTTTACTAGAGTGCGTCGCATTCGCTGGTTTAACTACTGCGTGTAGTGGTAGCGGTGTTCAATATGCACAAATAGGCATAAAAGCCGAACGGCTTGCAGATAGAGATGGGCATATCAGTGAATTTTCAGTAGCAGTGAAAACTGTGAACGCTACTTTTTATTCACTGCTACTTTTAGCAGTGAAAAATTTCACAGTTAAAATATCTCAGGTAAACTGATAAAATCCTTTCAATGCGCAGTGTGGCATACGCATTGTGCACTGTGCAGCGAACTGGGTTAGTACTTAGTTGTTAGGATATAATATAGCAGCGGTGAAATAAATTATGAAAAAATGCGTTTCACAGTCACTATTATTACCTATTAGGCATAACAAAAGATTTGACCGGATGTAACGTAAAGCAGATTTGTATTTTGTATGAAAGTCACTGTGAAAAATGGGTACCTATATTTTTTTTGTCCATGTATTTTTTGGTACGTTAATTAACATTATCTAAATTTGAATTAATAGAAAAAATTATTTGAAACACTTTTGGACAATCCGCGTCAAGAAACATTAACAAAGCAAATATATTTTTTGCTTTTATTTCGCATTTACTTTTCTTATACTTCCTAATTTTTTACACTTAAATAACGTACACTGTACAAGTTATTAAAACAAATCAATATCTTGTGCCAATAGATAATGATATACGTAAATACGATAGGTACCTACCTACCTGATAAACCTTATTTTAAATTTTTCACTGTTGGGTACAATAGGTGAACGTAATTGTAAACTGTGAACTGTGAAATGCTAGCGAACTGTGAACTATTCGCATTTCACAGTATGCAGGTAGCAGTGTGCAGACCATACTAGTTGGATGTGTAAACGTTAAGAGTGAAATTGGTAGCAGCTACTTTTAAGTGATATCTTTTAAGGTCGCTGTGAAAAATTGATATCTGTGAAAAAGTAGCAGTGAAGTGAATACTTGCACATCACTACTTGCAGAGCCAAGCCCCTTATAGACAGCACGGACTCTTGAGAACTTGGGGCCGGACGACCTTCAGTCAGTCAACGACTCGCACTAAGCACTTCGCAATAATAACAACCCGCACAAGCCACAAATCAGTGCCCGCAACGCAAAGTAGCCTATGCCTTTTTTTTTTGGTAATTTATTTATACCCTCAGATAAACATTTTTTGATGTGAAACATCTTATGGCTGTGAACAGCCTCGTGAGGGGAAATATGCAACGAAATGTTTGGTCCGCTCCTTCGCTGCTGTTCTCCCCACCACTGCGGCACTCTCTCTCTCTTTCTCTCTCTATCTTGGCTCAGGCGTGCACTGTAACACACGCGGTGTTACAGTGCAGTATATAGAATTACGTCAGCATAACAGTTAGTTGCTGCTTTTGAAAAAATATATACTACTACATAGAGAATACCACCGAGTTCAATAACGTTTTCTTTGATGTTTCACATCTGTCGGGGGTCCCGAGACCCGCACCCTTTTTTTAGCTGTTTTGTGTAACATTTTAAAACGACTTATTATCCCTCAGAACGATGACACATACGGCGGTTGGTGCCGAGGCGGTTGCCGAGTCGATACGTATGTTAATGTTTTTCAATGATGCAAAACACACATCGGCATCGCGGCGAGAATTGCCTGCCGACCGAAAACCGACTCTCAGCCGCCTCGACACATCGTTCTCCACAAGAAACGCCTGACTGCCGAGTTGACACCGCTGTGTGTGTCATCGTCGAGTCGGCAACCGCCTCGGCTGCCGAGTTGAGACAAACCGCCTTGTGTGACATCGCTCTCAAGTGGATGCGTGAAATACTCATGATATGGATTGCACAACGCATTGTAAGAAAATCTGGTTTGAAAATGACCTTAGATTGTGACTACACATATTTCTCCATAAGAAAAGTATTGTAGAATTTTAAATCAATACTGCTCGAAAAATAATTGATCAATGGAGATGGCACTGCTATGGCGCCAGCTATATAACCACCTCGGTCTGAGAGCAGTTCATAGTAGTGTGTACTGCAGAATAAGTTTATTTAAAATAATAAATCATTGACAATGCCGATGTGCTGTGTTTACCAATGTTCACATTAAGGTCTTGTATTTCTAAAGGATCCGGAAGTAAAAAGAACCAAAAATCTGACATAACCAACTTTTCCCAACAGAAACGCTCGTCTGCTTTTTTGGCACTCGTTCATTTGTTTTTTCAAACAGTTCACGCAGAAATATGTGGATTGTCATTTTCTTCATAAACTAAATGCTACTGGATTGAAATGCTTTTTATGGGGAACATTAAATTCTTTTGAGAAATTTAATCATTTCTGTCTGTTTATAAAGAATAATTAATTTGTTCGCAAGAATATAATGGTATCTACATATTTTTTTTGTAGAAATTTGATTTGTCTAGCACGTGTTTGTTCTAAAATTATACTGTTATTTTTTAGTGACTAATAATTTATTAGTTAGGTAGGTACTGTAAATAAAATAGTGACTAATGACTAAACTTTTCTACAAATGTTAATAAAATCTTTGTGGTTTAAAGAAAAAAAAAACAATTTATGTGTTATTCATTTTCGGAACTCTGTAATCGGGGATTTGTGTTTATTTTCGGGAGTACCAGTACCTAATCCTGCGGTGAATATTTCGCTGCATGGTTCTCTTTATTAAAAAGGAGGTTATCAATTAAACGTGTATGTTTGTAGTCATGTGTGTATGTGTGCGATTATCTCAGGAACTACTGGACCGATTTGAAAAATTCTTTCACAGTTTAAAAGCCTACTCCTTCTCGAGTAGGTACCATAAACTACATATTATTAAGCTACAATAAAAGGGGATGATCACTGCAGAGCGAAAATGCAAAGCAGGTCTGACATATAATAATATTATGCTTTTATGACGTATAACTGTAATTATTTCAAGAACTACTTGACCGATTTGGATGGAGCATTTACCGGTTTGTTTAAGATTATATGAGGATTGAGGAAGAACCTTAGACTAGTCACAGTGTCTGGATTTATCCGGGCGGCCCGGAATAAAGTAAAATACAGGAACACTGAATAGTGTGAAATAAAAATAATTAAAAGTAATAACATTATTGTAAATTATTTTTTTAGTTTAGAGCCTTGAAGATGGAAATACATTTTCCGAAACGTCGGCAAATAAAACAGCTTTGAACATTATTTATATAGCCTTGTTTCGAAATATTTATCTCCTACATAAATTATATATCAGGCTAAATCAACTCGTCTTTCAAAAATAACTTTTTTTTTAAATTTAACCGACTTCAAAAATGGAATTTCCAATAACAGCTTGCAGATATTATTATTATTATACATATTTATATATTTTAACAAATTTCTTAGGTACTACACCAAAACGTAGGTACTATATGCTTTAAATATTCAGGAATTTTATTTGATATACTTACTAATAATAATTATTGTTTGTTATGATTATTTCATTACAAGAATGAGTTTTTGTGTGGAAAAAATGTTTTAAAATATCCGTGTATACTTCTTGGCAATGAAATGTCAGGGTTCGCACATAGGACCCCGACATTTCATTGCCAAGAAGTAAGTACATAGCGACAAAATAAATATATATGTATTATTAGACATATCCTATAAGTTAATAATAGTCTATCATTTTTTCTAATTGGTCCATATTTATGAACAAGGTTATAAATTAAATAAATACTGTAACAATATCTCAAACTGACTGTGCTGTGCAGATTCACTTTGTTTTTTTGTTATAACAAAAAAAAATAGATTTAGGTTTTTCTGTTTTCTTGGTATTTTTTTTAAACGACAGTATTAATAAATTTAATTTTGAAACTCTAATCTTATCTTCTGCACTTGGCTTGTATATATCTATGTTACCGCGAAGGTCAAGAACCACTGAACCGATTTGATTTTTTTTTTCACGGTTTGGCGAGTAACATAGACTATATATTATTGACACTACAGCCTAGGGTGTGCAATGACCTTCCTCAGGAGATTTTTCCAGTCGTCCCGATTTGTTTGAGTTCGTCCAGCTTTTTCTCATTGAATTCCGAAACAATTTAGGTTTTTACGGGGTGAGGTTGTTAGCCTTACGCCCAACCCCTAGCAGTCCTGGAGGATCGATGAACTGCTTCTTTATCTGCCTCGGCCTGTCCGGCTAGGGAGGTCTTGCTAGTATAATTAAACTACTGCCGTCCGCCGGCATAGCCCCAGAAATCATTGGAGGTCTCAAACATCACCACGAAAAGGTCATGCAGACCTTAGATACTGTACGACAAAAAGGGCAAATCAGTGACCAAAAATAGCGTTTTGCACCAGAACGAACTCAGATCGAGCTGCTAGTATTGTAAGGAAAAACGACTGCATATGGAATAGATAGTTGTTTTTATTGGCGATGTGTAGATACTTTTTGAATAGATTATTATATTGTATGCAGATATTTACGCGTGTATCCTTGATGCCGTGTGTTATTTTTAGCACAGAAATAAGGAAATTAGTAGTGAAGGTTATTTTGGCACTGCCAAAAGTAAATATCTACCTATTCTGTACAATTGTATAGATTAGACAGAAATGCGGATTACAGTGTTGTTGGAAGAATTTATTTAAAAATCGTAAATTTTAAAGTAACTAGCAAAACTGTAACTTTGTAGTGACTCGTGAAGCTCTTTTGCTTTTTGCTAAATAATAAGTGATTAGTAAAAGTATTAAATAATTTTCAAGTCTTCATGGTTTCCGGGCTTGTAGGCCGTGGTCCGGTGGTATTTCTACCTGACGTTTCGTCTACAACTGCGATAGACATTCTCAAAGGCGATGTGGCCTCCTTGTCGGCTCACAGGTCAGTGTGAAATACCACCGGACCACGGCCTATAAGCCCGGAAACCATGAAGACTTGGAACAATGCCGGCCGTGAAAGCTTGCACAGCCGGATAAACAATTTTTAGTAAAAAAAAAAACAAATTGATAAGAGAATTTTCAGTAATAACTCATCTAGACGTCGTCAATTGTTATTAATTACTATGCCAAATGTAAAATAAAAAAAACTCGGGTCGCAGTGCCAAACCCTGCCGACAATATAGTGTATTTGCTAATACAGGCATTGTGGCATTATTATGTAAACTTAAGTTTGTTTTTTGACAAAATAAAAAATTTAACCCCTTAATACAGCCCTTAAAATAATTAAATTTTTCTAAATTTCAATATTAGACATGGATTTCATCAATACACCCAATTAAATACACCCTTCCATATCTAAGTAAATCCGTATCAACAAACTAGTGTTTTCATAAAATTTGAAAGTCCGGTCCTGTCGGGCCGATTTTATTAAAATTTTAGCAGCACATTTTAATCTTTACTAAAGAGTTAAATTTCAATTTTGAAACGATTCTGACAAATTTTTCGGTATTTTTGGGCCCAAAAACTTTGGACCCCAAATCAACCCTGAAAATGGTCCGACGGGCCCAAATAGGCTTCGCGGTGATGGGTCCAAGGTGACCAAATTTCGTTTCAATCGATTAAGTCTGTCGAGAGTTATCGTGTACACACATATATATTAAATATATATAAAATTTATATTAATTATAAACAAAATATATATTACATACATATATATATAAACATTTTTAAAAATGGTGCCAAAGTGTTCAGGAGGCTATGAAACGTCGAGAAATTTTGGTCCGACCCCTAGGTCCCACCATCCGACCGACGCCAATAGTGTATGTGCCATATGGCAAATACACTAATAACTATAAGGTGTTTATAAAAAGTGGATTCGAACTTTGAATAGTACGGCCTGTGGACTAATTTTATGTAAAATGCGTATTTATCGACTTTATGAGCGTGACGGAGTTACTTTACATATTTGTAGGTATATGTAGTACCTACCTACATTTTATAAAACAGTCCACCACACCAATTTTATTATATTGCTAGCCAGATGTATTTTGTTTATAAACAAAACAATGTGTTTTTATGAATTATTTAATTGTTATGAAGACAATGTCCATATTATATACAGGCGCCAAGTATTTTGAAGTGGGAAAAATTCCTACAAGAATTTTTTTTTACATGATGGTCTCTTAGGGTGTCTTCAATAAATCCTGAAATTTCCCCCCTCCAATGAAGTGCGCTACTCGCCTGGGAAATTTGACAAACTAAACACTGAAAATTTAGCAGAAATACGAATCTGACAAACATATATGTAAGTATAGAGCTTTTTTTGTAGAGAATTTAGTTAACTTTAATTTTGTATAGAACTATTTTTGTCGTAGATTTAAGAGAATGTAATGAATCCGCTAAAACCTGATTTTCCTCCCTTCCACAACCACCCCCCTTCCCGAGAGTAGCGCACTTCGTTGGAGGGGGGAAATTTCAGGATTTATTGAGGTCACCCTTAGGGACCATCATGTAAAAAACTTTCTTTTAGGAATTTTTTTTCCAATGTTTGTAGGTAGGTACATTATTTCGACTTAGCGCCTGATCTAACGATACCCACTAGACGCTAATGACCCTGTTGTCGAGCGTCTATAATTTACAATTCATTCGATACCCACTAATAAAAACTCGGGTCGCAGTGCCAAAACCCTGCCGACAATATAGTGTATTTGCTAATACTGGCATTGTGGCTTTATTATGTGAACTTAAGTTTGTTTTTGAACAAAATAAAAAATTTAACCCCTTAATACATCCCTTAAAATAATATTTTTTTTCTTAATTTCAATATTTTTATCAATGCAACCTCGGTACCAAATTAAATACACCCTTCAGTAAGTAAAGCACTATCCGCAAACTAGTGTTTTCATAAAATTTGTAAGTCCGGTCCTGTCGGGCCGATTTTATTAAAATTTTGGCAGCACATTTTAATCGTTACTAAAAGGTTAAATTTCAATTTTGAAACGATTCTGAAAATTTTTTCGGCATTTTCGGGCCCAAAAACATTTTTCAACCCCTAAAAAACACCCTTAAAATGGTCCGATTGGGCCCATTTTAAATAGGCTTCGTGATGGATTTCAACGTGCCTACCAAATTTCGTCAAAATCAATTAACTCTTTCGAAAGTTATTGCCCGCACATATATATATATATATATAAATATATATATATATACATATATAAATAGACATTTCCAAAATTGGTGCCAAAATGTTCAGGAGGCTATGAAACGTCGAGAAATTTTGGTCCGACCCCTAGGTCCCGCCATCCGACCGACGCCAATAGTGTATGTGCCATATGGCAAATACACTAATAATAATAAAATTCTTTATTAAAATTAAAATTAATTGCAGAGTAATATTTATAACTAAGATTTGTTGATCAATTTGGAATTTAGATCTTCATTATTTTTGTTATTGTTAAACCAGTTATTTTTCATTACATGTTTTTTAAGTGTTTGATCAAACTTTTATTAATTTATACGTCAAGGTTGCGCGGTAACTGAATAAAAATTATTAAAGGTAGCCGATAATTAACACGTGGAAGAGTTTTTAATATTCATTTTTGTCAGCTTGTGTCAAACTATTCTACGTTTTCTTTTTACTTCCCACCTCTACTATGGTAGGGAAGTAATGAATTTAGTCCGAAAAAAATATTTCGAGATTTTAACAAATCTTCACGTTTTGAGATGCTAGCAATCGTTTAAGATCATTTTCTGACTAATGTCTCTGTGTGTGTGTGTGTGTGTATGTGGTCAATTTTTCGCCTTCGATATCGTAAAAACGGAACAACATACGGCCATGCCGATTGTTCTATTGTGTTTATCAGCCTTTAACTTAGATCTGATTAGATTTTGAGTCAAATCGGTTCAGTGGATCCTGAGATATTAAAAAAAACGTTCTCAATGTCACGTATTAACATAGGTAAAAAAAAATATAAATGAATTCTAGATGTTATAATATGAAAAAAATGTAAATATTTTTTTTCTCTAAAATGTATAGTTTTCGAGAAAAAAAATATTTTACTAAAAAAAGAAAATTGTACGTAAATCAAGGTAACCATGATTTTTGCTATATTAAGCTAGCTACAGTAGATCACCAAACAAAAAAGAGGGCCATGCTTTTTTCAAAAAATAAAAATTAAATTGTGTTTTAAAGACCACCAACAGCTAAGGTTATTTGGGCCTAGTCAAAGAATAAAAAAAAGAGTGTTTATTTTTTGCAACTTTTACTAGGTGGGAAGTGTAGGACTTGTCATTAGTCGAATTTTTTTTCTCGAAAACTAGTACATTTTAGAAAAAAAAAATATTTACATTTTTTTCATATTATAACATCTAGAATTCATTTATATTTTTTTTTACCTATGTTAATACGTGACATTGAGAACGTTTTTTTTAATATCTCAGGATCCACTGAACCGATTTGACTCAAAATCTAATCAAATCTAAGTTAAAGGCTGATAAACACAATAGAACAATCGGCATGGCCGTATGTTGTTCCGTTTTTACGATATCGAAGGCGAAAAATTGACCACCTACACACACACACATACAGACATCAGTCAGAAAATGATTTTAAACGATTGTTAGGATCTCAAAACGTGAAGATCTGTTAAAATCTCGAAATATTTTTTTCGGGCTAAATCCATTACTTCCCTACCATAGTTCTGTAGAGGTGGGAAGTAAAAAGAGGGCCATGCTTTGTCTCAAAGAATTAAAAAAGATTGTTTATTTTTTGCAAATATTTATTAGGTGGGAAGTATAGGACTGGTCATCAGTCGAATTTTTATATTCTGTAGTATGTATTACTTTATCGCCATTTAAAACTGTTTAAATCATATTTGGGAGCGACGTTTCACCGGAGACAGCTTTTAATTTCTTGTTCAGGCTTTTAATTAAGTTCACTTGGCACGTCTTGATAATGTTTTTTTGCCATACCCACTGTATTGTTCATGCATGCATGCATGTCATGGGTCACCTAACAGGAAGGTGTGCGGAAAGTGTTTTCAAACACACGAGTGTGGAAAGTAAACGATTTCCATAGTGATGTTTATTCGCCCTGAGCCGTCCGCTATTATATACTGACAGCTACTCTCGGCCTACTATAGAGTGAAGTTGGCGACGCAAATGAACTCAAATTTTTTTGAAAATACTGAAAATGAAGTAAAAAGTATCTATTTTATAATAGGTATGGCAAAAAATACCATATATATCTCGTGTGTGATGATATTATGACTCGTGTGACTGTTAAAACTCGGTATCGCTCATTTTTGCATACTGTCACTACTTGTCAGTAATATACCTCATTACGCTACTAGATATACAATCTACCATTTTATAAAAAAAAACGAAATGTGTGACATGGCTATTATTTTAATTTTTTTCATTTTTAATATCATTTAAACGTATGCAGGCAATTCTGTGCCCCATTATTACTCATACTGCATCTCTTTATTTCTTACTTCCATGTGGGAGTTCCATAAAAATTAAATTTTATGCTTTATAGTTTTTTAAATAAAATTAATTTTCAGCCTGTTGAGTTTTTAATTTGTTTTATAGTGCGAAGTTGAAAGTAATAAAAAACGATTAATATTCCGCGACTGAAAATAGCTCTGGGAGGGTTTGATTAGCATGGGGTTGAGCACTAGCTAGCGAGGATCGATCGGATCTCCTCATTGGACATAATATACAGGCTGTCTCACATCGACCGCTTACGGACAGTACAGTGAAATAGAGAAAAAAACTTCTGAGCAAAAAAGTTCTCAGACATTTTTCGATCCGCTATACCACTAATAAGTTGAGCGAAATACAAAAGAATATTAATAAACCACGCCTACTTCCTCTCCGTCGACGGCGAGAAAAAAAAGAGCGCGACGGAAATTATGAATTAAAAAGAGAAAGAAATAAACAAGACAGCATATTATACAGATTGTATCAAATTAAAGCTGTGCATAGGGCGTTCTGTGTGTAAGATAGAGATCGATATAAAGCAATAAGTAAGAACGAGATAAATGATCGCTAATAGAAAGTTTCTGTAGTTACTGACTACTGAAATAAGAAATTATTGATAAAATCACAAAACAAAGATGACGCTATCAGGTTGTATGGGTTAGTATGGGTATTATTTATTTACAGTAACTACAGAAACTTCCTATTAGCGATCATTTATCTCGTTCTTATTTACTGCTTTATATATCGATCTCTGTCTTACACACAGAACGCCCTATGCACAGCTTTAATTTGATACAATCTGTATGTTATATTTTTATTTCATATTTTCCGTCGCGCTCTTTTTTCACGTCTTTGACGGAGTGGAAGTAGGCTTGGTTTATTATTATTCTTTTGTATTTCGCTCAACTTATTGTTGATAATTAATATCTCATTAGCGGTACATTGGATCAAAAAATGTCGAAGGGCTTTTCTGCTCTGAATATTTTTCTCTATTTCACTCTAGGTACTATCCGTAGGCCATCCATCTGAGGCACCCTGTATACTGACTTCCTAGACATAAATACACTTATAGTAACGTTTAGAGAAGATAGTAGCGTTATTTATGCGCACAATGGAGTTACGGGTCGGACGGGCCTATGTTTTCTAACAAGGAGTGGTCTGGACTGGCGACGAACAACTAAATGACCATAATCATAGGCCACTTCTTGTTAGGAAACATAGACCCGGAATTCGTTTGTGCGCAGAAATGACGCTACTATCTTCTCTAAACGATACTACTCTACCTCTCTTTTTCTATGTTCCTAAATCCTAGGTGCCGACATACTATGCACTACACTCTACAGTATCTTCTCTGCTGCAGTGTACAAATATTTCGTGACCTCTTGTTGACTATCGACCGCCTTTGTATATATTATGTGTAATTAGTAATTACTAATTACTGTTTACTTCTTGTGTATTGAAAAGACTGAGAATTAACAGTAAACAGTAATTATTTATTATTCAACTTGATACTGTAGATATTTGTAATTATCTGTACTGTAGAATGTGTACAAACTACAGACCGTTGTGTTATAGATAATTTAATGTACCTATTAATTATTTATTTATTACCCACAACAACTTCAGCTTCATTATTTTGCTTTTAATTGTTAATTATAACAAGTTGTCGCTCTACTATTTATTTCCCCTGCGAGATAAATAATTGTATATTCAGTTGTTTTTCCAAGTTCGTAATTAATTTGTTCTTAATCGATTATTTAACACTTTGCGCATTACACTTCTGTCTTCTGTTTCTACGTCACAATTTGTTTTCTCGTTATTGGATTTAGTTACGTATACAGGGTGGTGAACGTAACTGCTGCACATAGGGATTAGGAAATCGCGAAAGTTTGATTTTACGGGTTAAATCCCTATGTGCAGTAGTTACGTTCACCACCCTGTATAGTAAGTTTTAATTTCAGATACAAAAAGCCAAACAGTAGTCACTTTGTGTTTTAAAGACCACCAGCAGCTAAGGCTATTTGGGCCTAGCACCAATTCATATTTTCAATTCATTATTTTTTTTTAAATAATAAATTGAAAATCCAATCGACATTTTTACCAGCTCTCGGGCTAGAACCCGGGAACTGGGGGCTTGTAATAGAGGAACCATAGCAACGCCCTGTTAACAACAGCACTGCTACACGCTCGGCTATTCTCAAGCCAACAGTAGTCACTTGTTTAGTCGATGCTCAATAAGTCAGCACCTCACTCCGCGCTACGATTCATCCTTTATAAATAAAAAGCTCTATCAGAATACCTAAAAAAATACCTATGATGGTGCTATTTAAGAAAAGAAAAACAGGATCGAACCAGGGACCTTACGATCTTTAGTCAAACGCTTTACCACTAAACCATGCAAATGATGTTACAACGCGCGCATAGTGCACAGTATAGCTGGAGTACGACTCCAGCCGTCTGCTATACTGTACATGCGCACAGTGCAGTCATATAGTAGAGAGTTAATATTCTCTATATAGTCTATACTATAATGAATGTACTGTGAACGTGTAACAACATTAATGTATTAAAATTAATTGATTGTTTATTTAATTCTAATTATTATTTGCCAGGATTCATGCCACAACAACACACAATTTGTGAAAATTTCAATTAGCTGCCTCTTACCGTTTGTGAGATAAAGCCATGTGACAGACGGACGGATGGACAGACAGACATCGTAGGCAGGGTAATGGTACGGAATCCTAAAAAAATATCCTAGATTATTTTTAAATTTTCATAAAAAACGGTTTGTTGTATTGCTGTATTGATATCCATATTAATTAAGTTGCACTTAAAGATCTGTTATATGTAGATGTTTCTGTAATGTTAGTTGGAAAGTGGTTTTTTATAGTTGTTAGTAAAATTAATAAAGTGATATGAAAATGGAATATAAAAATCTAAAAATAACTGATTACTTTTTTATACCTGCATAAATGCATCTAAAAGCAATGTAAGTCTACTGTATAGAATGTTGCGTATAATATATGTGAATACTAATGTTGATCATTAGCGTTATTCAATAAATATATTATTTTTTCAATATATTTTTTTTAAATTTATTTATTACAAATAGGTATACCTACTTTCTTTTATAGTATTGTATTATGCATACCTAATGTATTTATTTTCTAATCGTAATAATAATTAATCCCGTTCGTGGATTTGGCACGATGATATAATATGAATAATAAACTACATAATATTTCCTTCACATGTTAACGAGGGGGGGGGGCTAGGTCCCGTTCGTAATTTTATCCAAAAAATTGATTTTTTTACGTTAAATCGAAGCTAATCAGATGCTACAAGCCAAATTTTAAAAATTTGAGTTCAGACCAGACAACGCTCTTCTAAATATTAGATGGTTTTCCCCCACATCCTGTCGAGGATCTTCAGATCAGAATCTTTGGCCGACCCACCTATACCTTCCGTTTCGTTTTTACTTCTGTTCATCTCTTAGCTCTCAGCCTAGAGCCCTGTCGGCCTCTCCTTTGTGGGGGTCATGGAGAAAGGCCACTTAGTCTAAGGACTAAAATAAAAGTGCATGCATTCTTTCAATATCTTGTCATTATAACAAAATACCTAATTTAAATTTTAGACTAATTACTTATAGTCTAGCAGACAGGTACTTTTTACCTGGAAAGTATTCCGAAGTTAATGATATTTTGGTATGTTGTTTGTGGGTACTCTGTGGAGTAGAATCTGAGTTTTCGACCTCGAGGACCCTGTGCTAAAGTGGAGGGAGCCGAAAAACCACGAAATTGTACCACCTTTTTTGCTTTTTTCGAAATCTCTCAGAAACGGTCGACTTAAGCAATTCCTTTATTATGTAATGTTTTAAAGAGGATTACATTTCCTACAATTTTCATTCCTACAACTTTTCTGTGGTACTTATGGTAAGCGCGCTGCAGCTTCTTGAAAATCACCCCCTCGGCTTTTTGTAACCTTGGTAACCAATGGTTAAAATGTAATTTTCTTTTCAATAGTTTTATTTATTTTGTTCTTCATCGAACTTTAAATTGAAAATACACATGTTACACATTGGTTACCAAGGTTACAAAAAGTCGAGCGGGTGATTTCCAAGAAGCTGCAGCGCGCTTACCATTAGTATCACAGAAAAGTTGTGGGGATGAAAATTGTAGGAAATGTAATCCTCTTTAAAACATTACATAATGAGAATTGCTTAAGTCGACTGTTTCTGAGAGATTTCGAAAAAAGCAAAAAAGGTGGCAAAATGTCGTGGATTTTCGACTCCCCCACGTTAGCACAGGGTCCTCGAGATCGAAAACTCAGATTCTACTCCACAGAGTACCCGCAAACAACACACCAAAATATCACTAACTTCGGAATACTTTCCAGGTAACCCCCTTCATTTATTACCTGCCGCTTGGACTATTAAAAGAAAGTATAGTTTTAAAAGTAAAATGGCATGTTTGTATAGTTTCGAAAAAGTTAATACAATTTGCATTGCAAATACTTTACACTGTGACTAAAGGTATCTATTGTTGTACGAATGATAAAATACAAAGTGACAAAACACGGTGAAGGTCTATGTCCATGAATTAATAATCAAATTGCGCTCGCGAATAACAAAACATATCAAGGAAGGACCTTGATTCTCTTGTCTATGCATTTGCTCTCAGTTTTTCTTATATAGATTACATGATAAATTATTCCAATTTGTCGACAATATAGGTATATATCACGCAAATTTTTCATTGAAAATATGTAGATTAATATTATTTACGCATGCTTTTTTAAATTGATGATACCTTAGTACGGTCAATGTACATACTCGTTATAAGTAGTACTGAATACAGGGCTGGACTGAGAAGAACAGAATTTAGGCCCGAGAAATAATAGCGTACTGGTACAGTATAAGCTCCGGTCGTAGCCGCGGTAGGGTTGCCAAATGGCCGGGATTTCCAGGAATGGAGATGGGCACATGAGAAATGTAATATAGATGGC
Organism: Mongoloraphidia duomilia; assembly: GCA_039654895.1. Lineage (NCBI taxonomy): Eukaryota > Metazoa > Arthropoda > Insecta > Raphidioptera > Raphidiidae > Mongoloraphidia > Mongoloraphidia duomilia. The sequence goes on along the minus strand of CM077524.1, from coordinate 21,822,197 downwards.
AGCAGGTATAAAGCCACCTAAGTTATCATTGGTTTTCATAGAAAAATGGACGAAAAATCAAGTTTTTCCCTTCTGATAGCATGCAACCACTTCTTTTTAGTTCCGTATCCTTTGAAAATACAAAACCTCTATGATTTGAACATTGGTAAACACAGTACAACGATTTTTTAAATTTTGAATAAACTTGTACACACTGCTCACTGCCCACAGACCAACTTTAAACGAAATCCTAGGATTCGCGATCGTGATCGCATAAGAGTCGACACTTATGGTCGGTTTATTGTACATTTTAATCACTACGTTTTTTTAATCACGCTGTTAAATTTTGACAGCTACGTTTTTATTGGTTGCTGCGTTTCGTTACCATAGCAACCAGTCATTTAACAGTGTGATCAAAAAAACATCGTGATTAAAATGTAGGATAAACCGGTCATTAGTATTATTAAAGATTCACACGATTTATGTGATTTACACACTCATATTTTTGTTCACAATGTACCCTTCCTTGTCGCCCGTGTTTAGTTACTTTAGTTTCATAATCACACTCATAATTTCCAGGCGCGAACTGGCTATATTTTTTCAGGGATGCTAACATTTGTAGGGGCCCAAGGGCAAGCGCGAATCCAACGTTGTGGGCAAGGTGGGCATGCCCACAACCCTAATTGAGATCAATAGGCTGATGTTATATCTGCAATGCCTTAATAAATTAAAAAAAAAAACGAACAGTGCGGGTAAGAACGCGAGTGACTTTTTTATTCTGGCTACTAGTCTAGTAGTTTGTACTATTTGACGTTTCGTGATCGCGAGTCCGTAGTCCGACTAGCACTTGGCCGATTTTCTGGTGGCCGTGACCACAACCTTTTTTGAGGGCTGGATCCGCGCCTGCCCAAGGGAGAGATTTGAGTAATTTGTTATTTGTTGGGATTCGGAAATAGGAGGGACCGGGACGATCCGACACTCCTGGTCAGTCCACGCCTGTCATAAACTTTGTCTTTTAATAAGTGCGGAAAATAACATTGCGTAAATTCAATTCGAATGCTTTTAAAAATATGGAGAGTAAACTTATCAGTTCATTTTTTTTATCATCTCGAGTACACAAAGCTATTTTTATTTGTGTTGATCTGTGCCGCTATATATTGCTTGTGTATTGCCAGCTTTATTCGTTCCAAGAAAAACAGTCGGTGCCACTTGGCGTGTGTGCCATCCTTTTTTATGTAAACAACACACCTGGATGGCCTTCCACAACCATACAGTATACATGCCGCGTCTCTACACCTATGCAAATATTTTGCCAATTTATTGTACTATATCGCGGACGTTCTAATACCTCAGAACAGCAAGTAAAAATATTTTAATATACCTACATATTTTCAATTGTTTCAATTTTTCCGCACGCTTCGACTGGCTTCTACCTACACTACACGCCACTTCTATAATGAATGAATTGTGAATTATATAGACGCTATAGAAGTGGCGTATCACAGCTTGTAGGTAGAAGCCAGTCGAAGCGTGCGAAACAATTGAAAATATGTAGGTATATTAAAATATTTTTACTTGCTGATGACAGTATATTGTACAGTAAACACAGAAAAAGTCAGCAACAACAACAAAAAACTATAACAAAAAAAAGACAATAAATAAAAAAAAACAATAAACAAAGCAATGCTATTTTTCTTTTGGACTGTTCGTATGTACGTCTTACGTAATTAGCGTATGTTTTTAACAACCAATGTAATCACTAATGATGAGTTTCTGTCGAAATGTAACCTGCGCGTCAATTAATTAGCGTAAAAATATGTACCTATATGAAAGTTCACTTATATCTGAAATTTTAAATTAGTATAATATGTTGATGATAAGATACACATTGATTTTTCATAAGCGCTTTGGAACCTTTATTCATGGGCACACAACACGGAATACAAGCAACGAATGATCATATTTACCAGGTCGTACTTTAGTGTGTAGTTATGGCTTCACAAGCGACGTGATATGCTGTTTCTACCTATATCTGTTCTGAGGTCGATACCAATTCAGAATACATGGCGTCGCTATGATTCCTCTATTACAAGTCCCCAGTTCCCGGGTTCTAGCCCGAGAGCTGGTAAAAGTGTTAATTGGATTTTCAATTTATTATTAAAAAAAAATAATGAATTGAAAATATGAATTGGTGCTAGGCCCAAATAACCTTAGCTGTTGGTGGTCTTTAAAACACAAAAACCAATGGATTCAGGTAAACGCCAACTGAAGGACCGAGAATCACACTATAGATCCTACAGGCGAAAAATTGAAATAAAAATTCCTGAAAAAACGTACAACTTTTTAAAAATTACGTAATTTTTCAAAAGTAGCCAAAACTGTTTTTCAAAAAATTCACCAGTAGCTTGTGATTCTTGGTGCTTCATTTGGCGTTTATCCGAACCTTTAGCTTTAAAAATAGCGTCGGGAGAGCGGTAACCGTTTTTAGGCGAGGGAAAAGTATTTGATATGAAGAGTGCAGGAGGTAACTCCCGGTAAAGAATATTATTATTTCTTCCGCTGAGAGGAAAAACTAGAATGCGCCGGTAGCTCGGTCATACGATTTTTTGAAATTCATTCATGGTACCCTATATATGTGTCGATCTTTGCGTAAGAAGTATAACTACACAACGGGATACTACATTACGTTACAAACAACGTAGTTTTTTCCAAACGTAGAAACATCGATGATTAAGGAGAACCATAAATTCGCAAGTTCATTTAACTCTTGAAGAATGCACAAAATAAGATATGTTTTAAACACTGTGTGTAGACAGGTGCAAGTGTAGCTGCCAATATTTGCAAAGTGTAAAATGGAAAACGTAGTAAACGTGTTTCTATAAATACAATAATGAATGCCTGTTCCTTTCGTTGAATTGGGTTTTTACATGGTATGAAGACTTCCGCTAAGGACAATTAATATGTTTTACTTTTGAAGTTAAACTTCTTTAGGCACGGTAGGGTGGAATGGGATTCATTGCGACAAAAGCTGCAACGGTGTATAAGCATGCGACAAAAAACATCATCTTGGTCGTGAAAAATCCTACCAGCAAATTAAACGGATTTTAAGGCATCACAATTTTGCTAAACATTAACAAAATAAGAACGCATTGAACATATAATTTATAACTAAATATAACTTATTTTACTCCCCCGCATTCTCTTTTCGCCTATGTGGGCGTTTTGTATCTATTTATAGTAAGAATAATAATAATATAATGATGAATATACAAATCCATTTCTTTACGTCAGTTTTAGACACGCAAATTCTAGTTATAAACGAAAAGTCTTTTATCAAACTTAATTTTAAATATAAATTGTCTGGTCAACACAGATTAGGATTTAGAAATTTACGGCCCCTAGGCAACAACCGAAATGTCGCCTTTTTTACAAGCTTTTATTTAACTTGCAAAGTATATGTTAGTTAGGGTAAGTTCGGTTTTGCACTCGATTGATCGAGCCGAGCGAACAGATTTTTGGTCACGCGATAAGCGAGCAAATCGAGCCATCTAAACAATTCCGAACGTAATCTAGCAGATTTTTCCAAACGTCAGAATAAAATGGCTCCAATTAATTAAATTCTTATTACTAAAGCCGAAATATATTCTTATTGCTCCTCATTTTGATTTAATTCAATATTGTTATAATAATAAACCATGATTCACAATTTTTTTCGTTTTATTCCTTTATTTTAAAATTAATAGTACTACCGGTTGTTGATTTTTTCGATATAATATAATAA